>CM042169.1:17653155-17745655 GCA_023376005.1 Doryteuthis pealeii
GCTATGGGTAGGTAACCAGTCTTGGAGAAGGAAAACTCTGAATTCAAACCTGTTAAACTCCGCTTGATAAATTGACCTGGTGTCGCATCCTGTTCGTGTGGAGGAGTTGGTATATATATATATATATATATATATATATATATATAATATATTGGTAATTTTCTTGAAGCATTGTTAAGTATGTTATTATATATTAATGATTTGAAGGCAATTACAATGCATATAAAATAAAAACAAAAAATGTTTTTTTTGTCTTATCAATTTCAAAGTAAACTTCATCATCAGAGACGATTTTCAGAAATGGACGTGCTTCTTTTTTTGTGTCGTTTATTTTTTCTTTCTTTTTCTTTCTTCTTTTCTTTTTTTAATTTTCTTTTTTTTTCTTTCTGTATGAATTAAAGGGCGGATAACTGTAGTTCTTATTTTTGAAATATCTGTTGAGATGGTTTTATATATATATATATATATATATATATATATATATATATATATATATATATTGGAGCATAGAACTCCCGAAAAGTAAATATGAGTAGATTGAGAAATTAAAAAGAATATCTTTCGAGTGACTTTCATCGTAAAAAATCCTGAAATGGTCTTTCTTGTTTTATTTGTTTGTGTTTTTTTGTTCAAAGCACCAAGAAGGATCGAAGAAGGCCGACCGAGAGCTTCAATGATTTTCAATATTATTTTGCAAATGTCTGCTCTTACTAATAACAAGAGAATTCAAATAAACATTGGTAGTAAAAAAAAAAAAAAAATGAAAACAGACAAAAAAAGACCCGCTGTTTTTAGTACACAGGTATTATTGAAGAAACTAATCTTTTTTCCCTACCCATCTTTGAAGAAGCACAAAGAAATATTCAGTAATATTTTTATTCGTTCAATAATGGCTGCAAAACATCTTTTATTTCAGAACAACAAATAGACACATTCATTTTTGGCCAAAAAAAATAATCTCTTTATTTCAAAAGTATGAAGGTGTTCAATACGAAATTGCCATTTTTTAATTCTTTTTAAATTAAGGTTTGTAAGATTTCTGCCATGATTCTTTGAAAACAACAATAAACGTTTTCAAATGATAACCTATTTTTACCATTTTGACCATTCCACGAGTTCTTCACTCTTGTTCTCATGGTTGTTGGTCTATTTGATCTGAGAGACCCACAGAATGGTTAAAAATGACTTTGTTCCTGGTTTAGAATCTGTAGTCAACAAATCTATTTTAACTTTTGGGCGGTTATTTATCGGGTACTGCATCTTCTGATGAATAAACATAACTGTTTAATTTATATTTACAGCTTATAGGTATTCTATTATCTTAGTTTAGTTTATCGTGAAAAATACCATGTGACTTTATAATGGAGGTATGGCTAAAATTTCGGTACGACACCACCTTCCACTTTCCTTAAACTTAAAAAAATTAAAATTGCAAATTGTTACTTATATCATTTTTATCTTATTTTGACAGGTGCAGATTTTGAATTATACAATTTTCCCTTTTTAAAGACTAAAACAAATAATTTTTACATGTAATTTATTTATTCTTCATAATACAGCAAGTTTCATTCATTTTTCCAGAGTTGTTGAATCTTAATTCATGGGGACGGGGGAAATTTTGGTCATATAAACTAATTATATTTTTATGGCAAATAATGTGACTATTAGCCGAACAAAAACGACGTCTTCTAAATAACAATTTTAAAGATGACCCGATCAAGAAAGAAAACAACAGAATCTTAGAATAACAACGATATATTATCTAATGTATAAATAGTGTAATGGTTATTGTCATAGAAAATGAACACGGCGACACGAGTTCAAATCCTGGACGAGGCTGGTAACATTTCACATTAATACTCTTATAAAGGTATGAATCAAATCATTCACTCTTTAGCTATGGGTAAACAGTATGCCAGATTCTATGAATTCTGTTCTTCCTTAACTTCCACATTTAGCGATACCTTATTTCGCTAGACATACGGTAGGTAGGTATTAGTTCGCCATGGGTAGGATGTGACACAAGGTCGTAAGTATGTGACATCCAGCGAGGATAGAACTCGCTATTAAGTAGTAACGGATCTGCAAGATTAGCTTGCTAGCTATTACACTACGACGTGACACCGTAGATAGACGTACACTTATTTGTATTGCTTGTCAGCAAACGTTAAACCAGTCCGCCCATATATATATATACATATATATTATATATATATATATATATATATATATATATAATATTTTTACTTGAAGGCACTTACAACGTATGTATCGCATAAAATTCGATACTTTTTCTTATAGAAAATGAAATTGACAAGTGTAATCCCGGCAAAGGATCGCTCGGTGTGTAGAATGTCGTACAGACTGTTTCGACTGTTTCGACTTTATATATATATATATATATATAAATTCAATGACAAATTAAGTTTAGTGTCATATCCCGGACTCACTTTCTCTCACTAACCCTAACCCTAACCCCCAACCCTAACCCTAACCCAACCCTAACCCTAACCCTAACTTTCTCTTAGTTCTTATTCACTCAATAGCAATAGCATAATTTTTACAGATCACTGCTGTTCTTCACAATCCTATAACTCCACCATCAGAACCTTTCCTCTCATGAGCCCTCAAATGACTCATCAAACACGCTGCAGATCCACAATTTTTAGTTCTTATTTTTTGTCAAGGTCCAACGTTTCTGAATCATAATCACACAGGATCCAAGGAAACTGGAAATTTAAATTTTAAAAGATTAGAGAAAAAACTTAAACAGTCTTAGATGGTTTAGCAGATGGGTAATTCCATGTCAAATCATGTTTGAAAATAACATGATAATATTAGAAAACAGTAACAGCAAATAATTATTTGTCCATCTTTTCGTTTTCTTTCAACTTCACCCTGTGATCTGCTGGAACCGCAAAGTCCACCAGTTGACACGTTCTTTTTGTTTTTTGTTAATCAACACTAGGTCTGATCTCCTAGCTGGGATAGGCTGATCCGTCTTTTATTATTATTTACTCCTTTTGAGTTTTCACATCAGTGTTAGCTGATGGTCTTTCACTGGAGTCTGAGTGACAGCAAGTCTCCTCAGGTCTCCAGGACTCTTCTGAGTATTCTGGCAGATTGCAGCAGTGCAGTGTCTGAATGGTTTCAATCCTTCCTCTGATATCCAAACTTTCCAAACCCTTTTCTAATCCTTTGGGACTGTTCCAAGTGCACCAACTACAATTGGTATAACTTTCACTTTCATATTCCATAACTTTTTCAGTTCTCTGGCAAGGTCAATTTTTTCATTTTCTTTAACTTCACCCTGTGATCCGCTGGCACTGCAAAATCCACCAGTTGACAAGTTCTTTCTTTTTTTGTTAATCAACACTAGGTCTGGTCTTCTTGCTGGGATAAGGTGATCCGTTTTAATTTCAAAGTCCCAGAGAATTTGTGCGTTTCTTCTCAAGAACAGATTCTGGTTTATGCATATACCATTTTGTTGTGTGGTCAAAATTTAATTTCTTGCATAATTCCAGTGGATCACCTTCCCAACCCAGTCGTGTCTAGTTTTGTATTCTCGTTGTGCTAGTTTGCTACATTCGCAGAGTATATGGTTAACAGTCTCATCTCTATTACCGCAAAGTCTACATTTACTATTTTGTTGGGTCTTTATTATTATTATTATTATTATTATTATTATTATTATTATTATTGAGGTTTTTTTTTACATCTGCCCTAGCCGGTGTTCACTGGAGCGAAAGTCTCATCAGGTCTCCTGTACATATTCTGTATATTTTAGCCGATCTCAACAGTGCTGTACTTTGGATGGTCTCAATTCTTCCTCTGATTTCCTGTCTTTTTTCCAATCCTTTTGGGACCGTTCCGATCGCACCAAATACAATTGATATCCCTTTGACCATCATGTTCCATAGCTTTTTCAATTCTCTGGCAAGGTCCAGGTATTTATCCATCTTTTCATTTTCCTTCAGCTTCACCCTGTGATCAGATGGAACCGCAAAGTCCACCAGTTGACACGTTTTTTTTTTTTTTGTTAATCAAAACTAGGTCTGGTCTCCTGGCTGGGATAGGGTGATCCGTCTTTTATTATTATTATTTCTTCTTTTTCAGTTTTCACATCAGCATTAGCTGATGGGCATTCACTGGAGTCTCAGTGACAGCAAGTCTCCTCAGATCTCCAGGACTCTGAGTATTCTGGCAGATTGCAGCAGTGCAGTGTTCTGAGGGATATCAATCCTTCCTCTGATTTCCAGATTTTCCAAACCCTTTTGGAACCATTCTAAGTGCACCAACTACAATTGGTATCACTTTGACTTTCATTCAATTGGTATCACTTTGACTTTATTATTATTATTATTATTATTATTATTATTATTATTATTATTATTTCATTGTCATGTTTCAGAAAAAGTCATGTGAACATTCTCTCTAAATGGCACCACTAAGTAAACCTAAAAGACGTACACACTCGAACCGAAAATGGTTAATCCAAATGAGCAACAGTCGTAATTCTTCACAACAAA
This sequence comes from Doryteuthis pealeii, assembly GCA_023376005.1. Taxonomy (NCBI): domain Eukaryota; kingdom Metazoa; phylum Mollusca; class Cephalopoda; order Myopsida; family Loliginidae; genus Doryteuthis; species Doryteuthis pealeii. The sequence continues at coordinate 17,657,685 of CM042169.1, forward strand.
CCATTTATCTTTTATAAGGAATCAGACCAACTTTTAGTGCAAAATTAAAGTTCCTCATTCAACTCACTAAAAACAAACACACCAAGAAAAAAAAAGAAAAATCCCAAAGAAAAAAAAAGCCAAAAACACCAAATAAACTGAATAAATGAGGTAAACGTTTTTAAAGGTTCCCTTTATCTTTGAAGGTCTTTTTGTTCATCCCTTAAATCTAATAAACTTCAGTCGACCCACAATTTTTTCTGGGTTTAACAGTCATGGATTTAATTATTTAAACATTTGGCATCAGTAATTAAATGGGATTCCAAAAAGTTTGTAGCCTATGCTAAACTAAACTTAATAAATGATTTGGAAACATTACATAGTGTAATGGTTAGCAACGTAGACTAACATAGACTTGTTAGTGAGTTTGATTCTCACTGGGTGACTCACACTTCTGACCGTGTGTCTACAAAACTAAACTTAATAAATGACTTGCAAACATTACATAGTGTAATGGTTAGCAAGGTAGACTAGCAGAACCTTATTAGTGAGTTTGATTCTCACTGGGTGACTCACACTTCTTGTGTCTACAAAACTAAACTTAATAAATGACTTGCAAACATTACATAGTGTAATGGTTAGCAAGGTAGACTAGCAGAGCCTTATTAGTGAGTTTGATTCTCACTGGGTGACACACTTCTGACCGTGTGTCTACAAAACTAAACTTAATAAATGACTTGCAAACATTACATAGTGTAATGGTTAGCAAGGTAGACTAGCAGAGCCTTATTAGTGAGATTGATTCTCACTGGGTGACTCACACTTCTGACCGTGTGTCTACAAAACTAAACTTAATAATGACTTGCAAACATTACATAGTGTAATGGTTAGCAAGGTAGACTAGCAGAGCCTTATTAGTGAGATTGATTCTCACGGGTGACTCACACTTCTGAGTGTCTACAAAACTTAATAAATGACTTGCTACATAGTGTAATGGTTAGCAAGGTGACTTATTAGTGACTTTGATTCTCACTGGGTGACTCACACTTCTGACCGTGTGTCTACAAAACTAAACTTAATAAATGACTTGGAAACCTTACATAGTGTAATGGTTAGCAAGGTAGACTAACATAGACTTGTTAGTGAGTTTGATTCTCACTGGGTGACTCATACTTCTGGCTTTGTTCACAGCTTAGATTATTAAATGTCTTGGGTGCTCTGTATGGTGTAGTTTGACCTTGTGTCGCATCCTGCTTGTGCGGAGGGGTTGGTAAATACATATAGCTCTGAATTGGAAATTCTTTAATTCTTTTCAAACAGTGTTCTTTAGCAATTACACGAGCAACTGTTGCCGATTTGGTTAAAATGGTAGATGGGCCTATAGCGTTTTTCGATATTTTTTTTATCAGCAGTAGATATTTTATTGTTTTGTTTTATTTTTAAAAAAATCCTGTTTCAGCTGAATTCATTACTTATTATCATAGTTCTTGAAAGATGAAATTAACATTAATAAGTTAATAATTTAAAGCGAAATCATTATAATTAAATGGCATAACATTTTCTGATTTTGTTAGATTTTCTTTTAAGAGTTACGCTCGGAGGTTAATAATTGTAAAAGATAATTGTAAAAAAAAAAAAAAACACCTGAAAAAAAAAAGAACATTCAGGCGACATTTTGTAGGTCACGTGACGCAATTAATTCAATCTTTAATTACTGTTAATTATCTTTAATTTCACCTGCAACATCATAATAGTGTTATTCGCTTATCCAGCATATTTCCGAGACACATCACTAACACACACACACACACACACACACACACACACACACATATATATAATATATATATATATATATATATATATATAGTCAGATCTTAGCCCTGAATAGCATTAAGCGAAACTAATAGTGTTTGTCTGACTCATTAGATTTATCTTTATTATTGGCTCTACTTAGGTATCGAGCACTTTTTACTTATCAGCTTTCTCCTAGCGGTTATATGAAATATATATATCTTATATATATATAACATATAAATTGTTTTTCTTTTGGCCAAATACTGTACCAATATATTTTTTTGTTGGTACGACTATCTTGGTCTTTTCTTTTTTTCAAATTTTTTTTTCTCCCTGGTTGATGTTTGGTAGTATATTTTTACAATCAAACTATTTGCTGTTTTTTTTTCTCACTGCAAGGATTTACCAACACGCTTGGTATATAAATATATATATATATATATATATATATATATATATATATATATATAATCTTCGCCGGTAATTAGAAACAAAGGTTCTATAATCATAGGCACTCCTTTTTCAACTCTTTACTTAGAAACCAAACGGCCCTATCGAGGTGGGTTTTGGAGTTTGAGGGATAGGGGCTTAACTCCACAAATTAAGTGGAAGTTCATTAAAAAATCTTCTACCCCTAAAAGTTTCAATAGTAGGTGTGTGTAACCTCAGCCTTGAGGAAAAAACAAACATAAGTAGCCAGCTACTAAATAAAAGAAATTAACTGATATTTAAATGTCACCACAAAAATAGATTTAAACTCCTATGAAAAAGTATTGACTTAATAGTGATGGTCGCAGTGTGATAATGTGAATGATATTTTATTTTTATTTTTATTTCTTATTTAATTCTTCCTTTGCAATAACTTATTCAACTGTGATTATTATAGTAATTAATAATCGTACTAATAATTAGTAAATATCATTATGAATATCCATATTTAATATAAAAATAATGAGTATCCATATTTAATATAAAAACTATACACATTTAAATGGTTTGAAGTAACTATTCTTAATGTATTTACCTAGCCCCTCCAGCTTGTTCAGTACTTGATTGAGCAACCACTTAAGCAACAGCAGGCACTGTAAACAACCTGGGCCCTTTGTTTTATCCAAATGACTTGATTCGGTATTAAATACCCGAAATGGGTTGATATGCCGTAAAGCAAAACAACCAATCAACCTAGAATTTTGACTGGTTGAATAAAGCGTAGACATCCACGGGCTGTAGATTTAGTTATCTGAATTTATAAACCCTTTGTAACAGGACAACAAAAATCGCTGGATCATGTAAACTAATTGCCAGATATTGAAAAAACTGTTGCAAAATATCCCAAGTAGGATGCGACAAAAAAGTCAATTTCTAATGATTTTCATAGTAGTGGAGATGAAGTTTATAGTAATAATATGTATATTGATGATAAAAAATAATAATATTAATTTTTTATTGGAATAATTTATTTAACTGTAATTATTAAATCTAATTTCGACTAATGATTTTTCTAGAAGAGAGTACAAATATTTATAATCATATAATATATAAATACGGTTGAAGCTGTTTAGATTTCACATAGCGCTAATACCCTTGGGAAAGGTATGAATCCAATTCTCCCTCCAGCTATGGGTAAATAGCAAGGCAGACTGGGCTCTTGGACCATGGCTTGGTAACCAGTCTAGGAGAAGGAAAACTCTGAATTAAAACCTGTTAAATCCGCTTAAGAAATTGACCTGGTGTTGCATTCTGTTCGTGTGGAGGAGTTGATATATATATATATATATATATATATATATATATTATATATATATATATATATCAATTGCGATAGTAGTAATGTAATATAATAATAATTTGTAATTTGCAATTGTTTTCTTTCACATTAATTAATTATGATTAATTATTGTAATTAGTACAATATAGATAATATTGATGAATGTGTGAAAATATTAATATGTTAATTATAACGAAACGAGTTAGAGTTGTTGCGTTTTAAATTTTGGAAATTATTCTGATAATAACAATTTTAAAAAATTGAAGCTTACATGAAATTTTATAAATTCTGGATAGATAATTGGATTGTCGTTAATTGCTGTTTTCTCTTAGAGGAAGAATTGAGACCATCCAAACTACTGCATTGTTGCAATCGGCTAGAATAACCAGAAGAGTCCTGGAGACCTGAGAAGGCTTGTTTTTACTCAGACTCCAGTGAAAGACCATCAGATGACACTGGTGTGAAAAACTCACAAGGAGTAATAATAATAATAATAATAATAAATACCAGCAAGAAGACCAGACCTAGTGGTGATTAACAAAAAAGAAAGAACTTGTCAACTGGTGGATTTTGCAGTTCCAGCAGATCACAGGGTGAAGCTGAAGGAAAATGAAAAAATTAACAAATACCTGGACCTTACCATATAACTGAAAAAGTTATGGACTATGAAAGTCAAAGTTATACCAATTGTAGTTGGTGCACTTGTAGTTGGGAACGGTCCCAAAAAGATTGGAAAAAAGTTTGGAAAATCTGGAAATCAGAGGGAGAATCGAAACCATCCAGAATACTGCACTGCTGCAATCTACCAGAATACTCAGAAGAGTCCTGGAGACCTGAGGAGACTTATTGTCACTCAGACTCCAGTGAAAGGCCATCAGCTAACGCTGATGTGAAAAACTAGTAATAATAATAATAATATTTCAAACCAATCCATAGCATCTACATCAATATAGTATATATATATATTATATATATATATATATATATATAGAGAGAGAGAGAGAGAGAGAGAGTATATTAAGAAAAATGAAAAAACACAGGTTTAAATGGTTTAAGTGGTGAGTTTATTGGCCGACGCTGCAGTGTTTCGATCTATTAATTAGATCATCTTCAGGGCAACACTGCAGTGTCGGCCAATAAACTCACCACTTAACCCATTTAAACCTGTGTGTTTTCATTTTTCTTAATATACTACATACCGTCGGATTCACTTCCTTTCTTCACACACACACACACACACACACACACACACACACACATATATATATATATTGATGAATATGATGACGAATTATTAAGGGCGACTCACTAAAGTGTCACAACACACAGTATGGAAAGTTCTGATTTGCCGTTCCCACAATGATCAAAGCAAGGTGGGGTGGTCAAATTTAGGCACCGGACATGTATGCCAAAAAGTGGGGTCCCCTTATATAAGATACAATAAAATCAACCTGTTACCTCAAATGTAGGGGAATTCCTAAAATGAGGTAACCAAGCGAGTACCCGGTACTGTTAATATTTTTATAATTTAACCATTGTAGTTCTTTTAACAATGACAAAATAGATAAAATTATTCTAATTAATTATTCTTATCTGGATATATACATAAATTATTTATATAAGATCTACATCTCGATGATAAGTATTCGGTAATCTGAACATTAGTTACTTAAATGAGAGTAATATTTGAGAAATATCATAAAATGTGTTCTTAATAACAATTAAGTTAATTTCAAATAATGCGCAAGCACAATTAAGAACATATTTTATGATATTTTCGTGTTAAGACATACAATTGTATTGATTCGATCAAATTCGTATTTTCAGTGTATATTTACGGTGAAATGAAAATGGCCGAGCAAAACATACGGCTTCCTCAAAGTAAAACAAACAAGGGGAGGTAACTCTCATTTATGTAACTAATGTTCAGATTACCAAGTATTCTGATTAAGTAATAGGTACCAGGTACTTTTTAGAGTATCATAATTTTTTTCTTATGGGAAGGGAGTTCTTGGTATACATGTCCAGTACCTTAACTTTGTCTCCGTCTTAATCAAAGCTGGGTTCCATAATGGGGTATGGATAACCGGAACCATTCATTAATTAAATGAATAGACCAATTGGAATCCTTTCTTGGAGTTCCCGCCTTTCACAAAGCCAACATCTGGTCATTCATAAACAATTCTCATCTTTCTAGAATCCAAAAAGAAAGCAATTAGTATAAAATTAATTTTCACGTAATTAGAATTGAATTTATGTACTTGTCATAGGAATAAGGACGACTGGCCGGGCGAGATGAGGAATGGAAGAAAGGATAGAGGAATGCAAGAGGTTTCTCTGTTACCAAGGTAACAAAATTACACTCATTTATAGGGACAATGATATTAGATTCCATTCGGTGTCTATTATGAACGACTAAGGGACCGGGTTAGCTCAGTCGGTAGAGCGTTCAGGTAGAAACCACAAGGTTCCTAGTTCGATACCGGTCCTCGCCAACTCAGCGTATGAGTAGCACAGGGATCTGTGCGGTAAAGTAAGGAGCTGATGGTAGGTGTGGCGCTCCACCCCAGACGTCAAAAACAATCTCCTTGATCTAGCGCTATTGAAAAGGGGATAAACTCCCTAGCTGACTGGCTGGTACCGACTTTAGGCCGCCCCGACGACTTTACTTACTTTAGAAGAGGCTACCCAGCATCGCATAGAAAGAGAGGCAGGGGGGATATGAACGATAGTGCATAGAGTAAAGTATTCAGTTATACATACAACGTATTGGTTTGATTTGGTTTGTTTTACGGCATATCAACCTCGGTGGGTCATTTACTGCCGACTGAGAAAGAAAGAGGGGAAAAATAAGGAAATAAAGATGATTATGAGGCAACAGAAGAAGAAAAAAGGAAGCGAGAGTAAGTTTAAAGAAAGTAAAGGGAGAAGAAAGAGTAGTTTGGTTTGGTTTACGGCATATCAAACTCAGTGGGTTATTTAATGCCGATAAAGTTTTGAAATAAATTCATTCTTAATGGATACTCAATTTTTAAAAATAAATACATTTTTCTATATAACCCATAGATGGGACCCTAACAGGTACTACCACTCCGGGCCAGAGTGGACCAGGGAGAAATGGTGATGAAGGGGTGCTCCTCATACGCCTAACCTCCAGAACTGGAACCTCACCATCAGATAGAGTTTAACGTTATTCCCAGGACATGTAGACCCTCAGCCACGGCCTTCTAGCACCCATATGATAAAAAGGGTTGGGGCTTGCCATAAGGTTCTAGGGCTTGACGTGACCAGCCGATTGATCGGAGAGGGCCTCTCAGATCGCCCTTCTAACCCAAGAAAGGGTCATAGTGAAGTATTCATGGACCCGAGCGCAGCGGATATAGGAGTTGAGTTTATGCAGTTATAAGTGACAATCATCTGTTGGTTGTTGGTTCAATCCTGACCAAAGGCGATAATAACAGAATTCTTAACATAGCTTAACGCTTGTTAAGGTCAATTTCTTAAGAGGAGTTTCATAGGTTTGAATCCAGCGATTTCCTTCTCCTAGACTGGTTACCCATCCAAGGTTAAAGAGTCCAGTCTACCCTACTATTTACCCATAGCTGGAGGGAGAATAGTTGGATTTGTTGAGAAATTTGTAATATAAGGTGTGTGCTAGACGCCCGCTCCTATTTATAGACTCGGAGATAAACATGTGATCATACTCTTGGCCAATCACTGACAGTACTCTGCTGCTGAAACAATACTTAAACCCAAGAGTACTGGTCATAGCTACTCATAACTACTGCAGCTTTCGTGGACGACGGACATAGGATTGTATCACTAGACCTTTACCAATACGCTGGATAGGACTTATTCGCAGGATAGGACATACACTTACCAAAGGATTCCATAACTCAGGACTTTTCAACTGGCTAAGGATGGCATTTAAAAACTTAACAGGATTCATAACTTTTCCAAGTGTATTAGTGATACTAGCAAATATATGGACCCACCGGGTGCAAGTATTTAAGTTTAAATGTAATAAAATATTATATTAAATTAGAAAGGCTAATGAAACTAATTAAGAATTCAAATAAAAAGATTTGAAACGGAGGGGGTATAATCGGAAAATAGAACAACTGAAACTTACTCTTTCATCACTTCCGTTTTTCAATGCTAAATTTTCCTAATTTAACTATTTAGTTAAAATAGGAAGTAAAGAATAAAATTACAGTTATTTCTTCTTGTTAATGAATTTCTTTTAGGATTTATTGAAGAGATTTTTACTCATATTCATTAAGATAAAACCAAACAATTAGAAATCAATAATACCAAGCACATTTTTATTAAAATCAGTTTTTTTAATATCAATATGCAAATTAGCTTTACGTTTACACTGAAAACTGGTATTTTGTTGTATATATAAATACAATTGCATGTTATTAGTATTTAGGTAAGGCCAACAGTATTAATAATGTCAAACAGTTTTATTATTAATTGCGGTTTAAATATAAATAAAATCATGGAGAATGTGATGTAAATAACTAAGGGAATTGTGACTTGAGTAGTAATATAGTTTCGGTTACAGACAGAAAAACACACAATCTCCATTATAATAAGATGTGAAATGCAAACAGCCTCGCCTTGGATTTGAACTCGTCTCGTCGTGCCCATTTCCAATGATTCTAACCATTACACCACCACACACTTCAACGTTGTGTATATAACGATTAAGATGAGAACAACAGTTCGAACAATCCAAATAATATAAATGAATCCATATGTTCTTTCTCTCCAGCTATGGGTAAATAGTAGGGCAGATTGGTTTCTTTAACCTGGGTAAGGCAATTTGTCAAACCAGCTGGACTTCGCTTAAAAAATTGACCTTGTGTCACAATCTACTCGAGGCTGATGGATTGGGAAAATACATACCCATAGCTGGGGGGAGGGGCAAGGTGGAAGAATAGTTATATTTCCTGAAGGATATTCGCGCTACGTGCATTGCAAAACATCTTCGTCCAAGTTTTTGAAATCTCGCCGTCGGGCTTATTTCCTACAACGATAGCCGTTACGCTACGAGCGCCTCTGGGAAAGGCATGTACTCTTTCCTCAATAGGGGGATGATTCAGTGTTATATTTTTTGGGCCCAGGGGGTGGGGGAGTTTAAGATAAAACCTTGAAACGCACACACACACCACTGCAACCTTCTATATTTGTAACCTAAATGATTATTACAGAGCAAATTGGATTTTATGTATTGCCCCAAGGATATTTTCTCCAAGATTTCATAATCTTCCCGTTCAAACGGGATTTAAAATTACTCCGGTTTGGGGGATGTATATAACTTAATTTGAAGATTTTTGCTTCCACAGCTGCTGTTGTTCGCACCATAACTAATTAATTGGTTACCATAGCAACGTGCCTAAAAGGTAGAAGGTTGGATTGCTCGCCCGAGGGGATTTCTGGCTTCTGCAGAGTTCCATTGCTATTGGCTGCGTACCTACTCTAGTAATTCCCCGGGATATATTCGATTAAAATCAGGAAAACAACTAGAGATCTTCGGGTTGTCTAAGAGCTCAAGATTTCTGGATTTGAAGATCAAAGATCAATTGGGGACTACTATGAATCGATTTCGGTCACCCGCATGTTCATCTAAGGAGTAATAGCTACGGAGAAGAAAGTTAAGGGGTTTAGTTCATTTAACTTTTTACGAGGAGGTGTCACAAAAGTAATGCCTCCAAGTTATTATCATGGAAAGTATAACCAATACAGGGAACACAATAGTACCATTGGATAGAGCAAGAGTATTATTCCGAAAGTAATGCCTCTAATTTATTCTCACAGAAAACTACAAGAGATACAGGGAACACAATAACACGAGTGGATAGAGGAAGCGTTTCACTCCGAAAGTAATGCCTCCTATTCATTTCCATGGAAACTACAACAGATAGAGGGAACACAATAACACCATTGGATAGAGTAAGAGTTTCACTCCGAGAGTAATGCCTCCTATTCATTTTCATGGAAACTACAACAGATAGAGGGAACACAATAACACCATTGGATAGAGCAAGAGTTTCACTCCGAAGTAATGCCTCCTATTCATTTTCATGGAAACTACAACAGATAAGGGAACACAATAACACCATTGGATAGAGCAAGAGTTGTCACTCCGAAAGTAATGCCTCCTATTTCATTTCATGGAAACTACAACAGATAGAGGGAACACAATAACACCATTGGATAGAGCAAGAGTGTCACTCCGAAAATAATGCCTCCTATTCATTTCCATGGAAACTACAACAGATAGAGGGAACACAATAACACCATTAATAGAGCAAGAGTTTCACTCCGAAAGTAATGCCTCCTATTTATTTCCATGGAAACTACAACAGATAGAGGGAACACAATAACCATTGGATAGAGCAAGAGTGTCTCCGAAAGTAATGCCTCCTATTTATTTCCACTGAAACTACAACAGATAGAGGGAACACAATAACACCATTGGATAGAGCAAGAGTTCACTGAAAGTAATGCCTCCTATTTATTTCATGAAACTACAACAATACAAGGAACACAATAACACCATTGATAGAGCAAGAGTGTCAATCTGAAAGTAATGCCCTCTATTTATTTCATGAAAATAAACAAGGAACACATAGCACCATTGGAGTGTTACTCCGAAAGTAATGTCTCCAATTCATTTCCTTTGAAACTAAAAAAAAGAGAAAATATGTCTTTTCCATTTACTTTACTTTCTTAACCTCTCTTTCTCTTTTATGTTCCCATCTTTTTAACCCTTTCTAATTTTTTACCCCTCTTCCCCCTCCCCAGTTAGATTTTTCTACAATTTCTCTATCTACCCATTTTCATACGCTCTCCTTTCTTTTTTTTCGTTTCATACCATCTATTTCACTTTTCACATTGTCTTACCTTTTATCATTTCTTCTGTCTCTTCTTATCTGTCTATCTGTCTGTCTGTCTATCTGTCTGTCTTCTGTCTGTCTGTCTGTCTGTCTTCTGTCTGTCTGTCTGTTTCTCTCCTCTTCTGTCTCTGTCTGTCTGTCTGTCTGTCTGTTCTCCTTCTTTTATTACCCCCTCTCCTCTCAATGTCTGTCTTATCTGTCCTGTCTGTCTGTCTGTCTCTCCTTTTTCTTCTTTTATTACTGTCTGTCTGTCTGTCTGTCTTCTCTCTCTCTCTCTCTCTCTCCTTCTCTCTCCTTATCTCGCTCTCGCTCTTCCTCTCTCCCTTTCGTACACACTCCCTCCCGCCTTTTCTCATTTTCTTGCTTTCTGTCTTCCTTTCTCATTTTCTTAAACCCACTCTCCCCTCCCTCATTTTCTTATCCTCTCTTTCTCTCCCTTTCTCATTTACCCCACTCCTCTCTTTCATATTCTATTACTTTCTATTCTCTTACATATTTTTAATCTCTCTTTCTCTCTTCTCATTTTTCTTAGCCTCTCTTTCTCTCTCTTTCTTTCCCTTTTCCCATTTCCTTAATCCTCCTCTTTCGTATTTTCATACCCACTCTTTCCCCTTTCTCATTTTCTTGCTGTCTTCCTTTCTTATTCTCTTACCCTCACTCCCTCTTTCTCATTTTCTCACCATCTCTTCTCCTGTCCTATTTTCTTACTCTCTCTCTCTCTCTCTCTCTCTTCTCATTTTCTTACCCACACATTCCTCTTTCTATTTTCTTACCCTCCCAACCCTTGCTCATTTTCTCATTTTCTCTTCCTCTCTCATATTTTCTTACTCTTTCCCCCTCTTTCATTTTGCTCTCTCTATCCTTTTATCTTTTTCTTGCTACTCTCCCCTTTCTTATTTTTTACCCTCTCTTTCCCCATTCTCTTTCCTGCTCTCTCTCTCTCTCTCTCTCTCTCTCTCTCTCTCCCTTCTTGTCCCTCCACCCTTTCTTCTCTTTCCATACTTTCTTACTCTCTCTCTCTCTCTTTCTCATTTCCTTACTCACTCTCCCTTTTCTTATTTTTCTACCCTCTCTTTTCCCATTCTCTTTTTCCTACCCCCTCTCTCTTCTTTCTTGTTCTTCCATCCTCTCTTCCTCTTTCATATTTTCTTGCTCTGTCTTTTTCATCCTTTGCTTCTATCCCTCTCTCATTTTCTTACTCTCCCTTTTCTTATTTTTCTACCCTCTCTTCCCCCATTCTATTTCTCTTGCCCACCCCTCTCTCTCCTTATTTTTCACTCCATACTTAACAACCATCTATTATATCTGAGGACCCTGTCTTAATAAACAACCAAACCCCACCCCCTTCATACCAGATTAAAAATGCACTTAATGTCCTCTGTTTAAATCCACCCATCCATAGAAATATTCATAATCCAACCTTCCAGTATTTCGGTTTTTAAAGCATTCAAATTTCTGACAATTCTTAACTTTTATTTTCTTTAATTTTTATTAGAGTCAGAAGAAGCAACTGTTTTAATTTCATTACACTTCCGTTCATGTATGAAATTGGTAAAAAGAAATTCCTTAATAATTGGCAGATAATTGTATTACAAGTTTAATTCCTTCCCCTTTGTTTCAACGATGAAAAGGGGATCTTCACTTTTCTTACTGTTAGAAATGATTTTGTTTTGGCCAGTATTCTAACACTACGCTCTCCTTTCGGACTGGAGAGATGTGTTAAAACGTTACTTTACTTTACCCACTCCTAGTTGGAATGGCTGAGATGATGACGTGTCAACTCATTCGTTATGTCTTGCACTCATTTCCGACTGGAGAGATTTACGTGTTCACGTTCTTACTGTACGGCTGTTCTTCTAATGGAGGAATGATTGTTTGTATAAAGAAATATTTGATATACTTATCTCTGAAAAATCAACTTCAGAAAGTGAAAACTGCAGCACTTAAATGACCCCTGGCTTTTTTTACTGTTCGAAATGCCACGGTCAGCTGGTTTTAATATTCAAGTTAAAGACCTCCATCTTTGACCAAGAGGACTTCCTTTGACCACTATCCCCACCCCCATAAACAAACAGGTCATTTCCACAAGGAGCAGAATAACACCATTGTATAGAGCAAGACTGTCGTTCCAATAGAAATGCATCTTATTTATTCCTACTGAAAACTACAACAGATAGAAAGTTCTTTTTCCTTCCTTTCATTCTTTCCTTCATTGATCCTTTATTTTCTTTCTTTCCCTCCTTCTTGCTTTCTTCTTTTCTTTCTTTTCCCTTTTTTCTTTCATTCTATTCTTTCTTTCCTTCTTTCTTTATTCTTAATTCTTTTTTGCTTTCTTTTCCTCTTTCTTTCTTCCTTTTTTCTCTCCTTTGTTCTTCCTTTTTTTTTCTTTCTTCTTTTCTTTCATTCTCCCTTTATTTCATTTGTGTCCTTCCTTCTTTCTTTCTTCTTTTCTTTCATTCATTTTTTCTTTTCTTCTTTCTTTCTTTCTTTCTTTCTCTTCTTTCATTCTATCATCCATTCCCCCATCCCTTCTTTCTTTCTTTTATTCTTTCTTTCTCATTCTTTCTTCATTCCTTCCTTTCTCCTTTCCTTCATCCTTTCTTTCTTTCATTCTTCATTACTTTTTTCCTTCACACCTTTCTGTTGTAACCTAACAAATGTTACTAAATGAAAAATAACCAAACGGAGGTTGGAAATGAAATGGAATCTTTATAATATTAACAAAATACAATACTCACCAGCGGCGTGAAGAAGGTAAACCACGACTAGTGGTATAAGTGTACTCAGTCAGCAAAATACTCCCGTATTTATGAGGATTGGGACATACCATTAATGCTCATAGGTGGGGTATATGAGGATTAGGACATATCCATTAATGTTCATCGGTAGGGTATATAAAACTATCTATCTATCTGTTGTAACCTAACAAAGGTTGATAAAAGAGAAATAACCAAACGGAAGTTGGAAATGAAATGGAATCTTTATAACATAATTGTTATGACCTGTTTAAGGGTCAATAAATAATAACTCAACACGGGTATAAAATGTAGGGAACAGATTGTATTCAGCAATATATATCAACGTACAATGAATGGCTTTCCTTGTTACAGCTTACACGAAGAACTGTATCTGGTACTACTCCTATTTACATGTGTCCCACTTTCACACGATATGGCACAAGGCCGTTTTATGTGGGGACCACCCACAATTCGGGTGGTAGGTAGAAAAACTGCGTCGATCCCTTCGGCATTCCCCCTCAAGGGGGGCGCCTCAGGCGCTGGGCAATAAAACCAGCCCTGCCCCTTTAAGTACAATGAGGCAGGTATTGCCTGGAGGGACGGCCCTCTGGGATCGACGCTATTAATTTAGCATCCCACCGGTCCAGAGGCCGAAGCTCACTGGACCCCCGTCCCGAAGGACGGGTGGGTGGCAGCTGTAGTAGCTGGGACTACTCCTTTGAGTAGCTTTACTCTGTTAAATATATTCCCTTTGGGTAAGTCCATGTTCGTGTCATAGGTGAGTCACCTACAACAATAACCAAAATACAATACTCACCAGCAGCGTGAAGAAGGTAACCTACTGCTAGTTGTATAAGTGTACACAGTCAGCGTATTTATGAGGATTGGGACATGTCCAATTATGTTCATAGGTAGGGTATATAACAGTGTCACACCCAGGACATAATGTTTTGGATAGTCTTACCTCTCTCAGCTGTGGGGACATGTTGGCATCCTTCCGTCTGCGAAATACGATGGAGTAGTGTCCAAAAATTCTGTTCTGAAAGAAATTGTTGATATGTTCTTTTGTTATACTTCTGAATTCACGCTATTTGAAATGCAAACAACCTCGTCCAGTGTTTGAACTCATGTCACCATGTTTATTTCCTAGGACGATAACCATTACATAACCAAGCTCTCCTACCGGAGATTTGTGGCACTTCTCCCTTATAATTAAAACCACATGCAAACGTACTCATAGATAATCATATTCATATCATCTTGTAGATGTTTTGCCAGTCAGCAAACAAATAGTTCATTGTTTAAAAACTGTGTCCATTTCCTGCAACATCTTTTTCATTTGCCCGCCAACAGCTGTTTTGCCACCACAGATCTTTCCCGCCTTTTTAGTCATGCCCAAATGTCGTTCACATTGAACGATGACTCATTGCATGTCGGTAGGGCCATAAATCGGATTCTTTCCCCCTCCTCCACAGTAGCCTGAGCGGGTTGATATAAAGGATGTGCTGTTGCGCAAGCAGCAGGTCCCCTTTCTCCACACTGGCGCTGTGGTCCAAATGAAAGGGGCCAATGCAGTTCGGCAACGACTGTGCGGAAACAGGGTATCCCATGCCTCGCCGTCAGGGCAATGGCGACTATTAAGTAACGGCCGTTCATATCCAACCCAATGGACAACTATACAATCCGTGTCGCCTAATAGTGACAAAGTATTTCTATTTAGACGGAACACCGTTTTCCCCATATAAGGAAAGAGGGTAAAAGAAAGGAGCCTTAAACATCACTTGCCCATATATCTCAACTTGGCAGCCGACTGCAGCTGTCTGGTTATCTAGTATCGCAGTCCAAACAGAAAAGGTAATAAATTCAACCTTTGGAATTTGGAATGTGTGAAAGCTCCAAGACTCCAAGACCAGAATGAAAACCGACGTTTATCTTTCTCAAGCTAAAGAAACATAACATCGATATTTATGCACTCAGTGAAACGTCTTGTAAGATATTCACAGAAGAAAGGGTAAATATATATAAAGGGTGAATATATATATATATAAAAAAGTCAACGCCTCTGACGAAGAATAACACCGAAAAAGTGTTATTCAGAAACCAATGGTAGGACCGACTTTTAAATTGTATTATTAACTATAAATAAATAAATAAATAAAGCTCCTACATAAGTAATTGAGCCCTCTATAATCAATTCTCCAACAATAATAATAATTTAACCTATATATATATATATATATATATATATATATATATAATCACGATACCCATGGTATTTAAAGCCTTTTTATTCACAAATAAATTTGTTCTGTTTATAATAATTAAACATTGAGCTCTCATACGGAACCTGAACTCTACAACAAACTACTGGTAGAGAATAGGACCAGCCTAGAATCACCTTGTACCAAGAAATATGTACCCCAAGAAAGTATATATATATATATATATATCTTATTATGATGGAGATTGTGTGATGGAGATACGGGAAGGCTAATTTGCATATTGATATTAAAATATGATTTTAATTGACATGTGCTTAGTATTATTGCATTCTAATTGTTTAGTTTTATCTTAATGAATATGAGCAAAGATATCGGGGATACATCTTAAAAGAAATTGATTAACACGATAAAATAACTGTTATATTATTCTTTACTTCCTATTTGAATTAAGTAATTGAATTAGGAAAATTTAGCAATGAACGACATGTGTGATGGAAGAGTAAGTTTCAGTTGTTCTTATTTTTGATTTTTCAAATCTTTTTATCTGCCTTCTTATTTAGTTCCATTAACCTTTCTAATCTAATCTAATATTTTATAAACGTAAATACTTACACCCGACGGGTGCATGTATTTGCTAGTGTATATAATGGAAAATTGGGAAGCGCGTGATGTAATGGTTAAAGTCTTGGGAAATGGACTCGTCGCCCCGAGTTAAAATCCTGGATGTGGTAATTGCATTTCACTTAGCGCTAATACCCTTGGGAAAGGTATGAATCCTACTCTCCCTCCAGCTATGGGTAAATAGTAGGGTAGACTGGACTCTTTAACCATGGTTAGGCAACCGGTCTAGGAGAAAGAAAACTCTGAATTCCAACCTGATAAACTCCGCTTAAGAAATTGACCTTGTGTCGTATCCTGCTCGTGCGGAGGGTTTGCTAAATATATATAATGGAAAAGGCTTAAATACTGGTCATATTATTAGTTAGAAATTCATTTACACCGATATTAGTCTGCTTCACAGGTCTGTTCAGCCACTCACGCAGTTGCAGATAAAAAAAAAAATAGAAGAAAAATAAACACTACGCCATCGTCTTTAGTAGAGAGAAGGATACCAAAAAAGCCTCAGACAGCGAACCTAGGGTTTGCTATAGGTGAATGCAAGAGACGGGATCAAGCTCTTTGATTTTTGCTATAGTTGAAAGAATGAGACGGGATCAAGTTATTAGGGTATGTTATTGGTAAATGAAAGAGACGGGATCAAGCTCTTAGTTTTTTGTTGTTGGTGAATTAAATAGACGGGATCAAGTTATTAGGATTTGCTATAGGTGAATTAAATAGAGGGATCCATTAGGGTTTGCCCAAGAGTCATTTGCCAAGTCATTAGGGATGATAGGTGAATTGGTAGGTGAATTAAATGATCAAGTCATTAGGATTTGCTATAGGTGAATTAAATGGGATCAAGTCTGCTCATTAGGGTTTGCTATAGGTGAATTAAATTGCTATTAGTTCAAGTCATTAGGTTTGCTATAGGTGAATTAAATAGACGGGATCAAGGGTAGGTGAATTAAATAGAGATCAAGTCATTTTTGCTATAGGTGAATTAAATGGATCAAGTCATTAGGATTTGCAGTCGGGATCAAGTCATTAGGGTTTGCTATAGGTGAATTAAAATGTATTAATAGGTGAATTAAATTCAAGTCATTAGGGTTTGCTATAGTGAATAATAGACGGATCAAGTCATTAGGATTTGCTATAGGTGAATTAAATAGAGGGATCAAGTCATAGGTTTGCTATAGGTGAATTAAATAGAGGGGATCAAGTCATTAGGGTTTGCTATAGGTGAATTAAATTCAACATTAGGGTTTGCATAGGTGAATTAAATAAGGGATCAAGTCATTAGGGTTTGCTATAAGGTGAATTAAAGAGAAGTCATTAGTTTTTTGCTTTGTAACTTAACAAAATACATACATAAAAGTAAAGTCGTCGGGTGCCTAAAGTCGGTATCAGCCAGTCGGTATCAGCCAGAAAATAAGGGAGTATATCCCCTTTTTACTAGCGCTAGACCAAGTGATTGTTTTATAGCATTTGAGGTGGAGCGCCATTCCTTCCATCAGCTCACTTACCGCACTGACCCCTTGTTTTCTCAAGAACTTAATCAACCATACGGCCTGTCATATGATTATAATTTGGAAGACTGTATTGCTACAGGAGAATCCTGATATGAGACAATGGATAGCGAACCTAGACAGCGAACCTGTACTGGCGAATACACACATGTCTGTTTCTCGTGTCGGTACTCAATAAACACGAATAATAGTTAAAAACGATTCGATCACCCTTCGTCTTTACAACACTACACCCACCCCCGCCCCCATCCAATCCGTAAATCAATTGATTTCCCAAGTGATTGGTAAAAGCTAGAAAGGCAAAAAGTACCGAGTCAATCAACAGACGATTCGGATACACTATAGCAAGTTTTATGACACGGCTGGTCAACCATCTTGGTCTCTTGCCGATCATCCATCATCATCATCATCATTAGCAGCAGCAGCAGCATTAGTATCATCATCTCGACGATCAGTCCAGTGCAGCCCACCCCTCCGCCCAACACTGTCTCTTTATTTACATCTTCCTTTTCCATATTGTAATTTTTCTCTTTTTATAAATATAAACGAATGGGATGTTCTGAATAGATAGAGAGGCAGAGATAGATAGGCAATATATATATATATATAAGAAGACAGACAGACAGACAGACAGACAGAGAAATGAAGAAGAGAAAGATGAAGAGAGAGACAAGACAAAATGATGAAACATATATATATATATATATATATATATATATATATGAATGAAAGGAATGACTTACTGGTGAAAATATTGGGTTGGTCTCAATATTTGGTTGGTATAAGTGTTATTCAGATAAGTCAGCGTTATAACAAATATAAAGTGCTCAATGCGTAAGTAGAGCAGATTTATTATTATAGTGTGTACAGAAATAACCTACTCGAGTTTTACCATAAGGATCTTCAGGGTTAAATCCACTGATTTAATCAAGATATGTCATTATCAAGATATGTGATTAATCACTATCTTGATCAATTCAGTGGATTTAACCCTGAAGATCCCTATGTTGAAACTCGAGTAGGTTATTTCTGTACACACACACACACACACACACACACACACACACACACTATATATATATATATATATATATATATATATATATATATATATATATAAGTAAAGACTTCAGGAAAGCTAAAGTCGGTATCAGTCAGACAGCGAGGGAGTCTATCCCCTTTTCACTAGCGCTTTGACCAAAGAGATTGTTTTTTAGCGATCCCTGTGCTACTTATACGCTGAAATAGCGAGGGTCGTTTCCGAACTAGGAAACCTTCAGGTTCCTAGGCGCACGCTCTACCGACTGAGCTAAACCGGGCCTACTATATATATATATATAAATAATCTGTAAATGAATAGCACGTCTACAATTAAAACTCGCTTACTATGATTTTTCAGTCCTGTACGTTAGCAATTATGCCACAGTGATATCCTTCAATAAAAATTGATAATGCACAGGAGAATATCAAGTGTAGGCTATGTGATAAAACTATTAACTTCAAAGGACAGAGGCGAAAAGATGTTGTGAAGGGGTTTCTGATACTGTCATGTGACACCCTACGAGTCCTTAGGGGAAATTAAAATTTATCTAAGGGAGATAATTATTTCCTGTATTCTTACAGTACGAATAATATTTTGTATAATTTTTATTTCTATTCATTTTTTGTAGATTCCTAGAGATTTGATTATGAAAATGTTTTATAACCGTTACATATTCCACCTAGGTTTATATATTTATTGTGGGTTTTGACACACACACACACACACACACACATATATATATATATATATATGTGGGAGATTATGTGCTTAATTAAAGTCATACCTAATTTTGTTAATTAATTAATTATAACTAAATAAATTAGGCGTGCATATCGGTTTAAATGTAAAGCGTAAACAAATCGAGAAAAAAGTCATCTCTGTATGTACATTTCAGCCCATTAGGCCCCATCAGCAGAGCTATAGACAGTTATATTTAGTTATAATTAATTAATTAACAAAATTAGGTATGCCTTTAATTAAGCACATAATCTCCCACAAATTGTCGGCCTTTGCCATTTCAAACACATTGTTTGACTACTTCATATATATATATATATATATATATATATATATATCAAGGGAAATAATACCGGTAAAAAATATTGGGTTAGTCTCAATATTTGGTTGGTATAAGTATTACTCGGATAAATCAGCATTATAATAAATATAAAGTGCCCAATACGTTAGTAGAGCGGGTTTAATGTGTACAAAAATAACAGACTCGAGTTTCACCATAGGGATCTTCAGTGTTAATTCTACGAATTAATCAAGATATTAATTACAGTTAACTGCGGGAATCCATACTATAATTACAATATGGACACCCGCAGTTAACAGTAATTAATCAATATCTTAATTAATTCAATAGATTTAACCTTGAAGATCCTTATGGGGAAACTCGAGTAGGTTATTTCTGTATACACACACTATATATATATATATATATATATATATATATATATATACCCTAACGAGCAACATGTTACTCAAGGTTAACTTTCTTAAGCGGAGTTTAACAGGTTTAAACTCAGAGTTTTCTTTTTCCGAGACCGGTTGTCTAACCATAGTTAAAGAATCCAGTCTCCCCTACTATTTGTCCATAGCTGGAGGGAGGGTAGTTGATTCATACCTTTCCTAAGAGTATTAGTACTATGTGAAAAGCAAACAGCCTCATCCAGGTGTTGACCTCATCTCGCCGTGTCCATTTCCTATGACGGTAATGATGATGTTGACGATGAGCCAGAAATAGAACTTCCAAGAATGTGAAATATAAACATAAGCATAGTTCCAGTAGTAATAGGAGCACAAGGAAAGATTAAGAATACATGTTAATTTAGTATTCATATCGGCAGAGAATACAGGGACCAGTTTTTATTCAGTGTAGACGTCAGTACACCTTCAGGGTGAAAATCTTGATTATTTAACAAACCCTCCCCATGATGTGAGGATGTTAGACAAAGCTGGTTTAAAATGAGGTGCTCCGCAGGAAGCATGCTTCCTAGAAGCTGATGTAAAAAAATTAATTTCCATCAGTATTCCGCTTCAGGGGCACATCATATGCGGGACAATCAATCCAGCCCTTACCTCTCTCAGGCATGGGGGAAGGCAGGCTGTGCCTGGGAGAAGGACCTTTGGGACTAAGTTGAATAATTGTTAGACCACCCTGCATAAATGCCTGGTAACAAACAATGTTGGAGATATCTAGCCTACCCTCACCGCAGTGATGGCATGTACAGCAAGGTCAGTTTATAAGGGTGCCCTGCATGAAGCAAGGCTCCTAGTGGGCAGTTTTTAAAATTGCTCACATTCTTTCTGCATTAGCATCACCACTTGATGTCCACTCTACCCTAACTTAGGTATACCTGCTCTATCAATGATATTGAGCACTATTTAAAATTGCTTACATTCTTTCAGCATTAGCCTTCACCACTTTTAGATGAAGGAGCAGGTACTTGTCTGAGGGGAAGGCCCCATAGAACTGGGATGAGTAATTTTTAGACTACCTGACACCAATACCATGTTACCACTAACATATCCCCCTACAAATGTGAAGTTACTTGAATTTATCCAGGTTTCTATGAGGCCAGAAAATGACACCTGTTAGGTTTAATTTGTGGTGCCCCGCAGGAAGCAAACCTTCTGGATGTGAATAATTTTGATATTTCGCACTGTTGTCCTCATCTTTATTGTGCTATGTATTAACACACATTTTAGAATATGTAATTTTTCACTCATTTTATTTTTTCGGACCAAGTATGCAATAGGCACCCAAGCTGGGACCTGTTTTGAAAAGAACACCTTTTGCTTTTCACCTCACACTTCCGGTTGTGGTACGAGAGGCGCATGGAAAATAAACTTTATAAATTGTGTGACACATTTCCGAACAACATCCTTTTATTTAAATAAACATAAAAATATTTTGTAAATAAAAACTATTTTAATCTAAATAAACATATCTGCATTTCTCTTCTGGTTAAACAAAAACTATTTTAATATAAAAGTGTGTCTTTAATATAAAATAGTGTCTTTCGTTTAAAGTTTTATAATTAAAAAAAATCCTATTGAATTAACAACAACAACATGAAATAACTAATTTTTTTATTAGAATCGAAAATTATTTTAGTACAAAAATGTGTCTTTGGGTTGTAAATATTCATGAACAAACTTTTTAAAATTTTACAGGGAAATTCTAAAGCAAAAAAAATCGTCTGTTGTTTGTAAACAAACAACCGGTGAAAAGCTCCCAGCGTGGGTGTCTAATTAATATCTGGTCCATTTTTTCTATATCTATCTTCTATAAAGAATTTACTATGAATTTAGATCTGGCCAATACATCAATCATATCTCTTTCAATTAGTCTGGTAACATTTACTGCAGCTAGGAGTGCCCCCAATTAATGGTAATGATATTTAAGCTCTGAAACCACGTTTGGATTCAAGGTTATCGCCTGATAACTTTAGTTCAAGGTAAACAGTGAACACCTGAACAAGGTCGAGGATACAACGGCCTGAACGTTGTGATTATACTATTGGAAATTCATAGTTAATTATCTCCCCCTGCCGCTAGGAGGCGAATCGCCAACATCGTATGTTCGCGCCAATACCAAAAACTTTACTTATCACGGAGCACCACTGGGGGTAGTCGCGAAAATAGCGCTCCCTACACTTCATTCATTACTTAGTCCAAAACAGGGCTTACTTTTACGGACCGTTGACCTGGACGGATGCATATTTTCACAGCACACTTTCGAACGCACAAAGCACACTATCGAAGGCTGAAGACCAAATAATCTACTTGAAAAAGACCCATTCATTTAAAGAACTGTTAACCCGGGCGAAAAGCTACTAAATTAGCACCCCCATCATTTATCACAGAACGGTCGAGGAAGGACGAGAAACTACCGAGACGAAGCGTTTTATCAACATTTCCTACTGACGAACAGAATACTCCTGTTATCACCATTACTCCAAGAACTCTGCTCAACTCACAGATAAATCTTGAAGCAAATAAAATTTGCAACAAGTTCTTTTATTATTTGTCAATACATGTATTAAATTTCCATTGTGTGTTTGTCTTCTTTCTC
Organism: Doryteuthis pealeii; assembly: GCA_023376005.1. Classification (NCBI taxonomy): domain Eukaryota; kingdom Metazoa; phylum Mollusca; class Cephalopoda; order Myopsida; family Loliginidae; genus Doryteuthis; species Doryteuthis pealeii. The sequence continues at coordinate 17,680,349 of CM042169.1, forward strand.
CGACAATTTACCTACAACTACGGAGAAATAAGAGCTCCTTCAAAACCCGTAAATACTCTTAATACTTAACACAATAAAAATGAGGAAAACAGTCCAAAACATCATTATTTACATAAATCCCCATCTCAAATATACAGACAAATAACTTCTAGAGGTGTTTTTAAAAATTGCTTAGGTTCATATAGCATCCAACTTCCGGGACACGTCAGACATCTTAGACATTAGGCAATCAATCAAGCCTTTATCTCTTCTATGTAAGAATGCTTACTTTGAAAATAGAGAAACTGTGAGTAACCATTGATTTCATGTCCGATATTGCGCACTATCTATTTATGAATATAACACATATATAACACATTATAATCAATATATATATATATACATATATATATATATATATATATATTATATATATATATATATATAACAATGGAAAGGAGTAATCTACTCGAGTTTCATCGATTGATTCTTCAGGGTTACTTTAGTTAAATTAATCGAGTTTTCGATTAATCTTAGGTGTTTAAACTCGATTAATTTAACTAAAGTAACCCTGAAGAATCAATCGATGAAACTCGAGTAGGTTACTCCTTTCCATTGTTAAAATAAATTTATGCTCTACATTGTATTGAGCACTTTGTATTTGTTTTTTCACAACCTTAGCCTCTGGATATTGTGCGCTTCCAACGATCGTACTTATACCCACCGGTAAGTTACTACTTATACATATACATATATATATATATATATATATATATATATATATATATATATATATATATATATATATATATATATGAGAGTAAGTAAACAAACAAATGTGTTTATTTGATATGGCTTTTTTAGCCGACTATTTTTGGGGATATTTGCTTAATTGAAGTCATACCTAATTTTGAAAATTAATTAGTTAACAATTAATGAATTTAGGCGGGCATATATGTTCAAATGTAATCTCGATTTGTTTAGCCTTACATTTGAACATATATGCCCGCCTAAATTCATTAATGATTAACTAATTAATTTTAAAAATTTTGTATGATTTCAATTAAGCACATATCCCCCAATATATATATATATATATATATATATATATATATATATATATATATATATATAGTATCCAATTGCCGCATTAACTTTTCCGTGGCAATGGTATCAGTAAATAATCCAAAAGTGCTCAATATATTAAAAACACAGAGCAGTAACAATGATGATGATAATAATATATTTTCCTCAACTAATATTATTATTATTATTACACACACACACACACACACACACACACACACACACATATATATATATATATATATATGTGTGTGTGTGTGTGAGTGTGTGTGTAGAGAGAGAGACAGAATAACAGACATACAGACAAGACAGATAGCCACAGAGAGAAAGTGAGAGGGATTTAATGTTCCACAGTGTCTCTTTCTCTCTAAATCTCACCCTTCTCCCACCCTCTTTTTATCATCTACTCTCTTTATATTCATTGTCTCTTTATCTCTCTCTGTTTCTTTCTTATTTTCTAATATTCTGTCGTCCTCTCATACATCTCTTTCACTCTCTTTCTATCATCTACCTTTCATATCTCTCTCTCTCTCTCTCTCTCTCTCTCTCTCTCTCTCTCTCTCTCTCTCTCTCTCTCTCTCTCTCTCTCTCTCTCTCTATCACTCTTTTTATTTTCTCTATTACATTTTCCAGTCATAGTCACTTTTCTATAAATCTCACCCTTCTCCTCTCTTTTTCTCCCTCTCTTTCTATCTCTCACATTCCTTGTTTCTCCCTCTTTCTCTTTCTATCTCCCCTCTATTTCCCCTCTGTCTCCCTATTTCTCTTTTATTTTCTCTATCACTCTCTCCCGTCCTAGTCACCCTTTCCTGTAAATCTCACCCTCTCTCTCTCTCTCCCTCTTTCTATCATCTACCCTCTCTCATATTCCTTGTTTCTCTCTCCCTCTCTTTTATCTCTCCCTCTCTCTATTTCTCCTTTATTTTCTCTATCACCTTTCCAGTCCTAGTGACTCTTTCTCAATACATCTCACACTCCCCCCTCTCTCTCTCTCTTTATTTCTTCGCAATCCCTGACAGCTTGTATACAAAACTGCTGTTACCTTTCTTCCCCTTCCAATTTTAATAAACAAATCAATAAAATACATTATCACAAACGACCACCAAAGAATCACGTCCATTACTTACAAAAAGCCCCCCCCCAACAAATGCAAAAAATCCTTTTAATAATCCACCAGTTCAAAACTCTGACTGATGATCCAATGGATGATAGATGGATGCCCATCTCTGTGATCGTTCATGCCCAAAAAGGAGACCCAAGCGCACCGTGATAAAATAAACATGTCCCCTGTTGTGCACCATACAGACACTAATGTCAAATGACCGTTAATAGTTTTATTGATCAGATTATAATGTTTTACTTATTTGATGGAATCTTTGAAGATCTACATTATATATACGAGGTATGATAGTTGGTTGGTTGGTTGGCTGAAAAATCTTGAGTCAACTAAAACGATATGGACATTGAGCCATGAAACGGTACATGTTATTCTACATAATATTCTACATAATAACAGAATATGAATGTAAAGCTTTCTTTCCTATTTACTTTTTTGTTTTATTTTTTATCTAAATTTTTTAAATTTTATTTTTTTCAAATTTATTTATTTTTATTATTTATTTATTTATTTATCAAGTATCGTTGAATTTACCAGTACGTTTCAATGTTTGCTTTTTGGTATTTCATTTCTTTTACTTTATTTATTTTTTGGCGACTTCAAAATTTTAGTTTCAATTACAAAAATTTGAACAACACTTCGAAATGCTGAACTTCATTCTGAAATGATACTGCAAACTATATTCATTTATTCATTGGCATTGCAGTCTCGGAAGACTATTATATAGTTCTTGTTCCCCTGAAGTTACAGCGACTCCAGTGACTGTGAAGTCCAATGTTCAAAAAACATTCTCGACCACAGATGTTACGTGTGAAGGCTGTCCCTGAAGATATTGATGTGCCGGTGTTTTGTTGCCGCTACTTTCTTCTGTACTTCTTGGCTATATATATATATATATATATATATATATATATATATATATATATATATATATATATATATATATATTCCAGTCATCCACAGACACCGTGTTTCGATGTTTCAATTCTATACTTAATAACATCTACTACATCTTTTCTCAGTATTTTTTTAACAATCCCCACCCCAAGAAATGTCCATTCAAATTAAGTAGCTGTTCATTCTCATCTTCGATAGGTCGAGAATTTTCCCTCTCTGTCTCTTTCTCTCTCTCATATATATATATATATATATATATATATATATAGTTGCATGAAGTGACAAATAAAAGTTTTAGCTTTTATTCATTTATTTGGGAACGATATTACTACCAATGGCTTCCTGCTAAAAGCATTCATCAGGTAAACGAAATAGTTTTTTTAAAACTATTTCGTTTACCTGATGAATGCTTTTAGCAGGAAACCATTGGTAGTAATATCGTTCCCAAATAAATGAATAAAAGCTAAAACTTTTATTTGTCACTTCATGCAACTATCAACGCTCTATCACAGATATTGAGCACTCTTCTAATAACACTGTACGTTGGATTACTATTACTTTTTCTAGTATACGAGTGCCAAACATACAGATTAATATATATATATATATATATATATATATATATATATATATATATATATATATATATATATATGATGGACTCTCCCGTCGATATCGACGAATGAGAGTTCATACAATAAACATCCACACAGTGATTTGTTTATAGTAATGAAGGCTTGTGTTGGACCATCCACACTTTTTGGCACATCGATAGGAAATAATTCAAGGGTTGCCACAAACCCAATCAACGACCGACCCCAGGAATTTTGAATTCAGAGTTATCCCTCTCCTAGACTGGTTATGTATAAACTTTGTTCTTGTGAACGTTGTTTTTTTTGTATTTTGTAGCATGGAAATAAGAATTAAAAAAAAAAAAAAAACAAAAAAAAACAGAACAAAAACAGAATTTTGATATTCAGCTGTTGTTCAATTAATTCCGATATTTCGGGTGAGCCTTCACTGTTTGTCAAAGAATAGAGAATAGAGACTATCTGGGGAGAAATGAAATACAGCATATGAGAGAAGAAAAAATTATATATATATATATATATATATATATATATATATATATATATATATAGGCGTAAACAAAGGCGTAAACAAATCGAGAAAAAGTCGATCTCTGTATGTACATTTCGGCATATCATGCCTCTTCGGCAGAGCTATAGACAGGAGACTGCTCTGTGTGTGATTCGAACCCTGACTGCCAGGCTGAAAGGCGGGGACTCTAACCATTACATCGTTTGTTTTTAAACTGATATATATATATATATATATATATATATATATATATATATATATTTATTTATCAAAACCTGTTTAAGAAGTTTACTTTGCTCGTGTTGAGGGGTTGGTATATATATATATATATATATATATATATATATATATATATATATACTTTCATGTGTACGCGCATGCCAACATACGCACAGGTACGAAGGGAACAGGTGCATTCAACATTACACGTGCAAACATGAAAACAAACAAGTAACACGCCAATACAGTTAACCAAACGCACACATAGTTTTTTTTTACGACATGTCAACCCTTGTTGGGTTAATAAATTAAATAGTACATTAAAAGAACATAATTATTATACGGAATAATAAAATATTATTTCAAATTAAATGATAAATTTACTATTTCAAAACTGAAAAAAAAAAACGCAATTACTTTTCCGCCAATCTAATATTTACAAAAATGAGAACATGACTCATGGATCAAGAAATGATCAAATACCCCACCCCCTCTAAAAAAAAAAAAAAAAAAAAAAAAATTCTTTGTTCTTTTTTTTTTTTTTTTTAAACGCAAAATTTAATTCAACAAATTAGGGATTCATTTTAGAAGTTAAAGCCTGATCAACGAAGAGAAATTCCACGGAAGATGAAATATCTTTGAGTCATTTTTGTTTTTCCTCTAACCATTGCATATTTATCGTCTTTGAGATGAATTTATATTCAATCATGCACACCTTTTGCATTAGCAGACCCCCACCCCACTTCTTCCTCTTTTTTTTTTTACTCATTTTTTTTTCTTTTTCAGATTTCTAAATACAATATTGAAAGACCGTTCAGCTTCACTGATCAAGAACCCCTGACTGGGTAGAATTACTCACCCTATACACTGTTTTCGAAATCATCTTTTATTATTAACATTATTATTATTATATTATTATTATTATTATTATTATTATTATTATTATTATTATTATTATTATTATTATCATTATTATTATCCTCATATTATCCTTATCATTATTATTATCATCGTCATTATCATCATTATCATTATTATCATTATCATTATTATTATCCTCATATTATCCTTATCATTATCATCATCATCATCATCATTATCATTATTATCATTATCATTATTTTATCATCATCATCATCATCATTATCATTATTATTATTATTATTATTATTATTATCATCATTATTATTATCATCATTATCATCATCATCTTCATTATTATTATTATTATTATTATTTTGAAGATGGATAACAATATCATTTGATTGGGATTATTTGTATCCAATGATATTAGATTTGGAATTTCAGGAATCTGATTAAATTATCTTTGGAAAGTTTTGTAAAGTAAGGGGGCGGGGCGGTCAGGCAGGTTTTAGGTTGAGGTGGAACCTAGACCGATATAAAAAAATTTTTTTTTTAAATTAAACGCAAAATTGTAGACAGGAAAATCCTGTAAAGTTTGTAATTGTTTCTCATACTTCAGTGATTTGAGAGTTACTCGGACATAAAATTGAAGAACACATTTTGTGAATTTAAATATTTCTGTCTGTCTGTCTGTCTATCCGTCCTTCCCCCTCTCTTGATTTACTTCTCCCTATCCCCTAAAACTTAACTCTATCCCACCCAGTTGGCTGAAAAATGAAAATAAAATGAACTGTTCCTCCGTCTTTGCCTGTTGTTATTTTAATTTTATTTTATTGAGAATTGTTTTTTTTTAGTGGGTGGGGAGTTATTTATTTATTTATTTATTTATTCTATTTCTCTTTGCATTTTTCAGGATTCAATGCTCCATTTAATTTTTCATCCTCTATTTTTACTGAAAACAACACTTCGAACGATAAATGCTCGTAACTTATTTAATTTTTATTTTTGCCACCGAAATCCAATTTCAAAAATATTATTGTCTTATTATTATTATTAAAAAAAAAAAATTCTTTAAAAAAGAAGGGACATTTTTGTTGGACACTTAAAAGGGGGGAGGAAAGAAATAAAAATTTTGAATCCCCACTGAAACAAAAAAAAGGGGGGCATTGTTTATCCAGCCACACCCACTGTGCAATTAGATCTCTGGGAAATTCAGTCTTCCTGTATGGATTTCGTATTTTTTGGAATGAGAGGTTTCCAGAAAGTTTGTTTATCCAGGACGAGGTGAGTGAGCGGGGAACATTTAGTCTTAAGGCTACATGTGGCCTTCTAGACCATCAAATACACCCTTTTACAGCCTTGTCGAAATACCAATTAAAATATACCACCTGATATTTCCTTGTTTTCCCACAAAAACAACAACCTAAAATAAATTTATTCCTTTATTTTAAATATATTAACAAAATTTAGATATTAACTAAAAGTAGATATACAAACATGAAGAAATCCGGGAATACACAAAGTGTGTCAAAAAATATCTAGATTTTTTGTACTTTTTATTCTGAAAAAATGAACGTTCCATTCATTGTTCATTTCTATCTTGGTAAATACAGCTTCAATCTCGATACTTATATGACACACCTTGTATATATAAATACATATACATACATACACACACACACACACACACACACACACACACAACACACATATATATATATATATATATATATATATATATATATATATGTGTGTGTGTGTGTGTGTGTGTGTGTATGCGTGTGTGTTAAGGTAGTGTAAACGGATGGACATGTCATATTTCCCTGAATAGGTAGTTGTCAAAAGCAGTAAAGCCATTACAGATATTACAATTCCACCATCTATTATTATACTAAAGCTGAGTTAATCAACTTTTGCTTCCTAAAGGCTTTTTTACTGTTTACTTTAACGACTCGAAAATTATACTAAATTATTCCTTACTTTTACCATTGAATTATGTTTGAAAAAATCTGTTTTAATTGGTTCCAATTCGTTGTAATTTGCAATTAAGTTAAAAACCGACCAATCTCTTACTTTACTCTTCTCTTCCCCTCTATGTATCTCTTGACCAACTCCTTGTTGTATAATGTTAGTTTCTCTAGAGAGAGAGAGAGAGAGAGAGAGAGAGAGAGAGAGAGAGAGAGAGAGAGAGAGAGAGAGAGAGAGCTGGGAGAATTTTGAAATGTATTTCTATGTTAAATTTCACAACAGCAACGGAACGCGTAGCTTAAATGAGGTCAAACGTTTCCTTTCTTAGAAAAACGATTTTAATGTTTCGTCTGGCCGTATTTATTAAAAAAAAAATTGATTCGCTTTGCTAACTCCCTTTTCCCTAATGTCAAGTATCTACCCAGAGCTGAATGGGTGACCAACGGGTCACGTTTTGTCTAGTATATATATAAGTATGTTTGGTTGAAATTTCCTTTTGGTGACTTTTTTCCTTAGGCTCCAGTCTTCATGTTAGTTTTCATTGTCTAAGCGGTTGAGGAGGTGCCCCATAATAGACAAGTAATGATTTATTGAGTTTACCACCAAACTCTGTTTACAGCAGTTATATATATATATTATTTATATATATATATATATATATATATATTATGGATTCTCTCGTCGATTTTCGACGCATGAGGGTTCATATATACAATAAACACCCACACAGGATTTGTTTATAGTGGTGAAGGCTTGTGCAGGACCATCCACACTTTTTGGCACAGTCGATTGGAAAGAATTGATGCATCAAGGGTTGCCACAAACCCAATCAACGACCGACCTCAGGATTTTGAATTCAGAGTTATCCCTCTCCTAGACTGGTTACCTACCCAAGGCTGAAGGGCCCAGTCCTTTTTATATATATATATATATATATATATATATATATATATATATATATATATATATTTATTAATGTATAAGTAGTAACTTACCGGTGGGTATGAGTACGATCGTTGGAAGCGCACAGTATCCAGGGGTTAAGATTGAGAAAAAACAAATACAAAGTGCTCAATACAATGTAGAGCAAAAATTTATTTTAAGAATGGAAAATGTTAAAATTTATTTTAACAATGGAAAATTGTTAATATTTATTCATTTATTTATTTATAATTAATAATACAAATGAAAAGTCGGTCCTACCATTGGTTTCTGAATAACACTTTTTCGTCAGAGGCGTTGACTTTTCATATATATATATGAATAAGATATAATGATGTTTACAACTGAAATAGGCTCATGAAAGTGTGCAAACCGTTTAATTCTCTTGACGGTTTTTAAAAAGTATGAGTTCACATACATGGAAAAACTTTACATTTGAATGTTTATTTGGATGATATCCATTAACACCACGGATTTTACTATAAATGTGGGCTACTTATTTTACAATGTATTACAATAATTTTGATATTCCATATACATATACATATTTTACACTTTTCTATAATTTTACACCAGACTTTTTGAGTTCATTACTATAATGCTTCTGATTATTTTCAAATTGAAAATGAGATTCATTTTATTTTTAAATAAAATTCTTTAATGCAGACAGTGATTAATTCCAACGTTTAACTAGCAACTAAGTTGATGACCGAACGTGCGGTTGGCAATATCGCTTTTTAAAAACCGTCAGAGAATTACGGTTTGCACACTTTCTCTTCTGATGAGCCTTTTTCAGTTGTAAACATCGTTTGTTTTTCATTATATCTTATTCATACTGTCGGATTAATTTCCATTTTATATATATATATATATATATATATATATATATATATATATATATATATATATATATATATAAGGTGTGACAAAAAGTATTGAGATTCTTTGTACTTTGTGACACACCTTGACAAAATTCTGAAAAATTAACGTTCCATTCATTGTTCATTTCTATCTTGGTAAATACAACTCCAATCCCGATACTTTTATGACACATTGTCTATATTTCTTCCTTTTAATCCACAATTACTGACTTTTTCTACAAGATTTATTAATTTGACATCCATATACTCATACAATACACACAGGTTAATTGGTTAGTTGGATTTTATATCATGTCAACCCTTGTTGGGTTATTTTAAACCGAAGACGTTCTGTTTTATATTATATATATATATATATATATATATATATATATATATATATATGACACACTCACATTCACACACGTATATGTAAACACACACATACATTTAAATGTATACACATATAGTCATACACACAACTCCAATGAACCCCCCTATATAAGAGCATAAAAAAATAACCTACCTCAAAGAGGTTCTTCACGGAACAAATGGACATGCTACTATTAACACACTCGTCTACCCGGATTTTAATAGCATGTCAAACCCACAAAAACACTTCATTTTTATAGTTCTTCTATAATGCTCCCTTTCTAATAATCTATCAACAATTTCTTCAAATAAAAAATTTTCTCCTGACGATGACCTAAGGTCGAAACTAGTTGAGAATAAACAACATAAAAGAAATATTCCTGTTGTCTTATTACTTTTTGTTCACACTATATATATATATATATATATATATATATATATATATATATATATATATATATATATATAACTTCATCAAAAGTTGCTACAACATTTTCCAGCGAAATAGTTGAAAGCACTTAGAAAGAAAGTATGGGACATTTTCTTCATCTGGATCTTGATCTACAAATAACTACTAGAAGACTTAAACATCTACAACTGAAGATCATAACAAAGAAGAAATATTCCGCACTCTTTAACAATATCTACCTAAATGATACACACACACACACACACACACACACACACACACATATATATATATATATATATATATATATATATATACTCATCAAAAGTTGCTACAAAATTTTCATTGTATTAGCATTATAGTTAATCCAAAAGTGCTCAATATATTTGGTAAAATATAGAGCATTTATTTATAGGAGAACCTGAGGAAGAGAGAGAGAGAGAGAGAGAGAGAGAGAGATGCAAACTGTTCAATTATAAATTATTTGATAAATAATCTGAAATAAGGAGACACGTCATTCCCACCATTTCCGCTTGTTCAGGCTAAACATTATACAGGGAACACCAATTTCAATCCAAATATGTTATTGTTATTATTTCTTTAATTTCTTCTTTTTTTTTTTAGATATTTATTTTCCCAAGTCGATCAAAAAGGCCAAGTTAAAAGGAATATTAGTAAATTGCTAATTTCATTTGAAATAATCTGAGATTTCACATTTTTTTTTCACCGTGTGGCGTGGGGGTGTCGATGTTTGAATATTTTTGAATATCATGATTAAGTTGATCCAGGATGTTTGCCGCGTTTATTTAAGGGCTGCAAGACCCGCTTGGATTACGAGAAAATATTCGCTCGGCAAATTAATGGTAATGGGCGGGAATAGTCAGTTTGCAAATTGACACGACCCACTCATTAATTTCCAATTTATATAAAATATAATTTCTGGACATTTAATCTACGAAAAGAGAGACGAAATACCCGAGAGACCTGATTGGGTGTGCCACTAAATCTTCAGAAAACCAGTCAAGCAAATGAAATTAACAAATAAAAAAAGTAGCAACTGATTTTTTTTATATGGTTTTCATTATTTCAAAATCTGAAATTTGACCCAATAAACCTGATATTTTAGGTTGGAGACTTTTTTAATACATCATAGTGTCATTTTTCTATCTATTATGTTACCAATATCAAAAATCAAATATTCCAAATTAAGTATTATTTTACTATACATCCTTAACACAAAATTTCAGTATAAGTTCTATTTTGTTATACAAACTATGCCCAATATTTCAGGATAAGTTTCATTTCACTGTACATCCTAGGCCCAAAATCTCAAGTTAATTACTATTTTACTATTCATTTTAAGTCCAATAATTCAGCTCAAGTACTATTTTACTTTACATTCTAAGCCCCAACCCCTTTTTATCATATGGGTGCTAGAAGGCGGTGGCTGCGGGTCTACATATCCTGGGAATGACGTTAAACTCTATCTGATGGTGAGGTTCAAGTTTTGGAGGTTTGGGGAATGTGGAGCCCCTCTTCATCACCATTGCTCCCTGGTCCACTCTGACGCGGAGTGGTAGTACCTGTTAGGGTCCCATCTATGGGTTAAATAGAAAACATGAGTTTATAAACAAAATTGTATTATCCATTAAGAATTGATTTATTTCAAAACTTTATCGGCATTAAATGACCCACTGACGTTGATATGCCGTAAAACAAAACAAACCAAACCAAACAAACGTTACATTCTAACCTGAATCCTTAGGCTAAGTTCTATTTTACTATACATATACAGCCCAATATTTCAGGCAAAGTCCAATTTTACTATACATCCAAATTCTAGTATTTCAGGGTAAGTCCAATTTTATATACATCCTAAGCGCAATATTTAGGCTAAGTTCAATTTTACTATACATCCTAAGCCCAATATTTAGGCTGTCCAATTTTAGTATACATCCTAAGCCCAATATTTAGGCTGTCCAATTTTACTATACATCCTAAGCCCGTTATTTATGCAATAAAGATGACGACAACAGTCTGTAAAATCAAAATCATTCACTCTTGAGATCTATTTTTACATAAACGTCTGATAAAATACTTCAAAAGAAACCAGTGATTTAATTAAAAATTTTTTCCAATGAAATATTCCGCAGGTCTTGTCAATACTTACTCATCTTCACCACAGGTCTTCTCAATACTTTATCATCCTCACCGTTTTTAAATAGTCCAAACAAGATTAAAGAATGAAAGAAAAAAAAGATGTGTCTGAATAGTTCCAGTTTCCATTTAGAAAATCAGAAATAAGAAAATTTAGAAATCAGATTAATATACGAGCGAACATGCACGGATTATTCTACTTTCAAATTTCGAATTTACCTAACAAGAAGCCAGATAATGCAGAAGTAATTTCTATGAGAATAGCACACTTCTTCTTTTATTCATTTCTTAAGATCTTGTTTTTTTTAAAAATCTTTTCAATAAATCCAGAAGCCATGAATTTATATCACACGTCTTTGCACGGATATCCATGACGATCTCTCGCCAACCTTCCCTATCATTCATCGACTCTGGGAGCTTCTCCGCGCAACAGCCAGCATCCCTACCTAGTTGGTCAAAGTAGGTCCTGGCTGGGCGGCCCAATTTAGCATGCCCATGTGCTGGCTTCCACAGTAGTACGTCGCTTACGAGCTCGTCCTTGATTCTCCAGCAGTGTCCTGCATGGCTAGCCTGTCTTATTCGTATGGTTTGTGAGATGGGGGGCAGGTGGTCATACAGTTGCTTATATATATATATATATATATATATATATATAACATTAACATTATATATATATAACATTAGACCGCCCCGACGATTTTACTTACTTACTATATATATATATATATATATATATATATATATATATATATATATATATATATATATATATATCCAATTGCCGCTTTAGCTTTTCCGTTGCAGTTGTATTAGTAAATTATCCAAAATGCTCAATATGTAATAAATATATAACAATAATGATAGTAGTAATATTATAGTGGAAAAGAGTTATGGGTCTACCATGGTTTCGATCTAAATGATCTCATCGGGACCCTACCTTCTACTTGACTAAGTTGATGCCATTACCTGGTTAAGGTAAAGTCATATGGGAATATGACCGATGTGAATATTTTGAGTTTGAATGATTTTGACAATCCATCAAGAATGGATAAAACAAAACGTCTTCGGCATAAAGTGATCCCACCCTGTCGGCTGGCGCGTTAGAATACACCGACTTTACCTCTGCAGAGGGCTAAGACTCTCCCAATGAGGTAACCTGTTTGGCCGTGGGTGGTGACCCGTGATGATTAAAGATGAAACCCAGGTGGCTAAGCAGTCCACTTTAGCTCTTTCTTGGGCTAGACGGGCGGCCGAAGAGTCCGCTCCGAACAATCGGCTGGACACGTCAAGCTCTAGCACCTATATGATTGCCCCAACCCTATCACCCCTATGGCAAGTCCCAACCTTTTTTTATCATATGGGTGCTAGAAGGTGGTGGCTGAGGGTCTTCATATCCTGGGGATGACGTTAAACTCTATCTGATGGTGAGGTTCAAGTTCTGCAGTTTTGGGGAATGTGGAGCACCCCTTCATTATCATTGCTCCCATGTCTACTCTGATCCGGAGTGGTAGTACCTGTTAGGGTCCCATCTATGGGCTAAATAGAAAAATGAGTATAAATTAAGAATGAATTTATTTCAAAACTTTGTCGACATTAAATGACCCACTGAGGTTGATATGCCGTAAAACAAAACAAACCATACCAAACCATAAAATAACCCACCACGGGTTGACATGCCGTAAAATCCAAACCACCAACCAATAAAAAAAGATCTTTAAGGAATTGCAATTTGTTGAACAAGACCATTAAATTCTTTTAATACCCTCTTCCGTCAAAGGAAATAAATGATAGAAATGTGTAAAGAAATGAACTCTGATAGCCTCTGTCCCTTTCTAAGTGATTGTGAAGCCTACAAAATTCATCTTAAATGAAATCTAACAATATTCCAATCATATTTTTAATTAAAAGTTTTAAAAATGTTGAGGGAAATTTTAGAATTAAAACAAAAATTTTAAAAGTGAAGTTTGGGTTAAAATTTTGTGGCAAAACGTTTTTATTGAGATTTACAATTAAATTTCACTTATCGGAGTCTTGACAAATTTTAAATGAAGTAAAAATGTTATTTTCTTAAATTTATTGATTTATTCTTACTCCTTATTTGAAAAAAGGGTTTATTTATTTATTTTATTTTTGTTTTTAAAACAGGGAAATTTTTATGGCAAGATATTGTTAGAATGAAATTTTCTCTCCATTATGAAGATTTTCACACTTGAGCAGCGGTATTTGTAAAAAGGGTGAATAGATTTGTATAAAAATAATTGTCGATTGAGAGAAAAACTTAATATTTTATACACTGATTCTTTTTTCTTTTTCTTTTCTTCTTGAACCTATTTCTTTCTTTCTTTCTTTCTTTCTTTCTTTCTTTCTTTCTTCTTTTACATTCATCTTTCTTTCTTTCTTATTTTCTTCCTTACATTTTTTCTTTCTTTTTTCCTTTCTTCTTTCTTTCTTTTTCCTTTTTCTTTCTTCTTTCTTTTTTCCTTTCTTTTTATTTCTTCTTTTCACTTTCTTCTTTTTCTTCTTCTTTCTATCCTTCCTTCTTTCTTTTTTTTTCTTTTCTTTTTTCCTTTCTGTCTTTCCGTCTTTCTTTTTATCAATTCATTTTTTTTCTTCATTTTCTTTCTTTCTTTTTGCTTTCTTTCTTTTTTCTTCTGTCTTTTTTCTTTTTTCTTTCGCGAGGCAATCGTCAGGTGAAGATGTTACAAATTCATTTGTAACATCTTCACCTGACGAGTGCCTCGCATGAAACCAATATGGTCGTGAATGTTCCTTTGTCACCAGATAAATAGATTTTTAAAACCTTTATATATTTATTTTATTATATTATATAACAGCTCTATTTTATATTGAGCACTCTTCCAATAATACTGCCGTTGGTACGCCATTCCAGCAAAAGCTGAAACAGTGACCATTTCACACTATAGTATATATATATATATATATATATATATATATATATATATATATATATATCAGTAACAAATATAATTTCAACCACAGATGTCGCATGTGAAGGCCAGTCCTGATGATGCTGATGGTGTGCTGGTGCTCTGTTGTTGTTGTTTCTCTTGGACCTCTTTGGTTCATCGTGTTGCGCCAGGATTGCTTCAGACATGAATAGCCCACAATGCAGACCCGGCATAGTCTAGGATTATTATAAATATGTATGGTGCGAGTGTATCACCAAGGAGGACTCCAGCGACAATGTCTGTGTCACCATCAGTTGAAAAGACCATTTCTTTTACGTCTTTGTAGAGTATTATCTTTTAATATTAAATGTTATTGCATCTAGTATAACTGAATATCTAAATGATGAAATAGAAAAACATCCGTATCTGCGTTATCACTTTTGTATAGTTTCACCTGTTGGACTAGTGGAAAACTACCCAAGGATGCTGTGTGCTGTTTTTCACAAATCCTGGAAGCAGAAACCCCACAAAACAGTAGTTGTACAGCCACGTACCTCTCATCTCATATACCATCTAGGTAAGCTAAACAGGACATCCTGGTCACAATTGGGAATGAAGCAAAGACAAACTTATGAGTTTGTCTTTGCGACTATCTCCTATAGTCAGTTAACCAAAGAATGAAAGTAAAAGAATGTGAAAAGCTGAACAAATACCTAGACCTTGCCAGAGAGATGAAAGATCTGCCGAAAATTAAAGAGCAATTCTTCCAGGCTCTAGCTGTGTTAGTACTATTATATGAAGGACACACTAATAATGTATCTCCTTGTAGGTCTCCAGCGGCAACATCAAAGAAATCTGTGTCACCATCAGAAAAAAACAGACTATTGCTTTTGTGTCTTTGTAGAGCATTATTATTTAATACTTAGTGTTATTGCAGCTGATTTAACTGAAAATCTAAATGAGGAAATAGAGAAATATTTGTAGCTGTGTTATCACTATTGTATGGTTTCACCACTTGGACTAGATGAGAACTACTCAAGGATGCTGTTTTTCCCAAATCCTGGAAATAGAACCCTACAAACAACAATTGTACGGCCACTTACCCCCAATCTCATTAACTAAGTAAGATAAACATGACATGCTGGGAACTACTTGGTATGAAGCAAAGACAAACTCATAAGCTACAATCTCCTATAGCCAGTTAACCAGAGAATGAAAGTAAAAGAATGTGAAAAGCTGGACAAATACCTAGACCTTGCTAAAGAGATGAAAAAGCTGCCGAACTAAAGAGGAATTCTTTCAAGCTCTAGCTGTGTTAGTACTATTATATGAAGTAAGGACAAACTCATAATGCATTTCCTTGTATGACTCCAACGTCAATGTCAAAGAAATCTGTGTCACCATTAGGTGAATGGACGATTGCTTTTGTGTCTTTGTAGAACATTATTATTTAATATTAAGTGTTATTGCAGTTGGTATGACTGAATGTCTAAATGATGAAATAGAAAAACATCCGTATTGTTAAATTATCACACAATACAGGACGCAAACATTGATACATTATTCTGACTGGCAAGGTATTGACAAAAGCAAAGCTAATATTATTACAATACATCATGAAAATACAGTGCAAATATTAAGTAAGAAAAATAAAAGAGAAAAACGAGTGAATAAATTTTTAAAAAAGTTGTTTCTTTGCGATGTTTCATTCTGTTAGTGTTGAACAAAATGAGGTAAGATGTGAGATAATTAGGTTCTTTTTCTCCCTCATTGAAACTTATATTACCCAAGACAATGTAAAACAAACTGACTTAATTAAAAAGATAAACTGAAACGAAGAAAGTCTGAACAACACGGTAAATAAAGAGCAGTCAAAAATAGAAGGAAATAATTAAATTTGTATTCAATTGTAATTTTATTGATAGCAACGAGAAATGTACAAAAATTAAAAAATCGAAAAAAGAAAACCAAAAAAAAAAAAAAAAAAGAAGACAAATTTCATTATCATTTCCAATTTTTCCAATTCATGATATCAGACTTAAACATTTTTGTTTTTCACTTTTTTAATTTAAAATTTTTACTTTTTTGTTTTTTTCATTATTTTTTTTATTTTTATTATTATTTTTTTAAACTTTCATTCATTTTTGAACCTTTTGTTTTCCGCATACAATCATTTCCATAAATACAAATATTTAGGCTACTGTTTGGGTAGGACAATCACAACAGTATCAGCCATTTTTAAAAATAACTGCTTTTCAAAGATGAAATTTGAAAAAAAAAAAAAAAGATAGAAAAATAAAGTTAAAAAGAATAGTTTAATATTACTTGTCCAATAACAGAGTTATGAATTAACGTATTTTGATCGACTAAGAATTATTACACATGCCTAACCAATGTTTATTTTGTAGAAAAAAATTGAAAACAAAATTAATTACATTTAACTACTGATATAATAAAATAGGAATTCCTCCAAGCTGTAACTGTGTTAGTACTATTGTATGGTTGCACCAATTGGATTTGTTTTGGTTTGACTTGAAGGCTATCACAATGCAGGTGTAAAGAAAACATAATAAAGTAACAATGGTGTTGTTTGTTAACCTGTTATTTATTCTTGATATTTCGAGATAAAATCTCTTTTTCAGAAGAACACTGGAACTGAAGTAGTTGTCTTGTTATGGCATTTCTAGCCATTTTCATGCACACGCGCATGACAACATAGGCACACGTACAAAAAAATAGCGCATTCACGTAAACATGCAACACGAGAATACAAATATTAAAAAAATACCATCTATAACATTTTCAATTCATTTAACTAGAAATGCCATAACAAGACGAAAATTACTTCAGTTCCAGTGTTCTACTGAAGAAGAGTTTTTATCTCGAAATATTAATATTAAGAATAAATCACAGGTTAACAAACAACACCATTGTTACTAAATTATTTTTTTTCTTTACACCTGCATTGTAATAGCCTTCAAAATCAACCTCCAAACCAATATATACACAATACTTCAAGCAAATTATAAAACTCTTATATATATATATATATATATATACACACACACATATATATATATATATATATATATATATATGTGTGTGTGTGTGTGTGTGTGGTGTGTGTGTGTGTGTGCTGCACCATGAATGGTGAATAGGAATATAAGACCCTCACCGGATTTAGCTTGAGTGTCCTGCTAATATACAAAGAAACAAAACTTTTTTTCTTATTCTACAATGTCTACCTAATTCCTGAATATTTTACTCTTGGCACCCCTACTTCGGACCAAGCTATAAAAAAGAAAAATGTCCAAAATAATAAAGGAAAAACAAAAACAAAAGAAAAACCAGAAAATAAAAAACAAAAGACAAACAACCAAAATCAATTCTATAGTATCTTATATATATATATATATATATATATATATATATATATATATATATACCCTTTTATATATGACTTTTTGGCCAGTCAACTTTCTTCGGGATATTTAATATGGCTTCTCAACGTGCATTTTTTAAAGATCTACTTATTTTTATTTTTATTTTCATTCCAACAGCCTCATGAATATACAACCAAAGTTTCGTTTTTCTACTTGTCATTGAGGTTTTAGGCTAAAGTCGTCTGTTATATATATATATATATATATATATATATATATATTATATGTAAAGCCAGCGTGTGTATTATCTCAGATCATAGCTCCTAATAAATCGGACATTACGTGGGAACCAGTTTGGAAAGGACAATTATGCAGCCTTTACTTTGTAGACTTCTAATACGAGAAGCCTCACCACTGCACAAGCTGTCCGTGTCAAGGTTATGAGTCGCTACTCAAAATTTCAGGTAATGTTCTTACTCTAGTGCTCAATGTCAGCTGTCTCCTTCCATAATATATACAGGGATCTCACATAAGCAACTGCACATAAAAGGTAGAGGCAAAAGGTCACAACTACATTTTGTGCTTGCTGTTCAAATTCCTCAAAATTTTTGGATAGCACCTAATACATTATCATAATAAACTCTACACACACACACATATTATATATATAATTTATTATAATGGAGATTGTGGTTTTGTCTGTCTGTAACGAAACTATATTATTATACAAGTCACAATTCCCTTTGTTATTTACGTCATATTCCCCATGATTTTATTTTTATTTAAACCTCAATTATAAATAAAATTGTTTTACATCATTAAGACTGTTCTACACACTAATAGCATGCAATTTTATGTATATATACAACAAAATAGTGGATTACAGTGTGAATGGGAAGGCTAATTTGCATACTGATCTTACAAATTTGATTTTAATAAATATATGCTTAGTATTATTGATTTCTAATTGTTTGGTTTTATCTTATTGAATATGAGCAAAAATCTCAGGAATAAATCTTAAAAGAATTCCATTAACAAGAAGAAATAAATGTAATATTATTATTTACTTCCTATTTTAACTAAATAGTTAAATTAGGAAAATTTACCAATGAAAGACGGGAGTAATGGAAATGATGGAAGAGTCAGTTTCAAAGTTGTTCTATTTTTCAATCATACCCCCTCTGTTCCAAATCTTTTTATCTGCATTCTTATTCAGTTTCATTAGCCTTTCTAATTTGATATGATATTTTATCATATTAAAACTTAAATACTTGCACCCGGAGGGTGCATATATTTGCTAGTATATATAAAGAAATATAAACACATATAAATATTCTTGCCCTGATGAGCTGACTCAGTATGACCCCGTCATAGCCAGGACACTAAGACTCTCAGCCACCACCTTCTAGCACATATATGATGAAAAAGAGGCGCGTGGTCTAATGGTTAGAGTCGTGGGAAATGGACTCGTCTACCCGAGTTCAATTCATGGACGAAGCTGTTGGCTTTTCACATGGTGCTAATACCCTTGGGAAAGTAGAATCCAATTCTTTCTCCACTATGGGTAATTAGCAGGGTAGACTGGGCTCTTTAACCATGGCTAGGTAACCAGTCTAAGAGAAAGAAAACTCTGAATTCAAACCTGTTAAACTCCGCCTTAAGAAATTGACCTTGTATCGCATTTTGCTCGTGCGGAGGGCGTTGGTAAATTATATATTTTCTTTGTCTGTCTGCCTCTCCCCCTCTCTATCTCTTTCTTTGTCTGTCTGTCTGTCTCTGCCTTTCTGTCTNAGGGCTACTGAAACAAATTCCCCTGACCACAAGATTCATTCAGATTATCTTTCCTTCTTTTTTCTTTTCTTTCTTTTTTTTTTATCTCTCGCCATATTTTTTCTTTGTTTGTTCCGAAATAAGGTTCATGAATTTTTACCACATTGATTAATAAATATTTGAGATATAGAAGGGAAAGTCAAAATGGTACCTTATAAGAGATAGAAACAAAACAACCTCAGGTGCATTGTAGGAATTATCATGTTGTCCTTTCTAATATTTTTATCTGGGATCAATTGGCCCTTCCCTCGTGTTAAATATCATGATTAGAAGAAGAAGAACAATAAAAGAAGAATGAAAGAAGAAGAAAAAAAGAAGAAGAATGGAAGTAAAAGAATGAAAGTAGAAGAATGAAAGAGGGAGAAGAAGAATAAAGAAAGAGAGAGAAGAAGAAGAAGAAGAAGAAGAAGAAGAAGAAGAAGAAGAAGAAGAAGAAGAATGAAAGTGAATGTAAGAAGAAGAACGAAAGTAGAAGAAAGAAGAAGAAGAAGGAAAAGAAGAAGAAAGAAGAAGAAGAAGAAGAACGAATGTAGAATGAAAGAAGAAGAAGAAGAAGAAGTAGAAGAAAGAAGAGAAGAAGAAGAAGAAGAAGAGAAAGAAGAGAAGAAGAGAACGAATGTAGAATGAAAGAAGAAGAAGAAGAAGAAGAAGAAGAACGAATGTAGAATGAAGAAGAAGAAGAAGAAGAAGAAGAAGAAGAAGAAGAAGAAGAACGAAAGTAGAATGGAAAAAGAAGAACGAAGTAGAATGAAAGAAGAAAGAGAAGAAGAACGAAAGTAGAATGGAAAAAAAGAAGAAGAAGAAGTAGAATGAAAGAAGAAGAAGAACGAAAAGAAGAAGAAGAAGAAGAAGAAGAAGAAGAAGAAGAGAAGAAGAAGGAAAGTAAAAGAAGAAGAAGGAAAGTAGAATAACAGAAGAAGAAGAAGAAGAAAAAGAAGAAGAAGAAGAAGAAGAAGAAGGAAAGTAGAATAAAAGAAGAAGAAGAAGAAGAAGAAGAAAAGTAGAAGAAGAAGAAGAAGAAGAAGAAGAAGAACTAATGGAAGAAGAAGAAGAAGAAGAAGAAGAAGAAGAAGAAGAGAAGAAGAAGAAGAAGAAGTCAATGGTTTATTTTCACACATTACATAATATAAACAATGTCACATAAAACAAAAACAACAAAAAAACATAATGCTGGTTGTTATAGTAATGTGTGGAGGATGATCACTAATTAGGACTGAGCCTATTCTAGTAGTGACCACCTCAGTTGACTTTTTTGTTTTGTTTTGTTTTTGGTTGTTTTTGTGTTGTTGTTTTTTTTTTTCGTTTTTGTTTTGGTTTTTGACTTATTTTCACATAGTTTGTAATTTGATTCTAAGAAAACCTTCTCATCAAAAGGGTTCTTAAAATCAATTCGTTTTTACCGAAGACTTTTTGGAAGACCTTTGACACTTTATAGATCATAGAATGTCTTGCGGATGCTGCTGACTAAATATTCATAGACTTGTATCAAGATATAAAGTAAATAAAATTATCGAGGTGTCCTAAAGTCGGTATCAGCTAGACAGCGAGGGAGTCTAGTTTATCCCCTTTTCACTAGCGCTATAACATGGAGATTGTTTTTTAGCCTCTGAGGTGGAGCGCCACACCTACCATCAGCTCCTCACTTTACCGCACAAATTCCTGTGCTACTCATATGCTGAGTTAGCGAGGGTCGGTGACGAAAAGATAATTGGATAAATTCCAGAATAGATGGCAGGTTGGTTAGATGCTATGGCATGTCAAACCTTGTTGGGTTATTTTATGCCGAAATTTGTTCCTTCCTGATGGAAACACATTTTTAAAACTCATTTTTCTATTTAACCCATAGATAGAACCCTAACAGGTACTACCACTGCGGGTCAGAGAGGATCTGGGAGTAATGGTGATGAAGGGGTACTCCCCATTCCACAGAGCTTGAAAACTGAAACCTCACCATCAGATAGAGTTTAACGTCATACCCAGGACATTATGACCCTCAGTCACTGCCTTCTAGCACATATATAATAAAAAGGAAACGCGTGGTGTAATGGTTAAAGTCATGGAAAATGGACTCGTCGCCCCGAGTTCAAATCATAGACGTAGTAATTGCATTTCACTTAGCGCTAATACCGTTGGGAAAGGTGGGAAAGGTATGAATCCTACTCTCCCTACAGCTATGGGTAAATAGCAGGGCAGACTGGGTCCTTTAACCATGGCTAGGTAAACAGTATAGGAGAAGGAAAATTCTGAATTCAAACCTGTTAAACTCCACTTAAGAAATTGACCTTGTATCGCATCCTGCTCGTGCGGGGGGGTGGGGGGGGTAAATATATATATGATAAAAAGTATTGAGGCTTGCCATATAGGCTATAGGGTTAGTACAATCATATAAGTACTAGGGCTTGACGTGACCTGCCGATTGATTAGAAGGGAACTCTTCGACCGCCCGTCTAGCCTAAGGGCCATAGGGCAGTGCTGCATGTCATAGACTGCTCAGACATCAGGGTTCTATCCTTAAGCATCACAGGTCACCAGCCACGATCAACAGGTGGTTTTACTCCTCTGCAGATATGCAGTTGGTGTATTCTAACGCCCCATCTGACAGAGCTAGTTAGAATTTGAGTAGACTTGAGTCCATTTCTTGGATTGATAAAAATAATTGGATAAATACCAGGCTGGTTGGTTGGTTGGTTACTTGGATTTTACGGCATGTCAACTCTTGGGTTATGTTATGCCGAAGACACTGTTTTATTCAATCTTCATGGAAACTCAATTTTTAAACGCATTTTTAAATTCATTTTTTCTATTTACCCCATTTCAACTTACTCCATTCCTTTTACCTCACACCTTACCACGCATCCGCCCTCCCTTACTTTTTCTTCCTTTTGCCTCACACCTTACAATGCATCCGCCCACCTCTCCTTTTCTGTCACTTCCAATTACCTTTTTCAGCATGAAAAAAAAACCAGATTGGAATCTCAGTTGTCTCAATTAGATTTGGCAAAGCTTCGTTACATTTTTGCATTTTATATTCTAAATAAGTTTTTTTCGATTTCTCTGATTTTTTTTAGATGAGGCTTGTTAATTTGTATTATTTGGACTATTGTCTTCGTCTTTATTGTTATCTGTATAATGTTTCGGTCGATGTGCCCTCCGGCCTTTTTCAGGTATTTCTTTTCAAACTCAGGAACGTTCTTTTCGAACTCAGAAACTTTCGTCATAATCGGGAGCCATTACTTAACTTTGAACCCAACCCTTTATTTAATACATAGGGGTATATTGTTCTCATTCCACTAAACATAGCTAGGTACAAGTGTTAAAATCTGTTAATTATTATTCTATGTTACTGTCACCCTTGATCAGGATTGAACCTGCAGCCTAGAGATAACTGTCACTTAGAACTGTATTGACTGAACGCATATATCCACTGCGCTATGTGTAAAGTGGATTTATGCATTCTTGACTATCAGATCCCACAACTTTCCCTTTCCGGTAGTATCACTGTTGCCTTTCTTAGGATCCATGAATAAGGGTTAAAGTAGCCGTAAAACAGTGAATAAACACAAACGAAGCAAAGAATTTACACAAAAGCAATATCAGACGCTTGTTCAAGATAGCGACTGATGTTAACTGGTGCTGCTTGGCTAGATTCAACCAGCCATCTTAGGTTTACCCCAAAAGACCATATGAGATATTTTGAATAGTAGACATCAGTTTTTTCTTCTAAGAGTGGCTGGTTCAACACAAGGTTTTCTTTCTGTAGAGATTTTAATGGGGCATCCAGTGAGGATCTAACTCGCTATTCAATAATAATGGATCTGTGAGACTAACTTTTTTTTACCCCTACCCTCTACCCAGGCAATGCCGGGCAGCTGCTTCTAGTATTATATGTACATACTGCTACTCGCCACTCAAAAAAAAGAAAAAAAGAAAAGACAAGAGCAGTGTAGGCGAAATATGATTTGAACGAAGTTGTTTTGTGTTTTTATCCGCATTTTTCTCAATTTTCAATCATATATATGTGTATATATCTAAATGTCTCCTCAGGTCTCCATGACTCTTCTGAGTATTCTGGCAGATAGTAGCAGTGCAGTGTTCTGAATGGTTTCAATCCTTCCTTTGATATCCAAACTTTCCAAACCCTTTTCTAATCCTTTTGGGACTGTTCCAAGTGCACCAACCACGATTGGTATATCTTTCACTTTCATGTTCCATAACTTTTTCACTTCTCTGGCAAGGTCCAGATATTTGTCCATTTTTTCATTTTCCTTTAGCTTCACCCTGTGATCTGCTGGCACTGCAAAATCCACCAGTTGACAAGTTCTTTCTTTTTTGTATCAACACTAGGTCTGGTCTTTCTGCTGGGATAAGGTGATCCGTTTTTATTTCAAAGTCCCAGAGAATTCTATGCGTTTTGTTCTCGAGAACAGATTCTGGTTTATGCATATACCATTTTGTTGTGTGGTCAAAATTGTATTTTTTGCATAATTCCCAGTGTATCACATTCCCAACCCAGTCGTGTCTAGTTTTGTATTCTCGTTGTGCTAGTTTGCTACATTCGCAGAGTATATGGTTTACAGTCTCATTATTATTATTATTATTATTTATACTAGCAAATATATGCACCCTCCGGGTGCAAGTATTTAGGTTTTAATGTAATGAAATATTGTATTAAATTAGAAAGTTTAATAAGAATGCATATAAAAAGACATGTAACAGAGTGGGGGTATAATAGAAAAATAGAAATGAAACTTACTCTTCCATTACTGCCGTCTTTTATTGCTGAATTTTACTTATTTAACTATTTAGTTAAATTAGGAAATAAAGAATAAAATGACAGTTATTTTTTCTTGTTAATCGATTTCATTTAAGATTCATTGAAGAGATTTTTGCTTATATTCATTAAAATAAAACCAAACAATTAGAAATCAATAATACTAAGCACATATTTAATAAAATCACATTTTAAATATCAATATGCAAATTAGCCTTCCCATTCACACTGTAAACCGCTATTTTTTGTATATATAAATACAATTGCATGTTATTAGTATGTAGATATGGACAACACTAATAAAAAGGTGAAGTAATTTTATTAATAATTGAGGTTTAAATATAAATAAAATCATGGAGAATGTGATGTAAATAACGAAGGGAATTGTGACTTGAGTAGTAATATAGTTTCGGTTACAGACAGAAAAATACACAATCTCCATTATAATAAGATATCCAACTATTCTCTCTCCAGCTAAGGGTAA
This sequence comes from Doryteuthis pealeii, assembly GCA_023376005.1. NCBI lineage: Eukaryota > Metazoa > Mollusca > Cephalopoda > Myopsida > Loliginidae > Doryteuthis > Doryteuthis pealeii. The sequence continues at coordinate 17,705,697 of CM042169.1, forward strand.
ATAATCAGGAAGGCTGGGCTCTTTAGGTGGCAACTCTATGAGAAGAAAAACTCTGAATTCAAATGCCTTATGTGTTTCAACTAAATTTTTGAGCATTATGCATTAACTGAATTTAACTGAAATATTTCATTTTGACAAAATTTTAAGGAGAAAAAAAAACAGTTGTGATTAAATATTAAATACCAAAATCTCAACGGTGTGGAGAGGAGTGGGTCTTCCTTTTAATTGCTTTTGAATTTATCGTTTTGTTCAAAAAAACATTTATAAAATTTAAATATATAATTGGATTATTAGATTGAAAAGAATCGGTTTAAAAGGTGATAATAAATCATTAATTTCAATTCTTTTCGTTAATAGATGAGAATGTGGTGGATATATATATATATATATATATATAATATATATATATATATATATATATATATATATTTGTATTTACATATATATTTGTATATACGCATACACATATATACAAATATATATGTAAATACAATATATATATATATATATATATATATATTTGTATTTACATATATATTTGTATATATGTGTATGCGTATATATGCATGTATATATATATTTGTATATATGCATGTATATATATTTGTATATATGTATGTATATATATAAATTTATGTAAATATGTATTTATATATTTATATATGTGTATATTTATATATATACATATATATATATATATAAATATATATATATTTGTATTTACATATATATATGTATATATGTGCATGTGTATATATGCATATATATATAGTTGTATATATGTATGTATATATATTTGTATATATGCATGTATATATATATATTTATGCAAATATGTATGTATATATGTATGTATATATATATTTATGTAAATATGTATTTATATTTTTATATATGTGTATATATATATGGATGTATATATGTATGCATATATATATGCATATTTCTATGCATACAGATATATATATATATATATATATATATATATATATACAAATATGCTTATATATGTATAAGTTTTTGTATACATAAGTATATATATTTATATGTGTTTGTGTTTGTAGGTTGCATTCAAATAGTTATATATATATATATATATATATATATATATATATATGGGGGGCGTAGGTGGGTGTGTCAAATAAGTAGATAAAAATATAAAGCATAAGATATTTAGATAAGATTAATTATTTAATTATATATAAATATATCAAACAAAATTAAGTATATATAGTTGTGTATGCATGTGTGTTTATGTTTATGATATATATATATATATATATATATATATATCGTGCAAGATTAAGTATCAAAGTTGTGTGTATGCATGTATATATATATATATATATATATATATATATATATATATGCGTGTGTGTGTATGTGTGTGTATGTGTGTGTTGTGTTGTGTGTGTGTGTATATGTGTGTGTGTGTACAGAAGCAACCATAAATAAATATGTCCCAAACAATATGATTACATTCTACTGAAATATTATACAATCAAAACAGATATTATTAGATGTCATTTCGTACCACGCTCTACAGCATTAAAATAGATTTGATATGTAAGCAAAAGTAAAATTTGTCGGCATCAGCACGATGGTGTCTATTCCGTTTTCACTGTCACTAGACCAGGGCGATTCTTTTTGTGTCTAATACTAATTATCAAAATCAAATCTTTTATGCTAATTTTTTTATAGTATGTATTGAAGTCAGTCAGTTATACAGTCAACAATTGGTTTGACTGGCCAAGCCTAACATGAAGTTACTAGTTCATTAATGAACCCACTATAACAGCTTAAATAATTCCTGCCACTGCTGCCAGGAAGAGTCCATTAAGCTGAGGAGGTGTTTGACTGTTCTACTGTCCAATAGTTAACAATCTGTAACAGTCATTTCCAGACTGCAGGTTCAATCCTGGCTAAGTGTGAAAGTAACACAGAATAACAATTATCAGTATTCTACAGTATGTACATATCTGTGCTGTATGACATTACACTGCATCTAATGGTGAAGTTTCAATTCTAGAGTTCTGGGAAGTGTGTGTTATATATTGATAGAGTACCGTCTCTTTTTAGAAGTTTAGTGTAGAAACAGAATTGAGTTCAAGTTTGTTGAAATTCAAATCCCGACCGTTAGGTTATTGATGTTTAGTAACCCCGATCTGACCCAACGCCTTCCGCTTACAAAAACGGCGGGAAAGAAATGTTTAGTTAGGTAGTCAGTCACAGGCCCCCATAATGAGAGGTTGCTTGGTAAGCGTCTCCCACATGCTGTTGAGACATCCTAAGATAAGGCCCTGAATTTAATAAAAATGTGATCACCAAAAACCATATATCTTGTGTTTGTCTCTAAGAACTAAGGACAAGCACGACCTGATGATGATTAAACATCAATAAGCATGTCCCTAACAAGTTTTTAAAGAAAAATATAATTTACTTCTAAACTATCCATTTAAATCCCTTTGCCCTTATGGCAAACCTCGAGACTTTTTCATCATATATATATATTTACCAACCCCTCCGCACGAGCAGGATGCAACACAACGTCAATTTTTAAGCAGAGTTTTAACAGGTTTGAATTCAGAGTTTCAGACAGACAGACAGACAGACAGACAGACAGAGCAGGGATTGTGGCAGACAGAGACAGAGAGACAGACAGAAACAATGTGGAAAGATATATAGATAGAGACATACAGACAGAAAGGCAGAGACAGACAGACAGACAAAGAAAGAGATAGAGAGAGGGGGAGAGGCAGACAGACAAGAAAATATATATATATTTACCAACGCCTCCGCACGAGCAAAATGCGATACAAGGTCAATTTCTTAAGCGGAGTTTAACAGGTTTGAATTCAGAGTTTTCTTTCTCTTAGACTGGTTACACTAGCCATGGTTAAAGAGCCCAGTCTACCCTGCTATTATACCCATAGCTGGAGAAAGAATTGGATTTCTTACCTTTCCAAGGGTATTAGCACCATGTGAAAAGCCAACAGCTTCGTCCATGAATTGAACTCGGGTAGACGAGTCCATTTCCCACGACTCTAACCATTAGACCACGCGCCTCTTTTCATCATATATGTGCTAGAAGGTGGTGGCTGAGAGTCTTAGTGTCCTGGCTATGACGGGTCATACTGAGTCAGCTCATCAGGGCAAGAATATTTATATGTGTTTATATTTCTTTTATATATACTAGCAAATATATGCACCCTCCGGGTGCAAGTATTTAAGTTTTAATATGATAAAATATCATATCAAATTAGAAAGCTAATGAAACTGAATAAGAATGCAGATAAAAAGATTTGGAACAGAGGGGTATGATTGAAAAATAGAACAACTTTGAAACTGACTCTTCCATCATTTTCCATTACTCCCGTCTTTCATTGGTAAATTTTCCTAATTTAACTATTTAGTTAAAATAGGAAGTAAATAATAATATTACATTTATTTCTTCTTGTTAATGGAATTCTTTTAAGATTTATTCCTGAGATTTTTGCTCATATTCAATAAGATAAAACCAAACAATTAGAAATCAATAATACTAAGCATATATTTATTAAAATCAAATTTGTAAGATCAGTATGCAAATTAGCCTTCCCATTCACACTGTAATCCACTATTTTGTTGTATATATACATAAAATTGCATGCTATTAGTTGTGTAGAACAGTCTTAATGATGTAAAACAATTTTATTTATAATTGAGGTTTAAATAAAAATAAAATCATGGGGAATATGACGTAAATAACAAAGGGAATTGTGACTTGTATAATAATATAGTTTCGGTTACAGACAGACAAAACCACAATCTCCATTATAATAATATATATATATATATATGTGTGTGTGTGTAGAGTTTATTATGATAATGTATTAGGTGCTATCCAAAAATTTTGAGGAATTTGAACAGCAAGCACAAAATGTAGTTGTGACCTTTTGCCTCTACCTTTTATGTGCAGTTGCTTATGTGAGATCCCTGTATATATTATGGAAGGAGACAGCTGACATTGAGCACTAGAGTAAGAACATTACCTGAAATTTTGAGTAGCGACTCATAACCTTGACACGGGACAGCTTGTGCAGTGGTGAGGCTTCTCGTATTAGAAGTCTACAAAGTAAAGGCTGCATAATTGTCCTTTCCAAACTGGTTCCCACGTAATGTCCGATTTATTAGGAGCTATGATCTGAGATAATACACACGCTGGCTTTACATATATATATATATATATATATATATATATATATATATAACAGACGACTTTAGCCTAAAACCTCAATGACAAGTAGAAAAACGAAACTTTGGTTGTATATTCATGAGGCTGTTGGAATGAAAATAAAAATAAAAATAAGTAGATCTTTAAAAAATGCACGTTGAGAAGCCATATTAAATATCCGAAGAAAGTTGACTGGCCAAAAAGTCATATATAAAAGGGTATATATATATATATATATATATATATATATATATATATATATAAGATACTATAGAATTGATTTTGGTTGTTTGTCTTTTGTTTTTTTTTTTTTGTTTTTTTTTTTTTGTTTGTTTTTCCTTTATATTTTGGACATTTTTTTTTTATAGCTTGGTCCGAAGTGTGCCAAGAGTAAAATATTCAGGAATTAGGTAGACATTGTAGAATAAGAAAAAAAGTTTTGTTTCTTTGTATATTAGCAGGAACTCAAGCTAAATCCGGTGAGGGTCTTATATTCCTATTCACCATTCATGGTGCAGCACCACACACACACACACACACACACACACACAACACACATATATATATATATATATATATATATATATATGTGTGTGTGTGTGTATATATATATATATATATATATATAAGAGTTTTATAATTTGCTTGAAGTATTGTGTATATATTGGTTTGGAGGTTGATTTTGAAGGCTATTACAATGCAGGTGTAAAGAAAAAAAATAATTTAGTAACAATGGTGTTGTTTGTTAACCTGTGATTTATTCTTAATATTAATATTTTCGAGATAAAACTCTTCTTCAGTAGAAACACTGGAACTGAAGTAATTTTTCGTCTTGTTATGGCATTTCTAGTTAAATGAATTGAAAATGTTATAGATGGTATTTTTTTAATATTTGTATTCTCGTGTTGCATGTTTACGTGAATGCGCTATTTTTTTGTACGTGTGCCTTATGTTTGTCATGCGCGTGTGCATGAAAATGGCTAGAAATGCCATAACAAGACAACTACTTCAGTTCCAGTGTTCTTCTGAAAAAGAGATTTTATCTCGAAATATCAAGAATAAATAACAGGTTAACAAACAACACCATTGTTACTTTATTATGTTTTCTTTACACCTGCATTGTGATAGCCTTCAAGTCAAACCAAACAAATCCAATTGGTGCAACCATAACAATAGTACTAACACAGTTACAGCTTGGAGGAATTCCTATTTTATTATATCAGTAGTTAAATGTAATTAATTTTGTTTTCAATTTTTTTTCTACAAAATAAACATTGGTTAGGCATGTGTAATAATTCTTAGTCGATCAAAATACGTTAATTCATAACTCTGTTATTGGGACAAGTAATATTAAACTATTCTTTTTAACTTTATTTTCTATCATTTTTTTTTTTTTTTTTCAAATTTCATCTTTGAAAAGCAGTTATTTTTAAAAATGGCTGATACTGTTGTGATTGTCCTACCCAAACAGTAGCCTAAATATTTGTATTTATGGAAATGATTGTATGCGGAAAACAAAAGGTTCAAAAATGAATGAAAGTTTAAAAAAAATAATATAAAATAAAAAAAATAATGAAAAAACAAAAAGTAAAAATTTTAAATTAAAAAGTGAAAAAACAAAAATGTTTAAGTCTGATATCATGAAAAAATTGGAAATGATAATGAAATTTGTCTTCTTTTTTTTTTTTTTTTGGTTTTTCTTTTTTCGATTTTTTAATTTTTGTACATTTCTCGTTGCTATCAATAAAATTACAATTGAATACAAATTTAATTATTTCCTTCTATTTTTGACTGCTCTTTATTTACCGTGTTGTTCAGACTTTCTTCGTTTCAGTTTATCTTTTTAATTAAGTCAGTTTGTTTACATTGTCTTGGGTAATATAAGTTTCAATGAGGGAGAAAAAGAACCTAATTATCTCACATCTTACCGTCATTTTGTTCAACACTAACAGAATGAAACATCGCAAAGAAACAACTTTTTTAAAAATTTATTCACTCGTTTTTCTCTTTTATTTTTCTTACTTAATATTTGCACTGTATTTCATGATATGTATTGTAATAATATTAGCTTTGCTTTTGTCAATACCTTGCCAGTCAGAATAATGTATCAATGTTTGCGTCCTGTATTGTGTGATAATTTAACAATACGGATGTTTTTCTATTTCATCATTTAGACATTCAGTCATACCAACTGCAATAAACACTTAATATTAAATAATAATGTTCTACAAAGACACAAAAGCAATCGTCCATTCACCTAATGGTGACACAGATTTCTTTGACATTGACGTTGGAGTCATACAAGGAAATGCATTATGAGTTTGTCCTTACTTCATATAATAGTACTAACACAGCTAGAGCTTGAAAGAATTCCTCTTTAGTTCGGCAGCTTTTTCAATCTCTTTAGCAAGGTCTAGGTATTTGTCCAGCTTTTTCACATTCTTTTACTTTCATTTCTCTGGTTAACTGGCTATAGGAGATTGTAGCTTATGAGTTTGTCTTTGCTTCATACCAAGTAGTTCCCAGCATGTCATGTTTATCTTACTTAGTTAATGAGATTGGGGGTAAGTGGCCGTACAATTGTTGTTTGTAGGGTTCTATTTCCAGGATTTGGGAAAAACAATCCTTGAGTAGTTCTCATCTAGTCCAAGTGGTGAAACCATACAATAGTGATAACACAGCTACAAATATTTCTCTATTTCCTCATTTAGATTTTCAGTTAAATCAGCTGCAATAACACTAAGTATTAAATAATAATGCTCTACAAAGACACAAAAGCAATAGTCTGTTTTTTCTGATGGTGACACAGATTTCTTTGATGTTGCCGCTGGAGACCTACAAGGAGATACATTATTAGTGTGTCCTTCATATAATAGTACTAACACAGCTAGAGCCTGGAAGAATTGCTCTTTAATTTTCGGCAGATCTTTCATCTCTCTGGCAAGGTCTAGGTATTTGTTCAGCTTTTCACATTCTTTTACTTTCATTCTTTGGTTAACTGACTATAGGAGATAGTCGCAAAGACAAACTCATAAGTTTGTCTTGCTTCATTCCCAATTGTGACCAGGATGTCCTTTTAGCTTACCTAGATGGTATATGAGATGAGAGGTACGTGGCTGTACACTACTGTTTTGTGGGGTTTCTGCTTCCAGGATTTGTGAAAAACAGCACACAGCATCCTTGGGTAGTTTTCCACTAGTCCAACAGGTGAAACTATACAAAAGTGATAACGCAGATACGGATGTTTTTCTATTTCATCATTTAGATATTCAGTTATACTAGATGCAATAACATTTAATATTAAAAGATAATACTCTACCAAAGACGTAAAAGAAATGGTCTTTTCAACTGATGGTGACACAGACATTGTCGCTGGAGTCCTCCTTGGTGATACACTCGCACCATACATATTATAATAATCCTAGACTATGCCGGGTCTGCATTGTGGGCTATTCATGTCTGAAGCAATCCTGGCGCAACACGATGAAACCAAAGAGGTCCAAGAGAAACAACAACAACAGAGCACCAGCACACCATCAGCATCATCAGGACTGGCCTTCACATGCGACATCTGTGGTTGAAATTATATTTGTTACTGATATATATATATATATATATATATATATATATATATATATATATATATATATACTATAGTGTGAAATGGTCACTGTTTCAGCTTTTGCTGGAATGGCGTACCAACGGCAGTATTATTGGAGAGTGCTCAATATAAATAGAGCTGTTATATAATATAATAAAATAAATATATAAAGGTTTTAAAATCTATTTATCTGGTGACAAAGGAACATTCACGACCATATTGGTTTCATGCGAGGCACTCGTCAGGTGAAGATGTTACAAATGAATTTGTAACATCTTCACCTGACGATTGCCTCGCGAAAGAAAAAAGAAAAAGACAGAAGAAAAAAGAAAGAAAGCCAAAGAAAGAAAGAAAATGAAGAAAAAAATGAATGATAAAAAGAAAGACGGAAAGACAGAAAGGAAAAAAGAAAGAAAAAAAAAGAAAGAAGGAGATAGAAAGAAGAAGAAAAAAGAAGAAAGTGAAAAAAGAAGAAATAAAAAGAAAGGAAAAGAAAGAAGAAGAAAAAGGAAAAAGAAAGAAAGAAGAAAGGAAAAAGAAAGAAAAAATGAAGGAGAAATAAGAAAGAAAGAAAGATGAATGTAAAAGAAGAAAGAAAGAAAGAAAGAAAGAAAGAAAGAAAGAAGAAATAGGGTTCAAGAAGAAAGAAAAAGAAAAAAAGAATCAGTGTATAAAATATTAAGTTTTTCTCTCAATCGACAATTATTTTTATACAAATCTATTCACCCTTTTTACAAATACCGCTGCTCAAGTGTGAAAATCTTCATAATGGAGAGAAAATTTCATTCTAACAATATCTTGCCATAAAAATTTCCCTGTTTAAAAACAAAAATAAAATAAATAAATAAACCCTTTTTTCAAATAAGGAGTAAGAATAAATCAATAAATTTAAGAAAATAACATTTTTACTTCATTTAAAATTTGTCAAGACTCCGATAAGTGAAATTTAATTGTAAATCTCAATAGAAAAACGTTTTGCCACAAAATTTTAACCCAAACTTCACTTTTTAAAATTTTTGTTTTAATTCTAAAATTTCCCTCAACATTTTTTAAAACTTTTAATTAAAAATATGATTGGAATATTGTTAGATTTCATTTAAGATGAATTTTGTAGGACTTCACAATCACTTAGAAAGGGACAGAGGCTATCAGATGTTCATTTCTTTACACATTTTCTATCATTTATTTCCTTTGACGGAAGAGGGTATTAAAAGAATTTAATGGTCTTGTTCAACAAATTGCAATTCCTTAAAGATCTTTTTTTATTTTGGTTGTGGTTTGGAATTTTACGGCATGTCAACCCGTGGTGGGTTATTTTATGGTTGGTATGGTTTGTTTTGTTTTACGGCATATCAACCTCAGTGGGTCATTTTAATGTCGAAATTGAAATAAATTCATCTTAATTTATACTTCATTTTTCTAATATATAGGACCATAGATGAGAACACCTAACAGGGACTACCACTCCGGATAGAGTAGAATGGAGATGATAAGAAGGGGTGCTCCACATCCACCAAAAACTGCAGAACTTGAACCTCACCATCAGATGAGAGTTTAACGTCATCCCAGGGATTATGAAGACACTCTCAGCCACCACTTCTAGCACTCATATTAATTAATATAATAATAGTGTGGGACTTGCCAGGCTCCGGGTCCGATAGCGTTGGCCGGCAGGATAACCTATAGGTGCTGAGAGACTGACGTGTCCGCCGATTGTTCGGAGCGGACTCTTCGGTATCCCGGCAACCGTCTAGCCAAGAAAGAGCTAAAGTGGAACTGCTTTAGCCACTGGCTATTCCTTTAAATCATCATGGGTCTACCAACCACGGCCTATAACAGTTACCTACATTGGGAGAGTTCATACCCTCTGCAGAGGATAAAGTCGGTCGTATTCTACAAAGCGCGCCCGCCTCGTACTAGGGATGGGATCAACTCTCTCGCCGATATGAACGTTCTGTTTCCCTATCCATTCTTGATTGGATTGTCCAAAAATCAATTCAAACTCAAAATTTAAACATCGTATGTCTCCCCATATGACTTTACCTCTAACTAGGTGAATCGATCAACTAGTCAAGAATAGAAGGAGCCGGTCCCGTGAGCGAGTCAATCTTAGATCGCAAACCGATGCGTAGAACCCATAACTCTTTTCCACCTAGTATTATATTCCCCTAAACATCAGTGTATTGTAATATGGTAATACATATTCCTGAAGTATTATGAATTTACTAATACAACATTGCACAACGGACTAAAGCTAAAGCGGCAATCCTTTGGAACAACAACTAGTAGGTATTATGTAATATATATATAGGTATATACTCAATACCCTATAATATATATTACTATCAACTATTAATATCTATATATATTAAGTAAGTAAGTAATATATCCTCGTCGGGGCGCGTCTAATGTTAATAATATATATAGATGATTAATGTTATATCTAAATATATATATTATTAATATTATTATATATATATATATATTATATATATAAAGCAACTGTTTATGCCACCTGCCCCGAATCTCTACAGACCATTACGCAGTATAACAGGCTAGCCATCGCCGGACACTAGCTGGAGAAATCAAGGATACTGAGCTCGTAAGCGACGTACCTTACACTCCTCGAAGCCAGCCACAAATGGCATTGGCTAAAGTTAGCGCCCGCCCAGCCAGGACCTACTTTGACAACTTCAGGTAGGGATGGCATGGCTAGCTTGACGGGAGAAGCTCCCAGAGTCGAGGAATGAGGTTATGAGGTTGCGCAGAGATCTCCTCTACCATTCATAGGATATCCGTGTGCAAATGACGTGCGCCTACTAAATTCATGGACTTCTGTGATTATTGATAAAGCTTTTTTAAAAAAAAACAAGATCTAAGTAAATGAATTACAACGGTGCTGTGCTGATTCTCTATAGAAATTACTTTCTGCATTATCTGGCATTCTTGTTAGGTAATCGAAATTTGAAAAGTATTAATAATCCGTGAAAGTTCGCTTCAGTATATTAATCTGTATTAGCTAAATGTTTCTTGATTTCTTCTGATTTTCTAAATGGAACTGGAACATGTGGCAGACAGGGATCTTTTTTTTCTTTCATCTTTAATCTGTTGGACTATTTAAAAACACGGGTCGGAATAGAATAAAGTAGAGAAGAACCTGCGGTGAAGATGAGGTAAGTATGACAAGACCTGCGGGAATATTTTCATTGGAAAAAAAAAAAATGAGTTTAATTAAATCACTGGTTCTTGAAGCCTTATATATTTATCGACGTTATGTAAAAGATTAGATCTCAAGAGCTGAATGATTTTGATTACAGACTGTTGTCGTACATCTTTAGTGCACTAACGCTTGAGATGTATAGTAAAAAAATTAGACAGAGCCTAATTTGGGCTTACGCGAATGATATACACCTAAAATTGACAGCCTAAATGATGTGGCTTTAGGCATGTATAGTAAATATTGAACCTTAGCCTAATATTGCGCTTAGGATGTACTTAAATTCGGAACTTACCCTGACATATATATCTATAGAATTGGGATGTATAGTAAAAATTGGACTTTGCCTGGAATATTGGCTGTATATCGTTCGTAAATAGTAACTTCCTAAGGATCAGTAGATGTAACGTTTTGGTTGCGTTTGTTGTTGTTTTACGGCATATCAACGTTCAGTGTTTAATGCCGATAAAGTTTGAAAATTCCCAATCAATTCTCTCATATGGATAATACAATTGTAATTAATAAACTCATGTTTCTTATTTAACCTCTATGTAACACCTAACAGGTACTACCACTCCGCGTCATGAGTGGACCACGACAGTATGTGATGAAGAGGGGCTCCACAATCCCCCAAAAACCTCCATAAACTTGAACTCTTCACCATCAGATAGAGTTTAACGCATTCCCAGGCATATGTAGACCCGCATAGCCACTCCTTCTAGCACCCATATTATAAAAATTAGCGGTTGGGCTTATAGAATGTAAGAGTCCTATATATTAGTACTTGAGCTGAATTATTGGACTTAAAATTTGAGAATTAACGTACCAAATAGTAATTAACTTGAGATTTTGGGCGCTCCGGATGTACAGATAATGAACTTATCCTTTGAAAAATATTGGACCATAGTTTGGATATACAAAATAGTATACCTAAATATACTAGGGAAGATTTTGTGTTTAAGGATGTTATTAGCTATATAATATCTGTTAAGTGTGGAATATTTGATATATATTGAATTTGGAACATATTAGAATAGAAATTGACTACTATGAGTATATATAAAAAAAGTCTCCAACTCCTCAAATAGTAATCAGGTTTATTGGGCGGTACATGAATTGCCCAGATTTTGAAATAATGAAAACCATATAAAAAAAAAAATCAAGTGCTACTTTTTTATTCCTGTAAGTTTCAATTGCTTGACTGTTCTGCAAGATAAGTGAGGCACACCCAACTCAGGTCTTCTCGGTCGTTTCGTCTACTCTTTGCTAGATTCTAAATTCACAAGAATAATATTTTTATATAAATTGGAAATTAATGAGTGGGTCGTGTCAATTTGCAAACTGACTATTCCCGCCCGCCGCTTCACCATCTGAAGTTGCCGTCGGCGATCCTTATTAAAGAAGGCTGCCAAGCACGGCTTGGACTCTACCGCGAAATCTCGCTCGCCTCACAAAGAAGTGTCATATGGTGATGTGGCGGCGGCAGAATAGTCAGTTTGGCAAATTGAACACGCCACTCATTAATTTCCATTTATATTAAAATATACATTCTGACATTTAATCTACGAAAAGAGAGACGAAATACCCGAGAGACCTGATTGGGTGTGCCACTAAAATCTTCAGAAAACCAGTCAAGCAATGAAAATTAACATAAAAAGCAGCAACTGATTTTTTTATATGGTTTTCATTATTTCAAAATCTGAAATTGACCCAATAAACCTGATATTTTAGGTTGGTGACTTTTTTAATTACATCATAGTGTCATTTTTCTATCTATATGTTACCAAATATAAAAATCAAATATTCCAAATTAAGTAAGATTTATTTTACTATACATCCTTAACAAACAAAATTTCAGTATAAGTTCTATTTGTTATACAAACTATGCCCAATATTTCAGGATAAGTTTCATTTCACTGTACTATCCTAGGCCCAAAATCTCAAGTTAATTACTATTTTACTATTCATTTTAAGTCCAATAATTCAGGTCAAGTACTATTTTACTTTACATTCTAAGCCCCAACCCCTTTTTATCATATGGGTGCTAGAAGGCGGGGCTGCGGGTCTACATATCCTGGGAATGACGTTAAACTCTATCTGATGGTGAGGTTCAAGTTTTGGAGGTTTGGGAATGTGGAGCCCCTTTCATCACCATTGCTCCCTGGCCATCTGACGCGGAGTGGGTAGTACCTGTGGTCCCATCTATGGGTTAAATAGAAAACATGGTTTATAAACAAAATTGTATTATCCATTAAGAATTGATTTATTTCAAAACTTATCGGCATTAAATGACCCACTGACGTTGATATGCCGTAAAACAAAACAAACCAAACCAAACAAACGTTACATTCTAACCTGAATACTTAGGCTAAGTTCTATTTTACTATACATATACAGCCAATATTTCAGGCAAAGTCCAATTTTACTATACATCCAAATTCTAGTATTTCAGGGTAAGTCCAATTTTATATACATCCTAAGCGCATATTTAGGCTAAGTTCAATTTTACTTATACATTAAGCCCAATATTTAGGCTGTCCAATTTACTATACATCCTAAGCCCAATATTTAGGCTGTCCAATTTTACTATACATCCTAAGCCGTTATTTATGCAATAAAGATGACGACAACAGTCTGTAAAATCAAAATCATTCACTCTTGAGATCTATTTTTACATAAACATCTGATAAAATACTTCAAAAGTAACCAGTGATTTAATTAAAAAATTTTTTGTCCAATGAAATATTCCGCAGGTCTTGTCAATACTTTCTCATCTTTCACACAGGTCTTCTCAATACTATCATCTTCACCGTTTTTTAAATAGTCCAAACAAGATTAAAGAATGAAAGAAAAAAAGATGTGTCTGAATAGTTCCAGTTTCCATTTAGAAAATCAGAAATAAGAAAATTTAGAAATCAGATTTATATACGAGCGAACATGCACGGATTATTCTACTTTTAAATTTCGAATATACCTAACAAGAAGCCAGATAATGCAGAAGTAATTTCTATGAGAATAGCACACTTCTTCTTTTATTCATTTCTTAAGATCTTGTTTTTTTAAATCTTTTCAATAAATCCAGAAGCCATGAAATTTATATCACACGTCTTTGCACGGATATCCATGACGATCTCTCGCCAACCTTCCCTATCATTCATCGACTCTGGGAGCTTCTCCGCGCAACAGCCAGCATCCCTACCTAGTTGGTCAAAGTAGGTCCTGGCTGGGCGGCCCAATTTAGCATGCCCATGTGCTGGCTTCCACAGTAGTACGTCGCTTACGAGCTCGTCCTTGATTCTCCAGCAGTGTCCTGCATGGCTAGCCTGTCTTATTCATATGGTTTGTGAGATGGGGGCAGGTGGCCATACAGTTGCTTATATATATATATATATATATATATATAACATTAACATTATATATATATAACATTAGACCGCCCCGACGAATTTACTTACTTACTATATATATATATATATATATATATATATATATATATATATATATAGTATCCAATTGCCGCTTTAGCTTTTCCGTTGCAGTTGTATTAGTAAATTATCCAAAATGCTCAATATGTAATAAATATATAACATAATGATATTAGTAATATTATAGTGGAAAAGAGTTATGGGTCTACCATGGTTTCGATCTAAATGATCTCATCGGGACCCTACCTTCTACTTGACTAAGTTGATGCCATTACCTGGTTAAGGTAAAGTCATATGGGAATATGACCGATGTGAATATTTTGAGTTTGAATGATTTTGACAATCCATCAAGAATGGATAAAACAAAACGTCTTCGGCATAAAGTGATCCCACCCTGTCGGATAGCGCGTTAGAATACACCGACTTTACCTCTGCAGAGGGCTAAGACTCTCCCAATGAGGTAACCTGTTGGCCGTGGGTGGTGACCCGTGATGATTAAAGATGAAACCTAGGTGGCTGAGCAGTCCACTTTGGCTCTTTCTTGGGCTATACGGGCAGTCGATGAGTCCGCCTCCGAACAATCGGCTGGCCACGTCAAGCTCTAGCACCTATATGATTGCCCCAACCCTATCACCCCTACGGCAAGTCCCAACCCTTTTTTATCATATATGTGCTAGAAGGTGGTGGCTGAGGGTCTTCATATCCTGGGGATGACGTTAAACTCTATCTGATGGTGAGGTTCCAGTTTTGGAGGTTTGGGGAATGTGGAGCCCCCCTTCATCACCATTGCTCCCTGGTCCACTCTGACGCGGAGTGGTAGTACCTGTTAGGGTCCCATCTATGGGCTAAATAGAAAAAAGTATAAATTAAGAATGAATTTATTTCAAAACTTTGTCGACATTAAATGACCCACTGAGGTTGATATGCCGTAAAACAAAACAAACCATACCAAACCATAAAATAACCCACCACGGGTTGACATGCCGTAAAATCCAAACCACCAACCAATAAAAAAAGATCTTTAAGGAATTGCAATTTGTTGAACAAGACCATTACATTCTTTTAATGCCCTCTTCCGTCAAAGGAAATAAATGATAGAAATGTGTAAAGAAATGAACTCTGATAGCCTCTGTCCCTTTCTAAGTGATTGTGAAGCCTACAAAATTCATCTTAAATGAAATCTAACAATATTCCAATCATATTTTTAATTAAAAGTTTTAAAAATGTTGAGGGAAATTTTAGAATTAAAACAAAAATTTTAAAAGTGAAGTTTGGGTTAAAATTTTGTGGCAAAACGTTTTTATTGAGATTTACAATTAAATTTCACTTATCGGAGTCTTGACAAATTTTAAATGAAGTAAAAATGTTATTTTCTTAAATTTATTGATTTATTCTTACTCCTTATTTGAAAAAAGGGTTTATTTATTTATTTTATTTTTGTTTTTAAAACAGGGAAATTTTTATGGCAAGATATTGTTAGAATGAAATTTTCTCTCCATTATGAAGATTTTCACACTTGAGCAGCGGTATTTGTAAAAAGGGTGAATAGATTTGTATAAAAATAATTGTCGATTGAGAGAAAAACTTAATATTTTATACACTGATTCTTTTTTCTTTTTCTTTTCTTCTTGAACCTATTTCTTTCTTTCTTTCTTTCTTTCTTATTTTCTTCCTTACATTTTTTTCTTTCTTTTTCCTTTTTCTTTCTTCTTTCTTTTTTCCTTTCTTTTTATTTCTTCTTTTTCCTTTCTTCTTTTTTCTTCTTCTTTCTATCCTTCCTTCTTTCTTTTTTTTTCTTTTCTTTTTTCCTTTCTGTCTTTCCGTCTTTCTTTTTATCAATTCATTTTTTTCTTCATTTTCTTTCTTTCTTTTTGCTTTCTTTCTTTTTTCTTCTGTCTTTTTTCTTTTTTCTTTCGCGGGGCAATCGTCAGGTGAAGATGTTACAAATTCATTTGTAACATCTTCACCTGACGATTGCCTCGCATGAAACCAATATGGTCGTGAATGTTCCTTTGTCACCAGATAAGTAGATATTTAAAACCTTTATATATTTATTTTATTATGTTATATAACAGCTCTATTTTATATTGAGCACTCTACCAATAATACTGCCTTTGGTACACCATTCCAGCAAAAGATGAAACAGTGACCATCCCCCCCCACACACACACTATATATATATATATATAATATATATATATATATATATATGAGGAAAAATGAGTAAAGAAAAGAAAAGTAAATGGATAAAATGAATTTAATCCATTTAATTTTCTTTTCTTTACTCATTTTTCCTCATATTGTCGGATTCAATTCCTTTTCCATTTCACACACACACACACACACACACACACACACACACACATATATATATATATATATATATATATATATATATATATATATCAGTAACAAATATAATTTCGACCACAGATGTCGCATGTGAAGGCCAGTCCTGATGATGCTGATGGCATGCTGGTGCTCTGTTGTTGTTGCTTTCTCTTGGACCTCTTTGGTTCATGGTGTTGCGCCAGGATTGCTTCAGACATGAATAGCCCACAACGCAGACCCGGCATAGTCTAGGATTATTATAAATATGTATGGTGCTAATGTATCACCAAGGAGGACTCCAGCGACAATGTCTGTGTCACCATCAGTTGAAAAGACCATTTCTTTTACGTCTTTGTATAGTATTATCTTTTAATATTAAATGTTATTGCATCTAGTATAATTTCGGGACGGGTGTCTGGTGAACTGCTAAATTAATAGCGTCGATCCCAGATGCCTGCCTCATTGCACTTAGAGGCATGGCTAGGGATTGACGCAATTTTTCTCCTACCACCCTATGAGTCTCGGCTTGTGGGTGGTGCCCACATAAAACGGCCTTGTGCCATATCGTGTACATGTGGGGTACATGTAAATACCAGTATAACTGAATATCTAAATGATGAAATAGAAAAACATCCGTATCTGCGTTATCACTTTTGTATAGTTTCACCTGTTGGACTAGTGGAAAACTACCCAAGGATGCTGTGTGCTGTTTTTCACAAATCCTGGAAGCAGAAACCCAACAAAACAGTAGTTGTACAGCCGCGTACCTCCCATCTCATTTACCATCTAGGTAAGCTAAACAGGACATCCTGGTCACAATTGGGAATGAAGCAAAGACAAACTTATGAGTTTGTCTTTGCGACTATCTCCTATAGTCAGTTAACCAAAGAATGAAAGTAAAAGAATGTGAAAAGCTGAACAAATACCTAGACCTTGCCAGAGAGATGAAAAATCTGCCGAAAATTAAAGAGGAATTCTTTCAGGCTCTAGCTGTGTTAGTACTATTATATGAAGGACAAACTCATAATGTATCTCCTTGTAGGTCTCCAGCGGCAACATCAAAGAAATCTGTGTCACCATCAGAAAAAACAGACTATTGCTTTTGTGTCTTTGTAGAGCATTATTATTTAATACTAAGTGTTATTGCGGCTGATTTAACTGAAAATCTAAATGAGGAAATAGAGAAATATTTGTAGCTGTGTTATCACTATTGTATGGTTTCACCACTTGGACTAGATGGGAACTACTCAAGGATGCTGTTTTTCCCAAATCCTGGAAATAGAACCCTACAAACAAGAATTGTACGGCCACTTACCCCCAATCTCATTAACTAAGTGAGATAAACATGACATGCTGGGAACTACTTGGTATGAAGCAAAGACAAACTCATAAGCTACAATCTCCTATAGCCAGTTAACCAGAGAATGAAAGTAAAAGAATGTGAAAAGCTGGACAAATACCTAGACCTTGCTAAAGAGATGAAAAAGCTGCCGAACTAAAGAGGAATTCTTTCAAGTTCTAGCTGTGTTAGTACTATTATATGAAGTAAGGACAAACTCATAATGCATTTCCTTGTATGACTCCAACGTCAATGTCAAAGAAATCTGTGTCACCATTAGGTGAATGGACGATTGCTTTTGTGTCTTTGTAGAACATTATTATTTAATATTAAGTGTTATTGCAGTTGGTATGACTGAATGTCTAAATGATGAAATAGAAAAATATCCGTATTGTTAAATTATCACACAATACAGGACGCAAACATTGATACATTATTCTGACTGGCAAGGTATTGACAAAAGCAAAGCTAATATTATTACAATACATCATGAAAATACAGTGCAAATATTAAGTAAGAAAAATAAAAGAGAAAAACGAGTGAATAAATTTTTAAAAAAGTTGTTTCTTTGCGATGTTTCATTCTGTTAGTGTTGAACAAAATGAGGTAAGATGTGAGATAATTAGGTTCTTTTTCTCCCTCATTGAAACTTATATTACCCAAGACAATGTAAAACAAACTGACTTAATTAAAAAGATAAACTGAAACGAAGAAAGTCTGAACAACACGGTAAATAAAGAGCAGTCAAAAATAGAAGGAAATAATTAAATTTGTATTCAATTGTAATTTTATTGATAGCAACGAGAAATGTACAAAAATTAAAAAATCGAAAAAAGAAAACCAAAAAAAAAAGAAGACAAATTTCATTATCATTTCCAATTTTTCCAATTCATGATATCAGACTTAAACATTTTTGTTTTTCACTTTTTTAATTTAAAATTTTTACTTTTTTATTTTTTTATTATTTTTTTATTATTATTATTATTTTTAAAACTTTCATTCATTTTTGAACCTTTTGTTTTCCGCATACAATCATTTCCATAAATACAAATATTTAGGCTACTGTTTGGGTAGGACAATCACAACAGTATCAGCCATTTTTAAAAAATAACTGCTTTTCAAAGATGAAATTTGAAAAAAAAAAAAAAAAAAAAAGATAGAAAAATAAAGTTAAAAAGAATAGTTTAATATTACTTGTCCAATAACAGAGTTATGAATTAACGTATTTTGATCGACTAAGAATTATTACACATGCCTAACCAATGTTTATTTTGTAGAAAAAAATTGAAAACAAAATTAATTACATTTAACTACTGATATAATAAAATAGGAATTCCTCCAAGCTGTAACTGTGTTAGTACTATTGTATGGTTGCACCAATTGGATTTGTTTTGGTTTGACTTGAAGGCTATCACAATGCAGGTGTAAAGAAAACATAATAAAGTAACAATGGTGTTGTTTGTTAACCTGTTATTTATTCTTGATATTTCGAGATAAAATCTCTTTTTCAGAAGAACACTGGAACTGAAGTAGTTGTCTTGTTATGGCATTTCTAGCCATTTTCATGCACACGCGCATGACAACATAGGCACACGTACAAAAAAATAGCGCATTCACGTAAACATGCAACACGAGAATACAAATATTAAAAAAATACCATCTATAACATTTTCAAAAAATTTCATTTAACTAGAAATGCCATAACAAGACAAAAATTACTTCAGTTCCAGTGTTCTACTGAAGAAGAGTTTTTATCTCGAAATATTAATATTAAGAATAAATCACAGGTTAACAAACAACACCATTGTTACCTTATTATTTTTTCTTTACACCTGCATTGTAATAGCCTTCAAAATCAACCTCCAAACCAATATATACACAATACTTCAAGCAAATGATAAAACTCTTATATATATATATATATATATACACACACACACACACACATATATATATATATATATATATATATATGTGTGTGTGTGTGTGTGTGTGTGTGTGTGTGTGTGTGTGTGCTGCACCATGAATGGTGAATAGGAATATAAGACCCTCACCGGATTTAGCTTGAGTGTCCTGCTAATATACAAAGAAACAAAACTTTTTTTCTTATTCTACAATGTCTACCTAATTCCTGAATATTTTACTCTTGGCACCCCTACTTCGGACCAAGCTATAAAAAAAGAAATAATAAAAGAAAAATGTCCAAAATGATAAAGGAAAACAAAAACAAAAAGAAAAACCAGAAAATAAAAAACAAAAGACAAACAACCAAAATCAATTCCATAGTATCTATATATATATATATATATATATATATATATATATATATATATATATATATATATACCCTTTTATATATGACTTTTGGCCAGTCAACTTTCTTCGGGATATTTAATATGGCTTCCCAACGTGCATTTTTTAAAGATCTACTTATTTTTATTTTATTTTCATTCCAACAGCCTCATGAATATACAACCAAAGTTTCGTTTTTCTACTTGTCATTGAGGTTTTAGGCTAAAGTCGTCTGTTATATATATATATATATATATATATATATATATATATATATATATATATATATAAAGCCAGCGTGTGTATTATCTCAGATCATAGCTCCTAATAAATCGGACATTACGTGGGAACCAGTTTGGAAAGGACAATTATGCAGCCTTTACTTTGTAGACTTCTAATACGAGAAGCCTCACCACTGCACAAGCTGTCCCGTGTCAAGGTTATGAGTCGCTACTCAAACTTTCAGGTAATTTTCTTACTCTAGTGCTCAATGTCAGCTGTCTCCTTCCATAATATATACAGCGATCTCACATAAGCAACTGCTCATAAAAGGTAGAGGCAAAAGGTCACTACTACATTTAGTGCTTGCAGTTCAAATTCCTCAAAATTTTTGGATAGCACCTAATACATTATCATAATAAACTCTACACACACACACATATATATATCTTATTATAATGGAGATTGTGGTTTTGTCTGTCTGTAACCGAAACTATATTACTATACAAGTCACAATTCCCTTTGTTATTTACGTCATATTCCCCATGATTTTATTTTTATTTAAACCTCAATTATAAATAAAATTGTTTTACATCATTAAGACTGTTCTACACACTAATAGCATGCAGTTTTATGTATATATACAACAAAATAGTGGATTACAGTGTGAATGGGAAGGCTAATTTGCATACTGATCTTAAAAATTTGATTTTAATAAATATATGCTTAGTATTATTGATTTCTAATTGTTTGGTTTTATCTTATTGAATATGAGCAAAAATCTCAGGAATAAATCTTAAAAGAATTCCATTAACAAGAAGAAATAAATGTAATATTATTATTTACTTCCTATTTTAACTAAATAGTTAAATTAGGAAAATTTACCAATGAAAGACGGGAGTAATGGAATATGATGGAAGAGTCAGTTTCAAAGTTGTTCTATTTTTCAATCATACCTCCTCTGTTCCAAATCTTTTTATCTGCATTCTTATTCAGTTTCATTAGCCTTTCTAATTTGATATGATATTTTATCATATTAAAACTTAAATACTTGCACCCGGAGGGTGCATATATTTGTTAGTATATATAAAGAAATATAAACACATATAAATATTCTTGCCCTGATAAGCTGACTCAGTAGGACCACGTCATACCCAGGACACTAAGACTCTAAGCCACCACCTTCTAGCACATATATGATGAATAAGAGGCGCGTCTAATGGTTAGAGTCGTGGAAAATGAACTCGTCTACCCGAGTTCAATTCATGGACGAAGCTGTTGGCTTTTCACATGGTGCTAATACCCTTGGGAAAGGTAAGAATCCAATTCTTCCTCCAACTATGGGTAAATAGCAGGGTAGACTGGGCTCTTTAACCATGGCTAGGTAACCAGTCTGAGAGAAAGAAAACTCTGAATTCAAACCTGTTAAACTCCGCTTAAGAAATTGACCTTGTATCGCATTTTGCTCGTGCGGAGGGGTTGGTAAATATATATATTTCTTTGTCTGTCTGCCTCTCCCCCTCTCTCTATCTCTTTCTTTGTCTGTCTGTCTGTCTCTGCCTCTCTGTCTGTATGTCTCTATCTATATATCTTTCCACATTGTTTCTGTCTGTCTCTCTGTCTCTGTCTGCCACAATCCCTGTCTCTGTCTGTCTGTCTGTCTGTCTGTCTGAAACTCTGAATTCAAACCTGTTAAAACTCTGCTTAAAAATTGACGTTGTGTTGCATCCTGCTCGTGCGGAGGGGTTGGTAAATATATATATATATGATGAAAAAGTCTCGAGGTTTGCCATAAGGGCAAAGGGATTTAAAAGGATAGTTTAGAAGTAAATTATATTTTTCTTTAAAAACTTGTTAGGGACATGCTTATTGATGTTTAATCATCATCAGGTCGTGCTTACTGGGTGGATTGCGCAGTCGATTGGGTGGCTGGTTAGTTGGATTTTACGGCATGTCAACACTTGTTGGGTTATTTTATGCCGAAGACATTTTGTTTTATTCATTCTTGATGGTATTCAATTTTCTTTTCAAACTCAATTTTTAAAAACACATTTTCTTAACCATAGATGGGACCATAACAGAGTGGACTTAGGAGTAATGGCACTGTTGTATAGGTGTAGCCTCATATTTAATCTTCTAATTACATTCTGGTGTCGCTGGCTGGTATTTCCTATTATCTTCCGTTTTTTGTCTACGTCTATAAGGTTAATTCCAGAAAAAATCATCCAGAAAAAAGTAAAATTGTCACCCATCCCCTTCAATATTTCTGAAATTTTGTACAGGTGTTAAAATTAGAAAATCACCCAAATATGAGCTTCTAATTCCAAAAATTGGCAAAGTTATCTCGATTTTTAGCTCTCCAAATTTGAGGGGTTTGGCGAAAAATAGCGACTTCGGTTCTGGGCAAACACCAAACTATCTTTTTGGTACAAATAATGTTCAATATATGTGAAATAATAATAGAAAACAAATTTGTCTTATATTCAGTGCCACATTGGGATATGGATCTTGCTATGAAAGAATAGAAAATCACCAATAACTTAAAATTGGTTGACTTACATACTTTTTAATAGCATTTATGGATTCCATGGGCAAAAATGCTTTTATAAACCAAATTTTAGAAGTAGGGAAGCGTCAGAACTCATTTTACAGACAAAAATATATTACAAAAAGTCTAACTGTAATATAGTCCACACCTGTACAAAATTCCAGAAAAATTGAAGAGGGTGGATGACATGGACTGAGTGATTTGACATGGAATTACCCATTAGCCTTCTTTTAGTCGATCACTATCTCCATTTCTTTTAACTTCTTTTTCTAGTCTTTTGTTGACTGGTCAGGCAAGGCTATCTGGTTATGCCATGGTTGTCCTTAGTTCTTAGAGACAAACACAAGATATATAGTTTTTGGTGATCACATTTTTATTAAATTCAGGGCCTTATCTTAGGATGTCTCAACAGCATGTGGGAGACGCTTACCAAGCAACCTCACATTATGGGGGCCTGTGACTGACTACCTAACTAAACATTTCTTTCCCGCCGTTTTTGTAAGCGGAAGGCGTTGGGTCAGATCGGGGTTACTAAACATCAATAACCTAACGGTCGGGATTTGAATTTCAACAATCTTGAACTCAATTCTGTTTCTACACTAAACTTCTAAAAAGAGACGGTACTCTATCAATATATAACACACACTTCCCAGAACTCTAGAATTGAAACTTCACCATTAGATGCAGTGTAATGTCATACAGCACAGATATGTACATACTATAAAAAAATTAGCATAAACGATTTGATTTTGATGATTAGTATTAGACACAAAAAGAATCGCCCTGGTCTAGTGACAGTGAAAACGGAATAGACACCATCGTGCTGATGCCGACAAATTTTACTTTTACTTACATATCAAATCTATTTTAATGCTGTAGAGCGTGGTACGAAATGACATCTAATAATATCTGTTTTGATTGTATAATATTTCAGTAGAATGTAATCAATTAACTTTTTATCAGACTAATTGTTTGGGACATGTTTATTTATGGTTGCTTCTATAACACACACACACACACACACACACACACACACACACACACACACAAATACACACACGCACGCATATATATATATATATATATATATATATGTGCTTAATTGGAGTCGTACCTAATTTTGAAAATTAATTAATTAATAATGAATTAGGCGGGAATGCCTATTTAAATGTATGGCTAAACAAATCGAGAAAAATCAATCTCTGTATGTACATAGGCCGAAATGTACATAGGCCGAAATGTACATACAGAGATTTATTTTTCTCGATTTGTTTACCCATACATTTAAATAGGCATTCCCGCCTAATTCATTATTAATTAATTAATTTTCAAAATTAGGTACGACTCCAATTAAGCACATATTCTCCCAAAATTGTCGGCAAAAAAGCCATTCCAAACTTTGTTTACAACTTATCATATAATATATATATATATATATATATATAATATATATATGCATACACACAACTTTGATACTTAATCTTGCACGATATATATATATATATATATAATATATATTATATATATATGTATCATAAACATAAACACACATGCATACACAACTATATATACTTAATTATGATTGATATAATTATATATAATTACATAATTAATCTTATCTAAATATCTTATGCTTTATATTTTTATCTACTTATTTGACACACCCACCTACTCCCCCCATATATATATATATATATATATAACTATTTGAATGCAACCTACAAACACAAACACATATAAATATATATACTTATGTATACAAAAACTTATACATATATAAGCATATTTTATATATATATATATATATATATATATATATATCTGTATGCATAGAAATATGCATATATATGCATACATATATACATACATATATATATACACATATATAAAAATATAAATACATATTTACATAAATATATATATACATATATACATACATATTTGCATAAATATATATATATATACATGCATATATACAAATATATATACATATATATATATACAACTATATATCTATGCATATATACACATGCACATATATACATATATATATGTAAATACAAACATATATATTATTATATAATATGTATAATTATATATATATATATATATATATATATATAAATATACACATATATAAATATATAAATACATATTTACATAAATTTATATATATACATACATATATACAAATATATATACATGCATATATACAAAATAATATATACATGCATTATATACGCATACACATATATATAAATATATATGTAAATACAAATATATATATATATATTTGTATTTACATATATATTTGTATATATGTGTATGCGTATATACAATATTATTATGAAATACAAATATATATATATATATATATATATATATATATATATATATATATATATCCACCATATTCTCATCTATTAACGAAAAGAATTGAAATTAATGATTTATTATCACCTTTTAACCAATTCTTTTCAATCTAATAATCCAATTATATATTTAAATTTTATAAATGTTTTTTTGAACAAAACGATAAATTCAAAAGCAATTAAAAGGAAGACCCACTCCTCTCCACACCGTTGAGATTTTGGTATTTAATATTTAATCACAACTGTTTTTTTTCTCCTTAAAATTTTTCAAAAATGAAATATTTCAGTTAAATTCAGTTAATGCATAATGCTCAAAATTTAGTTGAAACACATAAGGCATTGAATTCAGAGTTTTTCTTCTCGTAGAGTTGCCACCTAAAGAGCCCAGCCTTCCTGATTATTTACCCTTAGCTGGAGAGAGAATAGTTGGATATCTTATTATAATGAAGATTGTGTTTTTCTGTCTGTAACCGAAACTATATTACTACTCAGTCACAATTCCCTTCGTTATTTACATCACATTCTCCATGATTTTATTTATATTTAAACCTCAATTATTAATAAAATTACTTCACCTTTTTATTAGTGTTGTCCATATCTACATACAAATAACATGCAATTGTATTTATATATACAAAAAATAGCGGTTTACAGTGTGAATGGGAAGGCTAATTTGCATATTGATATTAAAAATGTGATTTTATTAAATATGTGCTTAGTATTATTGATTTCTAATTCCTTGGTTTTATTTTCATGAATATAAGCAAAAATCTCTTCAATGAATCTTAAATGAAATCCATTAACAAGAAAGAATAACTGTTATTTTATTCTTTATTTCCTAATTTAACTAAATAGTTAAATAAGTAAAATTCAGCAATGAAAGACAGGAGTGATGGAAGAGTAAGTTTCATTTCTATTTTTCTATTATACCCCCACTCTGTTACATGTCTTTTTATATGCATTCTTATTAAACTTTCTAATTTAATACAATATTTCATTACATTAAAACCTAAATACTTGCACCCGGAGGGTGCATATATTTGCTAGTATAAATAATAATAATAATAATAATAATAATAATAATAATAATAATAATAATAATGAGACTGTAAACCATATACTCTGCGAATGTAGCAAACTAGCACAACGAGAATACAAAACTAGACACGACAGGGTTGGGAATGTGATACACTGGGAATTATGCAAAAAATAAAATTTTGACCACACAACAAAATGATATATGCATAAACCAGAATCTGTTCTCGAGAACAAAACGCATAAAATTCTCTGGGACTTTGAAATAAAAACGGATCACCTTATCCCAGCAAGAAGACCAGACCTAGTGTTGATAAACAAAAAAGAAAGAACTTGTCAACTGGGGGATTTTGCAGTGCCAGCAGATCACAGGGTGAAGCTAAAGGAAAATGAAAAAATGGACAAATATCTGGACCTTGCCAGAGAAGTGAAAAAGTTATGGAACATGAAAGTGAAAGTGATACCAATTGTGGTTGGTGCACTTGGAACAGTCGCAAAAGGATTAGAAAAGGGTTTGGAAAGTTTGGATATCAAAGGAAGGATTGAAACCATTCAGAACACTGCACTGCTGCAATCTGCCAGGATATTCAGAAGAGTCCTGGAGACCTGAGGAGAATTGCTGTCACTCAGACTCCAGTGAAAGACCATCAGCTAATGCTGATGTGAAAACTCAAAAGGAGCTAATAATAATAATAATAATAATAATAATAATATATATATATATATATATATATATGAGAAGAAAATATTAAAAATTTTCCATATATATATATATATATATATATATATATATAAAGACATTTAGATATATATATACACACACACACACACACACACACACACACATATTATATATATATATATATATATAAAGACATTTAGATATATACACATATATGGGATTGAAAATTGAGAAAAATGCGGATAAAAACACAAAACAACTTCGTTCAAATCATATTTCGCCTACACTGCTCTTGTCTTTCTTTTTTTTCTTTTTTTGAGTGGCGAGTAGCAGTATGTACATATAATACTAGAAGCAGCTGCCCGGCATTGCCTGGGTAGAGGGTAGGGGTAAAAAAAAATTAGTCTCACAGATCCATTATTATTGAATAGCGAGTTAGATCCTCACAGGATGCCCCATTAAAATCTCTACAGAAAGAAAACCTTGTGTTGAACCAGCCACTCTTAGAAGAAAAAAACTGATGTCTACTATTTAAAATATCTAATATGGTCTTTTGGGGTAAACCAAAGATGGCTGGTTGAATCTAGCCAAGCAGCACCAATTAACATCAGTCGCTATCTTGAACAAGCGTCTGATATTGCTTTTGTGCAAATTCTTTGCTTCGTTTGTGTTTATTCACTGTTTTACGGCTACTTTAACCCTTATTCATGGATTCTAAGAAAGGCAGCAGTGATACTACCGGAAAGGGAAAGTTGTGGGATCTGATAGTCAAGAATGCATAAATCCACTTTACACATAGCGCAGTGGATATATGCGTTCAGTCAATACAGTTCTAAGTGACAGTTATCTCTAGGCTGCAGGTTCAATCCTGATCAAGGGTGACAGTAACATAGAATAATAATCAACATAGTTTAACACTTGTACCTAGCTATGGTTAGTGGAATGAGAACAATATATCCCTATGTATTAAATAAAGGGTTGGGTTCAAAGTTAAGTAATGGCTCCCGATTATGACGAAGGTTTCTGAGTTCGAAAAGAACGTTCCTGAGTTTGAAAAGAAATACCTGAAAAAGGCCGGAGGACACATCGACCGAAACATTATACAGATAACAATAAAGACGAAGACAATAGTCCAAATAATACAAATTAACAAGCCTCATCTAAAAAAAATCAGAGAAATCGAAAAAAACTTATTTAAAATATAAAATGCAAAAATGTAACGAAGCTTTGCCAAATATAATTGAGACAACTGAGATTCCAATCTGTTTTTTTTTTCATGCTGAAAAAGGTAATTGGAAGTGACAGAAAAGGAGAGGTGGGCGGATGCATTGTAAGGTGTGAGGCAAAAGGAAGAAAAAGTAAGGGAGGGCGGATGCGTGGTAAGGTGTGAGGTAAAAGGAATGGGGTAAGTTGAAATGGGGTAAATAGAAAAAATGAATTTAAAAATGCGTTTAAAAATTGAGTTTCCATGAAGATTAAATAAAACAGTGTCTTCGGCATAAAATAACCCAAGAATTGACATGCCGTAAAATCCAAGTAACCAACCAACCAACCAACCAACCTGGTATTTATCCAATTATCTTTATCAATCCAAGAAATGGACTCAAGTCTACTCAAATTCTAACTAGCTCTGTCAGATGGGGCGTTAGAATACACCAACTGCATATCTGCAGAGGAGTAAAACCACCTGTTGATCGTGGGTGGTGACCTGTGATGCTTAAGGATGGAACCCTGATGTCTGAGCAGTCTATGACATGCAGCACTGCCCTATGGCCCTTAGGCTAGACGGGCGGTCGAAGAGTTCCCTTCTAATGAATCGGCAGGTCACGTCAAGCCCTAGTACTTATATGATTGTACTAACCCTATAGCCTATATTGCAAGCCTCAATACTTTTTATCATATATATATTTACCCCCCCCCCCCTCCGCACGAGCAGGATGCGATACAAGGTCAATTTCTTAAGTGGGGTTTAACAGGTTTGAATTCAGAATTTTCCTTCTCCTATACTGTTTACCTAGCCATGGTTAAAGGACCCAGTCTTCCCTGCTATTTACCCATAGCTGTAGGGAGAGTAAGATTCATACCTTTTCCAACGGTATTAGCGCTAAGTGAAATGCAATTACTACGTCTATGATTTGAACTCGGGGCGACGAGTCCACTTTCCATGACTTTAACCATTACACCACGCGTTTCCTTTTTATTATATATGTGCTAGAAGGCAGTGGCTGAGGGTCTTAATGTCCTGGGTATGACGTTAAACTCTATTTGATGGTGAGGTTTCAGTTTTCAAGCTCTGTGGAATGGGGAGTACCCCTTCATCACCATTACTCCCAGGTCCTCTCTGACCCGCAGTGGTAGTACCTGTTAGGGTTCTATCTATGGGTTAAATAGAAAAATGAGTTTTAAAAATGTGTTTCCATCAGGAAGGAACAAATTTCGGCATAAAATAACCCAACAAGGTTTGACATGCCATAACATCTAACCAACCTGCCATCTATTCTGGAATTTATCCAATTATCTTTTCGTCACCGACCCTCGCTAACTCAGCATATGAGTAGCACAGGAATCTGTGCGGTAAAGTGAGGAGCTGATGGTAGACGTGGCGCTCCACCTCAGAGGCTAAAAAACAATCTCCATATTATAGCGCTAGTGAAAAGGGGATAAACTAGACTCCCTCGCTGTCTAGCTGATACCGACTTTAGGACATCTCGACAATTTTATTTACTTTATATCTTCTTCTTCTTCTTCTTCTTCTTCTTCTTCTTCTTCTTCTTCTTCTTCTTTCATTCTACTTTCGTTCTTCTCTTCTTCTTCTTCTTTCATTCTACTTTCGTTCTTCTCTTCTTCTTCTTTCATTCTACTTTCGTTCGTTCTTCTTCTTCTTCTTCTTCTTCTTCTTCTTCTTCTTCTTCTTCTGTTATTCTACTTTCCTTCTTCTTCTTCTTCTTCTTCTTCTTCTTCTTCATCTTCTTCTCTTCTTCTTATTCTTCTTCTCTTCTTCTTCTTCTTTCATTCTACTTTCCTTCTCTTCTTTTTCCATTCTACTTTCTTCTTCTTCTTCTTTCATTCTACTTTCGTTCTTCTTTTTCCTTCTCTTTCTTCTTCTTCTTCTTTCTCTTCTTCTTCTTCTTCTTCTTCTTCTTCTTCTTCTTCTTCTTTCTTCTTCTTCTTCTTCTTTCATTCTACATTCGTTCTTCTTCTTCTTCTTCTTCTTCTTTCATTCTACTTTCGTTCTTCTTCTTCCATTCTACTTTCATTCTTCTTCTTCTTCTTCTTCTTCTTCTTCTTCTTCTTCTTCTTCTTCTTCTTCTTCTTCTTCTTCTCTCTCTTTCTTTATTCTTCTTCTCCCTCTTTCATTCTTCTACTTTCATTCTTTTACTTTCATTCTTCTTCTTTTTTTCTTCTTTTTTTCTTCTTCTTTTATCGTTCTTCTTCTTCTAATCATGATATTTAACACGAGGGAAGGGCCAATTGAACCCAGATAAAAATATTAGAAAGGACAACATGATAATTCCTACAATGCACCTGAGGTTGTTTTGTTTCTATCTCTTATAAGGTACCATTTTGACTTTCCCTTCTATATCTCAAATATTTATTAATCAATGTGGTAAAAATTCATGAACCTTATTTCCGAACAAACAAAGAAAAAATATGGCGAGAGATAAAAAAAAAAAAGAAAAGAAAAATGAAGAAGAAAAGATAATCTGAATGAATCTTGTGGTCAGGGGAATTTGTTTCAGTAGCCCTTATGGTCTTCAGGGCTGTATTTGCCAACAAATACGTTGTTGGGGTTGCTGGTCTGGGCAGAAAAGGGGTTTAAACAAGAAAGGAAAAAAAAAAGAAGAAAGGAAAAAAAGAGTCTCCAAGGTGTTGGGAATCTCCAGGACACACATCCACTTGAAACTTAAGACTTTCTTGGGATTGAAACGAAGACAAGGGAGAGGGGAGATGGTAGCGTTTATCATAAAATGTGCACACAGATGTTACGAAATGACATTTACAGGTTTGCGGGATGTGTCAGCATCTTTTGTCACCCCCCGGCTCCCGTAGCTCCCCAAAGCCCCGATCCCCCCGATTTAAAAAGCTGCAGATCCACCAGACGTAATGACGAACAAGGAAAACGATTGCCCACTGTGTTCTCATTGACAGGCTCTTTTCCTTGTTCTGTCCGACTTTTGTCTCTGGGAGGTCCCAGTTCACAGTGTCTGGTTGTAAGGACGTTTCCTCCAGGCATTCTCATACTGTATTTCCTCTAGGGACTGAGACATGAAGGGAAATGTTGAAGGTAAGTGCCTCAGGGTGCCAGGGGGTAGAGGAGACAATCGCCAGCGGTGTCAGACATCGGGGCCTTTCTATAATGCGGGTGAAACAAATGGTAGGCTGACTCAAAACATACACACACACACATAAACACACACACACACACACACATACATGCACATATGCGCTATTACACAAGCAAACACATATACACATATATACGAAAACAAAAAAATCAGGTATATTGATCTATCAGTAGATATAAATAAATACAGTTAACACACACACACATACACATATACGCACATATGAGTTATAGCACAGGCAAACATATACACACATATACACGAGAACAAAACAAAATCAGGTTTACTAATAGATCAGTAGATATAAGTAAATACAGTTGTCACACACACACACACACACACATACACACACACACACACGAATTGGCATAAACACATGTCCTAAGATATACACACATATCTATGAAAATAAAATATATTACACACTCACACTAACATACACAAACAGTAAATTACACCCGTGCCCACATAGATACACACATATACACGGAAACATAGGTATATTGATAGATCAATATATATTAATCGATATAGTTATTACACACACACGCGCGCGCGCGCACCCCCCCTCATATATATATATATATATATATATATATATATATATATATGGCAGATTTTAGCCCTGAAGAGCTTTATGCGAAACTAATAGTAGGTTCGTCTGACTCAGTAGATTATCTTTATTACTTGGCTCTACTTAGGTATCGAGCACTTTTTACAGATTAGCTTCTCCTAGCGGTTATATGAATATATATATATACATCTTATATACATATATATACATATAAATTGTTTTTTTTCTTTTGGCCAAATACTATACCAATAGATTATTTTTTGGTACGAATATCTTGGTCTTTTCTTTTTTTCAAAAATTTTTTTCTTCCTGGTTGATGTTTGGTAGTATATTTTTACAATCAAACTCTCTGCTGGGTTTTTTTCTCTCCGCAAGGATCTACCAACACGCTTGGTATATAAATTATATATATATATATATATATATATATATATATATATATATATATATATATATGTACATGTGTACGAAAATAACAAAAAAGTATACAATAGATATAAATATAGTTATTATATTCACACACACTCACACAGAGACATTAACACAGGACCACACATATACACCCATATCTATGAAAAAGAAAAAATATTACATACATACACTGGCATATACACGCACGCACATACACCCCCCGCACACACACAAACACACACACTGAATTGCAACATGCCCACATCTACATATATATATACATATATATATATATATATATATATATATATATATATATATATATATATATAAAATAGGTATATTGATAGATTAAAAGATATAAATGAATATAGTTATTGCACACATACACACAGACATGCATACGCATATACATATGTACACATATACATAGAAAACCAATAAGAATAGGTATATATATATATATAGATCAATAAATATGAATAAATATAGTTATTACTCACTCAGACATACACAATCACAAAAACACAGAGACAGGCACACGCACGCACGCACACACACACACACATGTGTGTGTATGTGTGTGTATGTCTGTCTGTCTGTCTGTCTGTCTCTCTCTTTGTTTCACTCTATTTCTTTGTCTGTCATGGAGGCGCGTATTCTAATGAGTCGTAGAAAATAGACTCGTCAACCCGAGTTCTAATCCTGGACGAGGCTGTTTACATTTCACATTGCGCTAATACCCTTGGAAAAGGTATGAATCCAATTATCCCTCCAGCTATGGGTAAATAGCAGGGCAGACTAGGCTCTTTAACCGTGGCTAGGTAACCAGTTTAGGAGAAGGAAAACTCTGAATTAAAACCTGTTAAACTCCGCT
Source organism: Doryteuthis pealeii (assembly GCA_023376005.1). Classification (NCBI taxonomy): domain Eukaryota; kingdom Metazoa; phylum Mollusca; class Cephalopoda; order Myopsida; family Loliginidae; genus Doryteuthis; species Doryteuthis pealeii. Next base: position 17,739,179 of record CM042169.1, read on the forward strand.
TAAGAAATTGACCTTGTATCGCACCCTGCTCGTGCGGAGGGGTTGGTAAATATATATATTTCTTTGTCTGTCTGCCTCTCCCTCTCTCTCTCTCTTTCTTTGTCTGTCTGTCTGTCTCTGCCTCTCTGTCTGTCTGTCTGTCTCTATCTATATATCTTTCCACATTGTTTCTGTCTGTCTCTCTGTCTCTGTCTGCCACAATCCCTGTCTCTGTCTGTCTGTCTGTCTCTCTCTGTCTGTGTCTGTGTCTCTCTCTTTCTGCTTCGCACTCTCTCTCTCTCTCTCTCTATCTATCTATCTATCTATCTATCTCTATCTCTCTCTCTCTCTCTCTCTCTGAAGACTAATGACTGAAAACAAAACAGATTTCGTCGAAATTGATCCACAACTGATTATTTGTAGGATGCGGTTTAGTTTTGAGTGGCACCAAAGATGATTAGCGTTAGCATTTAAACAATTTAAACAAGGAGACGATCAGAATATATTTTATTTAGTTGCATCAACAACAGAAGACAACATTGCTGTACATATTAAAGCTTTGATTCAAGATGATAAAATTTGCAAACTTTGTCATCTGGCTGTCAAAGTGGTTCTTTGAAAGTTGGTGATCCATAAAATCGTCATGAAAGAGGAGTTGAGTCCCACAGCAATTTATTTTCTGCTTTAAGGGTTTAATTGTTTTCTGTTTATTTTAATATAGATGTCCAGTTTTGGCAACTCAAGTCCAAGCTAAGTTAACAGAAGTTCCTGGAATTTCAAATTTAACAGACAGACATCAGGTAAGCAAAGAAACCTTTTTTTCTATTTTGGAAGTTCACTACAATTTCAACATGAAAAACAGAAATGGACACTTTGAATAGAAATTCTTTTACCTTGATTCCCCATAATGTCCCTCCACCTCTTTTACTCTTTACCTTTTTTTTTTCTTCAGATCTTTTTAATAATTAGCAAAATATTTACAAATCTCAGACTCTTGGTTGTTATATTCCCAAAGTTTTGGTTGCAGGAGATTCCGAAGATGGACACAATGCGATTTCTTTGAATAACCTAATCAAAAGCATTTCAAGATATTCTCAATTGCAATTTTGGTAAATATATCTGATAAGTAAAGTCGTCGGGGCGGCCTAAAGTCGGTATCAGCCAATCAGCGAGGGAGTCTATCCCCTTTTCACTTGCGCTAGACCAAGGAGATTATTTTAGTGTCTGAGGTGGAGCGCCACACCTATCATCAGCTCTTTACTTTACCGCACATATCCATGTGCTACTCATACGCTGAGTTGGCGAGGACTGGTATCGAACTAGGAACCTTGTGGTTTCTAGCCGAACGCTCTACCGACTGAGCTAACCCGGCCCCATACATCTGATAAAGTAAGATGTAATTATTTTCATTTACACAGAATATATATATATATATATATATATATATATATATATATATATATATATATATATATATATATTCCCATGGGTATTAGCTCTATGTGAATTGCAAATCTCTACGTCTAGGATTTGAACTCGTCACGTTGTGTTCATTCATTTCCTACCAAGACAACAATTACACGACGCACATATATATTATATATATATATATATGTGTGTGTGTGTGTGTGTGTGTGTGTGTGTGTTGGAATATTTTAGTATATAGGCTGTGCTACAATACACCACTTAAATTTATAGACTGAGGTCACGTGGTTTAAACCGCAGCCAATCAACAGCCCGAATACGTGGTTACTTAACTACTTAAACTTTGATACTGACAGACGTCCATTTACAATCATTGATGGATTCTTCACTAAGGATCGCGCCTTGCTTAACACAAAGGTTCTTCGCTGGACAGCGCTCTTGCTTGAAGCCTAAAGGATGGCCACAAAAATCGTAACAATATATATATGTGTGTGTGTGTGTGTGTGTGTGTGTGTGTGTGTATGTGTGTGTGTGTGTGTGTGTGTTGTGTGTGTGTATGTGTGTGTGTTGTGTGTGTGCATGCAGAGCTGTTAATGTTATTGTATCAAATTTACAATTTTAATTTTATAATTTTTGAAAAACTAGATCAATTTGCTAAAATCTAATTTATTTTGTAGAGAATTTGATTCCGAGTAACTGTGGGATTGTTTTGAGAACATGTTAGACATTTTTTCCTTATTTAAATAATTCCTTTTTTTGTTATCAAAATAAATATCCCCCCCCCACCACCACCACCACACACACTTTACACCGTTCTTCCTCTATGGGAGAATTTAATAGATATTTAGCCAGGCAAAACATTTCTTTACTCGACAATTTCTCACTCCCTGCCCTCCCCTCTCTATATATATATGTATCTCTTTCTCACACTCTCTCTCTCTCTTAGTCACTTTCTTTCTCCCTCCTTCAGTTTCCCTTCCTCATTCCCTCTCCCTCTTTCACACCCTCTTCTCTCTCTCTCTCTTTCACTCTCTCTTTCTAACCTTTCTCACTTTCTCCTCCCCCCTCTCTCTCTCCTTTAAAATATTAAGCCATGCAAGACATTTCTTTACTCGACAGTTTAGATATAGGTTTCTCTCTCCCCCCTCTCTCTCTTTCACTCTCTCTCCTTCACTACCCTCTCTCTATATATATGTATCTCTTTCTCACACTCTATCTTAGTCACTTTCTTTCTTTCTCCCTAATTCAGTCTCCCTTCATCACTCTCTCTCCCTCTTTCACACCTCTTCCTTTCTCTCTCTCTCACTCTCTCTTTCTAACTCTTTCTCACTTTCTCCTCCCCCTCTCTCTCTCCTTTAAAATATTAAGCCATGCAAGACAGTTTATATATAGGTCTCTCTCTTCTCTCTCTCTCTCTCTCTCTCTTACACACACTCACTTTCTCTCTCTCCTTCAGTCACTTTCTCTCCATCTCTCTCTCCTTCCTTCTACCCCCCTTCTCTCTCTTCCTCTTTTTCATCCTCTTCCTCAGTCATTATTTCTCTTACTCTCTCTCTCACTCTTTCTCTCTCTTTCTCCATCACACTTTCTCTCTTCCTCCTTCTCCGTCTTCTCCCTGTTTCTCCCTATTTCCCTTACACTCTGTTTCTCCCTCCCCCTCTCTCTTTTCTCACTCACGCTTTTCCTCATATCCCTCCTCTTTCTCTCTTTCACTCTCTCTCTCTCCCTCCTTCTTTTAAGATATTAAGCCAAGCAAGACATTCTTAAGACTGTAGTTGTAGATCACCCCCTCTCTCTCCATCACTCTCTCTTCCTCACCCTCTTTCTTTCTTTCTTCCTCTATCCCTCTTTCTTTCTTTCTTTCTTTCTCATTATCTCTCTTTCTCCCTCCATTAAGATATTAAGCCATGCAAAACCTTTTTTGAAGACTGTAGATGTAGATCAGTCTCTCTCTCTCTCTCCTTGACCCCCTCTCTCTTCCTTCCTCTACCCCCTCCTCTCTCTCTCTCCTTTAAGATATTAAGCCAGGCAAGATATTTCTTAAGACTGTCGATGTAGATGTAGACCCCTCTCTCTCCATCAATTTCCCTCTCTCTTTCTCTCTTCCTCACACTTTCTCTTTATCCCTTTTCCCCCCTCTCTCTCTACCACACTGTTTCTCCCTCAATCTCCCCTTTCCTCTCCATCACTCTACCCCTTCTCCCTTGGGACTAATTTTGGATATTTCTTATTTGGGAAAACACAAACCATGATGATTCTCAGATGGTCACAGCCAAACTGAAAGTCAAAATAATCTTAGTTTTACTGGGGGGGGGCGCTCGGGAGTGGGGGGGGGAGACGAAAATGTTGATGATAGCTTTTTACGATTATTGTTTGAAGCAATTTTTAACTGACTTTTTCTCTGCAAAATGAATTTGTGGGTCTGCCAAAAAGATTTTCAGTTGCTCCCTCCTTTTATTTAAAAAAAAAAATTACTTATTTTATTTTTGACTCCCTGCTATACATCCTCTTTCCATTTCATCCTATTTCTTCCCCCACCCCACCACTACGAAAGATTTTAAAAGGCCACGACAAACTCTTCCCTACTGGGAAGTGTGTTTTTGTTAGAATATCTGGTAAACGGTTGGAGACGTTTTTTCACAAAAAATAATAAATGAAAAATAATAAAATAAAGAAGCAGGACCTTTAAGTCGAAATATCATGTAAGGGATGGATCTCATAATGAGCCGAAAACATTGTACACCACAATACTACTGCCCTTCACTGCATATACACTTTTTTTGTTGCAATAAAACAAAAAAATTAGCACAGTAAAGATAATCTAATTTTTAACGATTTTAATTCTAGTATATATCTTATTATAATGGAGATTGTGTGTTTTTCTGTCTGTAACCGAAACTATATTACTACTCAAGTCACAATTCCTTAATTATTTACGTCAAATTCTCCATGATTTCATTCTTTTAAACCTTCAGTTATTAATAAAAATTGTTTTACATTATTAATACTGTTGACCATATCTACGTACAAAAACATGCAATTGTATTTATATATACAACAACATAGCAGTTTACAGTTTGAACGAGAAGGCTAATTTGCATATTGATATTTAAAATTTGATTTTAATAAATATGTGCTTGGTATTATTGATTTCTAATTGTTTGGTTTTATCTTAAGAAATATAAACAAAAATCTCGTGGATAAATCTTAAAAGAAATTTATTTACAAGAAGAAATAACTGTAATATTATCCTTTACTTCCTATTTTAACTAAATAGTTAAATTAGGAAAATTTACCAATGAAAGAGGGGAGTAATGGAAAATGATGGAATAGTTAGTTTCAAAGTTGTTCTATTTTTCGATTATACCACCTCTGTTGCAGATCTTTTTATCTGCATTCTTAGTCAGTTTCATTAGCCTTTCTAATTTAATATGATATTTTATTATATCAAAACTTAAAAACTTAAATACTTGCACCCGGAGGGTGCATATATTTGCTAGTATATATATATATATATATATATATATATATATATATATATATATATGGTGTTGTGGAAAAAGTGACTTATCGGTGAAAATGGTACAGTGGTTAGTTGGTTAGTGGATAATCAACCGTTTATCGCGAAAAAAACACACGTGAAATCGACTGCAATTAAACAATATCTTGATTAATCCTGTGGATTTAACCCTGAAGATCCTTATGGTAAAACTCGAGTAGGTTATTACCGTGTACCTCTATGATAATATATATATATATATATATATATATATATATATATATATAAAGCTGAATTTATTTGTATACCATTTTTCAATAAAGAACGTAATCTGACGAAACTCAGAGGGTTTTCAAATACCCTTGGGTGGAAATGGACCATAATTACGTCATACCGGATTTTTGTCTTTACTAATTACTTTGTTCTGTTTATAAAAAAAAACATTGAGCTCTTAAATCGGACCTGAACTTTTCAACATCGTTGGAAGAAATTACCTGCTTAGAATCATCCTAATACCAAATTACTCTGTACCCCACTAAAGAATATATATATATATATATATATATATATATATATATATATTAAACTTATTGGTAAACCCTAGCGGTAAGAAAAGAAAACCCCGGCAAGTAGTTTGATAGTAAAAATATACTACCAAACTTCACCTGGGGAAAAATGAAAAAAAGAAAAGACAAAGAGGGTAGTACCAATCGAAAATAATCAATTAATACTATAACACTTGCCCAAAAGAGAAATATATATATATATATATATATAAACGGCTAGGATTATCTAAAGCTAAAATTTAAAAAGTGCTTAACACTTAAGTAGAGCAAATAATAAAGTTAAAACTAATGAGTCAGATACACCTACTAATAGGTAATTTGCTTAGAATAAAAGAAATCATTTACTTAGAATCTGTTAGCAAAATATTCAGGAATATCATCAGTTTAGGTTTTAACCTCTGTAATTATGATAACAATGTTTTAATGTGAAAATATCATAAAATGTGTTCTTAATAACAATTAAGTTCATTTCAAATAATGCGCAAGCACAAATAAGTGAAACAAACAAGGGGAGGTTACTCTTATTTATGTAGCTAATGTTTAGATTACCTAAATTAACAATGATGATAGTGGTGGTGATAGGAGTAACAGCAATAAAACTGCCTGCATCTGTTGTTGGCTGCCGAAAAACTGCATCTTTCAAAACCTCCATGCTTCTTGTAATCTGCCAAACTATATCTGATACCCCCCTCCATACACATATGCGCACGCATACAAACACATTATGATTGTACGCTATTCATTTTCCTGACATTAGTACATTATTCTATGTACTATACATGAGCCTTTGATGAGTTGTGGTGCATATATATATATATCAATTAATATATATAATAGAAAAGTTGCAGAAACACACACAACCTATCAAATATCGGAAATATTCTGCCAAAATAATAACTCAATGCCTGAAGAAGACAACAGATCAGAAAAAACGTGTCGCATATGTAAGATAAAAAGAATTAACAATTTTTTTCTGAGAACATAATACATTTTGCGGACCTTCTTTTT
>CM042169.1:17750655-17803155 GCA_023376005.1 Doryteuthis pealeii
TCATTAACTAATTAATCCGCGTAATTTGTTGTTTAAAGAAATCGTACGACATGGCGGGTTTTTATTTGGAGTGTAATTGTTGACACGGCAAAGAAACTTTGCAGACTCTGGCTTGTGGGGCTTCCACCGGTCGGGTTTCAAGTTTAGGGGGGAAATAAAAGAGTTAAGGTCTTTATCCATTATTATTACGAAATTAGCTCTCCAATTAGCGAGTAGTGACAGAAATCTTTCAGGGTGTTCGAAACTAACTTAGATAAAGATTTATAACCGTCCGTAACGGCGTCTGCGTTCATAAACATTTTTAAAAATATTCTTTTTCGAACTTTTTGAAATTATATTCTTGTCTCCAACTCAAAAAATAAAAATAATACTCTGATGAAGGTCGGCAAAATCTGTGTACGGAGCATTTTATGGATTTTTCCTATTATTATTATCATCATCATTTCAACTCCATCTGATTATTTTAATAATAATAATAACGTAAATCCGTACACATTTTGATAAACAGACCGAAACACATGCATAAGTGATATCGATCAAGTGATATCGATAAAATTCATTTTTATCCATCTATATTTCTTTTCTTTACTCATTTTTTCCTCATATTGTCGGGTTCATTTCCCATTCTCTCTCTCTCTCTCTCACACACACACACACACACACACACACACACACACATATATATATATATATATATATATATATATGTATATATATAACACTTATATGAAAAATTCGAAAATTGTTATCACAGCCAGCTAAATATTGTTATTGAAGCAAGATAAATATATTCACGAATCTAAGCTCCTTCAAGAGATTTAATAAATTAAAAAGAAAGAAAAATACGTGCCATAAGTACCCAGTACGAAATGACCGTCCCTTCCAGCGCAAGAACTGCACCAACCCAGGCACGGCTGACAAAAGCTTGATTTCCTGTAATTGTAGCTTTCAAGACAGCTTGTCAAAAAATGTATTTATCAGGATAAAGGGGTTGCTGTGTTAGAATCCAAGTTAAAGCCATGAAACCACAGGCTTATTGACTGACAGCTCTACGGAAGGATTGGTACGACTCGAAAGACGTTGGTAAAAAGTGACAAGTTGAAATAATGGAGTTGGTAGGGTGTCTCTTAAGTTGATTAAAAGACTCCCTAATGCTTCATATTGCAACAGCTACCCCCCCCCCATCCAACGTAAACCGGCTTTCGTCACCTTTAGCTGACTGGGTTTGAACCATCTACCTCCCAGTTCATTCTTCGTTCTCAAGGCGGTTTTAATCCTTAAAATGCCCCCTCCTCTTCTTCAATTTACGCCTAGACTTCATTTTTAATTTAGATTAATTCGTTTTTTTAACCTTTTTGCTGACAGAGCGACATTTTTGTCGCCAACGGTACATAGGCAGAGCGACATTTTGTCGTTTAATCCACCAGCAAAAAGTTGATTACTCGCCCTCGTCTCTTGTAAATAAGAAGGTATAGAGATATTTTTGGTTATTATGAATTTTAGCATGTGAAGCAGATTTTGTATTCTAAATGAAGAACTATCTCATCTTATGTTTTGTTGTTTTCTTTCAACAACTATGCTTAGACTGGGATAGATAGATAGATAGATAGATTGATAGAAATGAGAAACAAATAAATAGACTGAGAGAGAGAGAGAGAGAGAGAGAGAGAGAGAGAGAGAGAGAGAGAGAGAGAGAGAGAGAGATAGAGATAGAATAGAAATAGATATAGATAGACTAGAAAGATAGAAAGATAGTAGAAATAGATAGACTGAGATTGATAGATAGAAATAGATATAATGATATTGATAGATAGAAATAGATAGACTGAGAGAGGGGGAGAGAGAGACAGAGAGAGACGGAAGAGAGAGGAGAGAGAGTGATTGATAGCTAGGTAGACTGAGTTAGATAGATAGATAGATAGATAGATAGATAGATAGATAGATAGATAGATAGATAGAAAGGCCTGAGAAACATAGATAGAAAGAAAGAAAAAAGCCTGAAAACATAGAAGAAAGAAAGAAAGAAAGAAAGAAAGAAAGAAACAGACTGAGAAAATATAGATAGAAATAGATAGACCAAAATGGATAGATAGATAGATAAACCGAAAGGGATAGATAGATTGATAGATAGAAAAAATAGACTGAGATAGGTTTTGAGAAACGGGGTGGTACCCTGAATTATAAGAAAAATAAATAAGATTAAGAACTCAATATTTATCATTTTTATTTTTATTCTGATCTTCACTGTTCAACATATATTTTCCCATACTTCTAAGACAACCAAAAGTTTTTTTCTCAGCATTCATCAAATACACCTACAAAGAAGCATACGTGGACCCCATAACAACATCACACTTTTGGATGATACTGACAGAGGACATGGTTGAAAGCGCTTGGGTAAAAAATATGGGACATCTTTTTACCATCTTGATCCCAATATACGGAAGACAACAAAAAGAAAATGGAAATATATGTAAAGTTTGGAGGCGCGTGGTGTAATGGTTATAGTCGTAGGAAATGGAGTCGTCGACCCGAGTTCAAATCCTAGACGAGGCTGTTTGCATTTCTATAACGCTGATACCCTCTAGCTATGGGTAAATAGTAGAGCAGATTTGGCTCTTTAACCGCGAGTAGGTCCACAGTCTAGGGGAAAGAAAACTCTGAATTCAAACTTGTTAAACTCCGCTTAAGAAATTGATGAACAAAACGTGATAAGACAAACAGGAATATTTCTTTTATGTTGCTTATTTTTCTCAACTAGTTTCGACCTTAAGTCATCGTCAGGAGTAAATTTCTTGTTAAAGAAATTGTTTTTAGAAAGTTTAAAAAATTAAAAGAATATATATATATATATATATATTGTTGAACATTGCGCCATTTTTTAATAACACTAATAATAACAACAATAAAATAAACACAACCTATATAAATAGGAAATGGAACAACCCATTGTTGTACGGTTTCAGAATTACCCTGAAGATGGCCCACGATAGGGCGGAAAGTACTAGGTCAATCAACTATGGCGAATATATCAGCCAATTTTCGCCAGATTTTATCAAAACAATCCGGCAATATGAAAGGATAAAAGAAAAAAAAATGCAGACAAAAAATGGCTGCAATGTTCAACAATATATGCCTACAAGAATAAATGATGACTAATATATATATATATATATATATATATATATATATATATATATATAATATATTCAAGAATAGGACAAATTTACTATTGTGGGCTAGACTAACGTACCTTGCGTTAGAGAGTGAATGCGCTGGTCCAGAAATATTTATACACGACTGTCTGAGAACATCGAAGTGATAGCTTAACCTGCTCCAGAGCGCTTATATATATACATACTTTACTTTATATAGGGACCGGATTAGCTCAGTCAGTAGAGCGTTCGTCTAGAAACCACAAGGTTCCTAGTTCGATACCGGTGCTCGCCAACTCAGCGTATGAGTAGCACAGGGATCTGTGCGGTAAAGGAGCTGATGGTAGGTGTGGCGCTCCACCTATGACGCCAAAACAATCTCCTTGGTCAAGCGCTATTGAAAAGGGGATAGACTCTCTCGCTGACTGGCTGATACCGACTTTAGGCCGCCCGACGTCTTTTTACTAATATATATATATATCTATATATATATATATATATATATATATATAAGTTACGTGGTGTAGTGGCCTATTGTCGGTATCAGCCAGACATCGAGAGAGACAATTCTCTTTTCACAAGTGCTAGACCAGGGAGATTGTTTTGCATTGAGCACCATATATATATATATATATATATATATATATATATATATATATTAACGATCTATGTGCGGACACTGGATGCTGTCTTGAGGTATTACCGGGAGCGATGGCTGATAAAGAGGGATGGTGAGAGAGAAAGCCAAGAGAAATTGTGCCGTCGGCATGACCTGATGACGATGATATATGTTATGAATTAGACGTTTGTCGGAAGAAAACTCTATTTGATGTATTGTGATATTAATATTGATGTCTTTTTTTTTTTTTTCATTTTATTTCCGTTTACTTTGAGAGATTTTCTTTCATCTTATATATTACTTTTCTTTTTACCTTTATGATGCATCATAGAAGAGAGAAAAAACACATAAAGAACGACAGATATACACTTATGCGAGCAAAATATACTTAATTACAATTAAGAGAGAAATGGAAAATGCCGAAAGAGAATAAACAAAAAAATGTACAATATAAGAAATAAACTATAGAAACATAGACTAAATTATAAGTAGTGACTGTGTATTAGTAATTACTAAATAGAAAGATTTCGTAAGACTAATTTACTTGCAATATGTTAGTAATGTAAGAGAAATGGAATTATTACAATAATTTATCAAAATGGCTGTGCTTTTCAGCACTTTGTTAAGTAATACGTAAAGAGAAAAGATACAAATAATACACAAATAGGTTGGTTAGTTGGTTGGTTGGATTTTTCGGCATGTCAATCCTTGTTGGGTTATTTTATACCAAAAAGGTTTTTTTTATTCATTCTTGTTGATTGGCTGGCTGGTTGGTTGGATTTTACAGCATGTCAACCCTTGTTGGGTTATTTTATGCCGAAGACGTTTTGTTTTATTCATTCTTGTTGATTGGCTGGTTGGTGGGTTGGTTGGATTTTACGGTATGTCAACCCTTGTTGGGTTATTTTATGCAAAAGACGTTTTGTTTTATTCATTCTTGTTGATTGGCTGGTTGGTTGGTTGGTTGGATATTACGGCATATCAACCCTTGTTGGGTTATTTTATACCAAGGACGTTTTGTTTTATTCATTCTTGTTGATTGGCTGGTTGGTTGGTTGGTTGGTTGGTTGGATTTTACGGCATGTCAACCCTTGTTGGGTTATTTTATACCAAAGAGGTTTTGTTTAATCATTATTGATGGGTATTAAAATATTTTTAATCTCATTTTTTTTAAAACTCATCACACACACACACACACACACACACACACACACACCTATATATATATTCAATAAAGATAGGGAATTATTGAAAATGCAAAAACATATTTAAAACTGGCACTTTGTTAAGTAATACGTAAAGAGAAAAGATACAAATAATACACAAATAGGTTGGTTGGTTGGCTGGATGGTTGGCTGGTTGACTGGCTGGTTGGTTGGTTGGTTGGTTGGTTGGTTGGTTGGATTTTTCGGCCTGTCAATCTTTGCTGGGTGGGTCATTTTGTTTTATTCCTTCTTGCTGGGTATTCATTTGTTTTTAATACATATTTTAAAACACATTTTAAACTGATTTTTTTTAACTATTCAACCTATAGATGGGACCCTGACAGGTACAGTCCCTCTGGTCAGAATGGACTTAGGAGTAATAATGATGAAGGGGCACTCCACACTTCCCAGAGATCCAAAATCTGAACTTCACCATTAGATGCAGTTTAATGTGATACCCAGGACATTAAGACTTTCAGCCAATGCCCTCGAGCACAAAACCTCTTCAGCATAAAATAACCCAACAATGATTGACATGCCGTAAAATCCAACTAATTTAAATGCTTGATTTGGAATCTGATGAGAACACTGACCTATCCTTTGAATATCTATCATTATGGAACTATTTGAACACCTATCAAGAATAAATAAAACAAAACTTCTTCGGCATAAAATAACCCAAGAAGAGTTGACATGCCATAAAATCCAATCAACCAACTGATCTGAATCGGATACCCGTATTTGCTAGCGATAGTAGTCGGTTTAGTCATCCTACCCGTGCAAAACAAGCAATGCGTCAAGGTTTTATAATAAAAAGAGAGGGGGAGTGGGGGGGTTCTGGTCCGGTTTAGTCCGGTTTATAGACAGGGTGGAGTCTGGATCTTGCCCTCTGTCCACCAACCTGATATTTCACACCTAATCCATTGGCACGGTCATTGCCTTGGGTGAATGGTTGGTGCACCACCCGTCCGGATTTTTCTTGACCACCGCCACCCCCCCGGCACCCCACTACCCCACCTCTGCATACATTTGTAAACGACTATTCTTGATGTCATCTTATGTCAGGGTGCTTGCCAACACTTTCTGATCTAATCAACTCGGCTTAAACAGAAAGAAGTGATTTAATGCATTGGAAACTGGCGATACACAATGTGCGTCTATAACAGTGGATGTGTGTGGTGTGTGTGTGTGTGTTGTGTGTCCGCGTGTATATGTGTGTGTGTGTGTGCGTGTGTATATGTGTATGTGTAAGCGAGTGTTTACATAAGAGGATGAAAGAAAGAACGAAAGAAAAGTTGTATGTATGTATGTGTGTGTGTTTGTGCGTATACATATGCAAAGGATATAATGTGTGTACGTATGTGTGATATGTAGGTGTAAAGAATAGTGTGTTTTAGAGTCGAAAGTTAAAGAAAGAAAAAAAGCTTGTGTATATATATATATATATTATATATATATATATATATATATATATGTGTGTGTGTGTGTGTGTGTGTGTGTGTGTGTGTGTGTCCGCGTGTATATGTGTATGTGTTAAGCGAGTGTTTACATAGGAGGATGAAAGAAAGAACGAAAAAAAAAGTTGTATGTATGTATGTGTGTGTGTGTGTGTGTGTGCGTATACATATGCAAATGAGATAATTGTGTTATGTGTGTACGTACGTGTGCATATGTACGTGCAAACGAAATAGTGTGTTTAGAGTCGAAAGTTAAAGAAAGAAAAAAGCTTGTATATATATATATATATATATATATATATATATATATATATATATGTGTGTGTGTGTGTGTGTGTGTGTGTGTGTGTGTGTGTCCGCGTGTATATGTGTATGTGTAAGCGAGTGTTTACATAGGAGGATGAAAGAAAGAACGAAAAAAAAGTTGTATGTATGTATGTGTGCGTAACATATGCAAAGGAGATAACGTGTTATGTATGTGTGTGTACGTATGTGTGCATATGTAGGTGTAAACGAAATAGTGTGTTTAGAGTCGAAAGTTAAAGAAAGAAAAAAAGCTTGTATATATATATATATATATATATTATTGTATATATATAATATATATATATTATATATATGTGTGTGTGTGTGTGTGTGTGTGTGTGTGTGTGTGTTTCACACATGTATATGTAAGCGAGTGTTTAGATAGGAGGATGAAAGAAAGAAAGAAAGGTTGTTTGTATGTATGTATGTATGTGAGTATACACATGCCAAGGGGATAATGTATCATGTATATGAGAGTACGTCTGTGTATATGTGTGTGCATTATTAGGTGTGAGCGAAATCGTGTGTTTCAGTTTCAAAGTTAAATAAAGAAAGGTTTATTATGTATATATATATATATATATATATATATATATATATATATATTGCGTGTGTGTTTTTATATGTATATGTAAGCGAGTGTTTAAATAGGAAGAAGAAAGAAATAAAGAAAAAATAAAGAAGGAAATGTTGTATGTATGCATGTGTGTGTATATACGTTAGTGCAAAGGAGATAATGTATCATGTATGTGTGTGTGTATATGTGTGTGCATATATGTGTATATGTAGGTGTAAGCGAAATCGTTTGTTTAAAATAAATTCATTCTAATGGATAATCATTTGTTTATAAACTCATGTTTTTCTATTTAACCCATAGATGGGACCCTAACAGGTACTACCACTCCGGGTCAGAGGGGAACAATGGTGATGAAGGGGTGCTCCACACTCCCCAAGCCTCCAGAACTGGAACCTCACCATCAGATAGTGTTTAATGTCATTCCCAGGGCATGAAGACCCTCAGCCACCTCCTTCTAGCACCCACATGACAAAAAGGGTTGGGGCTTGCCATAAAAGCAATAGTGTTGGGGCAATCATATAGGTGCTAGGGTTTGACATGCCCAGCTGATTGATCGGAAGCCTAAGTAAGAACCGCCCGTCTAGCCTAAGTAAGGGTCTAAGTGGAGTGTTTAATGCAATGGTCTTACCTATCTGCAGAGATGCAGTCGGTATATTTTAAACCCTCAGCCGACAGGGCTGCCTAATAGGGACCAAAGTTGAGTGTTGCGTGTCATGGACTGCTCATCCACCAGGATTCTGTCCTTAAACATCACGGGTCACCACGCACGGCCAACAGTTGGCCACATTTGAGGATTCTTACCCCTTTGCGGAGGTGCAGTCGGTGTATTCTAAAGCCCCAGTGGACAGAGCTGTGAAAACGTTTGTGGAAAAGTTCTTGAGGTTGAAAACAATTGAATTTGACTTGAGAGGAGAAGAATCAATAATCGACCTGATAAATGACAAGAGGTGATTCAAAATAATGGCGAATATATTATTGGTTGAAAATAATTCATTGTTAAATTATTCAGGAATAAATTGTATTTTACTAAAACAAAAGATTATTTATGATTAAACTCAATATTGATTCCCTCTTCAGACACCCGACCAGACACTGGGGCTGAGATATACACCGATCATCATTTTCTGAAAATGGGTAAGACCACATGGCCGGTATCAAAGTGGACCTGGGAGTAATAACAACAAAGAAATAATTCAAATGATTGAGTATAGGAGCCTCACCACCGGGTGCAGTTAAGTATCATAACTAGGACACACGAGTGAGTATATATATTTACCAACTGGAGAAAGTCGAAAACGTCGGGAGGAGACCCAGCGGTCCAGCAATCGACGACATCGGCAGCGGCGGTAGACGCGCTACGGAAAGGCCACCTCTATACGCGATCGCATCCGTGAGGAATAGAACGAGTCCGATTCGAGCACCGAGTCACGAGTGAAAACAGGACGAGCAGAAAAACAAATCTTCATACAATGACTGCTATTTACACAGTAGCATTGCAACCAACAAAGCCTTCATCAGATGATGACTCTGGGTTCAGGCATGGTTTCGGGGCCGAAGCATCATTACCACTAACCCAGAGCGCCCCAGCAGTATCTCACGATAACACCAGACTTTGTCGGTTTGATGTCACAATATAGGACTGCCATATCCACGCTGATGTGACACAAGGTCAATTTCTTAAGCAGAGTTCAACAGGTTTGAATTCAGAGTTTTCCTTCTCCTAGACCGGTTACCAAACCAAAGTTAAAGATCCCAGTCTGCCCTACTATTTAACCATAGCTGGAGTGAGAGTAGGATTCATACCTTTCCCAAGGGTATTAGCGCTAAGTGAAATGCAATTACCACATCCAGGATTTGAACTCGGGTCGACGAGTCCATTTCTCTTGACTTTAACTATTACACCACGCGCTTCCAGTGAGTATATGTATGTGTGTGTTTGTATGTATTTATGTATGTGTGTGTGAGCTGTATGTATGTGTGAGCTGAATGTATGTATGTGTGCATGTGTGTGTGTGCTTGTGTGCGTGAAATTGCAAAAGAAATGACTCTTTAAGCGTGTGTGGGTATGTGTGTATGTGTTAATGTGTGTGGGTTTTTTTTAATTGAAAAGAAAAACACTGTTGTAGAGAAGAGATGATACCCCTCTAAGAATAAAATGGACTGTTCTATTTGAATAGGATCATTGACGGTATTAATCTTGGAGAGCCCGTTTTTCGTAGCGAACAGCGACTGGACAAATAAATGGCGTGATCCCAAGGGGCCGTCACCCCAGGCAGCATCTGCCTCATCTATTTAAAGGGGACAGGGCTGTGTTTATTGCCCGGTGCCTGAGGCGTCCCAAAAGTGAATGCCAAGGGGATCCACGCATTTGTAAAAACTGGCTTTCGCATGAGCTTCGGATTGCACGTAGCTCCCCACTTTAAAAAGACCTTGTGTCACATTCTTACCTGGTGGGAGATTTAGGTAAATAACGCCAGGTAAATAAACTAGTTATTCAGATTTACGACTGTCTCTCATTTTTGTACCTTGATCCCAATAAACCATTTCGTTTGTAATATACGATTCGAGTTATTAACTAAATTTAGTAACATACTGGTCCTCACCAAATCAGAGAATGAGTAGCACAGGGATTTGTACGGTAAAGTAAGGAGCTGATGGTTGGTTTGGCGCTCCACCTCAGACGCAAAAACAATCTCCTTGGTCTAGCGCTAGTGAAAAGGGGATAGACTCCTTCGCTGATTGGCTGATACCGACATTAGGCCACCCTGACGACTTTACTTTACGTACTTATAATGGAAATTGTGGGATTGTTTGCATTCTCCATGATTTTAATCTTAATGAATATCAACAAAAATCTCTTCAATAAATCTTAAAAGAAATCCATTAACAAGAAGAAATAACTGTTATTTTATTCTTTACTTCCTATTTATAACTAAATAGTTAAATTAGGAAAATAAAAAGGAATAAAAGACGGGAGTGATGGAAGAGTAATTTTCAGTTCGACTTTTTGATTAAACCCTCCACTGCTTAAAATCTTTTTTATCTGCATTTTTATTTAGTTTCATTAACCTTTCTAATTCAATATAATATTTTATTACATTAGAATTTAAATACTTGCACACGGAGGGTGCATATATTTGCTACTTACAATAATATATATATTATATTCCGATCCTAAACTGTAAATGCCAATAATCTGACCCATATGTTATTTGATTTTGACGGGTACTGTGCCGGTATGTTAATAAAACATAAGGCTTTGTGTCTGATTATTTTTGTGGATTGCAGTGAACGCCAGAGTGCGTCAATATATCTAAATTCGACTGCAGTTACGAAATAGTGCCAAGGTGGATGCGATGATAGAATAAGACAATGGCGAACGCTTTGCTTCAGAAATCTTTGCTTAGGTTTCAGCGAAAGGTCACGAGTGCATTAATACTCACCCCCCTACCCTGCAAGAGAAAAAAAAACTTAAAAAAAAAAATCTTCCTAAGCCGATCTCATTTTTCCTTCTCTCTCTTTCTCTCAATGTGTTGTTTTAACCCTTCCTTTTTTCTTCTTCTTCTTTCTCGGCCCTTCTTTATCTTCATTAATACGGGTTTTTCTCCTTTCCCCCCTTTTTTTTTCTGAAACCCGTCATTCTAAAACCTGCAGTGATTTTGATCTCTTTACGTCTTAAGCCTTGACACTTCGCCGATAGATTCTGTAATACACTGACATTAAACCACACTCACAATCTATCTCTTATTATTATTATTATTATTATTATTATTATTATTATTTTGTATCTTGGTGATATGATGATAAAGGAAGCTACCCTCGCCACCCGGAACAACAACAAAAAAACTCAATGAATCCTTGAGATGTGTTTAATCTTGACCTTACCCTGTTGGTTCTATTTTCCATTTAAACCACACCTAAAAACACAAAGATTAGAGAAAAGAAAAAAAGAAAAAAAAAAAACACACCAAAAAAAGCAACAAACACTACTCAATGGGTGTTGGGCTTGAAATTTAAAATCTTTTCTCTGGATTGCTTAACGGGTGTATGTAACCTTTCATGTAATGAAAATACTTTTTTTTAGTAAATTCTACTTGATCATACTCGAATGATGTTCTTGGAAAAGCTTGGCAATAATGTACGGTATTAGAGAGGTCAGGTCAGGAAGATGGACAAAGGCCGCATCGACCCCAAAGACCTACTGTATGGCGAATTAGTAGAAGGCACCCGACCAGTAGGGAGACCACGTCTGCGCTTTAAAAATGTCTGTAAGAAGGACATGAAGACGTGCCACATCAACTCCAACACATGGGAAGTTGGTATAGAAAACCGAGCGGCCTGATGCCTCCTTGTAAAACAATGGACGAAAAGGAGTGAAAAAAAAGAGGAAAGAAGCAGCCACAGAAAAGAGAACCAGAGGAAGGAGAGACAACAGCAACTCCAGCAAGCATCACTGTTTGCTTGCAGTCACTGCTCCAGAGATTGTCATTAAAAAAATGGCCTGTTCAGCCACTCACGCAGATGCAGTTAAAGAAATTGGGGACACTACGCCATCGTCTTTAGCAGACTGGAAGATGCCAACGACAAGAAATGTACGGCATATCAACCCTTTTTTGTTCATTTAACCATTTATCTACCAGAGCGCCCCAAAACGTCCGACTGTCAAAATGGTTTAGAATTAAAGAGAGAGAGAGAGAGAGAGAGAGAGAGAGAGAGAGAGAGAAGAGAGAGAGAAGGTAGTAAAGGATCAGCGATATTAGCTTGGTAACCATTTCACCACGCTATTGCGGATGACAGTGGTTAATACCGAATCATAAACAAAGGAACTTAACTCTCATTGCTTTGAGAGTTAAATCCTTTTAAAACTTAAATGAAAGTTAAATTCCTTTTTTCTTTTTCCGAGAAGAAGCTTGTAAACAATGGCAGCCATCTTTGATTCAACTTAATTTTCACGGTGAAAACACAACGCTTTTTAAATCCATTTTAATGCACGTTTTTAACTCCAAAATATCATAAAATGTCCTTTTAATAACAATTAAGTTCATTTCAAATAATGTGCAAGTACAATTTAGTCACTTAACGTTCAGGATTACCCCTTTAGATCAGTTAAGCAGCGACGAGTCTATTTAGTACTTAGACGGGTAACCATTTAAGCAAACAGTCGGTTCTATAAGCCACCTGGTATCAAAATGATTTTATTCGGCATTAAATGACCCGAAAGTGGTTTATATGCCGTAAAACAAATTAAAAAAAGATTTTCTGATCAAAAACATCGGGCAATATTCGGAATTTTTTCATCTCAAATTTGAAACCAATCTGAAGCCCTGTCAGCTGGGGCATTAGAATACACCAGCTGCACTCTGCAAAGAGTAATACCCCCCCCCACAGCGCCACCTATTAAGCGTAGGTCGCGACCTGTGATGCTTAAGGGGGAACCCTGGTAGATGAACAGCCCATGACATGCAACACACTCTACTTTAACCCTTACTCAGACGGGTGGTCGGAGCGACACCTGTGATCGATAGGTTGGTCACGTCAAGTCCTAGCACCGATATGATTGTCCCAACTATATTGCCCTTATTACAAGCCCCAACCCTTTTATCCTATATGTATTAGAAGTGGTGGTTAAGGGACTTAATGTCCTGGGTTTGGGGAAGTTCCATTGATGGAGCTCTAGTGAATGTAGAATACCCTTCATTACCATTACTCCCTGGTCCACTGACCCAGAGTGGTAGTACCTGTTAGGTTCCCATCTATGGGTTAAATAGGTTTGGTTTGGTTTAGTTTGTTTTACGGCATATCAACCACGGTGGGTTATTTAATGTCGACTAAATTTTGGGTTCATAGCGATAGTTTGGTAGAAAACAAATGTACTTATGTATAGATTTTAACTATTGTTCAATTACTCTTTTTTTAGTACAATCCCAATTATTTTTAGGAAATATAAAATCCTGGATGGTCTTATTCCTGTGAAAAAATTTTTTTTCAAATTACTTGCTTGGTAGTATTTTGTTCACACTAGATCAAAGTCTACACACTCTAGCAGTATATATTTCACTATAAATCTCTCTTAGCATGTATACATATTGGGGATTCTGTGCCTTCTAGTAAATGATGATGGGTGATGTAGGTGTGGCCTATGTGAATGTGGGTCAGCACAAGCTGTTCTCTTCTATTTTTGTTGTATTTTAAGTTCCATTCTCCAAGTGTAGGTTTAATGTTTTGGAGTTTGTTATTAATGAATGCATTCCAATGATTTTGCCATTTTTTACTGATAGTTCTTTTCACAATTGTTTTATAATCAGTATATGGTATTGGGTTAAATAGAAACAAATGAGATTTAAAAAACCTGTTTAAAAATGTTGAAGAAA
Source organism: Doryteuthis pealeii (assembly GCA_023376005.1). Taxonomy (NCBI): domain Eukaryota; kingdom Metazoa; phylum Mollusca; class Cephalopoda; order Myopsida; family Loliginidae; genus Doryteuthis; species Doryteuthis pealeii. Next base: position 17,764,346 of record CM042169.1, read on the forward strand.
AATTGAATAGCCATCAAGAATGAGTAAAACAAAAACGTCTTCGGCATAAAATAATCCAACAGTATTTGACATGCCGTAAAACCCAACCAACCAAACAAGTAACAAGTAGTTTTGAATTAATGACAATGTCGGATTTAAGTAGAAGTCTACACATATCAGATTGTGAATCACAGGCAAACTGGAACACTAGGTCAACACAGAGTTACTTCCTGTCACTCACACTTGCTGTATCTTTCTATTAACCGTTGTTTTAAAGTCCACGCTACATTTACTATTCATAATAAAAAATTTAAAAAATTTCATAAATTTGAATACCTATCAATAATGAATAAAACGTCTTCAGCATAAAATAACCCAACAAGGTTTGACATGCCGTAAAAACCAACCAAACAAACAACCAAACAACTAACAAATATCTTTGAATTAATGTTGGATTTAAATAGAAGTCTACACATGTCAGATGGAGAATCACAGGAAAACTGGAAGACTTGGCCAAAAAAGGAGGTACCGTGTCACTCACACTCACTGTATCTATATTCTAAAGTTCACGCTACACTTACTTTAGATAATAAAAATAAAATAAATTTTCATAAATTTGAATACCTATCAATATTGAACAAAACAAAACGATTTCGAGATGAAATAACCCAACAAGGGTTGACATGCCGTAAAAACTAAGCAGCCATACAACTAACAAAATTGAGGTTAACCTTTTAGAAATGTTAAACACAATTTGGCACCTCCGGATGATTTTGCTGAGATTATGGAAATTAAGGAAATAATTGAGATTAAAAAAGATGACTATCCATCAAGCATGAATAAAACAAAAAAGGTCTTCGGCATAAAATAACCCAATGGATTGACATGCCGTAAAACACAACCAACCAACCGAGGAAACCAATCTGAAAATGAATCCTGATTTATGGTTTTATAGTCTTTTATCCAGATCCGGAACTAAAAGACTCAGTCTCCGGCTCTACTAATGGAACATTCGTATCAGGTAATCCTGCAAATGGTGCTCGGTGGATTGGATTAAAATGAACTGGATGTGCACGTTCTCTTTCCAACTGACAATGCTGGGATGATAATTTTAAACAGCTTTATACGGAATGACCATCTGGATTACGGGGATCATCCCATTAATATTCATAATATGAATGGATCAAAACCAATAGCCATTCAGTCAAATACATGTTTATTCATGAGACAAAGATCAACAAAGAAGAAGAAAGAAACAAAGAAAGAAAATGAAAAATACTCAACGACTCAAAAACAAATTTAAGCTAGTAAGAAAACAAACAAATAAACAAAACAACAATTGCAACATTTTTAAGAATAACTCTGTTAGAGGTATAAGAATAGGTGTGTGTTGTTAAAATATGTTAGAAGGCCCAGAGTAACCTTCCAACGTAGGTGAATATGCCTGCTGAGGTCCCGGTTTCGATTTCTGTCGGAGGGAAATCGTTAGTATATATCGCTGATGAGACTTAATAAAGTCGAAACAGTCTGTACGATATTCTACACACCGAGCGATCCTTTGCCGGGATTACACTTGTCAAGTTCATTTTCTCTAAGAAAAAGTATCGAATTTTATACGATACATGGATTGTAAGTGCCTTCAAGTAAAAATTATATATATATATATATATATATATATGAATTGAATCCGAACAAAGAAGCAAAGCATAACAATACAGAATTTATTGTCTGAGCACATGGATACATAAAATACAATACGAAATACAAAACAAATAGGACGAAGGTCCTTTGGAAGTTAGGGCTTGACATGGCTAGCCGATTGATCAGAGGGGACCTCTGCGAACGACCGTCTAGCCTACATAAGAGACTAAGACACCAGGAAGTAATGTGTAGATAATACTGGAGAGAGAGAGAGAGAGAGAGAGAGAGAGAGAGAGAGAGAGAGAGAGAGAGAGAGAGAGAGGGGAGTTTGGAGTCAGAGCAGAGTATTTAGAGAGAACAGTCGCAGGATGAGTGTTCTGCAAGGCATCTTTACTTGGGTGTAAAATAAAATATGAGCCCAGAAAAAAAACAAAAAAAAAAAACAGAATGTGTTGTATTTATAATTAAAAACTATGAACGGAACAAGACAAGATATCTTCAAGAGATTCCCAGATTGTTCCAGACTCAGAAAGCGATAATATCATCCAACCCAACAACAGATCCAAAATTAGACATAGACAGACCCAGCCAAGAGAATAGTTGAACATTAAGAAGATAAGTATAGAATTATTACTATATTTCCATCGATGCCGCTATGCAATAACTTTTTTGATGGTCTAAAAATTCAAGATAATATTAATCTTTTGCAAGTCTCTCTAGCAAACGAAATGTAATTCGTTTCGCCGTCAGCACAGTCTCTCCCAACCGAACTCGTTACTCTCACTTCCTGACACCCCAAATAGCAGTCGTCAGATTTCACTTGCCGTCCAAACACTTGCTTTCTTCCTCACTCACTGTGTCAGCGACTGTCGGTCTTATTTCTGCTCGTTCGGCTACCCTTATGCAAATTCCGATATACCTCATCCGGGTTTTTGCCAACAGCATTTCAGCTACGAGGAGGTAGCGAGTTCGAATATCCGTAGCCACTCGCCACACTCCTCCCCTTCGCACAGGCCAAACATTTGTGGGAGCTGGGAATCCGTTTGTTCATAGGTCTGCCCTTCAATTTCGTCACAAATTATAATAGTAATTGTCGGGTGAGAGTTATCTGTCCCGAATCCTTTTTTTATAGGGGTCAGGTTATCTGCCCTAGCTTTTTGTTATTGTCTCAGTTAATAAAAATAACATCGCGCCTGTTTCAATATCTACCTCATGTTTTGTCTCATTGATTGAGTTAGAGTATTCTGCCTGGGATATATGAAGATGAACACCTGCATTTACCTGAGATAAAAAGGTGGGTCTTATTTTCATGTGGATTTAGATTCATAAATTCCTTGCAATTATTTGTTAGATTATTAAGATGATAATCTTGATCTTTGTTGTCTTGTCATCTGTATTTGTCATTTAGCTTTCTTACGGTTCCATTTGAATTTTGTTTTATTTCTTGTTAAGTTTGTTAGTGGTGCACTAAGTGTTGCATAGTTCCTTATAAAGTTGTCAAGGTAGCCTGTCATTCCAAGAAAGCTTCTATCTTCTCTAGATTTTGGCTCCTTGCAGTTTAATACAGCTTCAATTTACCTAGTGTCTGGTATTAGCCCTTCTGATTTGAACAAAAGACCAAAGAATTTGTGTTTTACAAAATTCACTCTTCTCAGTTGAATTTCACTCGTAGTCGTTGGAACCTTTAAAGCATTTTTCTTAAGGTTCTGTTTTGTTCCTCTCTATCTTTTCCTCCTAGGATTATGTCATCTCTTTGGTTCATGCATAGAGGTATGTCTCCAAATATTTGAAACATTACTCGGTCAAATACATCATGTGATGATTTTGCCCCGAATATCAACCGTTTTGGTCTATAGTTTCCCCAAGGTCTACTAAATGTAGCTAGTTTTCGGGTTTTCTCATTTATTGAGAGTTGATGGTACCCTGCTTTTAGGTCCATTTTAGCTTTCTCAGAATTGGATCAGGTGTTTTTTACATACGCAACCGGAAGGAAAACTCTGAATTCAAACCTGTTAAACTCCGCTTAAGAAATTGACCTTGTGTCGCATCCTGCTCGTGCGGAGGGGTTGGTAAATATATATTTCCTTGATAGTAAAACAAGAAGTAATTAAGATCTTTGAGAGAATAAAAGATAAAAGTGTCCCTCATAGAAATTTGAATATATCAAAGGTTGTGGCAAAAAATTCTTAGCTCAACAAAACATTTCAAAGTTCTGATTCCCCAAAAATATAAATTCTAAAGTGTTTCCCAACTTCATATTGTACTGAGTTCAATTGGTTCTTTTTTGGGTCACCCTGTACTTCAAGGAGTAGAACATTCTATTTAATACCCTTTCCTTATTTGTCTCATGACGAAATTTAAACACAAACACATACGACAGATTCCCCTGTAGGTACGGTACTATTTATGCAAAACTTGTTTATGAACCTAGAAATATATTCAGAATTATTACGACGAAAATGATAAATATGTTTTTATTTTGGTTCAAAACGGCTTAAATTTGGCGTCCGAGCTGCAACTGTTGTTACTAACGCCCTACAGCCGGAGGCCTAGTTTACCAAACAAGATGGCTGCTTTCGAAGAAACTTGGTTCGGTGCCAATTTGACTTATGGGAAAATCTATGGAACTTGGCAGCTGTGTAAGTATTGAATAAATTACCCTTCGTTCTTACATAGGAATTAATCACTTTTCTTTTTATTGATAATAATCAAAGGGTAAGCTAAGCCAAATAGAAGCCCTGACAGGTGAAATATGGGACAGAATTAGAAAGTTTTACTAGAGTGATTGATGAAAAAAAAAAGGCCTATGAAATTTGAGTACTTAAAGAGTCTATAATATATAGGGGATTATTTTATAAAGAACAAAATTATAAGACAGTATACTATAATTATTTGTGTATAACATGGGTTCAAGTACAACACACAGTCATAATTTTTGACCACGAAATTACGGAAAAAAATATACTGTATAATACGCACTGACTTTTCAGACTTTGTAGAAAGAGCGATATAAAGAGAGATAGTTACTGAGAGAGAGAGAGAGAGAGAGAGAGAGAGAGAGAGAGAGAGAGAGAGGGGGAGGGAGGGGGCTATAATAAATGTAATACACAGAAACATAACAAGAGAGAAAAAGATATATATATATATATATATATATATACATAATCAATGTAATACACAGATACATAAGAGAGAAAAAGAAATATAAGAGAGTATATAACAAGAGAGAAAAAGATATATATATATATATATATATATATATATATATATATACATAATCAATGTAATACACAGATACATAAGAGAGAAAAAGAAATATAAGAGAGAGAGAAAGAGAGAGAGAGAGACAGAGAGAGAGAGAGAGAGAGAGAGAGAGAGAGAGAGAGAGAGAGAGAGAGAGAGAGAGAGAGAGAAATTGACGAATTATTGTGACATGAAGTAAAGAGATGGTATACAATATATTATATATATATATACATATATATACGTGTATATATATATATATATATATATATATATATATATATATATATATATAAGTTATGGTAGGGTTGACATGGAGTCAACGGCGTATGGTTACTGATTGTTCCTCATCGAGTTGGTGTGAAGATCGCACTGAGGAGTAAATGACAGTAACCAGGCGTCGTTGACCCAAGTCATCATAACTTAACTTAGATTTAAATGGTCTATCAATAATATTAAGCACTGATTAGTTATAACATAGCACCCATATATATATATATATATATATATATATATATATAGTTAAAGATAGATAGATAGATAGATAGATAGATATATGAAGATAAATATTTTAAAATCGGAGAATTCAAAATAAAGTTACCGATTACGGATGTAGGAGCTATATTTATTTGTTACAAGGTACCCGTGAAAGAATATGCAAGTTTCGCTGCATGTTCTTTCACAGAAGATAAGTGTCGAACATCCTGTGTGTCAAAAAGTATCAAGATTGTTTGTACTTTTTGACACACATTGTATTTTGAAAAAAAAACAAAAACGTTCCATTCATTAATTTTTTTAGAATACAAGGAGTGCACAAAAAGTACCATGTTTAAAGCTGTGTTTACCAAGATAGAAATGAAGAATGGATGAAACAGTATTTTCTTTCAGTACACACATTTTTACACACATACACACACACACACACACATATATATATATATATATATATATATATATATATACGCAATAAAAATTGTAATTTAACACTAAAGACGTTTTAGACCAGTACAATACAGTGCTTTATTCTAAAACACGCAGAGTAATATCCCTGTACTTCAACTATGAAATAAAATACAAACTCATGACTTTTAGTTTCATGTGGCTGATCGTCAGGCGAGTTACTATCAACACTGTCTAGACATGAAGAATAGCAATATATAGTATCATATGAAATTTCCTTTGTCAACACTTTACCAACAAGAAGGGAGTATTATGTTTGGGTGGGAATTTTCCAGAGACTGCGGGTTGGGGGGGTGTACAAGTGATCCGGGCGGCCATCTTTATTAACCGCTGAAATTCTCAATGATGTGTCTGAGTGGTTAAGTTACTCACCCAGAAAATCTTCTAGACACCCATTCTTGGCAAATTGGGCTGTCGATAATTATCGCACTTCGGGGCTAAAAAGAAGCTTAAATCGTTTAAATACAGATTGTGAAAAAAACCACAAAAAAAACAATACAAAAAAACAAAAAAACAAAAAACAAAAAACAAACAACAACAACAAACAAACACAAGGCAGAGAGCATCTGTTGTTCTAAATTTTTGAGATGAGGCTTGATAATTTGTATTAATTGTTTTTTTCGGACTATTGTCCTCATCTTTATTGTTATTCACACATTTCGTCTCATATTCTCTCCGGCCTTCTTCAGGTGTTTCTTGTAGAACTCGAGAACCGACAAAAACAGTTTGGTCAGCAAATGATGATTCGATTTTCATTTAACCAAAAGTATTCTTCCCCCATCTAGGAGTAAATGATAGGGCAGACAGGGCTCTTTAACATTGGTACGACAACCGGTCTGATGGGAAACTCTGAATTCAAACCAGTTGTACTTCGCTTAAAAAGTGACCTTGTGTCACATCCTACTCATGGGGAAGTGGTTGGTAAATACATATATAAGAAATGATAAGGTTTTGGTAAAAGGACAGAGTTCTCCTGGACGTCGTAGAACGGAAAGGGGTTTAGTTAGGCCAGCAGAAGGCCGGATCGACTGCGAAGTGGATCGTGGTCAGTAGAAGAGGTATTCCGTGGAAACCTGCAGGAGCATGCAGTGTCTGTTGGTATTATATATGACCTGTACAGTGATTCTGAGAGCTTTTTATTTTAATGCGTCCTAGGACGCACATATTTGCTTTGAATGAGTCCCCGGGAAAATCTATGGAGACCAACTAAAGTTTCATAATAGATTGTAGGGGTTTTATCTATGATCTGGGGAAAGAACTAAAGCCGTATAACTCCTACCTTGTAACATATCCTGTGTAATTCGTTTCTAAGAAACTATTGAATTGTCTTTACAGTTAGTTTGAAATAGTGAGGGAAAAAAAAGAAAAGCACTGGGACGCATGGATATGATTTTACTGCGTCCTTTTAGATTTTGTGCCTACCTATCAGCATCTGTTCCTGTATCTTTTATATCATTACTAAACTGAATGTTTATGCGTCCTCTGGTCACTACTAGTCTTTATTTCGGTTGGTTGGTTTGTTTTACGGCATATCAAACCTTATCGGGTTATTTAACACCGATTCAAGTAGTTTTGATAAAGGTTTCTAGGTTTCAAGTTCTTAATATTTGAGAATTGTTTGTTTTGTTTTACGGCATACCAAACCTCGGTAGGTTATTTAATGCCGGCAATGTTTTGAAAGATTCGTAGCGATAGTTTGGTAGAAATTTTTTTTAACTCATTTTTTTATAAACAAATTTTCTATTTAACCCATAGATGGGACACTAACAGGTACTACCAGTCCGGGTCAGAGTGGACCTGGGAGTAATGGTTATAAAGGGGTATTCCATATTCATCGAGTTCCGGAACTGGAACTTCACCAACAGATAGTTTAACGCCATGCGCAGGGCAATCAGTTTCGACATACTAACTTTATCCAGAACAAAATATAAAGGTGATTTTAAACAAATCTTCTATTTAACTCATAGATTGGACACTAACAGGCACTACTACTTCCGGCCAGAGTAGACCTGGGAGGATTGGCAATTATGGGGTGCTACACATTCCCCAGACCTCCAGAACTGGAATCTCAACATCAGATAGAGTTTAACATCATTCCCAGGACATCAAGACCCGCGGCACCGCCTTCTAGCACATACATGATAAAAGAGCAATAGCGTTGAGACAATCAAATGGATGGTAGAGCTTGACAAAGGGGAGTGCTGCATTTAATGGATTGCTCAACCACGAGGATTCCGTCTTTAAGCATCACGGATCACTACCCACCACCAACAGGTGGCCCTATTGTGTTATGGGGGTCTTACCCCTCTGCAGAGGTGCAGTCGGTGTATTCTAAAGCCCCTGCCTTGATGTCGGTGTTATATCCCCAATATATTCTTTATTGACTCGGGACTTGATACCAACCATTTGTGAGTTTATAAGTTTATCTAGAACGCAAAAAAACTTACATCACTTTGATATTGATGAACGTTATAAGGAGAAAAATGGGTTAAATCCTACTTAATGGACATAAAACCCACCATTGTATGTCACCCCATCCCTTGTTACGCCTCAAAGATACGTGGTTCAAAGTTAAATGACCTGAAAAATGTAAAAGTTTTTAAATAAAATAACTGGTGCATTATATATTTTATTCATTAATATATCAACACTGAAAATTTCATTAAATTCGGTTAATTCCCTGATTTTTAGTATTTTTTTCTTTCTTTCGGCAGGGTGACATACGATGGTAGGATTTATGTCCGTTAAGTAGGATTTAACCCTTTTTGACACCCTGTATAAAAACTATATAGGAATGACAAGACTTTGGGACTACTATATATCTGTATATCTACAATATAATGTACCAGTTATTTTATTTGAAAACTCTTACATTTTTCAAGTCAGTTAACTTTGAACCACATAACTTTGAGGCGTAACACAGATTCACAAACACACACGTTTCAAAGTTAACTGAACTGAAAAAATGTGTAAGTTTTTAAATAAAATAACTTGTGAATTATATCTTTTATTCATTAATATATCAACACTGAAAATTTCATTAAATTCGGTTAATTCCTTGATTTTTAGGGTTTTTTCTTTCTTTCGGTGGGGTGACATACAATGGTGGAATTTATGTCTGTTTAGTAGGATTTATCCGAATAATCTAATTTCATTAATTTGGTCCCATCGCCAGTCTTGTTAATCTAGTTGATAGGATTATATCATTGTTTGAAATTTCTACATTTATCAAATGTATAAATATTTAAACTTTGCTTTTTTTATTATTCATTTATTATCATACGTATTGTTTATATTGGTAGTAATCATAATACCCGGGTAATTATTGCGGCTGTATGTGTAATTATAATAATCAAAATCAGTTTTGTATCTTATTAATATGTTCATTATTGTAATTAGACATTTGTTACCGCATGAATAACATATCATTATTTCAATTTTTATGATTATCTCAAATTTTTCTATCATCATCTTTGTTATTGTAATAATAAGAACAAGAACAAGAATATCATTACAGACGGAGTCAATAGAAGAAGAAGAAGAAGAAGAAGAAGAAGAAATAAAGAAAGAAATAATAATAAGAAAGAAAAGAAAAAGAAAGAAAGAAGAAGAATAAGAAATAAAGAAAGAAATAATAAAAAGAAACAAAAGAAAGAAAAAGAAAGAAAGAAAGAAGAAGAAGAAGAAGAAGAAGAAGAAATAAGAAAGAAATAATAATAAGAAACAAAAGAAAAGAAAAAAAAGAAAGAAGAAAAAGAAGAAGAAATATTATTATAGTCATAGCAAGAAGAAGCAGCAGAAGAAGAAGAAGAAGAAAAAAAAGGGGAAGAAGAAGAAGAAGAAGAAAAATAAGAGAGAGAACAAGAAGAAAATATCATTACAATCAGTAGAAGAAGAAGAAAAAAAGAAGAGCAACAACAACAACAAGAGAAGAAGAAGAAGAAGAAGAAGAAGAAGAAGAAGAAGAAGAAGAAGAAGAATTTTAATAGACATTCCTTTATTACGTTCTTTACCAACAATCTTTGATTAAACACTTTCGATGGTAACGGGGAGTGAGAGATTCAATTTATATTCTTTTTTTTTAATAATTTTTCTTTCTTTTCTTTTCTCCCCATATTTTTTATCCCATTATTTTTCCCCCTTTTTTATTTTTTTCAATTTTTTATTCATACTTCTGCCTTTTTATTTTATTTCCTTTCGTTCCGGAGAAAAATTTTCTGCCGATTCGATTTATCTAATCTTCAAATAATGTCTCCGGTTTTTCCGGAACATTTAATGAACGAAGTTCCAGGAAATCAGCACACCAATCCAATTTGCAATTAGAATCATTGCTGATAATACGTAATGGGATAAAAATCATGGGACCTACCCCACCCCACACCCTCCATCCTCCTACTCTCATTCCTCCTCCTCCTCCTGTAAGAATTCTTCAAACCCTATCCAACCAGTGTCAAAGCTTTTTGTTTCTCACAACACCCGTTTCACCATTCCTTCTCAGGTACTCCCCACCCGGCCACCCTTATGTATGAAATTTTGATTTGAACATTTTTCTTAGTCCATAGATGCTGATAGGTACGCGTCCTGCGTCCCTGACGCATAAAAATCTAAAAGGACGCTGTAAAATCGTGTCCCTGCCTGCCAGTGTTTTTTTTTTTTTTTCTTTCCTTGCCATTTCAAGCTGAGTGTAAATACATTTCAATAGTTTCTTAGAAACGAATTACACAGGATAGGTTACAAGATAGCAGTTAGACGGCTCTTGTTGGGACCCATCAATTTTACCGGGGACTCATTCAAAGCAAATATATGTGTCCGAGGACGCACTAAATCAAAAAGCATTCAGCATCACTGTTAGTTTAAAATCACTGTTTTTTTAATTGTTTTTTTTATAGTCTTTTTTGGGTCTATTAATATTTTCTCGTCCCGGATTCCTGCCCTTATTTACGCTATGTTTTTTCTTGACGCTGTGGGCCTCTCCGACCGCGCGACTCGTCTAGGGGCCAAAGTGGAATGCTGTACGTCATGGACTGCTCAGCCATCAGGTTTATATCCTTAAGCATTAATGGTCGCCACCCACAGCCGACGGGGCCCCATTGGGGCAGTTTTACCACTCTGCATGGTGCAGTCAGTGTATTCTTCTATCCCAACCGACAGGGCGGGATGTAGGCCTTTCCTAATGACTATGTGGAGAAGTAAGGATGTGATCCACAGAGGACCAGCTTCATTTTGATGTTTGATACATGTTCCTGTGTTGGTAATTATACCTGTCCTAACAAAATGGCATTACTAACTCACCTATGTGGAGAAGTAGGGATGTGATCCACAGAGGACCAGCTTCATTTTGATGTTTGATACATGTTCCTGTGTTGGTAATTATACCTGTCCTAAACAAAATGGCATTACTAACTCACCTATGTGGAGAAGTAGGGATGTGATCCACAGAGGACCAGCTTCATTTGATGTTTGATACATGTTCCTGTGTTGGTAATTATACCTGTCCTAAACAAAATGGCATTACTAACTCACCTATGTGGAGAAGTAGGGATGTGATCCACAGAGGACCAGCTTCATTTTGATGTTTGATACATGTTCCTGTGTTGGTAATTATACCTGTCCTAAACAAAATGGCATTACTAACTCACCTATGTGGAGAAGTAGGGATGTGATCCACAGAGGACCAGCTTCATTTTGATGTTGATACATGTTCCTGTGTTGGTAATTATACCTGTCCTAAACAAAATGGCATTACTAACTCACCTATGTGGAGAAGTAGGGATGTGATCCACAGAGGACCAGCTTCATTTTGATGTTGATACATGTTCCTGTGTTGGTAATTATACCTGTCCTAAACAAAATGGCATTACTAACTCACCTATGTGGAGAAGTAGGGATGTGATCCACAGAGGACCAGCTTCATTTTGATGTTTGATACATGTTCCTGTGTTGGTAATTATACCTGTCCTAAACAAAATGGCATTACTAACTCACCTATGTGGAGAAGTAGGGATGTGATCCACAGAGGACCAGCTTCATTTTGATGTTTGATACATGTTCCTGTGTTGGTAATTATACCTGTCCTAAACAAAATGGCATTACTAACTCACCTATGTGGAGAAGTAGGGATGTGATCCACAGAGGACCAGCTTCATTTTGATGTTTGATACATGTTCTGTGTTGGTAATTATACCTGTCCTAAACAAAATGGCATTACTAACTCACCTATGTGGAGAAGTAGGGATGTGATCCACAGAGGACCAGCTTCATTTTGATGTTTGATACATGTTCCTGTGTTGGTAATTATACCTGTCCTAAACAAAATGGCATTACTAACTCACCTATGTGGAGAAGTAGGGATGTGATCACAGAGGACCAGCTTCATTTTGATGTTTGATACATGTTCCTGTGTTGGTAATTATACCTGTCCTAAACAAAATGGCATTACTAACTCACCTATGTGGAGAAGTAGGGATGTGATCCACAGAGGACCAGCTTCATTTTGATGTTTGATACATGTTCCTGTGTTGGTAATTATACCTGTCCTAAACAAAATGGCATTACTAACTCACCTATGTGGAGAAGTAGGGATGTGATCCACAGAGGACCAGCTTCATTTTGATGTTTGATACATGTTCCTGTGTTGGTAATTATACCTGTCCTAAACAAAATGGCATTACTAACTCACCTATGTGGAGAAGTAGGGATGTGATCCACAGAGGACCAGCTTCATTTTGATGTTTGATACATGTTCCTGTGTTGGTAATTATACCTGTCCTAAACAAAATGGCATTACTAACTCACCTATGTGGAGAAGTAGGGATGTGATCCACAGAGGACCAGCTTCATTTTGATGTTTGATACATGTTCCTGTGTTGGTAATTATACCTGTCCTAAACAAAATGGCATTACTAACTCACCTATGTGGAGAAGTAGGGATGTGATCCACAGAGGACCAGCTTCATTTTCATGTATGATACACGTTCCTCTGTTGGTAATTATACCTGTCCTAAACAAAATGGCTTTACTTTTTGATTCACCTATGTGGAGAAGTAGGGATGTGATCCACAGAGGACCAGCTTCATTTTTATATATGTTGGTAATTATACCTGCCCTATATTTTGATGTATGATACATATTCCTGTGTTGGTAATTATACCTGTCCAAACAAAATGGCATTACTTTTTGAATCACCTATGTGGAGAAGTAGGGATGTGATCCACAGAGCACCAGCTTTATTTTGATGTATGATACATGTTCCTGTTGGTAATTATACTTGTCCTAAACAAAATGGCATTACTTTTGACTCACCTATGTGGAGAAGTAGGAATGTGATCCACAGAGGACCAGCTTCATTTTGATGTTTGATACATGTTCCTGTGTTGGTAATTATACCTGTCCTAAACAAAATGGCATTACTAACTCACCTATGTGGAGAAGTAGGGATGTGATCCACAGAGGACCAGCTTCATTTTGATGTATGATACATGTTCCTGTGTTGGTAATTATACCTGTCCTAAACAAAATGGCATTACTTTTTGATTCACCTATGTGGTGAAGTAGGGATGTGATCCACAGAGGACCAGCTTCATTTTTATATATGTTGGTAATTATACCTGCCCTATATTTTGATGTATGATACATATTCCTGTGTTGGTAATTATACCTGTCCAAACAAAATGGCATTACTTTTTGATACCCCTATGTGGAGGAGTAAGGATGTGATCTTCAGAGGACCAGCTTTATTTTGATGTCTGATACATGTTCCTGTGTTGGTAATTATACCTGTCCTAAACAAAATCTACACCATATTAAGATACTAAAAGTAGAAATGTTCATGTAGTTCTGAACTCTTATGGGAATCAAGAAGAAGAAAAAAAAGTACATTTAACAGCCAAAGATAAATAAAACTTCCCTGAGCAGAATCAACCACAGGAATCTTATTGGATAAATCTGCATTTTCTTCTTAATTCCTTCCTGACCAGTTAGTCGGGTATCGCCGCAGATAAGGCTTAAGTTCGAATGGCCGAGAGATTCTCTTGGGAGTCGGAGGTGTGATCTTTTTCTTGTACATGCTCGGAAGGTTCTTCCGGTGTGAAGTCTTATGGGTGTTTGTTATTCTTTTTATTTTTTATTTTATTTTGATCCCCCCAAAATAAAACTTAATCCATAACTATTTCTTGATTTAAAAAATATATAATACAATTCCTTTTCTTTTTTTATTAGTGAAAATAAAAACTTTCTAAAAACATTTTACACAAAAACCTTTTCTCCTGAAGATGACCAAAGGTCGAAACAATAAAAAAATAAATAACATTAAATTCCTATTTGTCTCATCACCTTTGTTCATCATTATATATGCAAATATATGCAACATTATCATTATGCATGCAAATATATGCAAGTATTTAAGTTTTAATGTGATAAAATATCACATTAGATTAGAAAGACTAATGAAACTAAATGAGAATGCAGATAAAAAAGATTTGAAACAGAGGGGGTATAATTGAAAAATAGAACTGTTACTTACTCTTCCATCACTCCAGTCTTTCATTGCTAAATTTTCCTATTCGCACTCTTAACCGCTATTTTGTTGTATATATGAATACAATTGCATGTCATTAGTATGTAGATAAGACCGACAGTATCAATAATATAAAATAATGTTATTAATAATTGAGGTTTAAATTAAAAAAAACATGGAGAATGTGACATACATAACTAAGGGAATTGTGACTTGAGTAGTGGTATAGTTTCGGTTACAGACAGACAAACACACAATCTCCATTATGATATATATATTAATTAAAGAAATGGATTCAATAGAAACCTACTCGAGTTTCACCGTTAGGATAATCAGGGTTAAAACATCTTATTCAATGAACACACTTGTGATCGGCTGCAATTAATCGGTAACTCGATTAATTCAGTAGATTTAACCCTGATGATCCTAACGGTGAAACTAGAGTAGGTTTCTATTGTATCCATTTCTTTAATAAATTTGCTCTACTTTGTATTGAGCACTTTGTATTTGTTTTATCGCGGACTTGACCCCTGGATTTTGTGCACCTCCAACGATCGTGCCCATATTCACCGGTAAGCCACCCTTTATCTATCTATCTATCTATCTATATATATATATATATATATATATATATATAATGGAAAAGGTGACTTACCAGTGAATATGGTCACGATGGTTAGATGGTGCAATATTCAGGAAGGTAAGTCAGCGATATAACAAATACAAAGTGCTCAATATGTTAGTAGAGCAAATTTATTACAATATAGGTACAAGTGATAACCTACTCGAGTTTCACCATAAGGATCTTCAGGGTTAAATCCACTGAATTAATCGAGATACTGATTAATTGCAGTCGACTACACGTGTGTGTCCTTCGCGAATCAGTATCTCGATTAATTCAATGGATTTAACCCTGAAGATCCTTATGGTGAAACTCGAGTAGGTTATCACTTGTATACACACACACACACACACACACACACACACACACATATATATATATATATATATATATATATATATTAGAGTAAATAAACAAACAATGTGTTTATTTGATATGGCTTTTAGCCGACAATTTTTGGAGGATATGTGTTTAATTGAAGTCATACCAAATTTTGAAAATTAATTAGTTAATTAGGCGGGCATATATGTTCAAATGTAAGGCTAAACAAAATTACTATAGATATGGGTGCAATATTTATAAGAAAACAGAGTTCGATAACGAGGATAGAGCATCTATATCTACGTCAGGGTAGCGGTATAGACATGGAGTCAACGGCACTTGGCTTAAATAATCGCATAGGCGAGAAACTGTCAGTAACGTTGACTCCTTATCCACGCTACTCTTACTTTATATATAAAAGTAAGTAAAGTAGTCGGAGTGGTCTATTGTCAGTATTAGCCGGAAAGCGAGGGAGTCTATCCCCTTTTCGTTAGTGGTAGTCCATGAAGATTGTTTTTTTGTATCTGAGGTGGAGAGATACACCTACCACTAGCTCCCCTTTTTACGGCACAGAATCTGTGCTACTTATGCTTTGAGTTAGCGAGGGCCGGTATCGGACAACGAACCTTATTTTTGAAAACTTTTTATTCGCTTTGGTAACTCCCTTTTCCCTAATCTCAATTATTTACCCAGAGCTGAATGGGTGACCCAACGGGTCACGTTTTGTCTAATATATATATATATATATGTGTGTGTGGAGGGGATGTTATGGTTTCTGACAACAAGAGTCACTAAATAAGGGGATATATTAAAGAAACCTTGTCTTTGGGGTATGGTTTTATGGGTAAGAATAACACAAGATTCCATAATTCTACGCAGTGTTTTATCATGTATGTGGGTTAATATTTTGGCACCTTTGAAATCAAAAGTATGATTGAGATCAAAGATGTGTTTAGCTAATGCATTGTTTTGAAAACCATGTTTAATGTGATATTTGTGTTCCGATAGACGTTTGAATATAACTACTCCCTACCATTTTTAGACACACTTATCATAAATAATAACAACAGTTTAGAATTCAAAGTTTATCACAAGAATACTAACAAAAATGACTACATCCATTTCTATTCCAACCATAACACTAAGATAAATAGTGGTATCATAATTGGTTTCTTTCTAAGAGCTCTTAGGATATGTAACAAGCAACATTTAGATGAAGAATTCAATTTTATTGAGAGGTCTTTCCTCAAATTACAATACCCCTTAAATTTCAGACACCGTGCCAGAAAAAAGGCATTCAAAATACATAGTAAAAATAAAAATAATAATATCACATCTCCAAACAATGACACACTACATAACAGTAATAACGTCTCTGTCACACACACACACACACACACACACACACACATATATATATATATATATATATATATATATATATATATGACAATCACCAGGCTATGGTTATATCAGTACTGCTGTATGGCTGCACCACTTGGACCCTAACGGAGCACCTTGAGAATAAGTTAGATGGAAGCTGCACAAGAATGCTGCGTGCAGTGGAAACAGCAGCCCACATGGAAGCAGCTGTATTGCCACCTGCCCCCATCTCACAACCCATCCGAGTGAGACGGACTAGGTATGCAGGACACTGCTGGAGAGGCAGGGACGAGCTCAGAAGCGACGTTCTCCCGTGGAAGCCAACACATGGACATTCTAATATAAGCTGCCCACACAGGACCTACATAGACCAACTATGCGACGATGCTGGTTGCTGCGCAGAAGACCTCCCAGAGGCAATGAATGATAGGGAAGGTTGGCGAGAGATTGTCATGGATATCTGTGCTGCATGCGCGACATGATGATGATGATAATGATGGTGGTGATGATGATGACAGTCTCAGTCATTAGATGTGTATGTATAGTAAGCTTTGGAGTAAAGACTTGTAAAAACGAAAATGTTTTTGATACACCCTAATATGTGTGTGTGTGTGTGTGTGTGTGTGTGTGTGTGTGTGTGTAAGAGAGAGTGAGAGGGTGGGTGAGAGAGAGAGAGAGACAGAGAGGTGGGGTGAGGAGATCTGCGTGACATACTCACGGCCCGCAGGTGCATACTTTATCTGGAGACAAAAACCTTCTCAAGTGTATCTCTCCCCCCCCTTTCACTACACCTGGAAGCGGACAGAGAAAGGTGTTAAATTTCACAAATCACTTCACTCCCTGTTGTGCTTTTTTTTCCTTTTTGTTTTGTTTTGAGTTTTTTTTTTTGTTTTGTGTTTTTTGTTGTTATTATTATTAAAGGAATTCTCAGAAAACTTTCTTCTTTCCTTCGTTTTATTTTAGCGGTGGCATCAAAGATGGCGTGGTGTGTATTGTCGCGTGTGTTGGTCGGGGGTATCGACGTGGGGTGGGGGTTGTGGAGATTATATCTGTAATTTCAATCAATCTGTCTTCATTAAAATCTCTACCCTCCATCCTACCCCTTCCCACCCTCCCGAAAAGAAAGAAAGAAAGAAAGAAAGACATATTCAATAAAACCAAATACATTCCTGTCACTCTTGAGATCTTTACAAGAGATAAACTCCTTGTAATGATATATCCCGAAAGCCTTTCTCTTTCTTTAAAAAAAAAACTCTTTTAATTGAATGACGTCATTGTTATAAGGGCCAACGATTGGCTAATATTTCAGACATTTTGTTTGTCTTTTTTTTTCTAACGTGAGAAATAATCTTGTGTGAAAAGCTTTCAATTCAAGAAAAGACTGGAATTGGTGAGAGAGAGAGAGAGAGAGAGAGAGAGAGAGAGAGAGAGAGAGAGAGAGAGAGAGAGAGAGAGAGAGAGAGAGAGAGAGAGAGAGAGATGATTTTAGGGAAGGCTCTGGTTTTATTTCCAGGCAGATTTCTGAGACAAAATGGGTTTAATGCCAACCGATTAAAGAATGGATTACAGAACGGTCGGGCTTGGGGGGGGGGGAGTCTTGATGCTGTTTTTTGTTCTTTTGTTTTTAACTTGTATTATTTTTTAAATCTTTTTTTTTTAATTTTTTTTTATTCTTCGAGTATCTTGATAAATTTCTCTTCATTATGAAGAATCGTCTTGTAGGAATTGATTGTTATCGTCTGCGAATCAGATACTTTCAATGTCATTTCAGGCCATCACCATTTTTATCAACAACATCTCACCATCATCATAAATATTATCTATCTCATTTATTTAAATTTCTCTCTCTTTCTCTCTCTCTCTCTCTCTCTCTCTCTCTCTCTCTCTCTCTCTCTCTCTCTCTCTCTCATCATTATTATTGATCTGAAGAATGATCTTGTTTCGTTCGTTTTCTACACTTCCTCCCCCTTCCTTCTTCTTAATATTGTTTTCTTTCTGCTCCTCCCGATTTTAAGAACTCGAGCAAAGTATCTCTTCTTCTTCTTCTTCTTCTTCTTCTTCTTCTTCTTCTTCTTCTTCTAAATATTATTTCCCTTTCTCCTTATTCAGATCTTAAGAACTCGAGTAAAGCATCTCTTCTTCTTCTCTCATTCTTCTTCATCTTTCATTCTTCTTCTTTTTTCTTTTTCTTCTACTTCTTCTTCCATTATTCTTCTTTCCTTCTTCTAAATATTATTTTCTTTCTCCGCCTTCAGATCTTAAGAACTCGAGTAAAGCATCTCTTCTTCTTCATCTTTCATTCTTCTTCTTCATCTTTCATTCTTCTTCTTCTTCTTCTTCTTCTTCTTCTTCTTCTTTCCTTTTCATCCATCTACACGCAGTATTCGTCTTCTTTTTCTTCTATATGAACTATTCATCTACCTGCGCTCTTCTATTACGTCAAGTAACGGTGTATTTACCGACTCCCGCTATATCCCCTAAGTTAAGCAGCAATTAACCTGTTCAATACTTAATTGGCCGATCACTTAAGCAACAGTAGGTACTGCAAGCATCTTTAGTCCTTTGTTTATTAAAATCACTTGCTTCGGCATGAAATGACCAGAACAGGGGAAAACAATATCCTTAGATCACGTATAAAAGCATTACATTCATTACATGAAATACCCCAAAAGTTTGAGAGGATAGAGTGAGGGTTAGAGTAAGGGTTAGGGTTAGTGTTAGGCTACTTCGGGAGTTTCCAACATCTAATGATATTCATATATAAAATGCGATTCTAATGATATTACCTCTTGCTCGCTATTGTGCATTTGTACAAAAAACAAAACAAAACAAAAAACAACCAACCAACACATTCTTCTCGCGAGTTTTTCACACCAGTTTCCACTGGTGGTTTTTCCCTGAATTCTGAGTGACAACAAGTCTCCAGGATTCTTCAAATTGTTATAGTAGAGTTTAACAGTGTTGTGATCGGGTTGGGGGGATGTCGGTTCTTTCTCATCCTCCATTTTCCGTAGTCTCTTTACCAGACTTATGGAGACCGTTCCAATGATACCAAATTCTATGCCCTGCCGGTGGGGCGTTAGAATGCACCGACTGCACCTCTGCATAGGGGTAAGACTCCCCCAATGGGGCCACCTGTTGGTCGTGGGTGGCGACCCGTGATGCTTAAGGATAGAACCCAGGTGGCTGAGCAGCCCATGACATGCAATACTCCACTTTAGGCTTTTCTTGGGCTAGACGGGCGGTCGGAGAGACCCCCTCCGATCAATCGGCTGGCCACATCAAGCCCTAGCACCTATATGATTGCCCCAACCCTATTGCCTTATGGCAACCTCCACCCCTTTTTATCATATGGGTGCTAGAAGGCGGAGGCCGAGAGCCTACATGTCCTGGAAATGACGTTAAACTCTATCTGATGGTGAGGTTCCAGTTCTGGAGGTTTGGGGAATGTGGAGCACCCCTTCATCACCATTGCTCCCTGGTCCACTCTGACCCGGAGTGGTAGTACCTGCTAGGGTCCCATCTATGGGTTAAATAGAAAAACATGAGTTTATAAACAAAATTGTATGATGCATTAAGAATGAATTTATTTCACAACTTTGTCGGCATTAAATGACCCACCGAGGTTGATATGCCATAAAACAAACCAAACCAAACCAAATTCTATTTATTATTTCACTCCTTGAAAGTTTTTCACACCCACCTTAACTGGTGGTCGTTCGCTGGAGGCTGAGTGTCAGCAAGTTGACAGTGGGTTGACACAAAGTCATTCTAATAATAAATAATAAAATAATAATAATAATAATAATAATAATAATAAAATAAGAAAATAGTAATAAAATAATAATAAAATAATAAAAATAATAATAAAAATAAATAATAAATAATAATAAAATAATATAATAATAATGATAATAATAATAATAATAATAATAATAATAATAATAATAACCCTACCCATGCATTGATTAAATACTGAATTTAGCCACGAATAATTTAACTACTATAAATTTACCACAAAATGAATTTACTCCGCGATGAATTTATCGCGCGATGAATTACTGGACACAGTTTTGAACTGTATATCTTTACACAATATCTTAATATATTTAAATCATATTAAATAATTAATAAAGTTTAATTTAATGAAATTAATAAATTTCATTAATTCGAGTAATTAATAAATAAATAGATTAGATTATTAATGAATGAAATCAATAATTTGAATTAAATTCAATAGCGTTAATTCGATTCGAAATCTTAAAACTATTTAAAGGTGAAAACACCATATTCTGTTAGATATACAAGGTGTGTCAAAAAAGTATCGAGATTTTTTGTACATTTGACACAGCTCGTATTCTGAAAAAATAACATTCCACTCATAAATTATTTTCAAATTCAGGCGTGTCAAAAATACCAAGTTTAAAGCTGTATTTACCAAGATAGAAATGAAGAATAAATGGAACGTTATTTTTTTTCAGAATACAAGGTGTGTCAAAAATACAAAAAAAATCTCGATTCTTTTTGTCACACCTTACACACACACACACACACACACACACACACACACACACACACACACACACCATATATATATATATATATATATATAATATATATATATATATGATACACAAGGCGTGTCAAAAAAGCATCGATATTTTTAGTACTTTTTGTCACACCTTGTATTCTGAAAAAATATTCCATTCATAATTTTTTTAAGAATATAAGGTGCGTCAAAAAAGTACCAAGTTTAAAGCTGTATTTACCAAGATAGAAATAAAGAATGAATGGAACCTTTTTTTTTTCAGAATACAATGTGTGTCAAAATGTACAAAAAACAAACCTCGATACATTTTTGACACACCTTGTATATATTTTTAACATCACAAAGACAGGATTATGAAGTGTCACATCCAGTTGAAAGTAAACTCGTTAACAACAGTTTGCAAGTAGTGCTGGGTTAAGATTCTTTGGCCCTTGTGAGAAATGTTCGTAACGGTCCTTAATCCAAGATTTATCAAACAATTAAGGAATTCCGAAAAAGAATC
Source organism: Doryteuthis pealeii (assembly GCA_023376005.1). Classification (NCBI taxonomy): domain Eukaryota; kingdom Metazoa; phylum Mollusca; class Cephalopoda; order Myopsida; family Loliginidae; genus Doryteuthis; species Doryteuthis pealeii. The sequence continues at coordinate 17,786,061 of CM042169.1, forward strand.
ACCGAAGCTAAGCAGCGATGAGCCTGTTCGATACTTAATAGGGTAACCACTTAAGCGACATCAGATACTGTAATCAAAATGACTTGATTCGGTATTAAATTGGTTTCATGGGATCATCCCCTCCAAGCAGCACCTGTTCCTTCGGGATTCGACTAAGAACTACAAGCTTCTGGGTTCGATTCCGGCCCTCGCCAACTCAGCGTATGAGTAGCACATGGATATGTGCGATAAACCGAGGAGCTGATTGTAGGAATGGCGCCCCACCTCAGACGCCCAAACAATCTCCTTTCTCTAGTGCTAGTGAAAAGGGGATATACTCCCTCACTGTCTGGCTGATACCGACTTTAGGCCGCCACGACGACTTTACTTTTACTTGCTTATATCCCAATGCTTGATGCGACCAGCAGTGAGAATTTGGTTGTTGGCATCCTTCCGTCAACTAAAGACGATGGCGTAGTGTCCACAAAATTTTTTTATTGCATCTTCGCAAATGGCAGAACAGGCCAATTTTTGAATGGCAATCTCTGTGCAGTGACTGCAAACAAACAGTGATGCTTGTTGGAGTTGCTGCTGTCTCTCCTTCCTTCTGGCTCTCTTTTCTGTGGCGGCTTCTTTCCTCTATTTTTCACTCCTTTTTGTCCCTTGTCTAACAAGGAGGCACCAGGCAGCTCGATTTTCTGCACCAACCTCCCATGTGTTGTTATTGATGTGGCATGTCTTCATGTCCTTCTTGCAGACTTCTTTAAACCGCAGTGTGAATATCAACGGCAATTTTCAAAACGAATTTGTATTACATTTGGTTAGAACTTGAAGGATATATATGAAAATGTATTTCTGAATAGGCGATAAGGATCAAAGTGAAGTATCTGTTTTAACTAACTGAAGAGGACCTTTTCCTGAGAACTTTAAGCCCTGCGAATAAACTGTCCTTTTCAGGACAAAAATTCTAACTATATATGTGAACTGTCCTTTTCCGGACAAAATCTCCGCTCTGTCGTCTAGGGCGTTAGAATACACCGACTGCACTTCTGCAGAAGGGTAAGACCCCCTCCAATGGAGCTACCTGTTGGCCGTGGGTGGCGACCCGTGATGCTTAAGGATGGAACCCAGGTGGCTGAGCTCTCCCTGACTTGCAACACTCCACTTAGGCCCTTACGTAGGATAGACGGGGGGTTGGAGAGGCCTCCTCCGATCAATCAGCTAGACACGTCAAGCCCTAGCACCTATATGATTGTCCCAATCCTATTGCCCTTGTGGCAAGCTACTACCCTTTTATCATATGTGTATTAGAAGGCGGAGTCTGAGGGTCATCATGTCCTGGGAATGACGTTAAACTCTAACTGATGGTGAGGTTCCAGTTATGGAGGTTTGGATAATGTGGAGCACACCTTTATCATCATTTCTGACGGTAGGTGTGACGCTCCACCTCAGATACATTAAATAATCTCGCGCTAGCGAAAAGGGGATAGACTCCCTCGCTGTCCGACTGATACCGACAATTAGACACTCTGCCGCTTTACTTTTTTATATGCAATCAAACCTAGTCGTTTACAATCATACAAGAGGCAGATAATATTTTGAATTTCGTACCAAAGACAAGAGAATGGACTGAAGCTGAGCCAAATACACAACTCTAATAAAGATGGGTCTAAACACCCCCCATGCCCACCATCCCAGAGTCCTCATTCAACTTGTACTCGGACTATTTTGCCCCGGGGGTTGAGGAGTCACCATTTTCGCTTTGTAGTTTGCTCTTAATTCGGTATTGGAAGATAGAATGTGCGTATGTACACATATGAGTATATTTGTATATGAATATGTCTGTGCATATGTATGCATGTAGAGACAGTTTTGTATGTGTGTGAATTCGTGTGTATGTTGATGCCATATATATGTGGAAGCGGGTGGTGTAATGGTTAAAGTCATGGGAAATGGACTCATCGATCCGAGTGAATTCCTGGATGAGGCTGTTTGCATTTCACATGGCGCTAATACTCTTGGGCAAGGCATGAATCCAATTCTCCTTCCAGCTATGGGTAAATCCAATGGTAGAAAGGGTGTAATCTCCGTAGTAGAATTTTTGTTGTATTCCTTGAAGTCCTAGGTGGAACAAGAGCGTATTCCTTGTATGAGAGAATCCAGGTGTAGTCCTTCTGGTATTAAGTACAGTTAGCAACTGATTTCAGGTAGATTATCAACGACATTATGTCGTTTTTCATTGATCAATGGCTGCTATGTGACATTGGGAAAGTGTATAAATAAAAGTGGTGATTTCCCTTACATCTTATACTTCTAGATAATGTGGGGAAGCGCGTGATGTAACGGTTAAAGTCATGGAAATGGACTCGTCGCCCCGTGTTCAAATCCTGTATGTGGTAATTGCATTTCAATTAGTGCTAATTGGGAAAGGTATGAATCCCACTCTCCCTTCAGCTATGGATAAATAGTAGGACAGACTGGGCTCTTTGACCCTGGTTAGGCAACCGGTCTAGGAGAAGGAAAAACCTGTTAAATTCCGCTTAAGAAATTGACCTTTGTGTCACATCCTACTCGTACAGAGGGGTTGATATATATATATATATATATATATATATATTATATATAATATATATAAGGATATCTACTGAGTCAGACGAACCTACTATTAATTTCGCATAAAGCTCTTCAGGGCTAAAATCTGAGTCAGATTTTAGCCCTGAAGAGCTTTATGCGAAACTAATAGTAGGTTCGTCTGACTCAGTAGATATCCTTATTACTTGGCTCTACTTAGGTATCGGCAACTTTTTACAGATTAGCTTCTCCTAGCGGTTATATGAATATATATATATATCTTATATACATATATATACATATAAATTGTTTTTTCTTTTGGCGAAATACTATACCAATAGATTATTTTTTGTTGGCACGAATATCTTGGTCTTTTCTTTTTTCAAAAATTTTTTTCTTCCTGGTTGATGTTTGGTAGTATATTTTACAATCAAACTCTCTGCCGGGTTTTTTCTCTCCGCAAGGATCTACCAACACGCTATTATATATATATATATATATATATATATATATATATATATATATATATATATATATATACTCCTAGATAATCCAACAATTAAAAGACCACAAATGGCACTAAGTTAACCCCTTACGCCATCAATTAGAGTAGCGTTAATGCTGTATTCACATCTTGTATCATCTTAATATTAAATAGTCTTGTTTATTGTTGAAATAATAGTGTCCACTTTCCTGCCTTAAGAGATCAGTTTTTATTTGCACAGTGTCGGTATTGTGATGGTCTGATGCCTTAAATAAACACTATAAATTCTGAATTTCAGGAAAATATGAAGACAAGTGCGGGATTTGTTGACTTAAACGGAAAAATCGAATCTAGAAGTTACAAAGAGATGCAAAAGCAAAAAAATATTTGAACATATTTTTTCTCTTCTCTTTCCAGTTTTGATAAATGTATACATATGAACAGATTGAGATAGATAAAATGAAATGAAATGAACTGACTGAGATAGATAGATATGAAGAGACTGATATATATATATATATATATATATATATATATATATATATATAGAGAGAGAGAGAGAGAGAGAGAGATAGATAGATATTTATGAAGAGACTGATATATATATATATATATATATATATATATATATATATGAAGAGGCTAATATATATATATATATATATATATAGATAGATATGAAGAGATATATATATATATATATATATATATAGATAGATAGATAGATATGAAGAGACTGATATATATATATATATATATATATATATATATATATATGAGAAGTAAATACACACGCGGTGTGTTTATGATATGGCTTTTTTAGCCAACAATGTTTGGGAGAATATGTGCTTAATTGAAGTCGTACCTAACTTTTGAAAGTTAATAAATCAATAATTAATTAATTAGGCGAACATACCTATTTAAATGTAAGGCTTAACAAATCGAGAAAAATCAAACTCTGTATGTACATTTTGGTCTATTAGGCCTCATCAGCAGAGCTATAGATAGAAAGACCGGCTTGTGCGTGATTCGAAACCCGACTGTCAAGCTGACAGGCGAGTATCGTAACCTCTACACTAACCGGATTTTCTTAGATTTTTCATTTTGTTTAGAAGTAGGTTCCTATTCCTCTTATAGTGACTTCTTGTACGTGTTATCTATCTAACTATCTATCTATCTCAGACTGTTCATATCTTATCTGTCTATCTATCTATCTATCTCAGACTGTTTATATCTTATCTGTCTATCTATCTATCTATCTCAGACTGTTCATATCTTATCTATCTATCTATCTATCTCAGACTGTTCATATCTATCTATCCGCAATTTTTGGCACAGTCGATAGGAAAGAATAGGGACACAAGGAATGCCACAAACTCAATCAACGACTGACCTCAGGTGTTTTAAATTCAGAGTTTTTACTTCTCCTAGACTGGTTACCTATCCAAAGTTAAAGTAGGGCAGTCTGTCCCACTATTTACCCATAGCTGGAGGGAGAGTAGTTGGATTCATATATTTCCCAAGGATATTATCGCTATGTGAACTGTGGCTTCGCCCAAGATTTGAACTGGAGTCGACGAGTCTATTTCCCACGACTCTAACCAGTACACCACCGCGCTTCCCTAAACGCATCCCTTACATTAAAACTTAAATACTTACGTCCGGAGGTCGCATATTTTTGCTAGCAATAATAACGGCAATAGTAATGATGATGATAATAACAAAATCAATTCAGTGTTTAATATTGATCTTCTCAATATCGATTTTGAACTGCTGTAAGCAATAGCGATCATTTGAACCTGCTCTTGTTACACACGGGTTATATATTATGCCGTGTTGCCTAGGATGTTCATATTAGAGGGGCGATCATCTAAACGTTGAATACCAATCTTGGAAATATCAAACAAGCATCTGTCCATTTAATGTTGATTTTGTTAATGTTCAATAATGACCTAACCATGTTGATGAACATAAAGTTCAGTATTGATCCTGCCAAAACGAGAGACAATCACCTGATCCTGCAAGAATCATAGCATGTCTTCAAACTTGCACCAGATGGAAGGTCGGGTCATCTCTCCAAAGCCATGTAAATCCCATTGTCTGCAGAAATGGTTGAGGCCAAGATTAAATAGCCGACCTCATGTCAGAATGATTTAAATGACTGCCAGAATATCAGAGTCGGTCGAAGCTGCAAGTTAAGTCTTCGAGGATTAGATAATACTAAGAAAAACCGCAAAATGCTGGTGCTATCGTTTGTACTTCTAATTCGACAACTGGTTGAATGTCTTACGTACAAATTAGTCTCGAAATATATTGGCTTTGAATCTATAAGAGACATATGTTCATATCTTTGTTATTCTTCATACAAAGCTTAGGTTATGTCAAGACTCTGTAAATCTCTTCTGTCTTCCTTTCTTTAAGTATAAATATATACAGTACTGTCCATAAGTATTTGAACGAACAGAGATGTTTAATGGCTTTGTTTTAAGAGTTAAAAACATCGATTCTGCTAAAAACGAAATAAATTGACGATGTAGTTGTTTAATATGATTCGTACATTGCTATTTAATATCAAGTATTCTAACCTAATACAAATAATTTGTTCAGTTATATGGCTTCAAGTATTTCAATCAAATACTAATAATTTAAACACAGTTATATGGTTTCAAGTTCATTTCTACACAAGACGAAATAAATTTACTATGTAGTTGTTTAAGATGCTTCGTACATTGCTATCTAATATCAAGTATCCTAATCTAATAGAAATAATTTGTCCAGTTATATGGTTTCAAGTATTTCTATCTAATACAAATAACTTTCACACGGTTATAAGATTTCAAGTATTTCTACCTAATACAAATAACTTTCACACGGTTATATGGTTTCAAGTATTTCTACCTAATACAAATAATTTGCACGTAGCTATATGGTTTCAAGTATTTTTATCTAATACAATAATTTGCACACAGTTATATGTTCTCAAGTATTTCTATCTAATACAAATAATTTGCACAGTTATATGGTGACAAGTGTTCCTATTACATATAATTTTGACACAGTTATATGGTTTCAAGTATTCCTATCTAATACTAATAATTTATACTCAATTATATGGTTTCAAGTATTTCTATCTAATACAAATAATTCATACACAATTATATGGTTTCAAGTATTTCTACCTAATACTAATAATTTATACACGATTATATGGTTTCAAGTATTTCTATCTAATACTAATAATTTATAGTCAATTATATGGTTTCAAGTATTCCTATCTAATACTAATAATTTATACACAATTATATGATTTCAAGTATTTCTATTACTAATAATTTATACACAATTATAAGGTTTCAAGTAATTCTATCTAATACAAATAATTTATACTCAATTATATGGTTTCAAGTATTTCTATCTAATACTAACAATTTATAGTCAATTATATGGTCTTAAGTATTTGTATCTAATACTAATAATTTATACACAATTATATGGTTTCAAGTATTCCTATCTAATACTAATAATTTATACACAATTATATGGTTTCAAGTAATTCTATCTAATACTAATTTATACACAATTATATGTTTTCAAGTATTCCTATCTAATTCTAATAATTTATAGACAATTATATGTTTTCAAGTATTCTATCTAATACTAATAATTTATACACAATTATATGGTTTCAAGTATTCCTATCTAATACTAATAATTTATACACAATTATATGGTTTCAAGTATTTCTATCTAATACTAATAATTTATAACAATTATATGTTTCAAGTATTCCTATCTAATACTAATAATTTATACACAATTATATGTTTTCAAGTATTCCTATCTAATACTAATAATTTATACACAATTATATGGTTTCAAGTATTCCTATCTAATACTAATAATTTATAGACAATTATATGTTTTCAAGTATTCCTATCTAATACTAATAATTTATAAGACAATTATATTTTTCAAGTATTCCTATCTAATACTAAAATTTATAGACAATTATATGTTTTCAAGTATTCCTATCTAATACTAATAATTTATAGACAATTATATTGTTTCAAGTATTCCTATCTAATACTAATAATTTATAGACAATTATATGTTTCAAGTATTCCTATCTAATACTAATAATTTATACACAATTATATGTTTTCAAGTATTCCTATCTAATACTAATAATTTATAGACAATTATATGTTTTCAAGGGTTTCAAGTATTCCTATCTAATACTATAATATATTTATAGACAATTATGTTTCAAGTATTCCTATCTAATACTAATAATTTAATAGACAATTATATAGACTAATAATTTATATTTTCAAGTATTCCTATCTAATAATAATAATTTATACACAATTATTTGGTTTCAAGTTCAATTCTACACAAGACGAAATAAATTGACTATGTAGCTGTTTAAGATGCTTCGCACATTGCTATTTAATATCAAGTATCCCAATCTAATATAAATAATTTATACAGTTATATTATTATATTATTAGCTTGTTAGGTCCAGTTGCTTACAAGCTAATAGCGTTGATCTAAGGGGGCTATACCCCCAAGGAAACACCCCCTTGATTTAAAGGCGTAGGGCTGGGTTTATTGCCCAGTTCCTAAGGCGACCCCTTTGAGGAGGAATGCTGACGGAATCAATGCATATTTTGCACCCGCAATCCATGAGTCACGGCTTGTGGATTGTCCCACGTTAGTAGGGCCTTGTGCCTAACTCGTACACGTGGGGTACGTGGTAAAGACTATGTAGATAAGGCCAACGGTATTAATAATGTAAGTAAAAGTCGTCGGGGCAGCCTAAAGTCGGTATCGGCCAATCAGCGAGGGAGTCTATCCCCTTTTCAATAGCGCTAGACAAGGAGATTGTTTTTGGCATCTGAGGTGGAGTGCCACACCTACCATCAGCTCCTTACTTTACCGCACAGATCGCTGTGCTACTCATACGCTGAGTTGGCGAGGACTGGAATCGAACTAGGAACCATGTGGTTTCTAGCCGAACGCTCTACCGACTGAGCTAACCCGTGTGGTTTGAATAAAAAATAAAATCGTGGAGGATGTGACGTAAATTACTAAGGGAATTGTGACTAGAGTAGTGACGTAGTTTCGGTTACAGACAGACAAACACATAATCTCCATTATAATAATAAGATGTGATGCTGCTAATTATATCGCATGAGTTTATTTTCTTTGAAATCAGCTCTGCTTATATATATATTTTTTTGTTAAAAAAAAATATTTTTCCGTTTTGACAAAGTTCCTGACTTCTTTCCTTTTTTGATGGAAGCAAATCCAAATCACTAATGACAGCATTTACCGTTTTGTTGGAATCGTTGTAAACACTAGGAACAAATGAAATAAACAAAAGATTATTAATAAATAAATGAAACGACATATTTTTCCATTTTCAAAATAACAAAAAAATAAAAAATAAATAAAATGAAATAAATAAACAATAGATGGAAAAAAATCAGCAAAGAAATGAAAGAACTGGAAAAGCTGTGCGAAAAATTCATTGCCTGACAAGATAGTGACATTCGGGTAATATGAATGAATAAATAACTAGATATAAACATAAATAAATAAATAAATCTTATTATAATGGAGATTGTGGTTTATCTGTCTGTAACCGAAACTATATTACTATACAAGTTTCAATTTCCTTTTGTTATTTACATGACATTCTCCATGAATTTATTTTTATTTAAACCTCAATGATAATAAAATTGTTTTATATTATAAATAATGTTGACCATATCTACTTATTTATAACACGCAATTGTATTTATATATACAACAAAATAGAGGTTTACAGTGTGAATGGTAAGGCTAATTTGCATATTGATCTTTAAAAATTGATTTTAATAAATATATGCTTAGTATTATTGATTTCTAATTGTTTGGATTTATCTTATTGAATATGAGCAAAAATCTCTTCAATAAATCTTAAAAGAACATTAACAAGAAGAAATAACTGTAATATTATTCTTTACTTCCTATTTTAACTAAATAGTTAAATTAGGAAAATTTACCAATGAAAGACGGGAGTAAGGGAAAATGATGGAAGAGTTAGTTTCAAAGTTGTTCTATTTTCCGATTATACTCCCTCTGTTCCAAATCTTTTTATCTGCATTCTTATTCAGTTTTATTAGCCTTTCTAATTTAACGTGATATTTTATTATATTAAAACTTAAATACTTGCACCGGAGGGTGCATATATTTGCTAATAATAATAATAATAATAATAATAATAATAATAATAATAATAATAATAATGTAAGGAAGGGAAAGTGGAAGAGGTCTTGCCAACATAGAGGACTGCGTAGATGCTTCAATCCAAGGACTCAATAATACACAAAAAAGAGCAAGGAAATATCAATTACAGCAGCCAATAACAACAGATGCAACATTTGGACTAAAAGAAAAACACCAAAATCAAGGAAATGGAAATGGAAGAGTAACAATTGTGCGGATACTTCAAAAGACACATTTGGAAGGTTGCACATGAAAAGACCTGGACATGGTTAAGAAGAGGAAACCTCAAGAGAGAAACCGAGTCACTAATAATTGCTGAACAAAACAATGCCATATGAACAAACCACATGAAAGGAAAAATTGATAAGACAAAACAAAGCAGTGAATGTATTATGTGTGGTGACAGAGATGAGACAATAAACCATGTACTAAGCGAATGCAGCAAACTAGCACAACAAGAATACAACAAAACAGCAAATGTAGCGTGTGTGGATATAGAGATGAGACAATCAATGATGAATTAAGCAAATGCAGCAAACTAGCACAACGAGAATACAAAGCTAGGCATGACTGGGTTGGAAAGGTGATCCACTGGGAATTGTACAAGAAACTAAATTTGACCATACAATAAAATGGTATATGTATAAAGCAGAATATGTTCTTGGCAATGAATATATAAAATTTTCTGGAACTTTGAGATAAAGATGATCACCTTAACTCATGTAGAAGATCAAATCTCGTATTGATTAATAAGAAAAAGAGAACTTGTCAACTGGTAAATTTGGTAGTTCCAGAAGATGACAGGGAAAAGATGACAGAAAATGAAAAGTTAGTCAAATACCTGGGCTTTACTAGAGAATTGAAAAACTGAGCTATATGAGGGTGAAAGTGATACAACTAAATTTTAACTGTACAACAAAATGTTATATGCATAAACTTGAATCTTTTCTTGAGAATGAAACACCCATGATAAAAAAAAGTTAGTCTCGCAGATCCATTGATTGTTTTGGTCTTACATAATAGATTTATATTTTAATCACAAACGCAACCAAATACTTTCCCATTTCTCACTACACAAATCCTAATTTGAAAATATTTTTCTAGACATAAATAAAATCTTCAGTATTTTTGCACAAAAAGCAAGCTCTGGAGATAGTGAATGTGTACATCTATTTACTCTATTATTAATTGTTTTATTTTCATAGTTTCCACCAGACATACATACATACACACAACTGCCCTTTATATGTATATGTATAGACTGATTCTTCTGTGGCCAGATGTTCAGAAGAGCAATTAAACTTTTCAAAGAGAAAGTTTTACCTTCCTTTTCACTCTTTTCAGAGACAAAAACAACAAAGATGATGATGCTCGTTTAAATTTATGAAACAGTAACAATACCTAGTCTCTGACCATTTGTAAGTACAACAAAAGCAGGAGGGCAATCTCTTTGAAATGATGGAACTAAAACCAGTTAAAGATGAGGATATTAGTCTACATATTTAATTGACTTTAGAACTTGATACCATTGACTAAAATCCGTCTCTTCTACAATCGGAATAATCATTTACTTGAATGAATTAATAAGTATATCTAACTCCAAGTCTGATATTTCCAAAGAATTCCCAACGGCTTCATTAATATTTATTGCTTTTCAAGTAAAGTCTGTAAACAGAAGGTTTTATTATTTGCCAAAATATTTCGGGACAAGAAGTCTTTTGATTCCCAAGAGATTCGAATTTAATCACCTTGAGTGGAAACAGTTTAAAAGTCTTCAAACTCTTGAAGAGATTTTGGTCTCTGGGAAAAAAAACTTTCAGACCAGCGAAGAATTAGACCCGCTGCTAATTGATATATTCTGGTAGATAAGAAGGTGGAGCGAGAAAAATCGTTACCAACCTAAATTTGGTATTTTCTTGAAAACTTAGGGCACCCTCTTTTGAAATTTGAAAACTTCTCTTTTTGACCCCCTGGAAATTTTTTTTATTGGAGACGAGGGAGTATGCAAACCATATCTAGTCTGGTAGATAAGGTGGACCGAGAAAAATTGTTACCAAGTTAAATTTGGTATTTTTTGAAAACTTAGGGCACCCTCTTTTGAAATTTGTAAACTCCTCCTTTTGACACCCTAGAGAATTTTTTTATTGGGTGCGGGGGTGGGGGGTATGCAAATTAGATCTAGTCTGGTAGATAAGAAGGTGGACCGAGAAAAATTATTAACAAGCTATTTTTTTTAAAAACTTAGGGTATCCTCTTTTAAAATAGAAAAACTCTTCTTTTTGACCCCTTGGGGAATTTTTTTTTATTGGGGGTGGTGTTGGAATATTTTGATATACATAAGGTGTGCTACAATAGACCACTTAAATCTATAGACTATACGAGGTCACGTGATTTAAACCTCAGTCAATCAACAGCCCTAATGCGTGGCTGGTTGACTACTTAATCACTGATACTGAGAGACGTCCATTTGTAATCATTGACTAAGGACTTGCAATACTGAGGAGCACAAAGGAACAACCAAAGGATTCTTTACCAAGGATTTCTGCTTGGAGCCTATAAAATCATAACAGGTGTGTATGCCAACCAGATCTAATATGGGCAAATAAACTTACAAATAGACAATCAACATATTATATTGATTAGCTCTGTGAGGATACTGGATGCCGTGCAGAGAACTCGCAAAAAGTGATGACTGATAGGGACAGGGGTTGAGAGAGGGTCATGAACAGAATTGCGTGTGTATCTTTAAATCAGTGACTGTTTTGGGGTTAGCCTGTATAAATGTGTGTGTGTGCGTGTCTTTATCTGTGCATCTTAAGTAAGAGCCGATAAATTTGTGCACCTGTCGTCATCGTCATCATCATGTCACGCTATTAGCTCGGTCTGCCCTACTATTCACCTATAGATGGAGGGAGAATAGTTGGATTCATACCTTTCACTAGGGTATTAGTGCCATATGTAACGCAACTGGCCGCGTCCAGGATTTGAACTCGTATAGCCGTATCCATTTCCTTCAATGGCAAACATTACGCAACGAGCATGTCCCTAACATGTGTATCTCAAAGTCAATGCCTGTTTTTTGCTTTTTTTTTGTTTTTTTAAATTATTTTTTAGTTAAACCTGTTTAAGTGGCTATGTCTGTGTCTATCTCTGTCTGTCTCACTCTCTGTGCGTCTGTACATTTTTCTACTGTTTAAGTGGCTGTGTAGGTGTCTGTTTCTCTCTCACCCCACTCTTTCTCTCTCTATCTATCTATCTATCTATCTATCTCTCGTTCTCTGTGTGTGTGCGTGTATACATTTTTCTACTGTTTAATTGGCTGTGTGTGTGTATCTCTCTTTCTGTCTTTCTCTCTGTCTGTGCGTCCATACATTTTTCTACAAGTATTTATTAATGTAAAAGGCCACTTTTAACCCTAAGATTAGAACATTCCCATAATTACACAGAATGAACGCACGGAATAGTTCTAAAGGTTACTTAGATTTTTAGATATAAAATATTAACCAAACAAACAAGTGTACCTAGCATTTATCTTCTCATTTGTACAAATTCATAATATATGATACACTCATTCAGGTATTATGTTGCTTTCTCTCGTGGCAAACCTTTAGTCTGGCGTTGGGCCAGAAAATCTCCTAGAGAATTAATACTATTTGCAGTTCTGTTGCAGTACAGGTCGAAATGACATAGCCTTCTCTAAATATTAGGAACTCTTAGGCTGTCATATGTTTTTCTGGCTTAGCTAAGTTAACCCCATACCTACAGATCTTCAGTCTATACATTTTTTTTAAACATTCAGGAATATTGCGGTCAAATCACGCTGAAAGCATTGCTTCCTGCAAGATCACCAATGTTAACTCTTTGCCTACCGGATTTTCCCTGCGGTTGTATCAAATCTTCTTGGATTTCTTTTACTAGTATGATAAGATATTTCAAAGCTCACTATTTACCTCAGAAATCATTCTATACAAATCTATTATTATTATTGTAATCCAAGTCCTTTTGCTCAATTATAATAAACTAAAACCATCTGTTAAACTCCACTTTAGGTGGTCATTACTAGAATAGGCCGAGTCCTAATTAGGGATTTATTTCACTAATTTATAATTTATTTAATTTATAATTAATTCATCTATTACTAATAATGATATGGTTTTAAGTAATTAGTTCTATTTTCTAATGGTCACTTGTTTGCACACAGTTTAATGGTTTCAAGTATTCCTAACTAAAAAAAAAAAAGTAAAGTCGACGGGGTGGCCTAAAGTCGGTATCAGCCAGCCAGCGAGGGAGTCTATCCCCTTTTCAATAGCGCTAGACCAAGGAGATTGTGTTTTAGTATCTGAGGTGGAGCGCCACACCTACCATCAGCTCCTTACTTTACCGCACAGATCTCTGTGCTACTCATCCGCTGAGTTGGCGAGGACCGGTATCGAACTAGGAACCTTGTAGTTTCTAGCCGAACGCTCTACCGACTGAGCTAACCCGGGTTTTAGTAACTATTTCTATTAGCTAATAAACATTTGTTATATAGTTTCAAATATTCCTATCTAATACAATTAATAATATGGTTTTAAGTAACTATTTCTTTTAGCTAGTAATCATTTGTTTGCACAAATAATATATATATATGGTTTTAAGGATTCCTATCTATTATTAATACTTATATGGGTTTCAAATCCTGGACGTGTTAATTACATTTCACTTAGCGCTAATACCCTTGGGAAAGGTATGAATCCTACTCTCCCTCCAGCTATGGGTAAATAGCAGGGCAGACTGGACTCTTTAACTATGGCTAGGTAACCAGTCTAGGAGAAGGAAAACTCTGAATAGAAACCTGTTAAACTCCGCTTAAGAAATTGACCTTGTGTCGCATCCTGCTCGTGCGGAGGGTTTGGTAAATATATATATGGGTTTAAGTAACTATTTCTATTTGCTAATAAACATTTATTTGCACACAGTTATACGGTTTTAAGTATTTCTATCTAATACTAATAATCATATGTTTTCAAGTAACAATTTCTACTTAATGATAACCATTTGTTTGTATACATGTATATGGTTTCTAGTAAAATAATAAGAATACTCAGTAAACAATTATAATTTCAAGTAACTATTCTTAATATAAATTACGGGGGGGGGGGAGGTAGAGAGAGAGAGAGAGAGAGAGAGAGAGAGAGAGAGAGAGAGAGAGGGGTGCGTAGGAAGCGCGTGGTGTAATGATTAAAGTCATGGGAAATGGACTCTTCGCCCCGAGCTCAAATTCTGGACGTGGTAATTGCATTTCACTTAGTGCTAATACCCTTGGGAAAGGTATGAATCCTGCTCTCCCTCCAGCTATGGGTAAATTGCAGGGCAGACTGGGTCCTTTAACCATGGCTAGGTAACCAGTCTAGGAGAAGGAAAACTCTAAATTCAAAGCTGTTGAACTCCGCTTAAAAAATTGACTTTGTGTCACATCCTGCTCGTGCGGAGGGGTTGGTAAATATATATATATATATATATATATATATTATATATATATGTGTGTGTGTGTGTGTGTGTGTGTGTGTGTGTGTTTGTGTGTTATGACCTGTTTAAGGGTCAATAAATAATTACTCAACTCGGAGGTATGATGTAGAGAACAGATGTATTCAGCAATATATCAATGTACAAATGAAAAAGGGTTTTCCTTGTTACAGCGTACACAAAGACACGTATCTGCTACTTCTCACTTGAGTAGTTTTACTCTGTTAAATATACCCTTTGGATAAGTCCAATGTTCGGGTCATAGGTGAGTCACCGACAACAATATATATATATATATATATATATATATATATATATATATATATATATATATATATATAGTGACAATATTCAGAATGTTTTAAATATATTTAAAAAGTTGAAAGTTGAATCAGTTCGCAGAATTCTGAGTTGGTAGGTGGTTTATATTGCAGGTTGGGATATTCCAGTATACCTTGGTTAAGCTCATTCCCAGGATTCTGATTGGCCAATGGTTTTAATATGTATACTTTGATCCAGATATACCCAACACATGACTGTGTTCTGGTAGTTGGTATAGGGCCCTTATTTGCTTACGGACCCCCTTTTTATGAAGTGACTGGACGCTTGTTACAGTTTTCTTGCGAAGGTGAATGATATTTTGATTATACTGATTGTAAATCTTGTAACGGAATGAGAACAATTTGCCCACTCAACATGAAACTCATTCAGAAAACAAAGTAAAAGAAGAAGACAAAGAAAGAAAGAAAAAGAAAATGGTCGAGAACATGTCAGGTCTCATTTTTAAACAGAGGGTGTTGCAAGATGATAGCGGTCGGAAAATTAAGGAACAAGTGTATTAATATATAAATAGATATCCTCGGTGTTCTCACCCGAGTTATCAGCAGACAAGAAACTCAATCACAAAACAAAGTAAAAGGAAAAGAGAAAGAAAGAAAAAGAAATTGGCTGAAAATATGTCAGATCTCATTTGGGTGTTGCAAGATGCTAACGGTCGGAAGATTAAGGAATAAGCGCATTAATATATAAATAGGCGTCCTCGATTTTCTCACCCGAGTTATCAGCAGACATTAAAGTCATTCGCAAAACAAAATGAAAGAAAGAAAGAAATAAAGAAAGAAAAAGAAAATTGCCGAACATATGTCTGGTCTCATTTTTAACCAGAAGGTTTTGCAAGATGATAACGGTCGGAAGATTAAGGAACAAGCATATTAATATATAGATAGATGTCCTCGATGTTCTCACCCGAGTTATCAGCAGACATTAAAGTCCTTCGTAAAACAAAATGAAAGAAATAAAGAAAGAAAGAAAGAAAAAGAAAATTACCGAACATATGTCTGGTCTCATTTTTAACCAGAAGGTTTTGCAAGATGCTAACGGTCGGAAGATTAAGGAATAAGCGCATTAATATATAGATAGATGTCCTCAATATTCTCACCCGAGTTATCAGTAGACATTAAAGTCCTTCGTAAAACAAAATGAAAGAAAGAAAGAAAAAAAAGTTGCCGAACATATGTCTGGTCTCATTTTTAACCAGAAGGTTTTGCAAGATGATAACGGTCGGAAGATTAAGGAATAAGCGCATTAATATATAAATAGGCGTCCTCGATTTTCTCACCCGAGTTAACAGCATACATTAAAGTCATTCGCAAAACAAAATGAAAGAAATAAAGAAAGAAAGAAAGAAAAAGGAAATTGCCGAACATATGTCAGGTCTCATTTTTAACCAGAAGGTTTTGCAAGATGATAACGGTCGGAAGATTAAGGAACAAGCATATTAATATATAGATAGATGTCCTCAATGTTCTCACCCGAGTTATCAACAGACATTAAAGTCCTTCGTAAAACAAAATGAAAGAAAGAAAGAAAGAAAGAAAGAAAAAATTGCCGAACATATGTCTGGTCTCATTTTTAACCAGAAGGTTTTGCAAGATGCTAACGGTCGGAAGATTAAGGAATAAGCGCATTAATATATAGATAGATGTCCTCAATATTCTCACCCGAGTTATCAGTAGACATTAAAGTCCTTCGTAAAACAAAATGAAAGAAAGAAAGAAAAAAAAATTGCCGAACATATGTCTGGTCTCATTTTTAACCAGAAGGTTTTGCAAGATGATAACAGTCGGAAGATTAAGGAACAAGCATATTAATATATAGATAGATGTCCTCGATGTTCTCACCCGAGTTATCAGCAGACAGGAAACTCAATCACAAAACAAAATAAAAGGAAGAAAGAAAAAGAAAATGGCCGAACATATGTCAGGTCAGTTGATAATAAATACA
>CM042169.1:17808155-17873155 GCA_023376005.1 Doryteuthis pealeii
AATTTTATATAATTTTACATCAAACTCTTTTGAGTTTTATTATGAACTATAATGTTTCTGATTTTTAAAAATAAATTTTATTTTATTTTAACAAGGAACACGCATTTTTTTAAATTCCAGCATTGAATAATAGTGTTTTGTTTGTACCCTTTCTTCTAACGGTTGTTTCATCCCGTCTTTCTCTCATATGTTGCTCTTGATGATGTCCGATCTATTAAAGCGGTCGAAACAGATTTCTGTCAGCAATTATAAACATAATTTGTTTTTTCAATAATGTTAAATTCATATGTATATATATATATATATATATATATATATATATATATATATATATATATATAATACTTTATCCTTAATTGTTTTATTTTCAAAGTTTCAGCCGGACATACTGTTAGTGTATTTTTTGTATAAGATGTGTTAATGAACCCGACTTGTATTCATGAACTGTTCCAAAACAGCCGAATCGGCCAATCAAAAATACCTAAACATGCATTTTATTTACTATCTAAAGGCGTTGATAAATTGTCCTACAATTGCTCGCTGGAGGCACAGACCAACAGGTGAGGATTATACAACTCACTAAGCACGGATCAGCGGACTGGGATTAAAACTGATAGTACGTCTTTCTACTTCAAGAAAGGATCAAACTTTATGCCACAAGAGATCTCCACTGTACAACTGCTTTCACCTACAGCCCTAAAATGGCCACACGAATCGTAACACATAGACAGAGCAATAGCATAATCTTTACAGATCACTGCCGTCCCTCAAAATCTTTACAGTTATCGAGCAAGGTCCAGGTATTTGTCAAGTTTTTCGCTGTTGTTGTTGTTGTTATTATTATTATTATTATACTCTATTCGAGGTTTCACACCAGTATTACTTAGCTTATCATTATTAGTAGTTGTATGAGGAGGTGGGGAAGGAGGAGGAGATACATACACACATACATAAATGTGGATAAATTAAGATAGATAGATATATATAGATTGATTGATTAATAGATAGATAGGTATACTTTAGTAAATATATATATATATAGAGAGAGATATTAATAAATTTAGATAGATAGATAGATAGATAGATAGATAGATGTTAAGCTGTACCCTACAAAATTATTCAATGTAACATGAAATAGTTAACACCTGTGAGAAATAATAATCGAAGGGAAAGCCATATATTATTAGTAAATTGTAAATTGTTTTCTCAGAGAATTGTTTCGTTATCAAAAATCTCGCTACGCTGTGCCATTTTACCGTGTTATGATGCCGTCCCTCAAAATCCTACAAGACGGAAACCAGAACCTTTCCTCTTATAAGCCCTCAAATGACTCCTCAATCCTGCTGCAGATCCAGAAAGTTTGATGCAAATATGACACAAGAAAGACGTTCTTCCTACTGGATAGAATGGATCCGATGATAAATTTTGATGCTTATGCACCACATGTCTCTTAAGACCAGAAGCCGACTTACAAACTTTGTGACAGATTGCGCAAGACACATTGTTCCTGGAGTGTGCATGAATACATACATGCATACATACATAGCAATAGCATAATCTTTACAGATCACTGCCGTCCCTCACAATCCTATAATCCCACCACCAGAACCTTTCCTCTCATGAGCCCTCAAATGACTCATCAAACCCGCTGCAGATCCACAAAGGTTGATACATAGATACATACACATCAAGTGCCCTTTATATGTGTAGAGAAAGATAACTGAACTCCCTCAGTTTGTCAGGGGCTATTAAAACCCCCAAACCTTTCAGCAACGTGTTTGCTGCTGCAGTCACACCCGATCAGATTGTTGTTTAAAAGGTCTGCTGACAAAACAAAACAAAATAATAATAAAAGAAAGAGTAATGTATCCATGTCTATGTCAACAGAAGAATCCTTTGTTTGTCTTTCCACTTGAATGCCAAAAATTAACAGCTTTTTTTTTTCAGAACACAATTCCCACTTTTCAAAAAAAAAAAGTAAAGAAAAAAGACGATTGCAGATAACTAGCCCACGCCTGTCGGCGGACAGAAGAATACTCCGACTCCACCTCTGCAGAGGGGCAGACCTCCAAGGGGTCCACGTGTTGGCCGTGGGTGACGACCATGATCATTAAGGAAGGGTTCCTGGTGACATGCAACACTCCATTTTGGCTTTTACTTATGCTAAACTGATGGTCGGAGAGATCCCTTCGAATCAATCGACTAGGGTCAGGACAATCAATTAGGTACTAGGGATTGGCGTGACTTGCCGCTTGATCGGAGGGGACCACTCTGTGAAGAGACCATATATATATATATATATATATATATATATATTCAGCAAAAAGGTAAACAATACTTATCTATTCTTACCCTGTGACCACTAGCTTACAATTTTATGTACGGGTTTACTTTAACTGAGTACGTTAACTATCATGAAGCATTATGGAAACTAGCAAGTATTTAAGATTTAATGTAATGAAACATATCAAATTAGAAAGACTAATGAAACTAAATAATAATGTAGATAAAATCATTTGAAATAAAAGGGGTATAATCAAGAAACTAACTCTTCCTTTCATTTTCTTTCACTCCCGTCTGTCATTGCTAAATTTTCCTAATTTATCTATATAGTTAAAATAGGAAGTAAAGAATGAAATTAGAATTATATCTTCTTGTTAATGGATTTCTTTTAAGATTTCTTTCTGAGATATTTGCACATATTTATTGAAATAAAACCAAACAATTAGAAACCAATAATACCAAGAACATATTTATTAAAATCAAATTTTTAAAGATCAATATGCAAATTAGCCTTCCCTTTCACACTGTAAACCACTATTTTGTTGTATATATAAACACAATTGCATGTTATTAATATATATAGAAAATTTATGGTAGACTCTTTTTTGAAGTCAATATTAGAAGTGCCTTTTAATGACGACTAGAAAAGAAAAGAAATAAATTTCCCAAATAATTCATGATGAAGTCACATGACATCATTTAAGGGACTAGGATAGATATTTGCCCAACCAGTTTGCCACGATTAGGATTACTTTTGAAAACATTACTTTTGAAAACATCGGTCAGCAATTATAGAAGAATTAAAGAATGCTATTCACCAAAAAATGGCAGGAATACTGAATCGTCAATTATGTATATGTATGTATATATAATCGTCTATTATGTATATGAGGAGGCAGCAAATAATATAGGCCTCTATGTGAACCCCGGTAAAATAGAGTTCATGAGTTTCAAAAATAAAGGAAACATCTCCACACTCAACGGCAAGCCTCTTAAGCCAGTAGAACAATTCACGTACCTGGGTGGTAATATCCCCTCAACACAGAGCGATGTTAATACACGGATAGCAAAGGCACGGTCGGCCACAAACATATTATCAGTCATATGGAGGTCCTATCTCCCTGACAGGCTGAAGCGACGGTTCTTCCAGGCTGTGGTTGTGTCGGTGCTGCTATATGGCTGCACCACCTGGACGCTAACAAAGCGTCTTGAGAATAAGCTAGATGGAGCTGAACAAGAAATGCCGCGTCTTGAACAAGTCATGGAAACAGCACCCCACAAGAAAACAGCTGTACGATCACCTGCCCCCCATCTCACAAAAAATCCGAGTGAGACGGACAAGGCATGCAGGACACTGCTGGAGAAGCAAGATGAGCTCATAAGCGACGTTCTCCTGTGAAGCCAACACATTGACATGCAAGTTTGGGGCGCCCAGCAAGACCTACATTGACCAGCTATGTGAAATGCTGTTGCTCCGCAGAGGAGCTTCCAGGTGCAATGAATGATAGGGAAGGTTGGCGAAAGATTGTCATGGATACCCGTGCTACATGCGTGACATGGTGATGATGATGATTATGTATATATATATATATGTTTAGTGTATGGCAAATAGAGGCAGAACGTCATTTAAAAAATGAAATGAATAGAAATTGTAACCCTTTATTTACATCTCGCAAAACATGTACATTAAGAGTTGTTACAAAGAAAAACAGTTAATTCAAAGATCAAATTATCCGATTGGGAAAATACTCACTGTTATCTTGAAAAATAAGTAAAACAGTCCGTTTTTTAACAACATGGTCAGTTTCTTTGATATTTTTAGTAGAATTCTGTATTTATAATTCTTTTACTAAAAGAAAAACCTCCCACAGAGAAACTTATAAAAATCTTCTGATATAATCATTCAGACTCTTATCTTTATAGAAAAAAAGTAAAAATCGTTTTTTTTTTGTGGGTTCATTTTTTCATATTTCATAAAATAAAATATGGGGGAGGGATAGACCTCGTAAAAAAACATTTCCCCTAATACATTTACGGTTAGAGAATAAAGAATATTCGGTAAAGAGTGATTAAAAAAAGAAGAATTTTAAATTTCCTAAATAATATTACTGACTCGTACAAGAAAGTTTTAAGTAGAAAGTTAAGTTTATGTTGTTAATATATAATTAAATTCGTTTATTAAATTAATGAATACGTGTATTTAATTGGTAATTTATTTAATTGTTTGTTTTTAATCATAGTGATCATTGTTAAAATTTTCGTGTCTTAATTAGTTACGTTGGCTTTTTTGAACCTTTAAAAATATGACCGTCGCTTGATGATCGTAATTGATCATATCTGGAAAGACATTAACGGATGAGCTACCATTGTCACTTGCCTACGTTCACTTGTACCTCACAGATGACAGTATAAAATGATGAATTTCTACTACACCTAGAATACTTGATACAATAATGGTACAAAAAAAACATTATATTATTGAACAGAACAGCCTACTTCGAATCATATAATGTTGTGTATAAAATTCCTACCATCAGAATCCATGAAAAAAACAATAAAATCGTTATCTTAAATTTTCATCAAAATACTAGACTTACAATGGCTAAAAAAGGCATTTTTAGACATCTTAAGCCCCGTATCTCCCAATTCTCAATTGAATACAACCATCTTTTACTATGTATACTTCTCATCAAACTCTATCAGAAAATCATATAGATGGCATTTTAATTTGCACAAAATTCGTCATTGGTGAAAATCCTCTCAGGGAATATTAGAGCCTTAAATTTCACCTAAAACTCCGAATTGAGCACTTTTCACCATCACAAAATCTATGCATCAGAATCCATGAGAAAAAACAATAAATCATAACTTAAATTTTCATAAAAATTACGTAGACTTATAACGTCTGAAAAATGCATTTTGGGCATCTTTTGAACCCCCATATCTCCCCAATTTTTTACATTGTGATTCTCTCATCGAAAATCATCAGAAAACTTATAATAAAAATATCAGAAAATCATATTAGATTGGCACTTTAATTTGTTGCTGAATGGTACCATGCATTACCAATACCTATTTTGTTAAACTTATACTCATGCCAATAATGTCCGTGAAATATTTCATAAACTTTGCCCATAAATCAATTTCATAATTCTTTTTTTTTATCATAAATCGGCCCCAAACAACCAGATCCTCTCTNAATATAATTAATGGTGCAAATTAATTATCGTTTATTTAGAAATACCTTGAAACCAATAATTGTGTGCAAATTATTTGTTATTAGATAGAAATACTTGAACCATAAATTGTGTCAAATTATTTGTATAAGAATAGTTACTTGAACCAATGATTAATTATTTGAAACTATATAATTGCTTGCCAAATAAAAAAAGAAGAAATTCTGACTTGGACATTATCATAAACCAGTGCCAGTGCTTCTCAAGGAATTGGTTTGGCTTATGAGCATTATTTATTCAAAAACTTCCCGAATAGCCAAATTCACTTTTTTCTTGAATGTTGCTGTGAGCGCTAGCAGCAGTGACGTGTTAAAGTAATGACAAGCGATTCATTTTCGCGCGTGCAGGGGGCGCGAGTGCGCTTATAGAGATTTCAATGTGGAGGTCATTATAAGGAGCGTTAATTAGATGTGAAATGTTTGGTGGAAAGTGAGGCTAAAAATTGTTTGGTGGCTTCAAACTCGCTCTTAGTGGACCGCCTAGAATTAATGTTCTGGTGGATGACAGAGGTCCGCTGGGACCACGTTGAGAATCACTGATATAAAAACCAACGAGGATTGACATGCATAGTAAAACCAACCAACCATTTAAAAGCAAACAATATGTTGAAAAAATGGTTTGGAAAACAGATGCCCATGGTGGGCAAATTATTTGTATTGATAGCAATACTTTAAAACCATATAACTGTCGTCAATTATTTTGTATGGATAGAAATATCTTTAAACCATATCACTGTGTGATTATTTGTATTGGATAGAAAATACTTGAAACAATATACTGTGTGCCAATTATTAGTATTAGGTTACGAATACTTGAAACCATATAATTTGGTGTGCAAATTATTTTGTATTGGGAATAGAAATACTTGAAACAATATAACTGTGTTGCAAATTATTAGTATAGTAAGAATACTTGAAACCATATAATTGTGTGCAAATTATCTTGTATTAAAATAGTTTACTTGAACCAATGATTAATTACTTGAAACATAGTACTGCTTGCCAATAAAAAACTGACTTTGACATTACTATAAAACCAACAAGGATTGACATGCCTTTAACCAACAACCAACCATCTAAAAACAAACAATGTGTGAAATGTTGGAAACAAGGTGGAGATTTGTAGGCATGCACCAAGATTAAATGGTTATACACTTTATTGTTGCAGATAATAATTAATAAAAGATCCAGCTGACTAGACATCATTGAGTAGTGTAATGATTAACCAATTACAAGCTTAGTTAGCAGACTATTCATAACTGGGCTTGCTCCATAATTCTGGCCTTGTACCACCTTAAGGTCAGCTTTTGTAAATCAAATATGCTGCCATATTTCTAGCCTTGTCACTTGTAAGCGTCAGCTTAGTAAATTAACTGGGGTACTTGAGTGATATAATGCTAGTAAGCTAAGCTAGTAGAGACACTGATTAGTGAGTAATATTCTAACTGGGTGCAACCTGTAAGAGTCAGCTTGGTAAATTAACTGGTACTTTGGGAGTGGTGTAATGGTTGGCAACCTAACCAGCTGATGAGTTTGAATTCTCACTGGGTGCCCCAATTCTCTGCCTTATGCCACTGTTAAGATCAACGTTAGTAATTAATGTGGGTGCCTCAAGTGGCTGTAATGGTTAGTTAAGCTAACAGCAGAACATTGGTAGTGAGTATGATCTCAACGGGTGCCTCATAACTCCTAGCATTGTGCTCATCTAAGAATCAGCTTAGTAAATTAACTGGGTGCCCTGAGTGGTGTAATGATTAGAAACTCAACTAGCATATCATAAATGAGTTTGATTCTCACTGGGTGCCTAATACTTCTGGCATATGTGTCAAACTAAGCTGGGTTTAGTTAAGCAATAACATGATTACTGTTTCACTAGTGAAAGGTTGGTCATCTAAACTAGCAGACTATTAGTGAGTATCGATTCCTCACTGGGTGACGGGTGCCCCATAACACTAACCTTGTGCCAAACTAAGCTAGCTTAGTAAACACATACAGAATCAGCTATTCTTACTATATGCTATTGAGTATCATACGAGACAATGACAGGAAAGATATGGTAAGAGTTGTCTTATCAAAACGAGTTTGATTCCTCACTGGATGCCCAACTTCCTGCTTTGTGTCCATAACTAAGGCTACGCTTTGTAAACCAACAATAGAGATCAAGCTGTTTTGCTATAGACTATTGAAGTATCATTGCAGACAGATGACAATAAAGATATGCTAAAAGTAATCTTATCATCCCCAGGCAAAAATAGGACATTCTTAGGTAGAAATGGAAAATAGATTAACAAATTTTCCAACAACAAATGGAAGCTGTGTCATATTCTGTTACATAAGAATGGATAGCCTATTCATTTTATAATGTAGTAAAAATATCTTTACCACTGGTTACATACAGGAATAGGATAGCCTATCATTTTATAATGTAGTTTTAAATAATCTTTGTTACCACTGTTACATAAGGATAGATAGCCTGTTCATTTTTATATGTAGTTTAAAATAATCTTTGTTACAGCTGTTACATAAGGATAGGATAGCCATTCATTTTGTAATGTAGGGTAAATACATCTTGTTACCACTGTTACATAAGGAATAGGATAGCCTGTTCATTTTATAATGTAGTTTAACATAATCTTTGTTACCACTGTTCACATAAGAATAGGATAGCGTATTCATTTTTGTATGTAGTTTAAATAATCTTGTTAGCCACTGTTACATAAGGAATGGAAGCCTATTCATTTTGTAATGTAGTTTAAAATTAATCTTTGTTACCACTGTTACATAAGGAATACGGATAGCCTGTTCATTTTATATGTAGTTTAAAAATAAATCTTTGTTACACTGTACTAAGGAATGGATAGCCTTTCATTTTTTGTAATGTAGGGTAAATAATCTTTGTTACCACTGTTACATATAAGGAATAGGATAGCCTATTCATTTTTAATGTAGTTTTAAATAATCTTTGTTAACCACTGTTACATAAGGAATGGATAGCTATCATTTGGTAATGTAGGGTAGAAAATAATTCTTGGTTCATGTTACTAAGGATAGGATAGCCTATTCCATTTATAATGTAGTTTAAAATAATCTTTGTTAGCCAGTTTTTTTTTCGTTACACTAAGGAATAGGAATGCCTGTTGCATTTTATAATGTTAGTTTAAAATAATCTTTGTTACCTAACTGTACATAAGGGAATTAGGAATAGCCTATTCAATTTTATAATGTAGTTTAAAATAATCTTTGTTACCAGCTGTTACAATAAGGATAGGATAGCCTATTCATTTGTATGTAGGGTAAAATAATCTTTTGTTACCACTGGTTTACATAAGGAATAGATAGCCTATTCATTTTATAAATGTAGTTTAAAATAATTTTTGTACCACTGTTACATAAGGAATAGGATAGCCTATTCATTTTGCAATGTAGTGTAAATAATCTTTGTTGCCACGTTACACTAAAAATAGAGTAACCTATTATTTGTAATATAGTATAATTTTTGTTACTACAGTTAATAATGATACGGTTAGCCTTATTCATTTTTGCAATGTAGTGTAATATTTGGTTCGCACATGTGTTCTAATATAAACTTGATTAAAATACGCATGGCCTATATATTGTAACGATTTTATCCCATTGAAGAGAAATAGGATTTCCCAAAATATAGAAAATTATTATTTATTGTTTTAACTAAATGCTCATTTCAATGACCTTTAATTGTAAGCAAATCATATTTTTTCCAATACTTCTCGTATTTATCTAGTTAAATATACTAGCTCATAAGGTCATTAATCATCTTAAACAGCACCTGAGCACCTCTTTTGATCTCCATTTTCTAACACACGTGGGATGCCTACTAAGATCAGAAAACATAGCACTGCTCAGTGACTTTCAGAAACATTTCTTAACAGCTCAGAATTGCAGAGGCATGAATAAGCTGCCCGCGTCTGTTTGTGGCTGCGTGAAGCACTGAATCTTTCAAGCCTCGCATGCTTCCTGTAGTCCGCAGACCACTATACCTTAATTGCCCCTCTCCAGCACACATATGCACAACATGCACACTACATGGCATAATTCTACTGTAAACTGTTCATGTTCCTGACAACTAATCATTATTCTGTGTACTTGACATGAGATCTTTGATGAGTTGTGGTGCACCTGAGGCACTTGTAACACAATAAATTTAATTTATTATTATACTATTATTTTTATATGCATCCTCCCGGGTAATAAAGTATCTAAATTTTGATGTCATAAAATATATTGATTAGAAGATTTAACAAAATCATATAAGAAGCATAATAAAAAGATTACATTCATCTTAATTATATTTTAATTGGTTTCTATATAAAATTCTTCATAGATTGATTTAAAACGTTGGAGAATTATAACAATAATATTAGAGATCACATATACAAGTAATTATTTATTAAACCCATTTTTGTTAAAACCAGTATGCAAATTAACCACACTATATATCATGTAAACCTTTATTTCTTAGTGAGTATATAAGAACATTACAGGCTTTTAACGCACTAATACATGGAAAGTTGAGGCAAATTAACTCCAGATTTTCATAGAGACATCATTAATAAATAAGATCTTAATCTATGTATTAATTATTTTGACTATAATGAAATATTTCGTCGATTAAAAAACCCCAAAAACTTTACAATTCCTGAGGGTATTGTGACGTAAGCAGTAACATGTTTTCGGTTTATAACAGACAACCAATTCTCCATTATAAGATATGAAAATTATACATAGGGTTGCTTTATACATTTGAGAATAAAAACAATAATATTAGAAATTAATTACACCAAAGTAATTATTTATTAAACACGTTTTGGTTAAAACCGTTATGCAAATTATTCATGCCATGTACTATGTAAACATTTCTTTCTTAATGATATATAACACTAATTCTGTTATTTCTATAACTCCATTGCCAACATAAACAAAGGAACCAACTGCTTGACCTGATAATATTTGTTTATTTATTGATCTACTAGGAAAAAAAGAGACGGGGTTAGAGTTAGGGTTAGGGTTTAGCATAGTTTAATGGGGAAAAAATAAATAATATCAGTCAAGAGTGGTTCCCCTTTGTTTTATGTTGGAGTTATAGAAAATAACCGTCAATAAATAAAGATGCTAAATAAGATTAAATGATTTATTAATAACCATCTAAGAAATAAGATATATAGACTATACATTTATCAATTTTGACCATAATATATATATATATTATATATATATATTTATATAATGGGAGAGATATGAGGGTTAATCCAAAATTGTGGAGAAAAGTAGACAACAACACGGGATGTTATGGAAACTGGATGTTTATTGTCTACGATGCAGACGTTTCCGGTCATTTAGACTTCTTCAGGACTCACATATAGTCTTGCTTCAATGAAGGGCATTTTCAAATAAGACCCCACCCCCTCACAACATTTCTTGCCTAAACCTGCATCACCATATAAACACTCCCCATCTAGAGAGTAGAAAATCCACTAACCCACCCTCACCACCCCTGCCTACTGACACCTACTGTTTTCACTATTTTGAAAATGCCCTTCATTGAAGCAAGACTATAGTGTGAGTCGCTGAAAGAAGGTCCTAAATGACCGAAACGTTGCCATCGGACAATACATACCAGTTTCCATAACATCCCCGTGTCTTGTCTACTTTTTCTCTCACACACACACACACATAATATATATACTATTATATATAATTTTATTATATTTGCCACAGTATATATATATTATATATATCAGACCATTTTTGACATACACTTTCTAACAAATTTAAATTCCATTATCCATACCCCTTACACAACCATTCATATTTTACATAAAAAGTAATTTTTTTTAAATAATTACAATAAAAAGCATTTCTTTTCTGAAAAATGCCGTTACTTAACCGATCCATGAATGGGTTAAAAATTCGTTCTTTTTTTGAAAAAGAGAATTTTTTATTTTTAAATTTGAAGTATTTCTTTTTCTTCAAAACTATTAACTGAAGAAATACAAGTACGTGAAATGTACATGCTTAGCGAAACACACAGCAGCAATGAACAAGGACTAAGCGATCAACGATGGCTTGCACCTTTTTGGGAAAAACAATGTTTCCGATTTGAATTTAAATTATTCTTCTGCTTCTCTCTCGATGAGTCCTGGATTAAAAATCATTTATCACTAAAAAACGGACCTAATCTATTATGCTCTCATCTCTCTCTCTCTATATATACTATATAATCAATAAAAAAAATAATTGATATTAATGGATATTATAAACTCATAACTACATAAAGTTTCATGCTTAGCAATCCTTCAGATGAGTCAATGGCTTGAGATTTAAAAAACGGAGTAGTTTTTTTAGCATTTACATAAAACGCTGAAGCATGGAATGTTATAATGCTAAAGTTTGTTTTTTTAAAACTTAGCATTATAAACAGTCCATCGTGAATTGCATAAGCATGAACTTATAGTTATTGAGTTAATAATATACATAATATATTTATGGATTGTAAACTGCTCTGTTTATGAGCATGTGAAAGCATCCTTTTAATGCTAATACATTATTCTATACTTCATTCTATATACTAGCAATAATGCAACCCTCCGGGTGCAAGTATTTGAAGTTTAATGTAATAAAAATATTTGGCTAAATTTAAATAATTAAGAAAAGGCTAATGAAAACTAATACAGATACAGATAAAAAGATTTGAAACAGAGGGGGTATAATAAAGATTGAAAACAGAGGGAGTATATAAACAAATGGAACAAACTGAAAAACTTACTCTTTCCATCCACTCTGCGCTTTCATTGTTATTTTTCTAATTTAAGTATCTAGTTAAAAGAAGGAAAGTAAAGAATAAATATGAAGTTATATCTTATTGTTAAATGGATTTCGTTTAAGTTCTTGATCTGAGATTTTTGCTTACATATTCATTGAGAATAAAACCACAATTAGAAATCCAATTAACTACAGACCATATTATTAAATGTATAAATTTTTAAATGATTAATATGCAAAATTAAGCCTTCCTTCAACTGTAAGCCGACGTATTTTGTTGTATATTATAGCAATTGCATGTTGATAATATTTGAATTAGGTAGACAATAGTTTAATCAGTATTAATAATGTAAGACAATTTTATTAATATTGAAGTTTAGATAAAAATAAAATCATGGAGAATGTGATGTCAATAACTAGAGAACTTGTGACTTGAGTAGGAATATGTTTCGGTGTACGACAAGAAAAAACACACAATCTCATTATAGATAAAAAGATATATATATATTTAAACTACACCCACTATATAGTCCTACTGTTTTCAGAGATGCTAATCAGTCATCACTGGGGTAGTGAAGTGTGAGGTGGTGTGATGTTGGAATTCTGAAACTTCTGATAAACATCAATCACAGAACATCACATAGGGTCCAGGTGTGTCTAGAATATAGTATCACGGAAATATATTATATATACTATTCTCTTTTTTTCTTTTTCTTCTTGGTTTCTAGTGGACGTTTTTTATTCATTATGATGTTTAGCTTGACAAAAGGCGACGGTGGGATCGGACGGGTCTCCGATTACTTTTTTTTCTATTACACATAAAGCTCATGGAGCAACATGATTCTACCTTGGATATCAAAAAGTTCTATCAATTAACGATGATCCTATCGCAAAATTCAGTTCACATTGTCTCTGGTCGGGTGGAACCTGGGAGTTGGTTTGATAAGGGGTATCACATTCGCCCAGTTTAATTAATAAATCTGTTTTCTCCAGTTATATGGTTTCAAGTATTCCTATCTAATACTAATATTATACACAAAGATGATTTCAAGTATTTCTTTACTATAATTTATACTAACATATATGGTTTTCAATAATCTATCTAGACAAATAATTAACTCATTTATATGGTTTCAAGTATCTATTGTATACTAATAATTTATAGTCAAATTATATAGTTCAAGTATTTCTATCAATACTAATAAATTTATTACGCCCAATTATTATGCGTTTGAAGTAATTCTAGCTTAATACTAATAATATACTCAATTATTATGGTTTCAAGTATTTCTATCTAATACTAATTAATTATACTCATTATATGGTTTCAAGTAATCTATCTAGATACTAATAATATACTCAATATATGGTTTCAGTATTCTATCTAATACTAATAATTTATACTCAATTATATGTTTCAAGTATTTCTATCTAATATCTTAATAATTTATACTCTATTATATGTTTCAAGTATTTCATCTAATACTAATAATTTATACTCAATTATATGGTTTCAAGCAATTCTATATTATTACTAATAATTTATACGCCACATTATATGGTTCAAGTAATTCTATCTAATACTAATAATTTTATACACAATTATATGATTTCAAGTATTTCTATCTAATACTTAATAATTTATACTCAATTATATGGTTCAAGTAATTCTAGCTAATACTAATAATTTATAGTCAATTATATGGTCTTTAAGATGTATCTATACTATAATAATTTTATAGTCAATTATTATAGTTTCAAGTATTTCTATCTAATACTAATAATTTATACTCAATTATATGGTTTCAAGTAATTCTATCTAATACTAATAATTTATACTCAATTATATGGTTTTCAAGTATTTCTATCTAATACTAATAATTTATACTCAATTACTATGGTTCAAGTATTTCTAATCAATTACTAAATAATTTACTCAATTTATATTTTCAATAATTCTATCTAATACCTAATATTTATACCACATTATATGGTTTCAAGTAATTCAATCTAATACAAATAATTATACTCAATTATATGTTCAAGTTTCTATCTAATACTAATATTAACACAATTATATGGTCTTAAGTATTTGTATCTAATACTATAATATAAGTCATTATATAGTTTCAAGTCTTTCTATCTAATACTAATTAATTATACAATTATATGGTTCAAGTATTCCACTAATAGAATAATATACACCATTATATTTTCAAGTAATCTATCTAATACTAATAATTATACGCAATTATATGGTTTCAAGTAATTCTATCTAAACAATAATTATACAACATTATATGGTTTCAAGTATTCAATCTAACATAATTTATACTCAATTATATTTTCAAGTATTTCATCTATACTTAATTAATTTAACACATATATTGGTCTTAAGTATTTGATTCTAATACTAATAATTTATTAGTCAATTATTATAGTTCAAGTTTTCTATCTAATACTAATAATTGTATACACAATTATATGGTTTCAAGTTTTCTATCTAATACTAATAATTATACACAATTATATGGTTTCAAGTATTTCTATCTAATACTAATAATTTATACACAATTATATGGTTTCAAGATTCCTATCTAATTACTAATAATTTATACACAATTATGTGTTCAAGTATTCCCTATCTAATACTATAATTTTACACAATTATATGGTTTCAAGTATTCCTATCTAATACTAATAATTTATACACAATTATATTGATTCAAGTAATCTATCTTAATTACTAATAATTTTATACAACAATTATATGGTTCAAGTATCCTATCTAATACTAATAATTTATACACATTATATGGTTTCAAAGTATTCCATCTAATACTAATAATTTATACACAATTATTTGTTTCAAGTATTTCCTATCTAATACTAATAATTTATACACAATTATTTGGTTTCCAAGTATTTCCTATCTAATACTATAATATACACAATTATATGGTTTCAAGTATTCCTATCTAATAACTAATAATTTATACAAATTTATATGTTTCAAGTATTTTCTATCTAATACTAATAAATTTATACACAATTATATTGTTTCAAGTATTTCCTATCTAATACTATAATTTATACACAATTATATGGTTCAAGTATTCCTATCTAATACTAATAATTTATACACAATTATTTTGGTTTCAAGTATTCCATCTAATACTAATAATTTATACAAATTATTTGGTTTCAAGTATTTCCTATCTAATACTAATAATTTATACACAATTATATGGTTTCAAGTATTCCTATCTAATACTAATAATTATACACAATTATATGTTTCAAGTATTCCTATCTAATACTAATAATTTTACACAATTATATGGTTTCAAGTATTCCTATCTAATACTAATAATTTATACACCAATTTATATGGTTTTCAAGTATTCCTATCTAATACTAATAATTTATACACAATTATTTTGGTTTCAAGTATTCCTATCTAATACTAATAATTATACACAATTATTGGTTCAAGTATTCCTATCTAATATAATAATTTATACACAAATTATTTGTTTCATAGTATTCCTATCTAATACATATTTATACACAATTATATGATTTCAAAGTATTCCTATCTAATACTAATAATTTATACACAATTATATTGGTTTCAAGTATCCTATCTTAATACTAATAATTTATACACAATTATTTGTATTCAAGTTCAATTCTACACGCGATAAAGTGACTATGTAGCTGTTTTTAAGATGGCTTCGCACATTGCTATTAATATCAAGTATCCCAATCTAATATAAATAATTTACAGTTATATTATTATATTATTAGCTTGTTAGGGTCCCAGTGCTTACAAGCTAAATAGCGTTGATCAAAGAGGCGGCTATACCCCCAAGGAAACACCCCCTTGATTTAAAGGCGTAGGGCTGGGTTTATTGCCAGTTCCTAAGGCGACCCCTTTGAGGAGGCATGCTGACGGAATCAATGTATATTTTTCACCGCCAACCATGAGTCACGGCTTTGTGGATTGTTCCCATGTTAAGTAAGGGGGCCCCCTTTTGTTGCCTAAACTTCTTTAAAACCCCCCAACCCCGGTTGGGGTACGTGGTCAAAAAGACTATGTAGATAAAGGCCAACGTATTAATAATGTAAGTAAAAGTCCGTCGGCAGCCTAAAGACGGTATCGGCCAATCAGCGAGGGAGTCTATCCCCTTTTCACTAGCCCTAGACAAGGAGATTTTTGGCATCTTGAGGTGGAGGCCACACCTACCATCAGCTCCTTACTTTACCGCACAAGATCGTGCTGCTTACTTCATATGCTGAGTGGCGAGGACCTGGAATTCGAACTAGGATACCATTGTGGTTTCTAGCCGAACGCTCTACCGACTGAGCTAACCCGTGTGGTTTAATAAAAAATTAAAATCGTGAGGATGTGACGTAATTATCAAGCGGAATCTGTGACTAGAGTAGTGACGTAGTTTCGGTTTTACAGACAGACAACACATAATCTCCATTATTAATAGATAAGATGTGATTGCTGCAATTATATCGCATTGAGTTTATTCTTTGAAATCAGCTCTGCTTATATATATATTTTTTTGTAATTATTTTTCCGTTTTGACAAAGTTCCTGACTTCTTTCCTTTTTGATGGGAAGCAAATTCCAAATCACAATGACAGCATTTACCGTTGTTGTTGGGAATCGTCTGTAAACACTAGGAACAAATGGAATAAACAAAAGATTATTAAATAAATAAATGAAAAACGACATAGTTTTTTCCATTCAAAATAGCAAAAAAATTAAAAAAATAAATAAAATGAAATGAAATTAAACAATAGATTTGGAAAAAAAATCCAGCAAAGATTAAATGAAAGAACGGAAAAGCTGTGCGAAAAATTCATTGCCGCCCCCTGACAGATAGTGACATTCGGGTAATATGAATGAATAAATAACTAGATATAAACATAAAGTTAAATAAATAAATCTTATATAATGGAGATTGTGGGTTTATCTGTCTTGTAACCGAAACTATATTACTATACAAGTTTCAATTTCCTTTTGTTATTTACATGACATTCTCCATGGAAATTTATTTTTATTTAAACCTCAATGATTAATAAAATTGTTTATGATTATTAATACTGTTGACCATATCTACGTATTTATAACACGCATTGTATTTATTTATATACAACAATGAGGTTTCAGTAGTGGAGGCTAATTGCATATTATCTTTAATAAATTGATTTTTAATAAATATATGCTTAGTATTATTGATTTTCTAATTGTTTGGATTTTCTATTGAATATTGAGCAAAAATCTTGGGGATAAATCTTTAAAAAAAACATTAACAAGAAAATAACTGTAATATTATCTTACTTCCTATTTAACTAAAATAGTTAAATTTAGGAAAATTTTACCCAATGAAAGACGGGAGTAAGGCGAAAATGATGGAGAGTTAGTTTCAAAGTGTTCTATTTTCGATTATACTCCCTCTGTTTCCCAAATCTTTTTATCTGCATTTCTTATTCAGTTTTATTAGCCTTTCTAATTTAACGTGCATATTTTACTATATTAAAACTTAAATACTTGCACCCGGAGGTGCATATATTTACTAATAATAATAATAAATAATAATAATAATAATAATTGTATTTCAGAACACTGCACTGCTGCAATCTGCCAGAGATACTCCAGAAGGAGTCCTGGAGACCTGAGGAGACTTGCTGTCACTCAGACTCCAGTGAAAGGACCATCAGCTAACACTGATGTGAAAACTCAAAAGGAGTAATAATAATAATAAATAATAATAATAATAATTAATCAAGAAGAAAGTGAAAAAGTCTTGCCAACATAGGGTGCGTGATGCTTCAATCCAAGGACTCGAAGAATACACAAAAAGAGCAACGGAAATATTAATTACAGCAGCCAAATAAACAACGCTGCAACATTTTGACTAAAAGAAAACACCAAAAATCAAGGCAAACGGGAAATGAAGAGTAACAATTGTGCGGATACTTCAAAAGGACCACATTTGGAAGGTTGCACATTGAAAAGCCTGGACATGTTAAGAAGAGGAAACTCAAGAGAGAAAAACCGAGTCACTAATAAATTGCTGGAACAAAACAATGCCATTATGAACATACCACATGAAAGGGAAAAACATGATAAGACAAATACCAAGCATGTGTAATGTAGGTATTGTGGCTGACAGAGATGCAGACCAAAAAACCATGTACTAAGCGAATGCAGCAAAACTAGCACAACAAGAATACAACAAAACAGCAAATTCAGCGTGTGTGGATATAGAGATGAGACAATCAATGATGAATTAAGCAAATGCAGGCAAACTAGCCACAACGAGAATACAAAGCTAGCATGGACTGGGTTGGAAAGGTGATCCACTGGCAATTGTACAAGAAACTAAATTTTAACCATACAATAAAATGGTATATGTATAAAGCAGAATATGTTCTTGGCAATGAAATATCTCATGTAGAAGATCAAATCTCGTATTGATTAATAAGAAAAAGAGAACTTGTCAACTGGTAAATTTGGTAGTTCCAGAAGATGACAGGGAAAAGATGACAGAAAATGAAAAGTTAGTCAAATACCTGGGCTTTACTAGAGAATTGAAAAACAGAGCTATATGAGGGTGAAAGTGATACAACTAAATTTTAACTGTACAACAAAATGTTATATGCATAAACTTGAATCTTTTCTTGAGAATGAAACACCCATGATAAAAAAAGTTAGTCTCGCAGATCCAATGATTGTTTTGGTCTTACATAATAGACTTATATTTTAATCACAAACGCAACTAAATACTTTCCCATTTCTTACTACACAAATCCTAATTTTTAAATATTTTTCTAGACATAAATAAAATCTTCAGTATTTTTGCACAAAAAGCAAGCTCTGGTGATAGTGAATGTGTACATCTATTTACTCTATTATTAATTGTTTTATTTTCATAGTTTCCACCAGACATACATACATACACACAACTGCTCTTTATATGTATATGTATAGACTGATTCTTCTGTGGCCAGATGTTCAGAAGAGCAATTAAACTTTTCAAAGAGAAAGTTTTACCTTCTTTTTCACTCTTTTCAGAGACAAAAACAACAAAGATGATGATGCTCGTTTAAATTTATGAAACAGTAACAATACCTAGTCTCTGACCATTTGTAAGTACAACAAAAGCAGGAGGGCAATCTCTTTGAAATGATGGAACTAAAACCAGTTAAAGATGAGGATATTAGTCTACATATTTAATTGACTTTAGAACTTGATACCATTGACTAAAATCCGTCTCTTCTACAATCGGAATAATCATTTACTTGAATGAATTAATAAGTATATCTAACTCCAAGTCTGATATTTCAAAGAATTCCCAACGGCTCATTAATATTTATTGCTTTTCAAGTAAAGTCTGTAAACAGAAGGTTTTATTATTTGCCAAAATATTTCGGACAAGAAGTCTTTGATTCCCAAGAGATCGAATTTAATCACCTTGAGTGGAAAACAGTTTAAAAGTCTTCAAACTCTTGAAGAGATTTTGGTCTCTGGGAAAAAAAACTTTAAGACCAGGGAAGAATTAGATTCTGCTGCTAATTGATATTTCTGGGTAGATAAAGAAGGGAGCGAGAAAAAAGTTGTTACCAACCTAAATTTGGTATTTCTTGAAAAACTAGGGCACCCTCTTTTGAAATTTGAAAACTTCTCTTTTTGACCCCTGGAAAATTTTTTTTATTGGAGACGGGTATGCAAACCATATCTAGTCTGGTAAGATAAGGTGGACCGAGAAAAAATTGTTACCAAGTTAAATTTGGTATTTTTTTGAAAACTTAGGGCACCCTCTTTTGAAAATTTGTAAACTCCTCCTTTTGACACCCTAGAGAATTTTTATTGGGGTGCGGGGGTGGGGGGTATGCAAATTAGATCTAGTCTGGTAGATAAGAAGGTGGACCGAGAAAAATTAATTACCTAGCTATTTTTAAAAAACTTAGGGTATCCTCTTTTAAAATAGAAAAACTCTTCTTTTTGACCCCTTGGGGAAATTTTTTTTATTGGGGGTGGTGTTCGAATATTTTGATATACATAAGGTGTGCTACAATAGACCACTTAAATCTATAGACTAGACGAGGTCACGTGATTTAAACCTCAGCCAATCAACAGCCCTAATGCGTGGCTGGTTGACTACTTAATCACTGATACTGAGAGACGTCCATTGTAATCATTGACTAAGGACTTGCAATACTGAGAGAAGCACAAAGGAACAACCAAAGGATTCTTTACCAAGGATTTCTGCTTGGAGCCTATAAAATCATAACAGGTGGGTATGCCAACCAGATCTAATATGGGCAAATAAACTTACAAATAGACAATCAACATATTATATTGATTAGCTCTGTGAGGATACTGGATGCCGTGCAGAGAACTTGCAAAAAGTGATGACTGATAGGGACAGGGGTTGAGAGAGAGTCATGGACAGAATTTCGTGTGTATCTTTAAATTAGTGACTGTTTTGGGGTTAGCCCGTATAATTGTGTGTGTGTGCGTTTCTTTATCTGTGCATCTTAAGTGAAAGCCGATAAATTTGTGCAACTGTCGTTATCGTCATCATCAGGTCACGCTATTAGCTCGGCCTGTCCTACTATTCACCTATAGATGGAGGGAGAATAGTTGGATTCATACCTTTCACTAGGTATTAGTGCCATATATGTAACGCAACTGGCCGCGTCCAAGATTTGAAATCGTATAGCCGTGTCCATTTCCTTCAATGGCAAACATTACGCAACGAGCATGTCCCTAACATGTGTATCTCAAAGTCAATCGCTGTTTTTTTTGTTTTTTTTTTTTTTTTTTAAACCTATTTAAGTGGCTATGTCTGTGTATCTCTGTCTGTCTCACTCTCTGTGCGTCTGTACATTTTTCTACTGTTAGTGGCTGTGTAGGTGTCTTTCTCTCTCTCTCTCTCTCTCTCTCTCTCCTCTCTCTCTCTCTCTATCTTATCTCTCGTTCTCTGTGTGTGTGCGTGTATACTTTCTACTGTTTAATTGGCTGTGTTTGTGTATCTCTCTTTCTGTCTTTTCTCTCGTCTGTGCGCCCATACATTTTTCTACAAGTATTTATTAATGTAAAAGGCCACTTTTAACCCTAAGATTAGAAACATTCCCATAATTACACAGAATGAACGCACGGAATAGTTCTAAAGGTTACTTAGATTTTTAGATATAAAATATTAACCAAACAAACAAGTTACCTAGCATTTATCTTCTCATTTGTACAAATTCATAATATATTGATACACTCATTCAGGTATTATGTTGCTTTCTCTCGTGGCAAACCTTTTAGTCTGGCGTTGGGCCAGAAAATCTTCTAGAGAAATTAATACTATTTGCAGTTCTGTTTGCAGTACAGGTCAAAATGACCTAGCCTTTCTCTAAATATTAGGAACTCTTAGGCTGTCATATGTTTTTCTGGCTTAGCTAAGATAACCCCATACCTACAGATCTTCAGTCTATACATTTTTTTTAAACATTCAGGAATATTGCGGTCAAATCACGCTGAAAGCATTGCTTCCTGCAAGATTACCAAAGTTAACTCTTTGCCTACCGAATTTTCCCTGCGGTTGTATCAAATTTTCTTGGATTTCTTTTACTAGTATGATAAGATATTTCAAAGCTCACTATTTACCTCAGAAATCATTCTATACAAATCTATTATTATTATTGTAATCCGAGTCCTTTTGCTCAATTATAATAAACTAACCATCTGTTAAACTCCACTTTAGGTGGTCATTACTAGAATAGGCCGAGTCCTAATTAGGGATTTATTTCACTAATTTATAATTTATTTAATTTATAATTAATTCATCTATTACTAATAATGATATGGTTTTAAGTAATTAGTTCTATTTTCTAATGGTCACTTGTTTGCACACAGTTTAATGGTTTCAAGTATTCCTAACTAAAAAAAAAAGAAAAGTAAAGTCGGCGGGGTGGCCTAAAGTCGGTATCAGCCAGTCAGCGAGGGAGTCTATCCCCTTTTAAATAGCGCTAGACCAAGGAGATTGTGTTTTAGCATCTGAGGTGGAGCGCTACACCTACCATCAGCTCCTTACTTTACCGCACAGATCTCTGTGCTACTCATCCGCTGAGTTGGCGAGGACCGGTATCGAACTAGGAACCTTGTAGTTTCTAGCCGAACGCTCTACCGACTGAGCTAACCCGGGTTTTAGTAACTATTTCTATTAGCTAATAAACATTTGTTATATAGTTTCAAATATTCCTATCTAATACAATTATAATATGGTTTTAAGTAACTATTTCTTTTAGCTAGTAATCATTTGTTTGCACAAATAATATATATATATTGTTTTAAGGATTCCTATCTATTATTAATACTTATATGGGTTTCAAATCCTGGACGTGTTAATTACATTTCACTTAGCGCTAATACCCTTGGGAAAGGTATGAATACTACTCTCCCTCCAGCTATGGGTAAATAGCAGGGCAGACTGGACTCTTTAACTATGGCTAGGTAACCAGTCTAGGAGAAGGAAAACTCTGAATAGAAACCTGTTAAACTCCGCTTAAGAAATTGACCTTGTGTCGCATCCTGCTCGTGCGGAGGGTTTGGTAAATATATATATGGGTTTAAGTAACTATTTCTATTTGCTAATAAACATTTATTTGCACACAGTTATACGGTTTTAAGTATTTTTATCTAATACTAATAATCATATGGTTTCAAGTAACAATTTCTACTTAATGATAACCATTTGTTTGTATACATGTATATGGTTTCTAGTAAATAATAAGAATACTCAGTAAACAATTATAATTTCAAGTAACTATTCTTAATATAAATTACGGGTGGGGGGAGGTAGAGAGAGAGAGAGAGAGAGAGAGAGAGAGAGAGAGAGACAGAGAGACAGAGAGACAGAGAGAGAGGGGTGCGTAGGAAGCGCGTGGTGTAATGATTAAAGTCATGGGAAATGGACTCGTCGCCCCGAGCTCAAATTCTGGACGTGGTAATTGCATTTCACTTAGTGCTAATACCCTTGGGAAAGGTATGAATCCTGCTCTCCCTCCAGCTATGGGTAAATAGCAGGGCAGACTTGGTCCTTTAACCATGGCTAGGTAACCAGTCTAGGAGAAGGAAAACTCTAAATTCAAAGCTGTTGAACTCCGCTTAAAAAAATTGACTTTTGTGTCACATCCTGCTCGTGCGGAGGGGTTGGTAAATATATATATATATTATATATATATATATATATATATATATATGTATATATATATGTGTGTGTGTGTGTGTGCGTGTTTGTGTGTTATGACCTGTTTAAGGGTCAATAAATAATTACTCAACTCGGAGGTATGATGTAGAGAACAGATGTATTCAGCAATATATCAATGTACAAATGAAAAAGGGTTTTCCTTGTTACAGCGTACACAAAGAACGTATCTGCTAGTTCTCACTTGAGTAGTTTTGCTCTGTTAAATATACCCTTTGGGTAAGTCCAATGTTCGGGTCATAGGTGAGTCACCGACAACAATATATATATAATATATATATATATATATATATATATATATATAGTGACAATATTCAGAATGTTTTAAATATATTTAAAAAGTTGAAAGTTGATTCAGTTCTCAGAATTCTGAGTTGGTAGGTGGTTTATATTGCAGGTTGGGATATTCCAGTATACCTTGGTTAAGCTCATTCCCAGGATTCTGATTGGCTAATGGTTTTAATATGTATACTTTTATCCATATATACCCAACACATGACTGTGTTCTGGTAGTTCGTATAGGGCCCTTATTTGCTTACGGACCCCCTTTTTATCAAGTGACTGGACGCTTGTTACAGTTTTCTTGCGAAAGTGAATGATATTTTGATTATACTGATTGTAAATCTTGTAACGGAATGAGAACAATTTGCCCACTTTACATGAAACTCATTCAGAAAACGAAGTAAAAGAAGAAGACAAAGAAAGAAAGAAAAAGAAAATGGTCGAGAACATGTCAGGTCTCATTTTTAACCAGAGGGTGTTGCAAGATGATAGCGGTCGGAAAATTAAGGAACAAGTGTATTAATATATAAATAGATATCCTCGGTGTTCTCACCCGAGTTATCAACAGACAAGAAACTCAATCACAAAACAAAGTAAAAGGAAAAGAGAAAGAAAGAAAAAGAAATTGGCTGAAAATAT
Source organism: Doryteuthis pealeii (assembly GCA_023376005.1). Classification (NCBI taxonomy): domain Eukaryota; kingdom Metazoa; phylum Mollusca; class Cephalopoda; order Myopsida; family Loliginidae; genus Doryteuthis; species Doryteuthis pealeii. The sequence goes on from CM042169.1 coordinate 17,832,674, forward strand.
GTCAGATCTCATTTGGGGATTGCAAGATGCTAACGGTCGGAAGATTAAGGAATAAGCGCATTAATATATAAATAGGCGTCCTCGATTTTCTCACCCGAGTTATCAGCAGACATTAAAGTCATTCGCAAAACAAAATGAAAGAAATAAAGAAAGAAAGAAAGAAAAAGAAAATTGCCGAACATATGTCTGGTCTCATTTTTAACCAGAAGGTTTTGCAAGATGATAACAGTCGGAAGATTAAGGAACAAGCATATTGATATATAGATAGATGTCCTCGATGTTCTCACCCGAGTTATCAGCAGACAGGAAACTCAATCACAAAACAAAATAAAAGGAAGAAAGAAAAAGAAAATGGCCGAACATATGTCAGGTCAGTTGATAATAAATACATCAAATCTCAATGCAAAACTCATAACTAATTCTTGCGATTCCCAAGCGAGAAAAAATCTATTTGGGGTCGATAATACATTTATAGAATATTTGGACATAAGCCACAAATGTTTATTTATTGACTAAGAGGGGGGACTTTATAAGTTGCCTATACACTAAAGGGTTTCCAATTTGTTCTTCTATTAAGGATTCACTATCGACACTCGTTACAACTTTTTACGTTCAATTTATTAACAAACAATTATTTTCATGTCATAGTACAATCATTTAATCATTTCTATATTTAGATAAAATATTTTAAAATAAGTATTTTTTGGCAGCATTTTTTCTTTTATGCATGTTTTGTTGAACTCGACGTACAATTCTTGTCTGACAAGTTTCTTTTCTATCCTTACTAATTTTCTGGCCATCTGGGTGGAATTGGTGTATGAATCCACTAACAGTTCTTACACGAGTAGGTTCTGCACTACTTAGTTCCATCATCAGGTGGGAACTGATGAAATGTTTCCATTGTTTCTTTTTAAACAAACAGTAGAAGTAGGAATAAGTAGGAGGAGGGGCTCACAAGTTTATACAAATGTTATGGGGAATTGTGGGAAGGGAATTGGCGGAAATAATAAGCATTTGAGAATATTTTGGCTGATTTTGAAGTTGATCTTGTTTTTTTGTTTTTGTTTAATGCATAGATAGACTATTGTATACGGTTGGTTGGTACGTTAGATGGATTTTACGACATGTTAATGCTTTCAGGGTTATTTTATGCTAAAGACATTTTGCTTTAGTATTATCTGCGTTATTCGGACTATTGTCCCCATTTTCATTGTTATTTGTACAATGTTTCGGTCGGTATGCCCTCCGGACTTCTTCATGTATTTCTTGTCGGACTCGGGAACCTTCTTTTCGAACTCGGGAACTTTCTTGTCGTAATCGGGAGCTATCACGGAACTTTGAACAAGAAAGTTCCCGAGTTCGAAAAGAAGGTTCCCGAGTCCGACAAGAAATACATGAAGAAGTCCGGAGGGCATACCGGTCGAAACATTGTACAAATAACAACGAAGATGGGGACAATAGTCCGAATAACGCAGATAATACTAATCATCAAGCCTCACCTCAAATATTCAGAGAAACATTTTGCTTTATTCATTCTTGATGGGCATTATAAAATTTTCTATCTCAATTTTTTTTAACTCAATTTTTTAAACTCATTTTTTCTATTTAACCCATCGATGGAACCCTAACAAGTACTACCGTTCCAGATCAGGGTGGACCTGGGATTAATGGTACTGACAGGGTACTCGACATTTCCCAGAGTTCCATAATTGCATCACTAGATGCAGTTTAATCTCATACTCAGGACACTAAGATCATCTGCCACTGCTTTCTAGTACATATATCATAAAATGGGCAAAGGGGTTTGCCATAAGGTCAACGGGATTGAGACAATCATACATGACCAGCCTTATGCGATATTGAAGAGACGTGATACATCAAAATACGGTGTCTGTGGATGACAATATATATATAGCTCTGTCGGTAGAGCGTTATGCCAACAAAAGAAATATTAATATGCAAAAGAAAGAAGTACGCAAACGTATTACTTTTTATAATTATCATTATTTTGTAATACTACACATTTTGTGATTGAGCATCTTGAAGTATATCAAAAATGTTTTTAGGTAAAGTTTTAGAATACAAAATGTCTTATAGCCATGTCGGACATTAACTAATTTATGTGGTGAGTCAAATGAAACAGAACCCCCCCCCAAAAAAACCCAAAAAAAACGATGCTAATATAAATAAATAAAGGGCCCGCTTAGCTCAGTCGGTAGTGCGTTCGGCTAGGAATCACAAAGTTCCTGGTTCGATACCGGCCCTCGCCAACTCAGCGTTATGAGTAGCACAGATATCTGTGCGGTAAAGTAAGGAGCTGATGGTAGGTGTGGCGCTCCACCTCAGACGACAAAAACAATCTCCTTGGTCTATCGCTAGTGGAAAGGAGATATACTCCCTCGCTGATTGGCTGATACCGACATTAGGCCGCCCCGACGACTTTACTTTACTTTATACTTTGCAATATTTATAAGTATACTAGAACATAGAATGTTTCAGCATACTATTGATTCCAAATAAAGGTTAACCTTCGTCATTATTCCCAGGTCAACTCTGGCTTGGTCTAGTCGGCTGACCGCTTCCTGACACATATATGATAAAAGGGTTGGGGTTTGCCATAAGGGTAATAGGGTTGAGACAATCATATAGCTGCTAGTGCTTGACATGATTAGCTGATTGATCCAGGGAACCTCTCTGACCGCCCACTGAGCCTAAGTAAGAGCCAAAGTGGAGTATTGCATGTCATGAACTGCTCAGCCACCAGGATTCCGTCCCTAAGCATCAGAGGTCACATCCCACGACAACCAAATGGCTCCATTAGGGGAATTTGTCGCTACTCTAAGTAGTTCACAGAGTATAAACTCCGGTTCCTATAAACCATTGGGTTACTTAAAGGAGAAATACGCAAAGCAGAACATTTCAGGAGGATAACAACAAACGCGTTAATTAAATGTTACATAATTATTAGAAACCTAATATTTATGTGCAATAGTGTAGAAATCAAAATGACGGTTATAAGTTCAACCGGCGGCCTTGAAGAATGAGTGACAACGTTTGACCTCAGTCCTGGCCCTACCTTCTGGGGATAGTCGTGAGAACCCTCTCTTCCGGTTTAGATTAGAAGTAAATTTCAGTTAGAAGGTAGCAGCGAGCTCGAAGGGGTAAGTCGCGTTATACGCGAGTCCTCTCATCTGCGCAGATTGTCTGGTTGGAGGTTTAAAAATAAAGTAAGATCAAAGCAAATCGGAGTCTTGTGTTATTACCTATAAAAACTAACAATGACATAGGGCTTCTGATAAAGAGAAATCCCCAATAGAAGACCAGACCCGAAGTCCCCAAGAAAGTCCAGACCTTAGAAGATTCCAGACTAAGACAAGATGTTATAAGATTCCAAAGTCGGACAGAAGAATAGAGTAAGAAAGAAGTAAGTAAAGAAGTAATGAGAAGGGTATGCAACATTAAGACCTACAACATTTAATTTATAAATATGAGGGAACTAGGTTTCCCAGGTTTTACAACGTCCCAATTGTCCATGTAGATGCAGAAGTGTACGGAAAAACAAAAGAGACGGAAAGAGTTCGTCCTTGCTTCTCCAGCGGAGTCAAGCAACTTTTATTTATCTTACTTGAATGATTTGTGTGATAGGTGGTAAATGGTTGTACAGCTGCTTTTGGGAGATACTACTTTTGTGAGGTACTAACCAGTACATTATAAATACTAGCAAATATATGCACCCTTCGGGTGCAAGTATTTAGGTTTTGATGTAATAAAATATCATATCAAATTAGAAACTATTTAGAAAATGATAAACTGAGGGGTATAATCGAAAAATAGAACAGCTTTAAATCTAACTCTTCCATCATTTTCCCTCACTCCCGTCTTTCATTTTTCCTAATTTATCTATTTAGTTAGATTATGAAGTATTTAATAAAATTACAGTTCTTTCGTCTTGTTTATAGATTTCTTTTAAGATTTATCCCCGAGATTTTTGCTCAGATTCGTTAAGAGAAAACCAAACAATTAGAAATCAATAATACTAAGCATATATTTATTAAAATCAAATTCTTGATATCAATATGCAAATTAGCCTTCTCGTTCACACTGTAAACCTCTATTTTATTGAATATATAAATATACTTGCATGTTATTAGTATGTAGATCCAACAGTATTTATAAGGTATAACAATTTTATCAATAATTGAGTTTTAAATAAAAAATAAATTTATGGTGAATGTGATGTCAATAACTAAGGGAATTATGACTTGAGTAGTGATTTAGTTTCGGTTACAGACAGACAAACACACAATCTCCATTATAATAAGATATATAGATATTTTTAAATTTTATTTGTTTATAGCACTTATCAATCAATTTATTATAGCAATTAAATTCAATGTTGATATGTTCAGAATCTTTTTTAGTTTTGTTTTGATTTTTAAGGTAATTTGACCTCTTTAACTTGAATATTTTATCTAACAAACTCATTTTAATATACCAAATTTGAAATCTTGCTCTTTTTCAAGAACTTGTTCTGTAAGTTATAGATTATATAATTAGAGAAAAAATAATGATTAGCAATTTCAATTGAATATTAAGAAAAAATTAAACCCTTTTAGAGTTATAATTTATACATTTTCTCTTTAAAACATCTATTTTTTTAATCAAAATACAAGGAACTAATACCCAGTCTGTTCGTCTCTCTCTCTCTCTCTCTCTTCTCTCTCTCTCTCTCTCTCTCTCTCACACACACACACACACACACACACACACACACACAAACACACTTTTCTTCTTTCCTACTTTTCAATATGTTCGATTGAAACATATTAGCGTTATCGTCGCCCTCTTTCTTTCTTTCTTTCTATCTTTCTTTCTTTCTTATATATTTTTGTAGTATTTCCTTTTTCTTCTCGTATTTTTTTTTATAATTAAAACGGAATGGTCCATTATTAAGGTGAGGTGACAACACCCATAAGAAATAAGAATTTGACGGATAAGCAACACCAGTTAATCAGGATTTACATTTTCGCATTTCATCTTGGACAATTTAGACGGCCTCATTTTTAAACAGAGGGTGTTGCAAGATGATAACGGTCGGAAGATTAAGGAATAAATTTAAAGTTATACATTATTGCACCTTAATATGAGTATTGACATTAATAATTTCAAATATAATTAGATTGTTTTTAATTTATTTGGGTGAGAACCGTTTGGTATGCACCATGTTTGGTGCTGAAGAGATGTGACGAGCACGTGTGTCCTCGTCAAGCCAGCTTCGTAAAAGAGGCTGATATTTTTGTGATTCCCGCGCCACATGACAAAAAAGGGACTCCTGACGTGGAAGAGTTCCTCAAACCCTATGACAAGGGAGACTACTCCATTTAATCCCTAACACTACCAATAAAATATTCCTGAAGTAAATATTTAGCATTTAAGTGTATCTATTTAACCATTGACATACTCAATTGGGGCAGGCATAGACTCACATGGTTCAATCGAACTTAACGGTCCTAAATTCCACCATCGCATGTCACCCCGCCGAAATAATAAAAAAAAAAACCAAATCAGATAACCGAATTTAATGAAATTTTCAGTATTGATATATTAATGAATAAAATATATAATGCACCAGTTATTTTATTTTAAAACCTTTACATTTTTTCAGCTCAGTTAACTATGAACCACTTTTCTTTGAGGCGTAACACAGATTCTCAAAGATACGTGGTTCAAAGTTAACTGAGCTGAAAAAATGTAAAGGTTTTTAAATAAAATAACTCGTACATTATATTGTTTATTCATTAATATATCAACACTAAAAATTTCATTAGATTCAGTTAATTCCCTGATTTTTGGTATGTTTTTTTCTTTCGGCAGGATGAGATATCCTGGTGGGATTTAGGTCCATTAAGTTCAATTTAATTGACACACACAGACATTTTACAATATCGTAGGTGTAAAAGTACATAACTAGATATATATTTTGACTTAGATAATTTCATTTTCTAAGAAAATATTTTGAAGAAACGATGCATAAACACGGAAAGAGATTGCTGCGTGAGATTAGTAACCAACTCTTAAAAAAAACATCAGGAATTTTGTTGTAAATAAAAAAGCGGATTGATAAGGGAAAGTATAAATTTTCTTAAAAACTAAAAAACAAAAACAAATGATTATTCATCAAAGACAAATCATCCAGTGAGATACATATTAGGATAACAAAAAAACAATATATATATATATATATATATATATATATATATATAATATATTATATAATATGTAATTTTGGCAGCATTTTTTCTTATACCAGATTGGTGAACTGTACAGAAAATTCTTGTCTGACTAGTTTTTAGTTGATCCTTTCTATTCCCCTCCCCTTCTCACAACTTGTGCCCCCTCCCACAAAAAATCACTACTGCATCGTTTGTTCGAACCACTACCATTCCTACAACCTCCCACTACCAATTGTTATTACCTCCCACTTCCAATTCCTTGCTACTACTCGTTCTCCTTAAAAACGAGACACGAAACACACCATCGTTTCCTACCCGATGATGGCAAACTGTATTGCCGAAAGCGCTCGTATCAAAACCTTTGGTGGACTGTTACCCAGTTCCACCCAGACACCAAAAAGATGGCCCGAAAATCAGAAAGGATCAACCAAAAAACTCGTCCGACAAGAATTATATATATATATATATATATATATATATATATAATATATATATATTTTCATGGTATAATATACAATTAAAAGGTGATCGTTTACCATTGGTTTCAAAGCAGGGTATCCTGAGGACAATGTGCTTGTGAAAAAAATTATACCAAATTTTAATCCAGTTACAAATACACACACACACACACACATTATATATAAGGTAGCTTAAAATGTCTAGCCACACTGAAAAGACGTGATACATCGAAATACGGTGTCTGTAGATAACTATATATATATTGTATGAGAAATTAGTTACAACTCATGGAAAAACTTTAATGAATTTTCTTGTAAATAAAAAAACCACTCTGATAATTGAAAGTATCAAATTTCTTAAAAACAAACAAACAAACAAAAAATCATCAAAGACAAATTATCGAGTGAGATACATATCTTATTATAATGGAGATTGTGGGTTTGTATGTCTGTAACCGAAACTATATTACTATACAAATCACAACTCCCTTTGTTATTTACATCATATTCTCCATGATTTTATTTTTTATTTAAAATCCAATTATTAATAAAATTGTTTTACATAATTAAGTCTGTTGACCATATCTACATACTAATAACATGCAATTGTATTTGATTTTAATAAATATATGCTTAGTATTATTGATTTCTTATTGTTTGGTTTTATCTTATTGAATATGAGCTAAAATCTCAGGAATAAATCTTAAAAGAAATCCATTAACAAGAAGAAATAACTGTAATATTATTCTTTACTTCCTATCTTAACTAAATAGTTAAATTAAGAAAATTTAACAAAGACAGACGGGAGTAATGTAAAATGATGGAAGAGTTAGTTTCAAAGTTGTTCTATTTTTCAATCATACCCCCTCTGTTCAAAATCTTTTTATCTGCATTCTTAATACTAAATACTGGCACCCGGAGGGTGCATTTATTAGCTAGTATAGATAATAAACAAACAAATAATATTATATATATATATATATATATATATATATATATATATATATATATTATGGTTTACTAGACAATTAAAATACGATTGTTACCATTAGTTTCAAAGCAATGTATTAACCACTTATCCTCAGGACAATATGCTCTGAAAAACATTATAGCGAATTCTAATTCAGTTACACACCACACACACACACACACACACATAATATATATATATATATATATATATATATATATATATATATATATATATATATATATATATCGTATCAATTGCCGCTTTTAACTTTACGTTGCAGTGTCATTAGTAAATTATTCAAAGGTGTTCAATATATAAAAATACACAGCAACAATGATATTAGTAATAGTAGAAAAATAGAATTTTTCAGCTTTATTTTTCTTAATCTAAGAATTTCACCTTTAAATTACCAGCCATATACATTCTTTTGGTCTGATTTTTTCGGGAAAATAAATTTGTTTTTCATTTGAATTCTTGAATAATTTTTAAAATCTTTAAAAGTTAAATTTAAATGTACAATGTTTTTTTTTTTAATTTTTAGAAAAAAATCGACGTTTTCTGATTCTATTTCACTATGTTTTTCGTTGTTTGTTGTAAAAAATCTCCAATCTTTTGATCTCATTAGGACCCTACCTTAAAGTTATTTTCGAATAATTGGTTTAAACTACTTTTTCACTATTATTATTACTATATATAAATATATATAATATATATATATATATATATATATATAAAGATAAATCTAATGAGTCAGATGAACCTACTAAAAGTTTCGCTTATTGCTCTTCAGGGCTAAGATCTGAAGAGTCTCTTTAGTCGGATCTTAGCCCTGAAGAGCATTAAGCGAAACTTTTAGTAGGTTCGTCTGACTCATTAGATTTATCTTTATTATTTGCTCTACTTAGGTATTGAGCACTTTTTACTTATTAGCTTTAGTCTCCTGGCGGTTTTGTATGAATATAAATTTCTTATATATATATATGCATATAAATTGTTATTTCTTTTGGTAAAGATATTGTACTAATATATTATTTTTTGTTGGTACGATTATCTTGGTCTTTTCTTTTTTTCAAAAAATTGTTCTTCCCGGTTGATGTTTGGTAGTATATTTTTACAATCAAACTATTTGCTGTTTTTTTTTTCTCACGCGAGGATTTACCAACAAGTTTGGTATATATATATATATATATATATATATATGTGTGTGTGTGGTGTATCACTAGGACCTTTGTTTCCGATCTCCACATGCCGTTATATGTCTTTATTGTCGTCTTCCAAAGAAGATACTCTCAGTTCTGGAGGGATGTACATCCTCCCCTTCTTGCTGCCTCACAGGAAGACCCTCAAGCAAAACATTTACACTAAAACATATACAAGAACGTAAATGCAGTCTTTTGAGTTTCGGGTGTGAACTCTGACAATTTTTCTGCCTTTCAGAACTGGGGAACAACAAAAGCATGTTTGAGTCATCGAATCTAGGATCATCTTGGTCTTCCATCAATGAAGCGGTCATAATTGAATAGGGCGGGCTTTCATAAAAAGGCCTGTTGATTGTTGTGGGGGTGATTGGATGTAGAGGACTGTTCATGTCTGAAGTCACCCTGAGCAACACCATGAAGCTAAGAAAGCAGCGGCAACAAAGCAGCGGCACATCAACATCTTCAGGGGCAGCCTTCACATGCGACATCTGTGGTCGAGAATGTTTTTCAAACATCGGACCTTACAGTCACAGAAGGCGCTGTAACTTCAGGGCACAACAACTATATTATAGTCTTCCGAGACTGAAATGCCAATATATGGATTAGGATGAGATTGAATGTGTGTTATACTGAGACTAGAAGTGGCTACCCGACTGGGTAGAGTGGGTGGGGCAAAACACGTTGTGTATTGATTTGCAAATTGTGGGCATTTTTAATAATTCCAATGCATTTCTATGTATATTTCAATTTTTTTTTAATAATTCCAATGCTTTTCTATGTATATTTCAATTTTTTTAATAATTCCAATCTATTTCTATGTATATTTCAATATTTTATTTATGATTTTAATAATTCAATGCTATTTCTATGTATATTTCAATTTTGATTTTAATAATTCCAATGCATTCTATGGGATATTTCAATTTTATTTTAATAATTCCAATGCTATTCTATGTATATTTCAATTTTTATTTTAATAATTCCAATGCTATTTCTATGTATATTTCAATTTAAATATCTTCGAATATAAATCAAATCTTCATAGTTTTTGTGCAAAAGAAAGAATAGGCGATCTTTAATGAGTATATATATATACTTTTCGTTACTTGTTTGATTTCGTAGTTTCATCCAGACATACATACATCTACCTTTATATATATACTAGAAATGGCTACCCTGCGTCACCTCGGTATAGCGGGGTGGGGCAAAAGATTTTTTTGTGTATAAGGTGTGTGCCAGATGCCCACTCTTATTTATAGACTCGGCGATAATCATGTGACCATATTCTTGGCCAATCACTGGCAGTACTCTGCTGCTGATATTGTTATTTATACCGGCTGTTCTGGTCATACCTACACACAATGCTTTGAATCTTTGTGGACGACGGAACATATGATTATATCACTGGACCTTTGACACTACATAGAATTCCATAACTTAGGACTTATTCACTTACCAAAGGATTCTATAGCTCAGGACTTACTTACTCTAAGTCCTTTTCAACTGGCCAAGGATGGCGGTCAGAAACTTAACAAAGTTAGTTACGCAGATCCATTATTACTGAATCCCAAGTTGGATCGTCGCATTATGCTCCATTAAAATCCCCACATAAAAAAAAACACCTTGCGTTGATCCGGCCTGGTGGGGCGTCCGAAAATAAAAACAGTGCACAGACACTCTGTAAAGAAAAATCAATGCCTTCTATTTAAAATATTAAATGAAAAGAAAATCCCTGCTATCACTATATAAATATTTTTAAATAAGTTTATTTTTTAATTATCTTCCCGAATATAAATCAAATCTTCATTATTCTTTCTCAGAAAGAAGGGTCTGGTGATATTAAATGTATATATTTATATATATATATATATATATATATATATATATATATATATATATATATATATATATTTAATTTATAGGTTCAAATGCCGGTGTAGTTCGGTATACGTTGGGCGTACATCCCAGAGGCTCGAAATTAGAATAAAGCAACATGTTCCCCGAACACTTCGCAATGCTATTACTAATAGTACATCCTGGCATTCCCAAGCATATGACTCGGCCATAGCCGAACATTTATCTATAAATGCTTGTAGAACCGATTATTCAGACGAGTACTTCTCCATTTGCACAGAGCCAGGTCTAAACAGCACAACCATCCTCGAAGCTGTTTATATTTATTTTTTTCGACCTACTCTATGCAAACAAACTCCAAAACACTGTCTTTATTTACTGATAGACACTTCTAACCCTGTTTCGATCTAGGGTTCATACATACCCCCTTTCTTTCCCCTTTTTTATTTGTCCCCCTCTGGCTCACCCCCATTCGTTCTTATGAATTTCTTATACAATCTGACTTTTATTCGTCGCCGGTGTATATACTTGAAAAGTACCGGTCGAAAAGACCTTCGTGTATCCACCTTTTTTTATATTTTATTCCATAATAAAATATTACCTCCCTAATCACATATGATTCCTCCACTTTTAGTGTTTATATATATATATATATATATATATATATATATATATATATATATTATATATCTCTTAATTGTATATTTTCGAGGTTTCAGCCGGACATACTGTTAGAGTATTTTTTGTATAAGATGTGTTAATGAACACGACTTGAACTGTTCCAAAACAGCTGAATCAGCCAATCAAAATACCTAAACATGCATTTTATTTACTATCTAAAGGCGTTGATAATTTGTCCTACAATTGCCCGCTGGAGGCACAGACCAACAGGCGAGGATTATACAACTCCCTAAGCACAGATCAGCGGACTGTAATTAAAACTGATAGTACGTCTTTCTACTTCAAGAAAGGATCAAACTTTTTGACACAAGAGATCTGCACTGTACAACTGCTTTCACCTACAGCCCTAAAATGGCCACACGAATCGTAACACATACACAGAGCAATAGCATAATCTTTACAGATCACTGCCGTCCCTGAAAATCCTGCAAGACGGAAACCAGAACCTTTCCTCTTATAAGCCCTCAAATGACTCCTCAATCCTGCTGCAGATCCAAAAAGTTTGATGCAAATATGACATAAGAAAGACGTTCTTCCTACTGGATAGAATGGATCCGATGATAAATTTTTATGCTTATGTACCACATGTCTCTTAAGACCAGAAGCCGACTTACAAACTTTGTGACAGATTGCACAAGACACATTGTTCCTGGAGTGTGCATGAATACATAAATACATACATATATAGCAATAGCATAATCTTTACAGATCACTGCCGTCCCTCACAATCCTATAATCCCACCACCAGAACCTTTCCTCTCATGAGCCCTCAAATGACTCATCAAACCCGCTGCAGATCCACAAAGTTTGATACATATATACTTGATGGCAGCAAACTGTATTCAAGTATTGCTATTGCTTGATATATATATATATATATTTAAAAAAAATGTTCAACGGTTCAAAGAATATAATGGTGAGCTTCAAAAAGTTCAAAAATGAGCTGCACGAAAGTGGCTCTTTAGTCCTGCCAAAGTCTTGCACATCTTCCCACATTTACAGGTAATTCCAGGGAGCACAAGGTATTTTATTAGTCCATCCCGCCGATGCACAGATTGGTGACTGATCAGACCAGCTTTGCTCATACATAGCCTTCCACACTGGTCACATAGTAGACCGATTTGAAGCCCATCTTTAATAAAATTCATGTTTTTGCCGTTTAAGGCTACAGCCAGCCTTAGTACACATAAAGGTCAAGACATGTATTGCATATCAAGCAATGCCAGTGGCTGAAGCTTTTTTAAGTGAGGAAAGGCTTTGCACAGAACCAATCCCACTCTTAAAGTGACTGCCACATTGAACCACAAAGAAGAACAAGTCAATATCATTGGCTGCAGCAACCACCGCAGGTTAAATTTTGGAGTTTTCCTTCTCCTAGACACTTGCCTTGACAAGGCTGAGGAATGTATCTCTACCGGTGGTTTTGCTACGCGCCTGGATACCAATCCAAGTATTTCTACGACCCCGCGTATGTTATTTGCTTGATGGCCGTTGAGCGAAAGGCTTCATCCGCCCTTTGACAGGTTTTGTTTTTCGTCCTGCTGGATGTCTAGCCATCCTCCTCACCAGATAAGCTTGGTGGGGTTTAGTCGCCGATATCCTGACTATGAGACAGGTAGTACTATTTTGAATTGGACAATTTAAAGTGTAAAGTCACAATCAAGTCGCATATGGCGCTACTGGTACTATGTGACCCACATACATACATACATACACATCGAGTGCCCTTTATATGTGTAGAGATAGATAACTGAACTCCTTCAGTTTGTCAGGGGCTATCAAAACCCCCAAACCTTTCAGCAACGTGTTTGCTGCTGCAGCCACACCCGATCAGATTGTTGTTTAAAAGGTCTGCTGACAAAACAAAACAAAACAAAACAAAATAATAAAAAAAGAGTAATGTATCCATGTCTATGTCAACAGAAGAATCCTTTGTTTGTCTTTCCACTTGAATGCCAAAAATTAACAGCTTTTTTTTTTCAGAACACAATTCCCACTTTTCAAAAAAAAAAAAGACGATTGCACATAACTAGCCCACGCCCTGTCGCGGGGACAGAAGAATACTCCGACTCCACCTCTGCAGAGAGGCACACCTTCGAAGGGGTCCACGTGTTGGCCGTGGGTGACGACCATGATCATTAAGGAAGGGTTCCTAGTGACATGCAACACTCCATTTTGGCCCTTAATTATGCTAGACTGATGGTCAGAGATATCACTTCGGATCAATCGACTAGGGTCAGGACAATCAATGAGGTACTAGGGATTGACGTGACTTACCGATTGATCGGAGGGGACCACACTGTGAAGAGACCAGATACATATATATATATTCAGCAAAAAGGTAAACAACACTTATCTATTCCTACCCTGTGACCACTAGCATACAATTTTATGTACGGGTTTACTTTAACTGAGTACGATAATTATCATGTAGCATTAAGGAAACTAGCAAAAATATGCACCCTCTTGGTGCAAGTATTTAAGTTTTAATGTAATGAAACATATCAAATTAGAAAGACTAATGAAACTAAATGATAATGTAGATACAATGATTTGAAATAAAATGGGTATGATCAAGAAACTAATTCTTCCTTTCATTTTCCTTCACTCCCGTCTGTCATTGCTAAAGTTTCCTAATTTATCTATATAGTTAGAATAGGAAGTAAAGAATGAAATTAGAATTATATCTTCTTGTTAATGGATTTCTTTTAAGATTTATTTCTGAGATTTTTGCTCGTATTTATTGAAATAAAACCAAACAGTTAGAAACCAATAATACCAAGAATATATTTATTAAAATCAATTTTTTAAAGATCAATATGCAAATTAGCCTTCCCGTTTACACTGCAAACCACTATTTTGTTGTATATATAAACACAATTGCATGTTATTAATATATAGAAAATTTATGGTAGACTCTTTTTTTAAGTCAACATTAAAAGTGCCTTTTAATGACGACTAGAAAAGAAAAGAAATAAATTTCCCAAATAATTCATGATATGAGGTCACATGACGTCATTTAGGATAGATATTTACCCAACCAGTTTGCGCGATTTGGATTACTTTTGAAAACATCGGCCAGCAATCATTGAAGAATTAAAGAATGCTATTCACCAAAAGTCGGATGCCGAGGATTTATTACCAACTCAACCTTGGCATTTTTGTCTAAACTTGGACTTTCTCCACGAGACAAGAGGAAACACATAAAAAAGATCCAGGAGAAAGCTCTAACTGCATCAGCGTGGATATGGCAGTCCTACATTGTGACATCAAACTGACAAAGTCTGTGAGATACTGCTGGGGCGCTCTGCATCATTACTATTAAGTAATGATGCTTCGGCCCCGAATACTGCCAAACATAAATCGTCTACAACAGTGTATGGCAAATAGAGGCAGAACGTCATTTAAAAATGAAATGAATAGAAATTGTAACCCTTTATTTAAATCTAGCAAAAAATGTACATTACGAGTTGTTACAAAGAAAAACAGTTAATTCAAAGATCAAATTATCCGATTGGGGAAAAATACTCACTGTTATCTTGAAAAATAAATAAAACAGTCTGTTTTTTTAACAACATGGTCAGTTTCTTTGGTATTTTTAGCAGAATTCTGTATTTATGGTTCTTTTACTAAAAAAAACCCTCCTGCCTAGAAACTTTAAAAAAATCTTCTGATATAATCATTCAGACTCTTATCTTTATAGAAAAAAAGTAAAAATCGTTTGTTGTGGGTTCATGTTTTCTCATTTCCTAAAATAAAATATGGGGGAGGGATAGACCTCGTAAAAAAACAAAAACATTTCCCCTAATACATTTACGGTTAGAGAATAAAGAATATTCGGTAAAGAGTGACATTAAAAAAAAAAGAATTTTAAATTTCCTACATAATATTATTGACTTGTGCAAGAAAGTTGAAGTAGAAAGTTAAGTTTATGTTGTTAATATCTTATTATAATGGAGATTGTGGGTTTGTCTGTCTGTAACCGAAACTATATTACTATACAAGTCACAATTCCTTTAGTTATTTACATCATATTCTCCATGATTTTTATTTTTATTTAAACCTCAATTATTAATAAAATTGTTTTACATTACTTACACTGTTGACCATATCTACATACTAATAACATGCAATTGTATTTATATATACAACAAAATAGAGTTTATAGTGTGAATGAGAAGGCTAATTTGCATATTGATCTTAAAAAATTGATTTTAATAAATATATGCTTAGTATCATTGATTTCTAATTGTTTGGTTTTATCTTAATGAATATATGCAAAAATCTCGGGGATAAATCTTAAAAGAAATCCCTTAACAAGAAGAAATAACTGTAATATCATTCTTTACTTCCTATTTTAACTAAATAGTTAAATTAGGAAAATTTACCAATGAAAGACGGGAGTAACGGAAAATGATGGAAGAGTTAGTTTCAAAGTTGTTCTATTTTTCAATCATACCCCCTCTGTTTCAAATCTTATTATCTGTATTCTTATTCAGTTTCATTAGCCTTTCTAATTTAATATGATATTTTATTATATTAAAACTTAAATACTTGCACCCGGAGGGTGCATATATTTGCTAGTATTATTAAATTTGTTTATTAAATTAATGAATACGTGTATTTATATTGGTAATTTATCTATTTGTTTGTTTTTAATCATAGTGATCATTGTTAAAATTTTCTGTGTCTTAATTAGTTACGTTGGGCTTTTTGTGAACCTTTAAAAATATGACCGGTCGCTTGGATGATTGTAATTGATCATATCTGGAAAGACATTAACTGGATGGAGCTACCATTGTCACTTGCCTACGTTCACTTGTACCACACAGATGACAGTATAAAATGATGAATTTCTACTACACTTAGGAATACTTGATACCATATAACTGTGTACAAAAAAAAAACGATTATTATTATTGAACAGGAACAGCTACTTCGAATCATATAATTGGGTATACATTCTACGCATCAGAATCCATGGAAAAAACAATAAAATCGTTACCTTAAATTTTCATCAAAATACATAGACTTACAATGGCTAAAAAATGGCATTTTGGGGACATCTTTGAAGCCCCGTATCTCCCCCAATTCTCAATTGAATACAACCATCTTTTACTATGTGATACTTCTCATCAAACTCTATCAGAAAATCATATTAGATTGGCATTTTAATTTTGCACAAAATTGGTCATTTGGTGAAAATCCTCTCAGGGGAATTATTAGGCCCTCAAATTTCACCTAAAACTCCGAATTGAGCACTTTTTTCACCATCACAAAATTCCATGCATCAGAATCCATGAGAAAAAACAATAAAATCGATAACTTAAATTTTCATAAAAATACGTAGACTTATAACGTCTGAAAATGGCATTTTGGGGGCATCTTTGAAGCCCCATATCTTCCCCAATTTTTTACTATGTGATTCTCCTCATCGAAAATCATCAGAAAATATATTAATATAAAATATCAGAAAATCATATTAGATTGGCACTTTAATTTGTTGCTGAATGGTACCACGCATTACCAAACTATTGTTAAACTTATGACTCAGCCAAGTAATTTCCGTGAAATGGATTTGTCATAACTTTGCATAAACAATTTCATTAATTCTTTTTTTTATCATAACATCTGCCCCAAAACACCAGTCGATGTTAAACCACTTATCCGATTTTTTTGTGAATGTATGTTTTGTTCTACTCTACGTTTCTTAAAAACTGATATATATATATATATATATACACCCACGCACACACACACACACACACACACACACACACACACACAGTGCAGAAACTGTTTCTTAAAAACTGATTATATATATATATACACCCACGCATATATATATATATATATATATATATATATATATATATATATATATATATATATATATATATAGTTGAACAGTGCAGAAACTGTTGTCTAAAAATTCTGTTCTCAATCCTTTCAAGTCACCGTATGGATGATGCAATATCTGACTGTAAGTGTGAGACGAATTTGCTATCGTTCATTTGTTCCCAAGTACTTTCAGCCCCTTCAGGAGTTATCGTTGCAGTAATTGCAAAAAAAACAATATAACATTAAAATGTTCCTTTTATACTGACACTCGATTTATACTAATATATATATATATATATATATATATATATATATATATATATATATATATATATATGGGATAATTCTATTTGGGATCATCAATATCTCCTATACATCCACAATGCATGCTCATATTAACGCAAACTTATACATTTATACAAAGAATTGTACAAATTCCTATAAGAGCTCAATGTATAATAAGCACACTCTCTCTCTCTCTCTCTCTCTCTCTCTCTCTATATATATATATATATATATATATATATATATATATATATATATATATACAATGTCCTAGTTTAGGATTCTTAATTTCCACTGCCTCCAATGTGGGTGGTTCATTGTTATCCAAGGGTAGGTAATGACACGATGATGTGCTGTGTTTTGTGGTTTGGCCAACATTTTACCAAAATTATGTGGAACCATTCTACACAACCTCTCCACATAAAGGACCCTCTGTTAAAATTATCTGACTACATTTTAACATTAACTGAATATATGTTAAAATTATCCGAATTCCAATATCCAAGTTAAAAGAACTTGCCTTGAAAAAGAGTATTTCGTTTTTTTTTTTTTTTTTTTTTTTTAGAAAGAAGCCCCAATTTAGTTAATTCAACTTTATTTAGTGGCTGTGTTCCCTTACCCCTTTTCCTAACTTAGGACCCTTTATTTCAACTGCCTCCAAGGGTCTCAGCCCATCTATCATTAGAGCAATAAATCTAACCATTATTACAAGGTGGACTTGTTTATCAACTTCAGCAATTATCACAATCGGACTCTAGAATTAGGCTTGACCACATGACCCCCCTCAAGGACCCTAGAGCTGTTAAGACCCCTAAAATGTGTCAAAAGGAATCTTGTTTGTTTGGGCTGTCCTCAAGCAGGGGACATTTTTTGCTGTTTTGGGGGTTTTTTGCTTGTATTTTTCTAGGCTGGGTTTTAAAAAAAACCAGAACAATGGTTGTTTGTAAACAATGCATTTATTCAGGGTTAGGGTAGGGTCGGGTGTTACAACAATGACTGCGTCATGGTTTCGAGTACCAGCGAGATTACCCCAAGGACAAGTCCCAGAAATTGCTGAAGTCTCAAGTGACAACTATTAAAAAGAAGGGAAGAAGAAAAACAATGAAAGAGAATGGGAAAATAAATGAATGAAGATTGAAATAGTTTATTAAGAAGAAGAAAAAAAAGGAGGAAAAGTGTGAGAAAAATTAATGATATGGAAAGAAAGAAAAAAGAAAGAAAGAAAAAAAGAAAGAAATAAAGAAAGAAAAAAGGAATCGAATGGAATAAAAACAAAGTAAAAAAGAAAGAGAAAGAAAGAAAATAAAAAAGAAAGAGAAAGAAAGAATAAAAATGCAAGAAAGAAAATACGGAATAATACGAAAGAAAAATTAGAAAAAGAGAAAAAGAAAGAAGAAAACGAAATGAAAAAAGAAGAAAACGGAGTAAAAAGAATAAGAAAAAAGAAAGAAGAAAATGAAAAAAGTGAGAAGAAAAATAAAGAAGAGACAGAAATAAATGTACAAAATGAAATAAAAAGGGGAAAAACGAATAAATACAGAACAACAAAAAGAAAGACAGAAAGAATAAAAGAATGAAAAGAAAGAGTAAAAGAAAGAAATGTTAAAAGAAAGATCAAAAGAAAGAAAGAAAAAAGAAAAAGAAGACAGAAAGAATGAAAGAGGGAAAGAAAGAAAAGACGAATTAAAATGTAAGAGAAAATGAAATAATAGGGAATGAAAGTAAAAAGAAAAAAGAACAAAAAAGAAATAAAGGGATGGAATGAAAAGGAACGTAGAATGGAAAAACATGAAATGAATGAAAGAAAGGAAAAGAATGAAATGAAAAAATAAAAAATGGAAAGAAAGAAATATGAAAGAAATAAACTGTAAAAAAAATAGAAGGAAAACAGTGAGAAAAAGAATAAAGGAAACGCGCGCGCACACATATACACAATCATACACACATATATATATATATATATATATATATTATATATATATATATATATATATATATATATATATATATATATTATTACTTTATATATACTTTATTATATATGCTCCCAAATTTGGTTGAGCACTTTAATTAGAAGGGATTTAATTGCAAAATTCACCGTATTCAGCGTACAGCTCAATCTCCCTCTATTTACATAAACAAAGTTTGAGGCCTCTAGTGAATTTCATTTCCGATTAGAAATGTAGTGATTAAATAGTCTGCTATATTTGACAGCTGCCTCTGGCCGCACGGGTAAGAGGTTTGGCGAACGAAAGTTCATTCGGGTCTCGAACCCGGCCAGAGATAGCTGTTGAACGGTATAACCACACTGATGAGAGGTGATACCTCGAAACACGTGTCTGTGGATTACTTATATATATATATATATATATATATATATATATATAAGAAAGTTTGATATATATTTATTTTATAAAGGTTTTTTGGTGTATACTTATGTATGGGCGATACTGTATCTCATTTGTCAAGATTTTATTTTCTGGTTTTCTTATTTGATGGAAATGTCGAACAACTGTTGAATAGTTAACGTTTACTTGTGCATCGTTTCCCAGTTTGTCCTGCATGGCTTACGCTTCAATAATGGCTCTTAACTGATTGTCAACGGTTAAAAAGAAGTTTATGACCCACCTCCTTATCTTCAAGGCTATCAATTCGTTTACGATGTTTGGGAACCGGTGCTGTTGAGCTCCATGTTCGTTAAGCAAAAAAGCACGACTGTTATTGGCTGAAGATTCCATGGCTTTACATCCTATCATGAACCGATGTCCGTTTTTAATTTGACAGTGGAAAAACAAACAAAAACAAACTGGGGACACAAAATTAGAGGGAAAACAACAACAGAAGAGCAACAATTGCATTTTAGAATGATACACAGCCCTCTCTGCTAAGGCTTTAGAATACACCGACTTCACCACTGCAGCGGGGTAACCACCCCCTCAATATGGCCACCTGTAGGGCGTGGGTGGTGAAATAGTTACTTGAAACCATATAATTGTGTATTAATCAATAGTATTAGATAAGAATACTTGACATCATATAACTGTGCAAATTATTTATGTTGGATAACCCATAGGGAGTTGATATGCCGTTATACAAATAAACCAAACCAAACTTGCACAATGGATTAAAATTTCAGCTTTAGATAACCCATAAGGAGTTGATATACCGTTAAACGAATAAACCAAATCAAACTTGTACAAAGAATTCAAGTTTTAGCATTAAATACCCCATAAGGAGTTGATATGCCGTTAAACAAATAAACCTAACTAAACTTGTACAAAGGGGTTCGAGTCTCAGCATTAAATACCCCATAAGGAGTTGATATGCCATTAAACAAATAAACCAAACTAAACTTGTATAGAAGATTCAAATTTCAGCATTAAATAACCCATAAGGAGTTGATATGCCTTTAAACAAATAAACCTAATTAAACTTGTACAAAGGGATTCGAGTTTCAGCATTAAATACCCCATAAGGAGTTGATATGCCGTTAAACAAATAAACCTAACTAAACTTGTACAAAGGGATTCGAGTTTCAGCATTAAATACCCCATAAGGAGTTGATATGCCATTAAACAAATAAACCAAACTAAACTTGTATAGAAGATTCAAATTTCAGCATTAAATACCCCATAAGGAGTTGATATGCCTTTAAACAAATAAACCTAATTAAACTTGTACAAAGGGATTCGAGTTTCAGCATTAAATACCCCATAAGGAGTTGATATGCCATTAAACAAATAAACCAAACTAAACTTGTATAGAAGATTCAAATTTCAGCATTAAATAACCCATAAGGAGTTGATATGCCTTTAAACAAATAAACCTAATTAAATTTTAAAATAATAAAATCTGCAATTATATTTTTGCATGAAGAAAAATAAGAAAGGAATTCAAATGCATTAAAAAGAAAAGGAAATTGTGAATGTGTTGTTTTTTTAAAGGAATATCCGATTGATGAAGGGAAACCAAAATAATATGGGAAACATTTTCCGAAGAATCTTCGAACGATTCCGGAGAGAGAAAAAATAACAGAATTCCAATGAAAAAAAGAGAAGAAAAAATATTGATTTATTCCCGTTTTGTTGGAATTCTAACCAAAAACAAGAAAAATCCAAATAAAGGTTCTCCAAGAGTTTAGGATGGAATGTTTTTGGATTTTTATTTTAAACGGGAGATAATGAATTTTAAGGTTCTTCATTCTAAATCTGAGACCGTATTAATTAGTGTGATTTTTATATGATAATACATACAGACATTATTTGGTAAAAAAAGCATTTTTATTCACTTTATGGAAGAAAAAACAGAAAATGATGCGCCGAGAAAAGAGAAAGAAAAAGAAAGAAACGACCGGAGGGTACATCGGCCGAAACGTTTGTTATCTGTACATATATAAAGGACAATTGATGTGTATGTATGCATGTATGTACGTATGTCTGGATGTAACTACAAAACAATAAAACAATTAACGACCAAATATATATATATATATAAAAGTAATCTGCAGACGCGCGTTTCGGGGTTTCACCCCTCATCAGTACAGCTAGACTTATTTTTCAGCAGCTACCTCTGGTCGGGATCGAGACCCGAACGAACTTTCGCTCGTCAAGTCTCTTACCGATGGGTCCACAAGTAGCTGCCTAGAATAGAAGGCAGAATAATCGCTATATTTCCTAAACCGGAAATAAACTCACCAGAGGTCTCTAACTTGTAAACAAGTGGGACTAGCATTGTGTGTTTTCATACCCTTTTATACCTCTCTCTCTCTCTCTCCCTCTCTCTCTCTCTCTCTCTCTCTCTCTCTCTATATATATATATATATATATATATATATATATATATATATATATAACCGGTTTTGCTTTTAGTGCAAAAATTATAAACATCTGAAGTACATTCGAAGATATCTAAAAATTAATATATACATAGAAATAGCATTGAAATTATACTGAAAAATGTTCAGCATTTATAAATCTTGTATAACAATAAAGATGAGGACAACTGTTTGAAAAATTCAAATAATACAAATCCTCAAGGCTTATCTAAAAAAAATCAGTAATAAAACCGACTGAGTGGCAATACAATAAATATTGAAAAAGTGCTCAATACGTACGTAGGGCACGGTTGAGAACTAAATAAGAAACCGGGTTTCAGCGAAAAAACTCCAGGAAAACTCTATCAGAGATTTATTTGGACAAATGAATAAATATATACAAAAAAAAAAAAAGAATATATGATCGACAAAAAGTATTTCTATGGATTCAATTCTGTTGTATTATTTTTGCATATAAGGTGTGCTGCAATCAAACACTTAAATTTATAGACTAAGCGAGGTCACATGGTTTAAACCTCAGCCAATCAACAGCCCGAATACGTGGTTAGTCAACGATTTAATTACTGATATTGACAGCCATCTATTTATTCGACACTGACAAACATACCTGCAACACCGAGGAACACCAAGGAACAACCAAAGGATCATATCCAATATTAAGGGACACCAAGGAGCAACTGAAGTCTCATACCCAACATTAAGGAACACCAAGGAACAACTAAAGGATCATACTCAGTATTAAGGAACACCAAGGAGCAATCTAAGGTTTCTTCACTAAGGGTCTTCACTGGACAGTGCTCTTGCTTGTAGCCTAAGGATGGCCACAAAACTGCAGCGCTATTAAACACCAACCAACCAACCAACCAACCAACCAACCAACTAACCAACCAGCATAAAATGACTTATATCATAAGTAAATTATTAATATGCATGATCAACGTGCAATGTGTACTATGTATACTAAAACATGTCGTTTATCACAGTCATATGATATCTAATTAGCATAATTAGCTGAAGAAATGTACCATCACACCTTCTGGCTTCCAACAGACAGGGTTGGCGAGACGCCTTCCGCACAGGGGCTAATCAGCTCAATATCGAATTTAACAGGGTTGCAGAGCGGCGACGTCTTTGTCGTCATGAACCACCAAATGCAGGTGGGAATTTCCCTTTCAATGTGTGTGACAGCACCTGTAAGTCCAGAATTGGACTAACTAGCTACCAGAGGGTCCACAACAGAGGGTTCACATCTGCGACAGACTTCTAAAAAGAAAAGGAATAATTATATACAAGCAATAGTTATGTTTATGATAATTTGAAAGAAAATCAATAAATTATCTTAATTAAAGTTTTAATGAAGGGTGCATAGTATGTAGCCGTAACCGTGCTACTGTATGGCTCCACCACTTGAACTTTCACAAAAAGATTGGGAAAGAAAGCTACATGTGTTAGTTGGTCGGCTGGATTGTATAAAAAAAACCTTGGATTATCTTATGCCGAAGACGTTTTGTTTTATTCATTCTTGTTGGGTACTAATTTTTTATCTTTTTAACCCAGAGATGGTGTGTGCTATCTGGAAGCAGCAAATCCTGGAAGCAGCAAATCTGGAAGCAGCAAATCCTGGAAGCAGCACCCCATTAAAAAATAAAAATAAAAATATAATAATAATAAAATAATAATAAAGAAATAGAAGATTTCAGTCCCATTTACAAATGTCCATTGTTTTAAGTCCCTGGTAAGATAAGTTACCTTCCAAATCATCCCCCTGTTCTTCGCAAGCCATGATCATTAAATTTGGCACTTGTGTAACTTCTTCCATTGTCCGTATTCTGCCATCCTCCTTCTAAAATGGTCCAGTTTCTCCAGTGCCAATTCCAAACCAATCTTTCCAACATCCACTGACCATAAATGCTCCTTCGCAAAAATCTCCAGACTTGCATCACTGTTTTATAAGCCCTAAATGATCCCTAACGACAAAATTTCTTTAACCAGTCTGTCCAACTCAGAATCACCATCTTCAAAACCTTCAAAAACTCTTCGACCAGCCCTACAATCTCTCTCTCTCTCTCTCTCTCTCTCTCTCTCTCTCTCTCTCTCTCTCTCTCTCTCTCTCTCTCTCTCTCTTGTCCATTCATTTTATTTCATTTTATATTATATTTTATTCCACTCCTTTCCTTGCTCATTTGCCAACACCACCACAGCTGTCTTCTGCCCCGGGGGGCAATCGAAAAGAAGCGGCGGATGATCCCCAAAAATATTGCCAGGATGAGAGAAGCCCAAAACGTCACAGACAGGATACACTCTGATTGCAATTCTTTCACACTTTGCCCCTGGCGATAAAATAAAAATAAAAAATAGAAATAAAAAACAAAAATAAAAATAAATAAATCTCCTAAAAAAAGACAAAAAAAAAAGACCGAGCAACGTTAGAGTAGAACTGTGATTTTTCGCATTTTTGGAACCATTTTTTTCTCTTTTTTTTGTAGGGGGCGGGGGGCGATATCATGCGGTGATTTCATTCATTTGGCCTTTTCTTTCCTATACAGATTACAAGCGCCACGCCATTTTTATTTCTCTTATTTTTTTCTTCTTCCAGACTCCCGCCAATTCATTCACCTATGCAGCGTCCATTTTTTTCACCTTCCATTCACACTGCACCCCCTCCTTTATCTGCTGTCCACGGTTCTACCCCCCCCCAATCCCGACCCCAATCATGGGTGATCAGAGATACGTCAAACGTCAAGGAAAGGGAGTAACTCGTCTGCAATAATTTTGCAGCACCCTCAGGCAAACCTATTACCTCTTGGACGATTCCAGAAAATCGAGGTAGGGGTGTGTGTATGTGCGTGTTCGCGTTTGCATGTGTGCGTGCGCGTGCGTTTGCATGTGTGTGTGTATATATATATATATATGTATGTGTGTATGTGTGTGTGGTGTACAGTACTTGGACACAAATAAAGTGTGACATCCTTTCTATGTAATTCCAGAAAATGTTGGGATTCTTATGATATGTCTTATCGATTAGAGACTTGGCAGTGAATATTCTTTCAGACATGGCTGTATAATTGACTTCGAGCTGACCAAAGAAAAAAAACACTGAAAGTCACAAAGACACACACACATATATATATGTATGTATATATATATATGCATTTATATATGCACATTTATAAATTCACATGTATATGCACATATATATGCACATATATATACATATATATATATATATACATACACACATATATATACATATACACACATACGCACAAATGCATAAACATTACACACACATGCATGCACACACACACACACACACACACACACATATATATATATATATATATATATATATATATATATATATGAGTTGCACAGATTCGTGTAATCTGATCTGTGCGGTAACGTGGGGAGCTGACGGTAGTTATGGTGCTCCACCTCGACAAAACGAATCTCTTATCTAACAAAAAGAGGATAGACTGCTATGCTATCCGGTTGATATCAACAACAGGTCATTCTGACTATTTTACTTTATACACACACACACACACACACACACACACACACACATATATATATATATATATATGGAAATAATAAAAAAAGCCCAGGCATACAAAGGCGGACAACGTTGCGATCTTTGCTTAGAAGAAAAGTTGTGCATACTACAAAATGCAAGCAATAACTTGTTGAATAAGAGAAGTGAACTCGTTTCGAAATGTAGGCATTTAAACAAATTTTTACTGTGTCACTTACCACCTGACCCTAATTGATCCCTGAATTTCGCTCTCCTTTTTTTTTATTTATTTATTTATTTATTTATTTATTTAAAAAAAAAAAATTCATCTGAACACCGCGTGCATTAACACCAATGCAAGTTTGTTTGATTATAATGTTTTTTAAATACAAATTTAACGTCATGACATTACATCACGTGAATACAATCCACGTCACATAAACGTTAAACAAGCCACAGTTTAAAAAAACAATTTTTAGCTTTGCATTTCCCATCGCGTGAAAAACGCTGCATATAAACGCTACAAAATTTGATTTTTACCATTTCACGACTGGTTTTTTACATCTCAACCACTTCTCATCTGATGATTGGACTACCAAGAAACTTGAAGTTATGAGTGTGAAATCATAATATCAACATTAATTATATATATATATATATATATATAGTACATTCTGAGTGTATATATATATATGAGTATAGATAAAAGGATATGAAAACACCACAAAATGCTGTTAAAGGAAAACATTTTATAACATATTCATAGCTGATATTGAACAATATTTCGATTTTATAAAAATCATCTTCAGAGCTTGTTTATACTCCGTGTTCTCAAGAGCGGAGACAAAAGTCATATGAGTTCAAAACAAAAGCCTTGATGCTGCAAAAAAGAAATAAAAAAGAAATAAAAAACTTATACAATAGTTTCGAATGTGAGCACTTCCGCCGAATTTTTCTCGGTCACCAGAGTATGTAAATCTTATTGTAACAGTTTTTAAAAAAGAAAACATATTAACAAGATTGACACTAGACGAATTTTCTTATTCGAAACGGGATGAGTATTAGCCTATTGACGGTTGACCTTCAACAGATTTTTAGAAAAAGAATTTTTATTTTTGTAATTAATTTTGTAAATTTTTATTTTTCTATTTTTTGTTTTTCTTATATATAAAGTAAAAAAGTATGAACGGTTGTAAGGTTTTTATTTTTATTTTTGGATAATGTGAAAATTTGAATTTGTTGGGAAGTATATAACGGAAAATGTTATGGAAGGGGATTTTATGATTTCTGTGTCGCTAAATATATTTTTAATATATTCCCTATATATTAAAAAAGCCTTGTCTTTGGGGTATGGTTTTATCCGTAAGAATATATATATATATATATATATATATATATATATATGTGTGTGTATGTGTGTGTGTGTGGTAGACATATTCTGATTATATCTGTTTACTAAACCTGCTATACAAACGTATAAAACAGTCTTATATTATTTAATAACTCCGATTTGTAACGTTAACTATTTTTATCAACAGTCAAAATTGCGACTCGTTCGATATTTTGTCGTCTCCGTGATGTCATCGCCTCTTCACGCATTCACACACACACACACACACACACACACATACACACACACACTATATATATATATATATATATATATATATATATATATATATATATATATATATTTTTGATAATGGATTAGTGCTTCCTAGATCAGAGAACGTATTTACATCTCCCTGATATGATACGTTATGACTAGAATCCCCAACGATCGCAATCCTGAGAATTCGAAGAGTAAACATTTTATGCTAAAGTATTAGTCAAAAGATATCCCTGATGAAATAAAACGGTAATTCTTTCAAACTGAAGCAGTGTCAGTACTACTATACGACTGCACCAATTAGAGTCTAACAAAAGATTTGTAGAATTAGCTAGATGTGAACTACGCAAGAATGTTGCGAGCTGCTTTGAACAAATCCCGGAAGCAGCATCATACAAGATACAGCTTTACTGCCACATCCAAATTTTTAATGTGAAATTAGAATACATCAACTGCACGTCTACAGAAGGGTAAGATTCCTCACTAGTGGGGCCACCTGTTGGCCGTGGGTGGTGGATGGAACCGTGGTGGCTTAGCAGTCCATGACATGCAACACTGCATTATAACTTTTAGGCTAGACGGCAGTTGTAGAGACCCCTTTAGTTTAAACTGGGCTCTTTAACCTTGGTAACCAATCCAGGAGAAAGAAAACTAAATTCAAACCTGTTAAACTCGGCTTAAGAGATAAACCTTGCGTTGCATCTGTAACGTTCTAATAGTTACAATCTAATCTATATG
The DNA here is from genome assembly GCA_023376005.1 of Doryteuthis pealeii. NCBI lineage: Eukaryota > Metazoa > Mollusca > Cephalopoda > Myopsida > Loliginidae > Doryteuthis > Doryteuthis pealeii. Next base: position 17,860,893 of record CM042169.1, read on the forward strand.
TTGTATAGCGGGTCTTGTCAACGTGCCTCCAAATTCACGACACTAAAAAGGTGTTCGGCACGTGGCGGTCGTCTTGTCGATAAAAAAAAGTACAACGCGAGAAATATATCGTCACAAGCTTTTTAGCTTTTATCTTCGGGCTCGTCTTGTGGGTTGTTTCGGAGAGGAGGAAAGGCAGAGAGAAAGAGGGAGAGACACTGTTAAATTACTGTGATCCCACACGAGGGAAAGAGGCCCGTCCGAATCCTACGCTGTCGGAAATCAAAAAGAGGACGATATTCTTGTTCGTCATTACTCGTCACCACGTGACTTCCGGTTCCGGTCAACACCCGAAACTTCCGGTTGGCGTTCAATTCTCCATTCGGGGGTCATGCCCCGGTCAAATTCCCGACAAACCGTTTTGTGTTCATCACTACTTTTGAAAAAACCTTTACTCGCTCTTATTTCCTCTTCCTCTCTTTTCTATAGTAGTCCTCCCAAAACTCAGGACCTTCATCATCTCGTTACAGCGTCCTACTCGTGCGGAGTGGCTGATAAATATATATATGATTATTTCAACTCTTTTTATAATATATGTGCTAGAAGTCTGTGGCTGAAGGTCTCTCAGTGTCCTGGATATGAGACTCAGTGTTAGAGTGGACCTGGGAGTAATGGTGATGAAGGTGTACTCCACATACCCCAGAGTTCTAAAACTGGAACTTCACCATCAGATAGAGTTTATTCGAAGGTGAAGTTCCAGTTTTAGAGCTCTGGGGAATGTGGAGTACACCTTCATCACCATTACTCCCAGGTCCACTCTAACCTGGAGCAGCAGTAGTACCACCAGGTCGATGGCAATATAGCACTACTCCCTCTGGGGATACCCGAACGTTACAAGTCTTTAAGCGTAGGTCGCAGACAACTGATGAAGTGAAAGATTTTATTTGTCATGAAATGATCAGCAATACTAGAGGCGATGACTTGGCTAGCGATGAAGAACTCTAAGGCGACGCCTCGGGAGTGTAGAGATCGTGAGGGCAAGCATTTTAATGATATAATCTTTAAAACAAAGAGATGAGAATAACAACAAATTATTATTGCTTCTTATAGTTTATGATGATTTTTGTTACTCATGTTAAATTTTGTACTTTATCTATAACTAACAGCGGCTACCTGGCGTCGCCTGGGTAGAGAGGGCTTTTTTTTTAGTTAGTCCCGTAGATCATTTATTACTGAATCGTGAGTTGAATCCTCGTGGGATGCTCCATTTAAACTCCTATGTAAAAAAATAGACCTTGCATTGATCCAGCTACTCTAAAAAGAAATGCTAATTTCTACTCTGTAACACAAGTTCATATTTGTTATCTAAGTCTTCGGGGCGGCCTAAGGTCGGCATCAGCCAGACAGCAAGGGAGTCTATCCCCTTTTCAATAGCGCTAGATCAAGGAGATTATTTTAGCATCTGAGGTGGAGCACCACACCTACCATCAGCTCCTTACTTTACCGCACAGATCCTTGTGCTATTCATAAGCTGAGTTGGCGGGGGCCGATATCGAACTAGGAACCTTGTGGTTTCTAGCCGAACACTCTACCGACTGAGCTAAACCGGCCCATGTTATCTATACATATATAAAGGGTAGTTGTGGGAATCTGTATGTCCGGAGGAAACTTCGGAAATAAAACAATTGATGACAAAGTAAATATGTATACACATTAAATATCAGCTTGGTTTTTGAGCAAAAATAATGAAAATTTGATTTATATTCGTGAAAATAATCAAAAAAATAACATTTAAATGATAACACGGATCTTTTTTTTTTCATTTAATATTTTAGAGAGTAGGCATTAGCAATTTCTTAAGCGGAGTTTCACAGGTTTGAATTCAGAGTTTTCCTTCTCTTAGACTGTTTACCTAGTCAAGGTTAAAGAACCAAGTCTGTCCTACTATTTACTCATAGCTGGAGGGAGAGTAGTTGGATGTATACCTTTCAAAGTGTATTAGCGCTATGCGAAATGCAAACAACCTTGTCTAGGATTTGAACTCGAGTAGACGAGTCCATTTCCCACGACTCTAACCATTACACCCCCCCAAAATTGCTTTATCATATATGTGCTAGAAGACAGTGTCTGTGTGAATCATGGGTATGATGTTAAACTGCATCTAGCGGTGAGGCTCCAATTCTGAAGCTCTGGGAGTGTGGGAGCACCCTTCATTGCCTTTACTCCCAGGTCCATTTTGACCCGGAGTAGTCGTACCTGTTAGGGTACCATCAATGGGTTAAATAGAAAAATGAGTTTAAAAATGTGTTTAAAAAATTAGGTTTTAAAAAATTGAGTACTCATCAAGAATGAATAAAAATGCTAATTAAGATTAGATAATGAATATTTCATAATCGTTGAAAATATAACTTAAATAACAAAGGGAATCGTGTTGTCAGTGGTGACGTAATTTCGGTTACAGACAACAGTTACACAATCTACAATATACTAACTCGCAAAAAACATAAATAACACCCTCCGGGTGGTATAAAAAATATTTTTGATATAAATTGCCTGAGGTGGGTGGGAGTTCAAAATTCAATATCATAAGTAAGTAAAAACATACAACAATAATAAGTAAAACAATTTGAAATGGAAACTTAGTTTTGTCCCCCTAAAATAAAATGTCACCTGCATCTATTAATTATCAAATAATTACTTGGAATACTTTGCACATACATTTTCCACAAAATCGTAAATATTTATTTATATGTAAACCTTTTACTTCTTTCTTTATCTAGTGCTGAGGCTTCAATTATGGAACTCTTGGGGAGGGTGAGCTCCTTTATTAGCATTACTCTCAGGTCCAGACTGACCCAGAGTCGTAGTGCCTCTTAGGTCCGATCTATGGGTTAAATAGTTTAAAAAAAAAGAGTTTTAATAATTGTGTTTTAAAAAGTGAGTTTTTAAGAACATTACTTCTTGAAAATCCACCTGCACAGGTGGAATCACTGATACATAGCCTGGAGAATGCAACACGAAACATCGGCTTCTATGTGCACTCCGATAAAACAGAGTTCGCTTGTTTTAAAAAGAAAGGAGACATCTCCACAATCGATGGTAAGTCTATAAAGTCAGTAGGACAATTCACATACCTAGGTAGTAATATCTCATCTACGGAAAGCGATGTTAATACACGCACAGGGAAGTCATTGTCTGCTATAAACAGCTTACATCAGATTTCCCCGACAAGCTAAAGTGAAAATTTTCCAAGCCGTTGTTGTATTAGTGCTACTGTATAGCTGCACTACTTGGACCGTAACGAAGCGCCTAGAGAATGAACTAGATGGAAGCTGCACAAAATAAATCGAATAAATCATGTAAACAACCACCACAAGAAAGCAGCTGTACAACCCTTGCTAGCTATTTCACAAACCATCCAAGTGAAATGAATAAGACATGCTGGAGAAGCGAGGACAAACTCATAAGCGACGTTATTCAATGGAAGCCTGCACATGTAAATGCCAGTGCAGGTCGTTTGGCAAGAACTTAATAGACCGGCTCTTTGCGCAGAGGACCTCCTGAAGACAATGAATTATAGGGACAGTTGGCAAGGACTTACATAGACCAGCTCTGTACGGATGCTGGATGCTGCGCAGATGAACTCCTGAGGAGAATGAATGATAGGGATAGTTGGCAAGACCTTACATAGACCAGCTCTGTGCGGATTATGGTTGCTGTGTAGAGGACCTCCTGAGGACAATGAATGATCGGGACGGTTGGCGAGAAATTTTTCATGGATATCAGTGCTCATTGCACGACATGACGGTGATGAATCCACAAGAATAAATAAATTAAAAAAAAAAAATAAACCATGGGCTGACATGCTGCGAAATCCAACCAGCCAGCCGAGAATAAAAGCAAAGACGGAAAAAAAGACACACACTAGGAACCGGGAGAATTTTGTAATATCAGATTTTTTTTCCCCGCCGTCGAGGCCAAAACAATAAAAGAGACGCTTCACCAACAGGTGCCCAGAGCTCCCAATCATTGCTATCAATAAATGTTATCTTTGTATGCTCCGGAGCAAGAAAGTCAATATGATTTGGTATGTATCAGTCGAGTGGATCTGAGATTTGTCGATACGACATCTCCCCAAACATACGTTGCGTATTAGAAAATTAGAAACAAGAGTTAATTGTATCTCAATAACGTTCTGTCGACCACCGTATATTCGCGAGGGTGTGTGTGTCTGGGGCTAGGGAGTCTGGGGTCTGCACGGAGGAGAATAACAGTTGTCTCCGCTCAGGGGGAAAACCAAGTGGTATTTTGAGCCGAGGTTAAACATCTCTTGGCCCTGTTCTGGTTTCCGTTTCTATGACGACGCAAAATTTGCATGGAAATAAACGTGTGGGTAAAGAAAGGCATATATTGACATAAAATAACGTTGTAAGAAATCGATAGGGGAGGTTTTTAAAGAAGGGCATTACCGAACTGGCACTTGAGGAAGATGGAAAATTCCTGGTGATGTATGTCCTCTTTGAGAGAGGCAGGCATACGTAGGCATCGAATATATATCTGTCAATGGTCGTACATATTCAAGTTTGATATTGTGAATATATGGCTTTCAAGATATCAAATGAATATTTTTCTAGGAAAATGGTCGTCGCCCAACATAATAAATATGTTTAGATATAATAGGTTTATTTTATTCTTTATATATATATATATATATATATATATATATATATATATATATATATATATGGTTGGCAACCGTCCGTCTATTTTAGACGATGGCGTAGTTTTTTTTCTTCTCTCTCACTCACTTACAGCTACGTGAGTGGCTGAACAGACCGATCCTTGAATGTCAGTCTCTGGTGCAATGGCTGCAAACAAAAGGTGATGCTTTCTGTAGGTTTTGGGGGTGCTGCTGTTTCTCCTTTCTTTTAGCTCTCTTTTCTGTGGCAGCTTTTTTCCTCTCTTCACTTCTTTTTGTTCCTTGTTTGACGAGGAGGCGCCAGGTTGCACGGTCTCTCTCTCTCTCTATATATATATATATATATATATATATATATATATATATATATATATATATCAGAAAGATAGAACTCCCACTACCAACTTAAACACTCCTACTAGCACCAGCATTTGACCACCCCTCTCCTATTCACGACCTCCTAACATACCCGTATGAAAATGTCCACCGCTGAAGCAAGAACTCAATCCAACGCCCTGAAGAAGGTCTAACAGACCGAAACGTTATAGCGTCGACATCACTATCTACAATAAACATCCATCTTGTGCAACATCTTTGTACAAAAAGTATCTATATTTTCGGTAATTTGGGACACACTGGTATTCTGAAAAAGTTAACGTTCCATTCATTGTTCATTTCTATCTTGGTAAATACAGCTTTAAAATCTGGACTTTTTGACACACCGTATATTCTGAAAAAAAAAGTAACGTTCCATTTATTGTTCATTTCTATCTTTGCTTCAATCTCGATAATTTTATGACAATCCTTATATAAATTATATATATATACTACAAAAACCTGACCCGGGGGATCACCCATTCACCTCTCAGTAGGTAAATGGGATTAGGGAAAAGAGGATTTGTAAACTGAACTAATTTTTTTTAATGGTCGGAGAGTTTTAAAAAAATATCAGAATCATTTTGTAAGATTTCTAAATAAAGGAAACATTTGACCTAATTTAAATTGAAATGGATTATGGAAATTTATTAAACTACGGGCTCGACGCTGTTGCTGAATCTTAACATACAAATAAAGTGAGAAGTTAAAGTGTCTTTCCCACAATCACTCTCCCATCTCTCTGTTTACTTATATAGAGAACCTAACATATATAACGAGGAGGTAATTAAGATATACATAGAGATGGGGAAAGTGATAGGCAGTAGTTGAAGTGAAATAGGGGTCAGTTTCTGACTTAATTGCAAATTACTACTAATTAGAACCAATCAAAATAGAATGTTATTCAAACAAAAACCAATTCTAAAAGCAAGGAATGAGTAGTATGAATTTTGTATCATTAAACTAAACATGAAAAAAAGTCTTGTTGAGACAAAGATTGTTTCGCTCAGCTTTAGTATATTATATATACTAGCAAATATATGCACCCTCCGGGTGCAAGTATTTAAGTTTTAATGTAATAAAATATCATATAAATTAGAAAGGCTAATGAAACTAAATAAGAATGCAGATAAAAAGATTTGAAACATAGAACAACTGGAACTTACTCGTCCATCACTTTCGTCCTTTATTGCTAATTTTTTCTAATTTAACTATTTAGTTAAATTAGGAAATAAAGAATAAAATTACAGTTATTTCTTCTTGTTAATGGATTTCATTTAAGATTTATTGAAGAGATTTTTGCTTATATTCATTAAGATAAAATCAAACAATTAGAAATCAATAATACTAAACACATATTTATTAAAATCAAATTTTAATATCAATATGCAAATTAGCCTTCCCGTTCACATTGTAAACCGCTATTTTGTTGTATATAAATACAATTGAATGTTATCAGTATGTAGATATTACCAACAGTATTAATAATGTAAAACAATTTTATTAATAATTGAGGTTTAAAATAAAATGATAATCATGGAGAATGTGACGTAAATAACAAAGGGAATTGTCACTTGAGTAGTAATATAGTTTCGGTTACAGATAGAAAAACTCACAATCTCCATTATAATAAGATATACTAGAAAAAACGTGACCTGTTGGGTCAGCCGTCGAGCTCTGAGTAGATAATTGAGATCAGGAAAAAAGAGAGTTTGCAAAGCGAATTAAATTTATAAAAATAAATACGACCGGAAAATTAAAGAAAAAACAACTTTAAAATCATTTTCTAAGATTTCTTAGAAAGAAAACGTTTGACCTAATTTACCTTAAATGCACCTAATTCTTGGAAGTTCAATCTCCGTCTCACACTCTCCAATTTCTCTCTTTGCTCTCACAGAGTTAATCAAGATATGTATAGAGAAAGGGAAAGTAATGTTGTATTATCGTCGCCCGGAAGAGGAAGCCTCCGGCAAAAAGACAAAGAGAAATATAAAAATATATATTTAAAAAAAAGGGGAAAACGGAAGAGAGGTTTCCCGGTCAGAGAAGCAGGGGGAAGATAAATAAATATATGACAAATATCCGTTATCAGATCAAAAGATAAAAATGTGTAGGCATATTAGCGGACGTAAAGACAAGATCAAAAGATAAAGATGCGTAGGCGTATTTATCAATATAAAGGCCAAAGGATTCAAGTCGACAGGCAGAGACCCCAGCGAACAGCCGATAGCATCACCTCGCGTCTCCCGTTAACCCTCGGGCATTTCCATTGTGAACACTCGTCGCCGCACTCACCAACCGCTCGGGCATTTTCCTTGTAAACACTCGTCGCCCCTTTACCACCCACTCACCGAAGAAAATAAAGACGGGTCCTATTTTTTATATATACGTGTCTGCGGTTTTATTGAAGTACAGTCAAGCGGCTATACAACAGTAACAGACAGAATGTGAGTAAGAGACGGTCAGTTTTGGACTTAATTGCAAATTAGGACTAATTAGTACCAATTAAAATGTATTCTTTAAAACATAAATCAATACCAGAACTCATGAATATTTTAGCATGTATGTTGTGTCATTAACCTAAATAGCCTTTAGGAAACAATCATTGATTTAGTCAGCTTCAGTATAATGATAAAAGAAACGTGACCCGTTGGGTCACATATTGAGCTCTGGCTGGATAATTGGGATCAGGAAGAAAGTTAGTTAGCAGAACGAATTAATTTATAAAATATAAATACTACCGGAGAATAATAAAAAAAAAATTAAGATTATTTTTCTTAAATTTGCAATTAAGTCAAAAACTGACCCGTCTTATATATAAGCCAGCCATTAGCAGCTGAAAATTAACATCCGAACAACGTGGGAAGTTCATACTACCGCTCACACTTTCCAATCTCTCTCTTTACACTCACAGAGACAACTAATATGTATTAGAAATAAGTAATCAAGATATATATAGAGAGGGGGTAAGTGACAGGCAGAATGTAAAGTAAGAGACGGGTGAGTTTTTGACTTCATTCCAAATTACGACTAATTAGAACCAATTAAAATGGATTTTTTTCAAACATAACTTAATTCCAAAACTAAGGAATATTTTAGTATGTATTTTGCGTCATTAATTTAAATAGGAAAAAGTCTTGATTCACGCATCTTTTAATATATGTATATTCATGTACCAATTTATCCACAGGAGTAGGATGTGACACAAAGTCAATTTATAAGCGGAGTTTAACAGTTTAAATTAATAGTTTTCCCTCTCCTAGACCGGTTGGCATACCAAGGTTAAATAGCCCAATCTGCTCTACTGTTTATCCATGGCTGGAGGGAGAATTATTGGATTCATTCCTTCCTCTATGTTATTAGCGCTGTGTAGATTAGCTCAGTCGGTAGAGGGTTCGGCTAGAAACAACAAGGTTCCTAGTTCGATTCCGGTCCTCGATAACTCAGCGTATGAGTAGCACAGTAGATAGTGACAGCCCTTCTTCCTGACCGAGAATCGTAAATTTTCAGGACAGTAACATCCCTTCTTCCTGACTGTGAATCGTTTTACGATTCACAGTCAGGAAGAAGGGATGTCACTATCCTGAAAATTTACCACTACGTCTAAATAAAAGAAACTTTTAAAAAATTACAGAGTTTTCTGATATTTATTCCTTGATTATTATTATTATTATTATTATTATTATTATTATATTATTATTCCTTGACTAACATACTATGGTAACAACATTAGCATAATATAGTACGTTAATGCTTCACACCTATGCCCAAACCTGGTATATGTATCTCCAACAACGGATACTGATACAAAAATACATCTCAAATATATATATATATATATATATATATATATATATATATATATATATATATAAGGTAATCAATTTTTAAGAAAGATTCCTTGGGGTTTAACAAAACCTGTTTAAATGATAAATTGCGTCCGACTAGGAACCACAAGGTTCCTGGATCGATACCCATCCTCTCCAACTCAGCGTATAAGTAGCACAGGGATCTGTACGGTAAAGTGTGGAACTGATGGTAGGTATGGCTCTCCGTCTCAGACACGAAAAATAATCTCCTTGGACTAGTGCTAGTGAAAAGGGGATAGACTACCTCGCTGTCTGGCTAATACCAACTTTAGGCCACCTCGATGACTTCGGGTTAGCTCAATCGGTAGAGCGTTCCACTAAAAACCACAAGGTTCCTATTTCGATACCGACCCTCATCAACTCAGCGTATGAGTAGCACAGTGATCTCTGCGTTAAAGTAAGGAGCTGATGGTAGATGTGGCGCTTCACCTCAGACGCAAAAATAATCTGCTTGGTCTTGCGCTAGTGAAAAGGAGATAGACTCCCTCGCTGATTGATTGATACCGACTTTAGGCCACTCTGACGATATATATATATATATATTCTTTCTTAATATACTATACTACACACACACACACACACACACACACACACATACACACACACACACACAAAGTAAAGAGCTGATGTAGATTGGCGCTTCACCTCAGACGCAAAATAATCTGCTTGGTCTTGCGCTAGTGAAAAGGAGATAGACTCCCTCGCTGATTGATTGATACCGACTTTAGGCCACTCTGACGATATATATATATATATATTCTTTCTTAATATACTATACTACACACACACACACACACACACACACACACACACACACACACATATATATATATATATATATATATATATATAAAGTCATCATGAGGTTGTGCTGACTGCAATGATTCCTACAGCTCACTTTCTCTTTCTCACTCTACCCGTCCCTATCGGTTATCGCTCCTGACAGGTCTTCTGCACGGCATCCAGTATCCATACCGAGCTGATTGATGTTGAATTTTGCTGGTCAGCCTACAATAGTGTGTCCATGTGTAGGTATTCGCAGAAGAACATTACGTCTGAGTTCGTCCTTGCTTCTCCAGCAGTGTCCAGCATGTCTTGCTTGGATGGTTTGTGTGATTGGAGGAAAGTGCGCAATGCAAATTTTGATATTTTTATGAGAAATATTAAGAATAAAGATAGCTCAATTATTTTTGTTGGCCTATGAACTGATTTTGAAATACATTTAATTTTTTCCCTACTTTAAACCGCTCACAGCGGCTCTGCCACCACTGAGATAAGCAATGTACAAAAACTGGGGACAGATTATAATACTAATAATAGAACTTTATTTGAAGAGAATGAGTTTAGAGGTGAATAGATAGTGGACTTTGAAATGCCCCATCATACAGATAAAAAGATTCCAAGAAAATGTGGTAGAGCTGTGAGGGAGGCAAAGAGTTAAGCAGCTGATAGCGGTTCTCCTACCACTGCAATCCTATGCATACCACACCCAAGTACGAAAACTGATGGTTAGTTCATTACGAATGAGCTGAAGGACTTTGATTACAATGATAATAGAATTTATTGAATAGAATAAGTTCTGAGGTGAATAGATTATGACCTTTGAAATATCCCATCATAGAAGTAAATAAAAATGACAAGAAAATTCGGCACAGCCCTGGGTGGGGGGGGATTTAGTCGGCCAATTTAGTAGGTGAACTCAGTCACCAAGAGTTAAAATCAAATACCTTTTTGAAAATACACATGCAGTGAAGGGGGGTAGCAATGTAGTCTTAGCCATTTTTTTCATTTTGCAGTAAATCTTTTTGTTTAGATAAATCCCAAAGAAATTATTTTCTCATTTCTCTGAATTTTTGAGATGAGGCTTGATGATTAGTATTATTCGGACTATTGTCCTCTTCTTCATTGTTATCTGTACAACGTCTCGGCCAATGTGCCCTCCGGCCTTCTTTAGGTATTTCTTGTAACTTTGAATCTAACCCTTTATTCAGTCCACTGGGGGTATCCTGTTCTCATTCCGCTAACCATAGCTGGGGTATAGACGTTAAGCTGTGTTAACTATTATTCTATGTTACTGCAGCTCCTGACCAGGATTGAACCTGCAGTTTAGAGATAACTGTCACTTAGAACTGTCTTAACCTAACTCCTTTATCCACTATGCCATGTGTCCTATAATACAAATAATACTTATGTTATCATAATTCTATATTTGTGCTTCCTTTTTTTAGAGGCCAATTTTTCTATCTGTAAGATGAGTTCAATCAAATAACACTTGGATGGATAAATTTAGTCTTATGATTCCTTTCCCGCTGTTTTTCTTTATTTAAATTGTTTGTTAAAAATAAAATGTTGTCAATCAGATAATTCCGGTGCCATTGGAGGAGAGTCTATTGTCTGATTGATAAATAATTAGTTGTTATAATGTTGTTATTTAAAACTGAAACAGATGGTCGATGTCCATCTTGTGGGACAATAAATAAACTTTTTCTATTCGTTTTGTCGGGTGGTTCGTTTAGGTACCACTGTTGACAAAAATCTTGGATTCTTGTAACATCGGAATCCTTTTAAGCATTTCTTTGTTGTTCTGGCTATCTTTTTAATATCAAGGTGGAATACTCAAAGCCTTATATATTAAAAAAAAATTGTTTTTTAAAAACACCTTAAACGAGAAACTTTGAAAGCAGTCAACATGTTCTCAAATGCCTATAATTTCCCGCCAACTCTCCTCGCACCATTCCCCATACATTCTTATAAATTGTGAACCCCTGTCCTACTAATTACTATTGCTACTCTTTGTTTAAAAAGAAACAATGGAAACATCTCACCAGTTCCACACCTGATGATGGCACAAGGTAGTGCAGAAAGCACTTTTGGTAAAACATTTGGTGGATTCATACACAAATTCCACCCAGATATTAAAAAGATGGCCAGACAGAAAGAATTTAATAAAAACTCATCAGACAAGAATTGCCCGTTGAGTTCAACAAGACATATATATATATATATATATATATATATATATATATATATATAATATATATAAAATTTAAATCAGTTGAGTTAAATAACAGCCTTCATATAGATTCTTTTAAAAATCAACCAAAAGTCAAAAATTAAAATAAAAAAAAGTATATATAAGGAAAATTAATTAATACAGTTTAGCTATTTATTTCATTAAGATATACTCCTAAATTCTGAAATGTGAAAAATAAAGATTTTAAATGTTGAAAAAAAAAATGTCAGTCTAAGAAAACCATTCTCCATCTCTTAATGGTCTAACATCCATCTTCTACAATAAATAAACTTTTTCTATTCTTTTTGTTGCGTGGTTGACATAAAAC
>CM042169.1:17880655-17893155 GCA_023376005.1 Doryteuthis pealeii
ATTATTTGGAGTATTCGGACTTTTGTCCTCATTTTTATTGTTATTTGTACAAGAAGGTTTCGAGTCCGAAAAGAAGGTTCCCAAGTCCGAAAGAAAATATCTGAGGAAGGCCGGAGGACGCATCGGCCGAAATGTTGTACAGATAACAATAAAGATGAAGACAAACTCCACTGGCGCGAACTGAAACCGCGCAACCTCGGTTACAATTTTCTCAAGAAGGTAATATTGTCACACGCCTCTTGCCGTTGCCATATGCTTATATGCACGCCTGATCTCGAGAGAATTTGCATACGTGCAATCCCATTCTCGCTGGTTCGAGATCGCCCTTCGTTAAATATAGTGCTTACAGCAGTCATATTTCTTTCCCACGATAACCCTGCAAGCCAGACTCGTCCGCGCACGCTTTGAGTTTCGAGGTATGTTATTTTCATTACATCCACAGAATTTAGTCTAACTTACCTGGGATGGGTCAACATTATTCTTCCAAATTCCCAATATTCTTAGGTACCTGTAACTTCAACCATGATCTGAAGGTTAACGACTTTCACTCGACACAGTCGCACAAATTTCACCAATCTTTCACCAAATTCCAATTAAAATAATCTTTATCTCTCAGACCGGATTTTAACTTTAATATGGTGCTTGAAAGAAGCTACCAGATTCTAAGACGAGAAAGAGTCGCCTTCATTTTGTTTCTTATTTCGTGTCATCCAAATCACGGCTCTCATCACGCCGAGCACACAGAGCAAAACGTAATGCTTCGTCCTGTCGAGCAACGTCACTACATTACTTAATACAATTCCGGCCTCCAAGGTAAAAGGCCTTCCGTGCAGCATGTCGACTATGAAGCCTTCAAGAGTCTTTATAAGCAGTTTTGTAAGGAAGCGTGGTGTAATGGTTAAAGTCATGGGAAATGGACTCATCGCCCCGAGTTCAAATCCTGGACGTGGTAATTGCATTTCACTTAGCGCTAATACCCTTGGGAAAGGTATGAATCCTACTCTCCCCCCAGCTATGAGTAAATAGTAGGGCAGACTGGGCTCTTTAACCATGGATAGGTAACCAGTCTAGAAGGAAAACTCTGAATTCAAACCTGTTAAACTCCGCTTAAGAAATTGACCTTGTGTCGCACCCTGCTCGTGCGGAGGGGTTGGTAAATATATTTAAGCAGTTTTACGATCGGACAGTGAAAGAAGATGTGTTCAAGCGTCTCCTCCCCCTTACACCGAACGCAAACTGGTGTAGTAGCCAAATACCCTTTTTTCAGCCACTTGTCGACCCAGAGGGTGTCGTGAATCACTCACCAGGTGAGTTAAACCTCATCGTTGTTGAGCACTTCAACCTGAGATCCCAAGGACAGAGTAAGCGATCTTCACACCGAGCCTCTCGGTCAAATCGCCCCTCCTCACAAATATTAAATATAATGCCCTACTCGACCGCAGTTGGGTATCAGTGTGAGGTCTAACTGGAACGATCATCTGCTCTGCTGTTATCAGAAGTCTTATACGAAAAGCAGACATGCGCATATGTCCTTCCGGTAAAAAGCTATGAATTCCGGCCAAGCGCAGATCTCAACTTTGATATTTCGTATTATTATTTATTTTGTAAAATAAATACAAAAATATATCACAGGATATAAAATAGAGAAGGGGAAAGCTGGCCATTTCAAACTTTTAAATTAACTATTTCCATTCGTGACCCAATTCATACTACAATTTTCGATTCACCATGAAACCAATTCGCACTACAAACACCAAAACTTATCAGCCTCTCTATGACAAACCTACACCTAATCCCGTATTCATATAGTCGTGAGGGAGGGATGATTTGATTTATATATACAATTTAAAACGAAACATCCCAGTGATATTTCGTATTAGACTCTGCCAATTCAGCCGATGCCATTCACGTGAGTAGAGGGTCCGGCTACAATTCTTTTTTTTTTAACAATATATCTTTTTTTTTTCCTAATACATTTTAATATTTGCCGTTTTTAAATCCCCCAAAATAGATTAAAAGAACAACTACAAAAAAAAAAAAAGCAGAAACAGAAATGTATTATTCTTTGAATAAGGTTCGTGACACACGTGGTAAAAATTAACCGACTTATAGTTCTATTTTTTTTTTCACCGGTATTTATTTATTTGTTATTTTTTTGCCCATTAAAAAAAAAGAAAAGAAAAGGCATGGATAATTGGATTCTCTTTTTTGGCTCCGTGGGTACAGATGTATTCTGTTGGAAATGGTAAGGGTTAGTCGCACCTACACATTTCTCCCTAGCTCAAAGAATCCAGGAGTAAGGAGGGGAACTTCAGCATTCTCTTTTTTTAGACCAACTTTTTTTAGTCTAACACAAATCATCAAGAGTTGTTTATTCTAAAATTCAACAGTTATTCTGGTGCCTCTATTTATTGTTTGGAGTAAAGTATGTTTTTAGATTAAATTCAAATGTGTTTAAGTTTATAAAGGTTCTTATATAATCAATGGATCAATAGATTATCAAATAATCACAGATCATGGTATGGAAAAAAATGTAGATCTATAATAAAAATTTATCTCTTAGAAAAAAAAAATTATTTCCTTGTGATTCTGAAATTTTAAAAATATTACTAGTAGTAATTAAGTACTTTTCAAAAAAAAATCTAAATATCTGTTATATGATAATGGCGGTCTGCTTATCTGGGATTCTTAAACTGACCACAATAAAATGTATAACTTACATGTTTCTAAAGTTTTATGCTTTAGAAAGTTTTAATTACTTAAAAATTAAAAAAAAATGAGTTGTAGGTCGTACATGAAATAAAAAGAAAGAAACGAAGAAAGAAGTATTAAAGAAAGAAAAAAGAAGGAAAACTAGAAATTATAACGGTAAAAGAAAGACAGAAATAAGGAATAAAAGATGTCTGGAATACGAAAAAAACACATACACATCTACACACACACACACACACATCTACACACACACACACACACATATATATATATATACATATATAGAGACATATATATGTATATATCCAATATAGTATCCAATTGCCGCTTTACCTTTACTGATTTATTCATCGCTTAGTAGATATATGAAAAGATTATTTGGCGGAAACATTTTTTATGAAAACATGTAGAAAATTACGAAAATATGTAGAAACAACTTCTGGTTATTTCCTAGTTGAGTAACATGAGTGACCCAGAAAAAACAGAACCCAAATTATTTATTTATTTTCCCATTAAACTAACCCTAAACACCAACTCTAACCCTAAACCTTGTTGGGACTTAAACTTAAAAAAAAATTAAAATTAACAGTTTTATTACAAAATTTCTGGGTTCTGTTTTTTCTGGGTCACTCTGTAATATTATGTTACTCAACTAGGAAATAACCCAACTTCTTTAATTAAATTTTATGAAATTGTTAGAATTTCTTCCGTTTAAAAATGGAAAAGTTGTGCCAAGAGGGATCATATTCTTGATAGTTTCTTATAGTGGGGATAATGTGTGTCTAACCGAAACTAAGTCACCATCGACATCACAGTTCTCTTTGAAATTCACGTTATATTATAAATTATTATTAAATAATCATTATTTAATCTTAATTAGCATTTTAATTCTAAGATAATGTGTTTTTGCAATTACAGTTTAATTTACAGAAGATTTGAAAAGTCTTATCGTCAATAAAATAATGAATAAAAAATATTGTGGAAAAATATTTGAGGTGGGCCCTCTACTCACGTGGATGGCGTCGGCTGGAGTGGCAGTGTCCAATATGAAATACCGAAGTCGAGATCTACGCCTAACGGGAATGTTATACCTTTCTACCGGGATGTGAGCCTTTCGTATAAATCGACTTCAAATGTCAAAGGGAAGGAGATAATCGTTTGATGTTCTACTGATCCCATTGTTACCT
This sequence comes from Doryteuthis pealeii, assembly GCA_023376005.1. Classification (NCBI taxonomy): domain Eukaryota; kingdom Metazoa; phylum Mollusca; class Cephalopoda; order Myopsida; family Loliginidae; genus Doryteuthis; species Doryteuthis pealeii. The sequence goes on from CM042169.1 coordinate 17,884,555, forward strand.
GACCTTACCTTCTTGATCACTTTGAGATTAATATACAGAAAGAAACTTTGTTTCCTTGAAAGGATAGTTAATTAACCCTTGATTGTACCAGAGGATTGCGAAACTGGCATTGTTTCACGACAGCTGGATAATTAACCACGGACTCTATGCTCTTTGTGTGGGTAGGTTAGAGTAACCTTCCTTTATTGATAGTTAACTTAGAGTGACCGGTCGTGGTGTTATGCAAATATTAGTGGCAGGCCGTCGGTAAGTCTCTACTTAATGACTAGTGGGCGCCGCCATTTGCATTCTGGACGGCGTACGTCGTTTGAGACGATCGATTCGTGTTACTCTTCTTACATTGCGCTTTGGACGCAGGATTTTTTTTACTAAAAGGAATTATCAACTTCACGTCGAGTACTTTCTAAGGATTCATAAACCAGACATGACTGCTCCACCAGTTACAATGGACCGACAACATTTGGAGCTGATGAAGCAAATGATTGAGTTTCACCAAGAAAATATCTCACTTGAGATTACGTTGTAATAATTAGATGGCGGTATATCTTCAGTTCTTACTACTACTACTACTACTACTACTACTACTACTAATAATAATAATAATAATAATAATAATAAAAAGTTATGGAATATGAAAGTGAAAGTGATACCAATTGTAGTTGGTGCACTTGGAACGGTCCCAAAAGGATTGGAAACGGGTTTGGAAAGTTTGGAAATCAGAGGAAGGATTGAAACCATTCAGAACACTGTACTGCTGAAATCTGCCAGAATACTCAAAAGAGTCCTGGACACCTGAGAAGACTTGCTGTCACTCAGACTCCAGTGAAAGACCATCAGCTAATGCTGATGTGAAAACTCAAAAGGAGCAAATAATAATAATAATAATAATAATAATAATAAATCATGCTTAGTGGGCAACCAAACATGTCCCGTGTTAGAAGACCCGACCGACCTTCGATAGGACTGGCAAACGGCAAACTGGCACACAGCAAAAGACGGTCGATTCGTGTAACTCTTCTTACACTCTTGTCTCTTTTTCTCACCCCCTCATGGTCGAAAGATTTTTCGACAATGTGGCTAAAGTTCTATTTTGACAGTAAGTATTAATTTACAAAATATTCTTTATGAATAAGTAAGTTAGTAAAGTCGTTGGGGTGGCCTAAAGTCGGTATCAGCCAGAAACGAGGGAGTCTACCCCCTTTTCACTTGCGCTAGACCAAAGAGATTGTTTTTTAGCGTCTGAGGCGAGGCGCCACACCTACCATAAACTCTTCACTTTGCCGCACAGATTCCTGTGTTACTCATACGCTGAGTTGGCGAGGGCCAGTATCGAACCAGGAATCGTACGATTCCTAGTCAAGTGCTCTACGGTCTAACTATCATCAACTTTTGATTACCTCATCCACACCCATTTATTTATTTATTTTTCTCCGCCTTTTTCAAGAAAGATGGGGAGAGCAGGAAAACAATCCAAAGGACAAGTTAATTTTCTTCGAATAAATAAATATATATGACTTTTTTCTTAACTCGAATAAAAAGTGATATATCCGAGTTAAGGGATATATTATGAGGTTGGTATTTGGTATATTATCGCAGTAGTAGTTGGTGCGTCGAATAGCAGTACGTCTTCCGAGCAGTTGCGGTGTAGTCTAGCGAGTAAGTTTAGGCTTGTAGGCTTAGGGGTACTTACATGTGTCCCACTTTCACACGATACGACACAAGGCCTTTTACGTGGGCCCACCCACAAGTCGAGACTCATGGGTGGTTGATAGAAAAATTGCGTCGATCCCGTCGGCATTCCCCCTCAATGGGGTGTCTCAGGCCCTGGGCAATAAACCCAACCCTGTCCCTTTAAATCGAGGGGGCAGGTATTACCTGGGGGGACGGCCCCCTGGATCGACGCTATCAACCAACTCAACCAGTGGCCGAAACACACTGGGCTTGTAGGCTTAGGGGTATTTACATGTGTCCCACTTTCACACGATATGTCACAAGGCCGTTTATATGGGCACCACCCACAAGCCGAGACTCATGGGTGGTAGGTTGAAAAATTGCGTCGATCCCGTTGGCATTGCCCCTCAAGGGGGCACCTGGGATCGACGCTATTAATTAAACACAACCTGTCCAAGGCCGAAGCTCACTGGAGATATTTGTCTCATACCCCACTTGTATGGACTGGGCACAAGGCCTCGTTTTAATGTGGGCCCACCCACAAGCCGAAGCTCATGGGTGGGAAAGAACAAAAATTGCGTCGATCCCCTCGGTATTCCCCCTCAAGGGGGCGCCTCATGCGGTGGGCAATAAACCCAGCTCTGCCCCCAAGGGGACAGGTATTGCCTGGGGGTAGCCCCCTGGGATCGACGATATTAAATTGTAAAGATCCAGGGCCGAAGCCACTGGACTGGTAGGCTCGGGTGCCTGTACCATCACAGTGTCGAATATTTATACATGACACTGTCCAATCAGATTATAGTGAGGGGGTACCAAGGTATTTACATATTCATTACATCAAAAAGATGATTAGGTTTATATCTTATTATAATGGAGATTGTGTGCTTTTCTGTCCGAAACTATATCACTACTTAAGTCACAATTCCCTTTGTTATTTACGTCACATTCTCCATGATTATATTTTTATTTAAACCTCAATTTCTAATAAAATTGTCTCACATTATTAATACTGTTAATCATATCTACAAATGAATAATATGCAATTGTATTTATATATACACTAAAATAGCAGTTTACAGTGTGAACAGGAAGGCTTATTTGCATATTGAAATTAAAAATTTGATTTTAATAAATATGTACTTAGTATTATTGATTTTTAATTGTATGGTTTTATCTTAATGGATATGATCAAAATTCTCTTCAATAAATCTTAAAAGAATCGATTAACGAGAAGAAATAATTCTGATTTTATTCTTTACTTCCTATTTTAACTAAGTTATTAAATTAGGAAAATTTAGCAATGAAAGACGAGAGTGATAGAAGAGTAAGTTTCAGTTGTTCTATTTTTCGATTATGCACCCCTCTGTTTCCAATCATTTTATCTGCATTCTTATTTAGTTTCATTAGCCTTTCTAATTTAATATACTTCATTACATTAAAACTTAAATACTTGCACCCGGAGGGTGCATATATATGCTAGTATATATAATTGTTAAACGATTTTTTTATCTGTGTATATTTTGGAATCCATATAATTTTATAGTATCTTTTACACTTTCCCCATTTTTATCCGAATTTAATTTTAATGTTCTTTTATACGATAATTATTATTTATGTAAGTGTACACACTACGTATACCCAATTTGTCGAAAAATCCGTGTTTTTACAATACAAATTTAACCCCCGCCTTGTTGAAAAAGAATTACCAAAAATCAGGGAATTATCCGATTTTAATGAAATTTTCAGTGTTGATTTATCAATGAACCAATTTTATAATGCATTAGTTATTTTATTTCAAGACTTTCTGATTTTTTTCAGGTCCCTTAACTTTGACTCCGCCTTGTTTTGGGGGCGCAAAATATCGGTGTGGTATGTATGTGATTGATATTATTTTCTGCATAAATAAAAAGACAAAAAACCGAAGGTGTGAATAGAAGAATTTTTTTAAAGTATCTGTTTGGGTAGTAAATAAGTATCGGAAAATAATATGAAAATAAAAACTAAAAAAATATTTTTTGGATATTTTTTTTTTTTTACTTATTTCGATAATTATTTAATTGGCTATAATCTTATAAAAGAAAAAATATGCATCAATATTTGTTCCGTTTCAATCTATTTTCTTCAAAACTCTTTAATTTAGAGAAAAATAACTTACGTCATTCCTTCCGATTAGATGCTAGATTTTCCAGGTACTCAGGTCAATATTGAGGCGTTCCAAATTGTCCTGCAATCTGTCTTTATAGCGTAAGCGTGGACGTCCAATAGAACGCTTACCATTTGGTATCTGTCCGTATAATATATTTTCAGGAAGATATATATATATATATATATATATATATATATATATATATATATATATATATATATATATATACTAAAGCACGAGTAGGATGTGACACCTGGACAATTTCTTAAGCGGAGTTAGTTTAACAGTTTTGAATCCAGAGCTTTTCTTCGCCTAGACTGGTTGCCTAACCAGAGTTAAAGAGCCCAGTCTTCCCTAATATTTATCCATAGTTGGAAGGAGATAGTTGGATTCATACCTTTCCCAAGGCCATTAGCGCTAGGTGAAATTTAAACTAGCTCATCCGAGATTTGAACTCGGTTCGTCGTGTCCATTTCCTACGATATATATATATATATATATATATATATATATATATATATATATATATATATATATATATATGAGGAAGAATGAATAAAGAAAAGAAAGAATAGAATGGATAATAAAAGAGGAATTTAATCAATATCACTTACACATGTGTTTCGGTCAGTTCATCTGTGTGAAAATATTCCGCACACAGAGAAGATTTGACCTTCATCAGAGTGAAATTTTATTTTGAATGAAAAAATTCGTTGGGGAACAACGGAGAAATTTGGAAATGTTCGAATAGAATTTTTTTTGAAAATCAAAGTTCTCCGTTGTTCCCCAACGAATTTTTTCATTTAAAATAAATTTTCACTGTGATGAAGGTCGAATCTTCTCTGTGCGCGAAATATTTTCACACAGATGAACTGACCGAAATACATGTGTAAGTGATATTGATTAAATTCATCTTTTATTATCCATTCTATTCTTTCTTTTCTTTATTCATTCTTCCTCATATTGTCGGATTCATTTCCAATTTCGATTTTTACACACACACACACACACACACACACACACACACACATATATATATATATATATATATATATATATATATATTAGTTAGGATAGCATAAACATAGTTATGTGTCATTGACTCTTTACACTATTCTAACTATCACTGATATTGATCTCTCTCTCTCTCTCTCTCTCTCTATATATATATATATATATATATATATATATATATATATATATATATATATATATATATAATGAGAGGGAGAAAGATTAAGCTGTGTGTGTATGTGTATGAAAAAGCTTCTAACTCTTTTTCTTTTTAAAAGATTGAATACACAGTTTAAAACCATATTTTTTCACCTGAAACTTTTGCACACAACTAACATATTAAAATTGAACATAAAGAAATGAATAAAATTACTGGAAAAATATAGTATTTTTTTTTTATAACTTTTATTCCCCTGAGAATAAAATAGAATTAAAAAGAGGAAAAAGACTAAGAAAAGAATGGAAAAAAGCAGACAGCAAAAAGGCATCATGGGATTGAATTATCTGCTGCTGATGTTGAGAAATGTTAATTACGCTTGAGTGAATTTCTTTCTTTCTTTCTTATCTGTTTTTTTTTTCTTCGTTATTTTTTAATAAGAAGCAAAGTAGTCAGTAAATTCTCGACTGAGTTTATTGCACAAGGAGTAAGAAAGTCTCTGATGTTCAGTTCGATGTCGATAAAATTAAACTAATTCTGACAAGCAGAAATTAAATGAAAATTTAAACAACTGACATTTGTGTAGAAAAACAAAGAAAAGAAAAAGAAAAGAAAGTCTTATAAGATCTAAGGATTCAAATACTTTCTTACAAGTTTCAATATTAGAATTTGAAATTGAAAGGAAATCAGCACGCTAAAATAAAAACATCACACACACACAAGCGTAGGTGTGTATATATATATATGTGTGTGTATATGTATATATGTATATATATGCATGTGCGTATATATGTGTATATATATGTGTGTATATACATATATATGTGTGTGTGTATATACATATGTGTATATACATATATATGTGTATGTGTGTCTATATATATGTTTGTGTGTGTATGTGTGTATATATATATATTTGTGTGTGTATGTGTGTCTACATATATATATCTGTATGTTTATCTCTATATATATGCGTGTATGTGTGTCTATATATATATATGTGTGTGTGTGTGTATGTGTGTCTATATATATGTGTGTGTATGTGTATATATATATATGTATGTGTGTATGCGTGTCTATATATATATATATATATATATATGTATGTATGTATGTGTGTATGTGTGTCTATATATATATATATATGTATGTGTGTATGTGTGTCTATATATATATGTGTGTCTATATATATATATATATGTAGGTGTATGTGTGTCTATGTGTCTGTATGTGTGTCTATATATCTGTATATATATATATATATATATATATATATATATATATATATATATATGTGTGTGTGTGTGTGTGTGTGTGTGTGTGTGTGTGTGTGTGTATTTGATATACATTAGTATTTGTAATATATTCAAACTAATATAATGACGCAGCCAAACACAGAAAACTTTTTAAGGCTGACTGAAAAAAAAAAGAAGAATATCCTTAACAAAATTTCATAGTTTAAAAAAAGAAAAAAAAGTAAAATAACTGAACCTTTAATTATTATTATTATTGTTGAAGGCACATGGTGTAATGGTTAGCAACTTAGGAAATGGACACGGAGAGAGGTGTTCAAATCCTGGATGAGGCTGTTTGCATTTCAAGTAGAACAATTACTTCTGGGTAAGGTACGAATCAAATTATTCTCCCTCCAGTTATGGGTAAATAGTAGAGCAGACGGAGTTCTTTAACGTTGGTATGGCAACTGGTCTAGGAGAAGGAAAACTCTGAATTCAATACAAAGGGGCTCTCTACTCGTTATTCAAAATTAAATAACAAACTATATATATAAGGTGTGTCAAAAAGTATCGAGAATTTTTTTGACACACCTTGTATTCTAAAAAAATTAACGTTCCATTCATTTCTTATTTCTGTCTTGGTAATCAAAGTTTTAAAACTTGCTACTTTTTGACACACCTTGTATTCTGAAAAAATTAACGTTCCATTCATTTTTTATTTCTATCTTGGTAATCAAAATTTTAAAACTTGCTACGTTTTCGACACACCTTGTATTCTGAAAAAAATAATTAATGGAACATTATCTTTTCTTTTTTTTCAGAATACAAGTTGTGTCAAAAAGTACAAAAATCTTGATACTTTTTTGACACTGCTTATATATATATATATATATATATATATATATATATATTAAGATTGGAGGCAAGATGTGTAATGGTTATCATTGTAGGAAATGACTTAGAGACTTGGTGGTTTCGTTTCTGAACATATATCTCACTTGGTTTTCTAGCTGAAGCAGTAAAATCGAATTTCAATGCCACATCTAGAGTACCCGGATCAAACTGCAGATCGATATTTTAAACATCTTTTTATGAGACTGGTTAGTTCGATTTTACGGTTTATCAACACTTATTGGGTGATTTTATGCCGAAGATTTTTTAATTCATTCTGATGGATACTCAATCTTTTTTAAAACTTAATCTTTTAAAAACATTTTTTTTACTAAGATCTTGCTATTTAAGCCATAGATTGGAGCCTAACAATATATTCATTTGTAGTATATAAAAGGTAATGAATATAAATAAAATTCATTATCTGAATGATTATGTTTGTAACACTAGATCTTGTAAATATACCAGTTCATTTTTCTTGAAACTTTACATATACGCTAATCAGATTATTTTTTTGTTCAAATAGCTTAATTTAATTTTTTTATTGGACATGTTAAAGTTTTGGATGTCAAGAATTTTAGACAATATTAATGTCATTGAAAAATTTAAAACTGCAGAAGGTTCCCCATTCTTTCTTAGTCTTTTTCTTTCAGAAATGGTTCTGTGATCAAAAGAATTGGGCAACAAAAGTAAATAAAAGAGTCAAGAGTCTTTTAAAGTTGATAAATACTGGTTGTTTAAAAGCATGTAAATTTAGGAAGTTAGTTTTTATGAAATTAACTAAAAAAATTAATGGACTGGGAAAATTAATGAATACATTTCAGATCAGATGATAATGTACTTTAAAAATAAAAGATTACTAGGCTTACTAGGTACATATAATTTTTCTACAGTTTCTTGTCTAGCATCCTTTAAAATTACTTCCCTGTAACCCATGACAGTTCTCAAATACCTTCAGATTTAAATGAGACAACAAAGAACATTGATCAATGTATGTGACACTAAGTTTAAAATCTTATAGAAACATTTTAAGCAACCAAATAAATGGTTCAGAGCGGAAATGGGAGCAATGAAAGGGTACTTCCTTCCCCAGAGCTCCAGAATTGGAACTTCCCCATCAGATAGTTTAACGTCATCCCCAGGACACAAAGACTCTCAGTTACTGCCTTCTAGCACATATATGATAAAAAGGGCTTGACAATCATTTAGGTGCTAGGGATTGATCAAACGATTGATCAGAAAGGGCCTCTCCGACCGACTGTCTAGTCTAAGAGCCAAAGTTGATTTTTGAATGTCAAGGACTGCTCCTCAGTCATCAGGGTTCCATAATCAAGCATAACGGATCGCTACCCACCGCAAACAAGTGGCCCCCTGGGGGATCTTACTCCTCTGCAGAGGAATATTTACATCACATCCCTCGTATGCGAGTACGACACAAGGTCGTTTAATGTGGGATTACCCACGAACCAAAGGTCATGGGATGGCGG
>CM042169.1:17898155-17995655 GCA_023376005.1 Doryteuthis pealeii
AGAGGGAGAGAAGAGAATGAATGATTGGGAAGCAGTAAAAAGGAGGGACAGAGAAAGATAGAATTGGGAAGGAAGAATCATTGAGAAAATAGAAAGAAGGAGGAAGGTATGAGAAGAAGAAGAAGGAAGAGAGAGAGAGAGAGAGAGAGAGAGAGAGAGAGAGAGAGAGAGAGATGAATGATTGGGAATGGCAGTAAAAAAAAAGGAGGGACAGAGAGAAAGTAGAATTGGGAAGGAAGAATCAATTGAGAAAATAGAAAGAAGGAGGAAGGTATGAGAAGAAGAAGAAGGAGAGAGAAGAGAGAGAGAGAGAGAGAGAGAGAGAGAGAGAGAGAGAGAGAGAGAGAGAGGAATGAATGATTGGGAATGGCAGTAAAGAAAAGGAGGGACAGAGAGAAGATAGAATTGGAAGGAAATAATTGAGAAATAGAAAGAAGGAGGAAGGTATGCGAAGAAGGTGTGAGAAAGAGAGAGAAAAAAAGGGAGAGAAGATGAATTATTGGTCGTGACAGCAATGGAAAAAGGAGAGAGAAAGAGAGGATTGGGAATAGGAGGAATTAATTATGAAATAGAAAGAGGAGGAGGAATAATGAGAGAAGGTGTGTGTGTGGGGGAGAGAGAGAGAGAGAGAGAGAGAGAGAGAGAGAAGAGAGAGAGAGAGAGAGACATGAATGATTGGGAATGGCAGCAAAGGAAAAGCAAGAGAGAGTGGATTTGGAAGAAGGGGAATCTATTGAGAAATAGAAAGAGGGAGAAAGAATAAGAAATTGTATGTGAGAGAAATACAGAGAGAGAGTGAGAGAGAGAGAGAGAGAGGGGGGACAGACAGATAGACAGAGAGACAGAGAGAGAGAGAGAGAGAGAGAGAGGAGAGACAACGAGAGACAGAGAGAGAGAGAGAGAGAGAGAGAGAGGGCGCAAGGGTGAAGATTGGCTGAGAAAAAGAGAAAGAAACTGAAGAAAATTAGGGTCAGTGAGAGGATAAAGTAGAGATAATAATTGGAAGATAAAGTATTTGATGAAGGTTGAAGAAAAAGAGTGAAGGATTAGGGTAGAGAGAGAGAGAGAGAGTAGAGAGATTGAGAGAGAGTAGAGAGAGAGAGAGAGAGAAGAAGTAGAGAGAGAGAGAGTGAGACATTAGAGATAGAGAGAGATTATTAGAGAGAGAGAGTAGAAAGAGAGAGAGAGATTTAGAGAGAGAGAAGAGAGAGAGAGAGTGGTTGTGTGTAAGCGTGAAGAAAAAGAGTGAAGGATTTAGAGAGAGAGAGAGAGAGAGAGAGAGTAAAGAGAGAGAGAGTAGAGGAGAGAGAGATTAGAGAGAGAGATTAGTTGTAGTGTGTGTGTGTGTGAGAGAGAGAGAGAGAGAGAGTGGTTGTGTGTAAGGGTGAAGAAAAGAGTAAAGGATTAGAGAGAGAGAGAGAGTAGAGAGAGAGAGATTAGAGAGAGAGAGATTAGAATGAGAGAGAGGGAGAGAGAGAGTGGTTGTGTGTGAGCGTGAAGAAAAGAGTGAGAGATTAGAGAGAGATTAAAGAGAGAGGCAGTTGGGATAAGAGCACAAGGGAATTGTGAGGAGGATACAGAGAGAGAAAGAGAAGAGTTGTAGAGTGTGTGTGTGTGTTGTGTGTGTGAGAGAGAGAGAGAGAGAGAGAGAGAGAGAGAGAGAATGATATACTGATATATATCTAAAGAGGGACAGACAGAATTATAGACCGACATAGTGCACACCGCGCGTGCGAGAGAGGGAGAGAGAGAGAGAGAGAGAGAGAGAGAGAGAGAGGGGGGAAGGAGAGAGGGGAGCGATGAAGGGAAAGAGAGAGAATGAGAGAAATGGGGGGATAGATACAGAAAATGAGATAGAGAGATAGAGAGAGAGAGACAGAGAGAATAATATCCATATATATAGAGAGAGAAGGGGAAACAGCGATTAGAATCAAAGAATGAGAGAGGAGAGAGAGAGAGAGAGAGAGAGAGAGAGAGAGAGAGAGAGAGAGAGAGAGAGAGAGAAACGGAGATAGAAACAGAAAGCGGGAGAGAAAGTATGCGTGTGAGAGAATGACAGATAGAAACAGAGAGAGTGCGCGCGCGCGAGAGAGAGAGAGATGTGTATGAAAAATAACCCACCCCACCCCCGAAAAATTAAAGACTGAAAATATAAAAGGAGAGAAGAAAAATCAGAGAGCTGTGGTGGGGGTGGAGCAGTAAGAGAAAAAATAACCCCCGAAATCCTGTCTTGCAAAAAAAAAAAAAGGCAGAACGGAACTTCACTGATGAACTATTCCCCATCATTTGCAAACCAAGTCGTCTGTTTAGCATCAACAATTTGGTCATGACCATTCTTCCATGCTTCTGGTAATTTCTCCCACATGCGGTGCCAACCGAACCACATCTAACGTAGTCTTGCTAAATTACAGCTGGCGTATTCTATAAAGACATCAGAAACACCAGGAGAGCTGCTTAGACGTCGAACTGCTCGAAAGAACAAAACAAAAATTCCAAATGTATTAAGTAAGATGTATATATTTGAATAGAACGAAAAAAAAAGAAACTGATTGTAGCTACTTGTCAATGGTTCCTTTTAAAATCTCTTGTAGAAGACTGGTCTCAACATCATGAGGTATCAAATCAAAACTTGCAGGTGAGGCTGGTTGGTAAAATCCGAACAAGGTGCCGTCGTACCTGTTAGTGTCCCATCTATGTTTTAAATAGATTTACAAAAACGAGTCTAAAAGGTTGGTCGGATTTTACGGCATGTCAACCCTTGGGTTATTTCATGCTGAAGTCGTTTTTGTTTTATTCATTTATGTTGGGCATTCAATCTTTTGGGGTGTGGTTGGTTGGTTGATTGATTTTACGGCATGTCAACCTTTGTTGGGTTATTTCATGCTGAAGTCATTTTTGTTTTATTCATTTATGTTGGGCATTCATTTTATATTTTTTTTTAAACTCATCTTTTTAAAACATTTATTAAACTGTTTTGGAACCCTAATGGGTACTAACACTCCTTGGTCGGATTTTACGGCATGTAACGCCTTGGGTTATTTTATACTGAAAACATTTTTGTTTTATGCATTTTTTGGTGGGAATTCAATTTTTTAAACTCATCTTTTTAAATACATTTTTAAACTCGTTTTTTAAATCTATTTAAAACGTAGATGTGCCCTGATAGGTACTACCACTCTGAATCAGAGTGTACCAGGGCGTAATGGTAATAAAGGAGTATTCAACCATCCCCATCGCTCCAGAATAGGAACCTAACCCCTAAATAAATAAAGAAGTTTCATGTATATTGTCAACTGAGATTCCCTAACTTTTGTTTATGGATTGAGTGTTTGTAGGATGGAGGATATGTTTCAACAGGTATCGGCCTTCCATAGAAAAAGGCATATATAAAAAAAGGCATGCATATATATATATATATATATATATATATATCACCATAGAAGAAGAATACTTGATGTCATATTTCAAACCGTCGACCCTTCTAATGTTTCTTCAATTTTCATATTTGAACAGATTGATAAACATGGGCTATCACAGTCTCCTCATTATTCTGTGATAATTTTTTTTTACTCTTCCTTATATCTACAAAAGCCCTGAAGAAGATCTACTTAACAGATCGAAAACACTGCAGCGTCGGCTAATGGACTTGCCATTCATTTTGTGTGAGCCTGTGTTTTTTCAGGTTTCTCACTATACTACATACCGTCGGATTCACTTCCATTTCTCTTCACACACACACACACACACACACACACACACACACACACACACACATATATATATATATATATATATATAAGGTGTGTCAAAAAGTATCGAGGTTTTTGTACTTTTTGACACACCTTGTATTCGGAAAAAAATTAACGTTCCATTGATTGTTCATTTCTATCTTGGTAAATACAGCTTCAAAGTCGGCACTTTTATGGCACACCTTGTATTCTGAAAGAAAATTAAGTTTCCGTTCAGTGTTCATTTCTATCTTGGTAAATACATCTTCAATCTTGATACGTTTATGACACACCTTGTATATACACCAACCTCTCGCACAAGCAGAATGTGATACCGTCAAATTTTTAAGCGGGGTTTAACAGGTTTCTATTCAAAGCTTTTCTTCTCCTAGACTGGTTGCCTAAATAAAAGCTAAAGCGCCCAGTCCGCTCTAGTATTTACCCATAGCTGGAGGGATAATAGTTGGATTCATACCTTTCCCAATGCTATTAGAACCATGTGAAATACCAACAGCCTTGACTAGGATTTGAACTCGAGTCGCTGCATCCATTTCACATGATGATAACCATTACACCCTGGGCGCATAGAAGAAAAAACGTATAGGATAAGAATTTCTAATGATCTTTATTCTTCGATGTTGTCAATGGGGACATGTTGAGATCCCATAATATTTGTATATTTTTGAGTATGTGTCCATAGTGCGTATGTGCATATAGACTGTTGGCCGTGCATTCCACCTAGAATGACAAATTGTGACCAATCGAGATGTCCATTTCCGGCCTCTCCCGACGGTCTAATGTGTCCAGCCAATTTGAGGAAATGCAGCTGCACGTGCCCCTCCCCCACATTTGCGACAGTGTACACATGTGCATTAGAGGAGCAATCTTCTCGATAATTTTTGGTCAGTAGGGGACACACACCGCCACGGAGAACGAGTTGCCTTAACTCTTCCCTGTCTGACTAATGCAACATGTCAACGGAGGAAGGGGGGGCATTCAGTTTTGGCAGAGTTTGGGGGTGGGGTCGGGGGTATCGGGCAACAACTGCAAATCTTGGTCGCAAAGAATATTTGGGGGTAGCCGGAGTGTAGATTAGCAATTGTGGCAAATGATCGAATAGGTATAGTTGAAGGAATACGAGAAATACGAGTGTGAAATAAGATGAACAGAAGAGGGGGAATGAAAATAAGTGAAAAAAGAAAGAAAAAAGAAAGAAAGAGTAAGTGTGAAATACGATGAACAGAGGGGAAGAAGAGGAATGAAAATAAGAGAAAGAAAAAAAAGAAAGAAAGAATGAGCAGGAAATAAGATGAACAGAAAGGGGGAATGAAAATAAGAGAAAGAAGAAAAGAAAAAAGAAAGAGTAAGTGTGAAATACGATGAACAGAGGAAAACAAGAGGAATGAAAATAAGAGAAAGAAAGAAAAAAGAAAGAAAGAATGAGCAGGAAATAAGATGAACAGAAGAGGAGGAATGAAAATAAGAGAACGAAAAAAGAAAAAAGAAAAGAATAAGTGTGAAATCCGATGAACAGAGGGGAAGAAGAGGAATTAAAATAAGAGAAGAAGGGAAGAAAAATGAAAGAAAAAACATGAGAAAGTTTTTTTTTTCTGAAGACTGAGTGTGAAATAAGGTGAACAGAAGAGGAATGAAAATAAGGGAAAGAAGGGAAGAAATAAAGAAAAAACATGAGTGAAAGTTTTTCTTAAGAAGAATGAAAAAATAATAATACAGACTTGAGCGAGAGATAAGATTAACTGGAGAGAAGAAGAATGAAAATTAGAGAAAAAAGAAGGAAAGAAAGAAAGAAAGAAGGAAATAGAAATATGGAAGGAGTTTTTTTAAGAATGAAAAAATTAATAATACGCACTTGAGCGAGAGATAAGATGAACTGGAGAGAAAGAAGAGAATAAAAAAAAAACTAAAGATTGAAATAAAAAAAAGATGATAGAAAAAGTATTTCTTATGAAGAATGAAAAAAATAATAATATAATGGTGGAGTTTGATAATGATAGAACAAACTATTCTCCATGTGTTAGATTACCTTGTGAGTATATATTCACTAAGCTTAGCTTATATGTGGCACAAGGCCAGAAGTACGGGGCACCCAGTGAGAATGAACTCACTAACTATGGTTTGCGAGTCAAGCTTGTTAACCATTACACCACGCGAGGTATCTTTTGAGAATAGTTATTCACTAAGCTTAGCTTAGATGTGGCACAAGGCCAAATTTTGGGGCGCCCAGTAAGAATCGAACTCACTAACAATGGTCTGTGAATCTAGCTTGCTAACCATTTCACCACATGATGTGCCCTCTCTACTAAGCTTCGCTTAGATGTGGTACAAGGCCGAATGTAAGGGGCACCCAGTGAGGCTCGAACTCACGAGACATGATTTGCTAGTCTAACTTGCTAACCATTACACCACGCAAGGTATCTTGTGAGTATAAGATGTACACGAAATCGGCGCTACTATCTATGAACATTCCCTGTGTCATCAGCAGGAACTTCCAGGTAAAAATTGGCCAATGAGAAACGTATATGGAACACATTTAAAATCGTTGTCGGATGTCATCTAATTTGTTGCTAATTGGACTTTCTACCAAAGAACACTACGGACTAGGATTACAAGGAGTATCTACTGATACTACACTCTTTTTTTTTACCAAAGAACACAACAGATTAGGACTACTATGAGTATCTTCTGATACTACATTCTTTTCTACCAAGGAACACTACGAACTTTAATTACAAGGAGTATCTACTGATACTACACACTTTTCTACCAAGTAACACAACAGACTAGGATTACAAGGAGTATCAACTGATACTACACTCTTTTCTACCAAGTAACACAACAGACTAGGATTACAAGGAGTATCAACTGATACTACACACTTTTCTACCAAGTAACAGCACAGACTAGGATTAAAAAGAGTATCTACTGATATTACACTCTTTTCTACCAAGTAACAGCACAGACTAGGATTACAAGGAGTATCTACTGATACTACACTCTTTTCTTACCAAGTAACAGCACAGACTAGGATTACAAGGAGTATCTACTGATACTACACTCTTTTCTACCAAGTAACACCACTGACTAGGATTACAAGGAGTATCTACTGATTCTACATTCTTTTCTACCAAGTAACACAACAGACTAGGATTACAAGGAGTATCTACTGATACTACACTCTTTTCTACCAAGTAACACCACATATTAGGATTACAAGGAGTATCTACTGATACTACACTTTTTTCTACCAAGAAACACCACAGACTAGGATTACAAGGAGTATCTACTGATACTACACTCTTTTCTGCCAAGTAACACCACAGACTAGGATTACAAGGAGTATCTACTGATACTACACTCTTTTCTACCAAGTAACACCACAGACTAGGATTACAAGGAGTATCTACTGATACTACACTCTTTCTGCAAGTAACACCACAGACTAGGATTACAAGGAGTATCTACTGATACTACACTCTTTTCTACCAAGTAACACCACAGACTAGGATTACAAGGAGTATCTACTGATACTACACTCTTTTCTACCAAGTAACACAACAGACTAGGATTACAAGGAGTATCAACTGATACTACACTCTTTTCTACCAAGTAACACAACAGACTAGGATTACAAGGAGTATCAACTGATACTACACTCTTTTCTTTACAAGGAGTATCTACTGATACTACACTCTTTTCTACCAAGTAACACCACTGACTAGGATTACAAGGAGTATCTACTGATACTACACTCTTTTCTACCAAGTGACACCACTGACTAGGATTACAAAGAGTATCTACTGATTCTACACTGTTTTCTACCAAGAAACACCACAGACTAGGATTACAAGGAGTATCTGCTGATACTACACTCTTTTCTACAAAGTAACACTACAGACTAGGATTACAAGGAGTATCTACTGATACTACACTGTTTTCTACTAAGTAACAGCACAGACTAGGATTACAAGGAGTATCTACTGATACTACACTCTTTTCTACCAATAACACCACAGACTAGGATTACAAGGAGTATCTACTGATACTACACTCTTTTCTACCAAATAACACCACAGACTAGGATTACAAGGAGTATCTACTGATACTACACTCTTTTCTACCAAATAACACCACAGACTAGGATTACAGTATCTACTAATACTACACTCTTTTCTACCAGGTAACACTACAGACTAGGATTACAATGAGTATCTACTGATACTACACTCTTTCCTACCAAGTGACACCACTGATTAGGATTACAAGGAGTATCTACTGATACTACACTCTTTCCTGCCAAGTAACAGCACAGACTAGGATTACAAGGAGTATCTACTGATACTACACTCTTTTCTACCAAGAAACACCACAGACTAGGATTACAAGGAGTATCTACTGATACTACACTCTTTTCTACCAAGAAACACCACAGACTAGGATTACAAGGAGTATCTACTAATACTACACTCTTTTCTACCAGGTAACACTACAGACTAGGATTACAAGGAGTATCTGCTGATACTACACTCTTTTCTACCTTAGATTTCAAGGAACATTACAAGACTAGTTTTACAGGGATTAACCAACTGAATCCAAATCCAATACCGATTACTTGGATTTACCAACAGAAGAACTAAACACCTAAAATAGCGACCAGAATTCAGGAGGATCAACAGGAATTTGGCAATGATTTAAACTCTGCGGTTAGAGAGAATCATGAGTAAGTGTTTCTGATGTTCAAGTGAAAACTTCTATAAATTCTCAGCACCAAAAATAGACAGGGTTTTGTCAATAACAAGCACCAGAGTGAGGGAAAGAACAAGCAACAAATTATTGAAGGCTGAGAAAGCAATGGCTCAGATCAACATATTGATTTTAAGACTTGAAACTAGGCAGACTTGCTTAACAATTAATGAAGCACTGTTAGTTTTATGCAACATTAGAGACATCAGTTCCCTTGGAAACACCTGACACACCTTTATCTTTATCTTCATGTAGTTTTAAAAAAATATCTTTCTATATATATATATATATATATATATATATATATATATATATATAAATGCACACACATATATATATCTTGGTGTGTGTGCGTATTTGTGTATATGTAGATATACCAAATATATATATATATATCACTATATATATATATATATATATATATATATATATATATATAGGGCTGGTTTAGCTCAGTCGGTAGAGCACTTGCCTTGGAATCGCAAGGTTCTTGGTTTGATACCAGCCTTCGCCAATTCAACAAATGAGTAGCACAGAGCTCTGCGTGCTAATGTGAGGAGGTGATGGTTGGTGTGATGCTCTACCTCAGACAAAAAAAAAACTCCTTGGTCTAGCACTAGTAAAAAGGGGATGGACTCCCTCACTGTCTGGCTGATACCGACATTAGGCCATCCAACGGTTAGAATCTCCGATTGTCAGTCAGGCAGTTAGGGTTCGAATCACACACAAAGCGGCTTCCAGTCTATAACTCTGCTGATGAGGCATAATAGGCCGAAATGTACATTCAGAGAATGACTTTTTCTCAATTCGTTTACGCTTCACATTTAAACAGATATATTCACCTAATTCATTAATTATCAACTAATTAATTTTCAAATTAGGTATGACTTCAATTAAGCACATATTCTCCCAAGAATTGTCGGCATAGCCATATCAAACAAACTGTTTGTGTACTTTCATATATATATATATATATATATATATATATATAGGGACAGAGAGAGAGAGAATTAAGGTAGGGTTGACATTACTGATTACTGACAGTATTATCTACAAAATATTATGATATATATATATACTGATAATATGTTTGCTATATTTACCCGTAAACAATGCTCAATATCATTGATAGAGCATTTATATCTAAGTTAAGGTATCATGGACATGAGGTCAACTGCGCCTGGTTACTGACAATTGACAGTTGACAGTTGCTTGCCTGTGATCTTCAAACCAAGTGCTTGTATTATGAATGTATAATTATATATACTAGCAAATATATGCACCCTCCGGGTGCAAGTATTTAAGTTTTGATATAATAAAATATCATTAAATTAGAAAGGCTAATGAAACTGATTAAGAATGCAGATAAAAAGATCTGCAACAGAGGGGGTATAATCGAAAAATAGAACAACTTTGAAACTAACTATTCCATCATTTTCCATTACTCCCCTCTTTCATTGGTAAATTTTCCTAATTTAACTATTTAGTTAAAATAGGAAGTAAAGGATAATATTACAATTATTTCTTCTTGTAAATAAATTTCTTTTAAGATTTATCCACAAGATTTTTGTTTATATTTCTTAAGATAAAACCAAACAATTAGAAATCAATAATACCAAGCACATATTTATTAAAATAAAATTTTAAATATCAATATGCAAATTAGCCTTCTTGTTCAAACTGTAAACCACTATTTTGTTGTATATATAAATACAATTGCATGTTATTAGTACGTAGATATGGTCAACAGTATTAATAATGTAGTACAATTTTTATTAATAACTGAAGGTTTAAAAGAATGAAATCATGGAGAATTTGACGTAAATAATTAAGGGAATTGTGACTTGAGTAATAATATAGTTTCGGTTACAGACAGAAAATCACACAATCTCCATTATAATAAGATATATATATATATATATATATATATATATATAGTTACCTCTATATTTATCTATCTCACCCTGTATTAGTGTGTGTGTATATATTTATGTGTCTTAATGCATATATGTATATATACCAAATATATATTTTCCCATAGATTTCTCTTACACTCTCTCTATATATATATATATATATATATATATATATATATGTTGAAAAGAGAAATAAAGGAAAGAAAATATAGAATAGATAAAATAGGATATTTTAATTAATTTAACTTACACGTGTATCGGTCAGGAGTTAATCCATGTGTACATTATTGTATCTATTGTTATTTTTAAATAACAAAATCAAATGAAATAATAATAATGGAAAAAATGTAGAAATGTTCCGCACACAAGGAAATATCGACCTTCCTCAGAGTAAATCTTTATTTTTTTAAATAAAATTCGTTGGAACGTGAAGAATTTTTGAAATGTTTGAAAAATAATTTTTTTTAAAATCACGTGAAGAAAATATTCAAACGCGGTGAACACAGTTGTAATGATGTCATGTCGCATGTGACGGATTTTGAAACGGAGAGAAGATGGCTGGAACAAAGTCATGTGGAATTTTAATTTTCAAAGCATGAGGGATTTTAAAAAAGATATATATATATATTGGTTTGGAGGTTGATTTTGAAGGCTATCACAATGCAGGTGTAAAGAATAAGGTAACAATGGTGTTGTGTGTTAACCTGTATTTTATTCTTGAATTTTCGAGATAAAATCCCTTTTTCAAAAGATCACTGGAACTGAAGTCGTCTTGTTATGGCATTTCTAGTTTAACTAGAAATGCCATTGTTAAACTAGAAATGCCATAACAAGACGACTTCAGTTCCAGTGATCTTTTGAAAAAGGGATTTTATCTCGAAAATTCAAGAATAAAATACAGGTTAACACACAACACCATTGTTACCTTATTCTTTACACCTGCATTGTGATAGCCTTCAAAATCAACCTCCAAACCAATATATACACAATGCTTCAAGCAAATTATAAAACTCTCTTATATATATATATATATGTGTGTGTGTGTGTGTAAGGCATGTAAGCCTCTTTAAGCTTGGTATGGCAACCAGTCTAGGAGGAAGAAAACTTTTACATAACCATATCTGGACTCTATGGAAGACTGACAGACATGAGATCTGAGAGGATCATTTCATGCATGTGCAGTAAGGTCCCCTCTCTGTCTGATGGCCAAGTTCTACCAATGGCAATATTTATTAAACTATGTCACAGGCTGACAGAAGGTCACAAAAAGTGAAGCACACAACCACTTTGTTTGGGTTTTATGGCATGCCAACATGTGTTGGGTTATCTTATTCTGAAGAAGTTTTGTTTTTTTCATATTCTGTTGGGTATTCAAAATTTTCTTTTTCTTTTTTTTCAACTCAATGTTTTTAAAAACTTACTTTTAAACTTGATGTTTTCTATTTAACCTATACATGGGACTCTAACAGGTAGTACCATTCTGGGTCTGAGTGGACCTGTTGATTATGTACTCCACACTCTCCAGAGCTCTAACATTGGAACTTTACCATTAGATGCAGTTTAACGTCATACCCAGGGTTTACAGCTGCCTTGGAACCATTCCCAATCCATTACATTAGCATTGAAAACCATTTTCCCCTTCCTGGAAGAGGCACATGACATTTCACCAAAATCTCCTCCCACCCACACTTTTTTTGTCCACTCTCCAGCATTGGGAATAATTTTTACTATAAATATGCATTGGAAATGATTTTTACAATAAATATGCATTGGCAATGATTTTTTATTATGAAAATGCATTGGAAATTATTTTTTATTATGAAAATGCATTGGGAATGATTTTTACTATGAAAATGCATTGGGAATGATTTTTACTATAAAAATGCATTGGGAATGATTTTTACTATAAAATGCATTGGAAATGATTTTGCTATAAAAATGCATTGGAAATGATTTTTACTATAAATATGCATTGGCAATGATTTTTTATTATGAAAATGCATTGGAAATTTTTTTATTATGAAAATGCATTGGAAATTATTTTTTATTATGAAAATGCATTGGCAATGATTTTTTATAATGAAAATGCATTGGGAATGATTTTTACTATAAAAATGCATTGGGAATGATTTTTACTATAAAATGCATTGGAAATGATTTTTGCTATAAAAATGCATTGGAAATGATTTTTACTATAAATATGCATTGGCAATGATTTTTATTATGAAAATGCATTGGAAATTATTTTTATTATGAAAATGCATTGGAAATTATTTTTTATAATGAAAATGCATTGGAAATGATTTTTACTATAAAAATGCATTGGGAATGATTTTTACTATAAAATGCATTGGAAATGATTTTTGCTATAAAAATGCATTGGAAATGATTTTTACTATAAAAATACATTGGAAATGATTTTTACAATAAAATGAATTGGAAATGATTTTTAAAATGAAAATGCATTGAAAATGATTTTTAAAATAAAAATGCATTGGAAATGATTTTTATGATAAAAATGCATTGGAAATTATTTTTATTATAAAAATGTATTGGAAATTATTTTTACAATAAAAATGCATTGGAAATTATTTTTACAATAAAAATGCATTGGAAATTATTTTCACAATAAAAATGCATTGGAAATGATTTTTTATTATAAAAATGCATTGGAAATTATCTTTATGATAAAAATGCATTGGGAATTATTTTTACATTAAAAATGCATTGGAAATTATTTTTTATTATAAAAATGCACTGGAAATGATTTTTTACTATAAAAATGCATTGGAAATTATTTTTACAATAGAAATACAATGGAAATTATTTTTTACTATAAAAATATCATTTGAATTAGTATAAAATGTATTGAATTATGATTTTATCATAAAAATTCATTTAGCAAGGATTTTACTATAAAGATACATTAGAGATCATCATCATCATCATCATCATCATCATCATATATCACTGTTAGCACTGATTCCCATGACTCTCCCTCACCACCTGTCCCTATCAGTCATATATGCACATTTCTATTATCATTGATGAGCCATTGTCTCAGCGTACACAGCAGTCTCCTTCATCAGCTGGAATTCCCCAAGGACTGTTCAATTTTTCAAGTGACGTGAAGTGTCTCGATATTGAAGAGAAGCCAGACTTAAATACGCAGACACCTGATACAACAAAAGCCATGGAAAACACCTTCGTCTTCAGCCACAAAAGATCGTCTGTACACGTGACAGCTAAACGTGTTGCAATCATGTTTTGAATTCTGAGGATATATCATCACATATCTAACAAGTATAGCTTGAGTGCAGATATGCGAACAATTCTTGATATATTAGGTAATATAAATAGAATTTGATAGGTTGAAAGCATTCTTAATACTAGCAAAATAAAAAAACGCCCTCTGGGCGATGTAAAATAAATATTGCCTAAGTGGATGGGACTTGAAAATTTAATATCAGAGAGTTTGTATCATAAGTAAAGTAAAATCATCAAATTTATTAAAGGAGTAAAAAATAAAATAAATTTATTAAAGAAGTAAAAAATAAAAAATTTGAAATGGAAACTTAGTTCTAATAACTTTAAATATATATATATATATATATATATATATATCAAAATAAAACAAACTATATATAGATAGATGATACCAGGTATGTATTTATTAAAACTTGTTTAAAAAAACCAATGAGGACTGTCTAACATTAAATGCTCAAATTTTGAATGTATTTATTCTATGTTATGACGATTTTAGGTAGTGTGATGTAAGCAGTGACGTTGCTTTTGTTACAGACAAAAACCGGAAGTGAATTTCCATTATTAATAGATGTAATATGTTTGTTCAAGTAGGGCACAAGACCATGGATCAATAACATTCTTGATATGCAATTAAAATTGTTATGACTATAAGTATGGTAAAGGGCCATGAGTTGACAGAATTTTTGATAAGCTTAACAATATATCTTTACATACCAAACATGTATAGTACAAACCCAGATATTCTTGATATAAAATAAAGTCATAGGGGTGGCCTATTGTCGGTATCAGACAGACAATAAGTGAGTCTATCCCCTTTTCACTAGCGTCCCAGTTACCTGTTCCAGTTACTATGCTTTGAGACTTGCCTATTCCCCTCGAGGGGTCCAGTGTACTTTGGCCACTGGACTGGGTTAAAGTACAATTATTAGCGTTGATCCCAGAGGGTCATCCCTCCAGGCAATACCTGCCCTTTATGGGTAGGGCTAGGTTTATTGCCCAGCGCCTGAGGCGCCCCCTTGAGGGGAAACAAGGTCTTGTGCCCAGTCCATACAAGTGGGGTATGAGACAAATATACATCCCCTTTTCAGTAGCGGTAGAGCAAGGAGATTGTTTTTCTGTCTGAGGTGGCACAGCACACCTACCATCAGCTCCATACCTTACCACCCAGATCCCTGTGTTACTCATATGCTGAGTTGGTGAGGATCAGTATCAAACCAGGAACCTTTTGTTTCCTTGCCAGGCGCTCTACCAACTATGCTAAACCAGAGGTCACAGGTTGAAAGCAGTCTTAATATGCAATAAGTTTGTTCAAGTATGGCACAAAATAAAATAAAAATAAAAATTCTTGATATGCTCTTAAAATTCTTATGACCATAAGTATGGTAAAAGGTCATGAGTTGTCAGTATTCTTGATAAACTTAAGGATATATCTTCACATATGTAACAAGTATAGTACAAGCCCAGATATTTTTGATAAAAGTAAAGTCGTTGAGGTGGCCTAATGTCGGTATCAGCCAGACAGCAAGGGAGTCTAGTTGTAAAATAAATTCATTCTTAATACATAATACAATTTTGTTTATAAACTTATGTTTTTCTAGTCAGCCCATAGATGGGACCCTAACAAGTACTACTACTCCGGGTCAGAGTGGACCAGGGAGCAATGGTGATGAATGGGGTGCTCCACATTCCCCAAACCTCCAAAAACTGGAATCTCACCATCAGATAGAGTTTAACGTCATTCCTAGGACATGTAGACCGTCAGTCACCACCTTCTAGCACCCATATGATAAAAAGGGGCTGGGGCTTGCCATAAAGGCAATAGAGTTGGGGCAATCATACAGGTGCTAGGGCTTGACATGGAATAAGTGTGTTGATTGCTAAGGAGACTATTTTTAAAAAGAAATCAATGCTGCATTCATTAGTATTATTTGGATTATTCAGACTATTATCCTCATCTTTATTGTTATCTGTACAACATTTCAACTGATGTGCTCTCTGACCTTCTTCAGGTTTTTCTCTTGGAACTTGGGAACCTTCTTTCTGAATTCAGGAACCTTCTCTTTGAACTCGGAAACCTTCTTTTCCTAATCGGGAACCTCCTTTTCATAATTGGGAATCTTCTTGTCATAATTGGGACATACAATATATTGTAGAGATAACAATAAAGATGAGGACAATAGTCTGATTAATCCAAATAAGAATAATTATCATACCTCGTCTCAAAAATTCACAGAAATAGTTGCATTCATTGTTTATTTCTTTCTTGGTAAATACAGCTTTGGTCTTGATACTTTTTGAGTCTGTTCCAATCTATCTATCTATCTATCTATCTATCTATCTCAGTTTGTTCATAACTATCTATCTCAGTCTGTTCATAACTATCTATCTATCTAACTATCTATCTATCCATGACTATCTATCTATCACAGTCTGTGCATATCTATTTATCTATCTATCTCAGTCTGTTTTTATCTATCTAGCTAGCTAGCTATCTAACTATCTATCTCAGTTCGTTCATAGCTATCTATCTCAATCTGTTCATAGCTATATATATATATATAATATATATATGCTGATGCGTACATATATATTAGACGTATTCTGAAAAACACATGAACACCTTGACAAGTCCATAAATATTTAAACTAATCGATTGCAGACTGAGATTGAAGAGTGAAAATAAATGATTGATATGACTGATAAACATTAATTAATTTTTACCATTTGCAAATTCCAAAGAATTGGTGAGGATATTTTTATGTTTTTTTTTAGGAATTCAATACAAATTGATATCTTCTCAAGAATTCAAAACAAATTAGTTTGATTCTGAGTTAATTCTGATAAGGAACCTAAATGGAAGATCACTATGAACTATGCAAATATATAAAGGAATATTTTCATTTGTATATCAAGATCTAAATAATTTACTGATTATCACACATACACACACACACACACACACACACACACACATATATATATATATATATATATATATATATATATAATCAGTATAAGTTCCTATATATAACAGTATCTTCATATATCTGTGGATAGATATGAAGATACAGTGATATATATATATATAGTTAGTATAAATTCCTATATATCACAGTATTTTCATATCTACATAGACCGATATAAAGATACATGGATATAGATATGAAGATACTGTGATACAGATAAACTGATATATATATATATATATATATATATATTTATATATATATATATATATATATATATATATATATGTGTGTGTGTGTATTAAGAAATCTGTCGCAGATGATGATTTCGGTCTGTTCCTATCTATCTATCTATCTATCTATCTATCTATCCATCTCAGTCTGTTCATAGCTATCTATCTATCTATCTATCTCAGTCTGTTCATAGCTATCTATCTATCTATCTATCTATCTATCTATCTATCTATCTATCTATCTATCTATCTATCTCAGTCTGTTCATATCTATCTATCTATCTATCTCATCTATCTATCTATCTATCTATCTATCTATCTATCTATCTATCTATCTATCTATCTATCTATCTATCTATCTATCTATCTATCTCAGTTCATAGATAGCTATCTATCTATCTATCTATCTATCTCAGTCTGTTCATAGCTATCTATCTATCTATCTATCTATCTATCTATCTATCTCAGTCTGTCTATCTATCTATCTATCTATCTATCTATCATCTATCTATCTATCTATCTATCTATCTCAGTCTATTCATATCTATCTATCTATCTATCTATCTATCTCAGTCTGTTCATAGCTATCTATCTATCTATCTATCTATCTATCTATCTATCTCAGTCTGTTCATAGCTATCTAGCTATCTATCTATCTCAGTTTGTACATAGCTATCTATCTATATATATATCTATCTATCTCAGTTTGTTCATACCTATCTATCTATCTATCTATCTATCTCAGTTTGTTCATAGCTATCTATCTATCTATCTATCTATCTCAGTCTGTTCATAGCTATTTATCTATCTATCTATCTCAGTTTCTTCATATCTATCTATCTATCTATCTATCTCAGTTTGTTCATATCTATCTATCTATCTATCTATCTATCTATCTCAGTTTGTACATAGCTATCTATCTATCTATCTATCTATCTATCTCAGTCTGTACATAGCTATATCTATCTATCTATCTATCTATCTATCTATCTCAGTCTGTTCATATCTATCTATCTATCTATCTATCTCAGTATGTTCCAATCTATTTATCTATCTATCTATATCTGTCTATTCCAATCTATCTATCTATCTATCTATCTATCTATCTATCTATCTCAGTCTATTCATATCTATCTATCTATCTATCTATCTATCTATCTCAGTCTATTCATATCTAGCTATCTAGCTATCTATCTATCTCAGTCTGTTCATATCTATTTATCTATCTATCTCAGTCTGTTTCTATCTATCTCAGTATAGCTATGTTCCAATCTATCTATCTATCTATCTCAGTATAGCTATGTTCCAATCTATCTATCTATCTATCTATCTATCTATCTATATCAGTCTGTTCCAATCTATCTATCTATCTATCTCAGTCTGTTCATAGCTATCTATCTATCTATCTATCTATCTATCTATCTCAGTCTGTTCATAGCTATCTAGCTATCTCAGTTTGTACATAGCTATCTATCTATCTATATATCTATCTATCTCAGTTTGTTCATACCTATCTATCTATCTATCTATCTATCTATCTCAGTTTGTTCATAGCTATCTATCTATCTATCTATCTATCTCAGTCTGTTCATAGCTATTTATCTATCTATCTATCTATCTCAGTTTGTTCATATCTATCTATCTATCTATCTATCTCAGTTTGTTCATATCTATCTATCTATCTATCTATCTATCTATCTATCTCAGTTTGTACATAGCTATCTATCTATCTATCTATCTATCTATCTCAGTCTGTACATAGCTATATCTATCTATTTATTTATCTATCTATCTATCTCAGTCTGTTCATATCTATCTATCTATCTATCTATCTATCTATCTCAGTATGTTCCAATCTATTTATCTATCTATCTATATCTGTCTATTCCAATCTATATATCTATCTATCTATCTATCTATCTATCTATCTATCTATCTATCTCAGTCTATTCATATCTATCTATCTATCTATCTATCTCAGTCTATTCATATCTAGCTATCTAGCTATCTATCTATCTCAGTCTGTTCATATCTATTTATCTATCTATCTCAGTCTGTTTCTATCTATCTCAGTATAGCTATGTTCCAATCTATCTATCTATCTATCTATCTATCTATCTATCTATCTATCTATATCAGTCTGTTCCAATCTATCTATCTATCTATCTATCTATCTATCTATCTATCTATCTATCTATCTATCTATTTATATCACTCTGTTCCTATATATCTATCTATCTCTGTCTGTTCTATCTATTTATTTATATCATTTTGTTCCTATCTATCATTCTATCTATCTCACTCTGTTCCTGTATATCTATCTATCTATCTCGGTATGTTCATATCTATCTATCTATCTATGTGTCTATGGACATTTTTCACTCAACAAATCCAATACATAAAACCCTCAGAAGATCCGCACCATAATCTGACCTGCCCCCCCCACTCATTCCCCCCCTCCCCCCTCTGACCCCTGCATTTCCCTAAGTCTCCCACATATGCCACACAACAACGACCATACGAGTGAGCTGAGCCTTGACGAACAGAGCACACACTGACATTAGGACTTGACATTACAAAAGTACATCCTCCTTTAAACAAACATGGACAGACAGACAGACAGACAGACAGACTGATGGAGAGGAGGAAAAGTAAGAGAAGAAATACATAAACTGGGGGAGGGTGGGGGCTGGCAAGGATGCACTGACATCTTGGGAATGAGAGAGGAGAGAAGAAGGAGGAAGAGGAGGGGGAGGGGGAGGTAAAGGTGAGTTAGCGGAAAGGTACAATTGGGTGCAACCTGTTCTTCATTGTCGGCCATGTTGTTTTCAATTGTATGGCTAAGGATGACCGTGTTGATTTTCTTCTTCTTCTTCTTCTTCTTCTTCTTCTTCTTCGTTTTATGTTTTCTTTCTTGGAATTCTTTCTTTCTTTTTTTCTTCTTTCTTTCTCTTTTTTTCTCTTTCTCTTTCTCTTTCTTTTTCTTACTTCCTCTTTTTCTTTCTTCCTCTTTTTCTTTCTTCCTTCCTCTTTATTTTTCTTTCATACTCTTTTTCTTTCTTTTTCTTTCATACTCTTTTTCTTTCTTTTCTTTCTTCCTCTTTTTCTTTCTTCCTCTTTTTCTTTTTTTTCTTCCTTCCTCTTTTTCTTTCATACTCTTTTTCTTTTTTTTTCTTCCTTCCTCTTTTTCTTTTTTTTTCTTCCTTCCTCTTTTTCTTTCTTCCTCTTTTTCTTTCTTTTCTTTCTTCCTCTTTTTCTTTTTCTTTCATCCTCTTTTTCTTTCATCCTCTTTTTCTTTTTTCCCTTTCTTCTTATTTTTCTTTCTTTGTTTTTTTCAAGAATCTTTTCTTTCTTGCTCTTTTTCTCTCTTTTTCTTTTTCTTTTTCCTTCGTTTTCTTTGACTCTTTTTTCAAGGATCTTTTCTTTCTTTCTCTTTTTTTTATTTTCTTTTTCTTTTCATTCTTTGATTTTCCTTTTTCTTTCTCTCTTTCTTACTTTGACTTTTTTTTTGTCTTTCTCTTTTTCCATTTTCTTTCTTTCCCCATTTTTTTCCTTCAATTTTTCTTTCTTTCCATTCTTCTTTTCTTTCTCTTTTTCTTTCTTTGATTTTTATTCATTACCTTTTCTTTTTATGGATTTTTTCTTTCTGGATCAAATTTTCATTTTTTTTTAATTCTTTTTTTCTCTTTCTTTAAGTTTTTTTTTTTTTCATTTTTCTTTCTTTTTTCCTGTTTCTTTTTTCTTTTGTATTTTCTCTCATCCTTTTTTTCTATTTCAGTTTCTTTTTTGTGATTTTCTTTTTCTTTCTTTCTTTTTTCTTTTTATGTCTTTCATTGTTGATTTATTTCTTCTTGTTTCTTTTTTTTTCTTTTTTTTCTTTTCATTTTTAACTCTTTTTTTTTTGTCTTTTTCAGTTTCTCTTTTTTCTGTTTTCTTTCTTTTTTTCTGTTTCCTTTTTCATATTTTTCTTTTATTGATTATTGATTTCTCTTTCTTTTAGTGTAATAAATAATTGAGAGTCCCCCCAATTTTATGATTACCTCCCTTTTGGAGAACTCTCTAGTGAATATTAAACTATATAAACTCTCAATAAGTGTACCAATTATTCTAAGTAGAATACAGCTTTGTCATTACACTCTGGCTGTTACTTAGGCTAGATGGGCGATTGAAGAGGACACCTCTGATCAATTAGCTGGTCATGTCAAGCCCTAGCACCTATATGATTGTTCCAACCCTATTGCTCTTATGGCAAGTGTTGAGAATTTTGTATATAAGGTGTGTGTTAAAAGCCCACTCATATTTATAGACTCGCCGAGAACTATGTGATCAACCTCTTGGCCAATCACTGGCAGTACTCTGCTGCTGAAACAATACTTAAACTGAGCATACTGAGCATACTGGCCATACTTGCTTTGACTTTTGTGGACGACGGACAAAGAATTCCATAACTCAGGACTTATATGCAGGATAGGACTTATTCACTTACCAAAGGATTTCATAACTCAGGACTTACTTACTTAAGCCCTTTTCAACTGGCCAAGGATGGCATTTAAAAACTTAACAACTTTTTTAATCAAATATGTGCTAGAAAGTGGTGGCTGACACTCTTAATGTCCTGGGTTATGACGTTAAACTCTATCTGATGGTGAGGTTCCAATTCTGGAGCTCTGGGGAGTATGGAGTACCTCTTCATCACCATTACTCCCAGATCTACTGTGACCTGGACTGTTAGTACCTGTTTGAGTCCCATTTAAGGGGTAAGTAGAAAAAAATGTGTTTAAAGACTTGAGTACCCATCGATGAATCAAATGAAACAGCTTTGGGATAAAATAACCAAATCCAACAAGGTAGAGTTTGCCCGTCATAGACTGCTTAGTCACCAGGATTCTATCCTCATCATGGGTTGCCAGACACGGCCAAAGGGTGGTCCCATTGATAATGGGGGGTCATACACATCTTCCGAGGGACAATCACTATATTTAAAAACCCCAGCCAACAGACCTGACTACAATTGTGAAATTGCATAAAATGACCCAGGAAGGGTTGACATGCCACAAAACTAACCGACTAGCCAGCCAGTTAAAAAAAAAAAAATTTTTTACTTAACATGCAAGTTCCTCTTTCATTTTGTTGGGTCAGGAACATATCAAACATTGTAATGATTAATGTTGTACCGGCCGTTCCTACAGTGGAGAATATACACCGGTTCTCACTATAAATAGTGAGACACCGAGTGAAAAGGTTGTACTGTTACCGTACTGTTACCGTACTGTTACTGTTTAGCGGCAAGCTAGCCGTTCTTGTACCTTATTGTAAATACACTTGTCTCTTTTTACCCTACCTCGACTTGACTTCTTTTTTTACTGTTGAACTAACATCACAACAATTAAATTATCATACTGTGGTCTATCCGCAGGTCTTACTAGCTGGAGACTGTAATTGTTAAACCAACTTTAGCGTGAAAACTCAGGAAGGGTTGACATGCCACAAGACCAATGAAACCAACAAATGAATCAGCCAAACATTTACCTAATAAAAAAGAAGAAGATATTTTGCATTATACATAAAAGTTCCTCTCTCATTTTGTTGGGCCAGAAATCAACAAGGTCCGTGTTCAGTGCCTCGGGTTAAATCAATATCCAGACTACAAATTGGTTCCATGAGATTTTCCATTTGACTCTAATCTTTGGACAAAACAACCCACTCACATACAATGCACATTGGCTGTAATCTGTGAACAGACTATGTGCACACACAAATGCACACAGACAATGCACCACATTGGCTGTAATCCTCAGACAATGCACACACAAATGCACAATCCTGGACAGACAATGCACACACAAATGCACATGGGTTGTAATCCTTGGACAGACAATGACAATGCACAACACAAATGCACATTGGCTGTAATCCTGTAATCCACAGACAATGCACACACAAATGCACATTGTTGTAATCCTTGGACAGACAATGCACACACAAATGCACATTGGTTGTAATCCTTGGACAGACAATGCACACACAAATGCACATTGGCTGTAATCCTAATCAGACAATGCACACACAAATGCACATTGGCTGTAATCCTAATCAGGCAATGCACACACAAATGCACATTGGTTGTAATTCTTGACAGACAATGCACACACAAATGCACATTGGTTGTAATTCTTGGACAGACAATGGCACACACAAATGCACATTGGCTGTAATCTTGGACAGACAATGCACACACAAATGCACATTGGCTGTAATTCTTGGACAGACAATGCACACACAAATGCACATTGGCTGTAATTCTTGACAGACAATGCACACACAAATGCACATTGGCTGTAATCCTTGGACAGAAAATGCACACACAAATGCACATTGGCTGTAATCCTTGGACAGACAATGCACACACAAATGCACATTGGCTGACAAATGCACATTGGTTGTAATCTTGGACAGACAATGCACACACAAATGCACATGGCTGTAATTCTTGGACAGACAATGCACACACAAATGCACATTGGCTGTAATTCTTGGACAGACAATGCACACACAAATGCACATTGGCTGTAATTCTTGGACAGACATGAAATGCACACACAAATGCACATTGGCTGTAATTCTTGGACAGACAATGCACACACAAATGCACATTGGCTGTAATTCTTGGACAGACAATGCACACACAAATGCACATTGGTTGTAATTCTTGGACAGACAATGCACACACAAATGCACATTGGCTGTAATCCTAATCAGACAATGCACACACAAATGCGCATTGGCTGTAATCATTGGATAGACAATGCACACACAAATGCACATTGGTTGTAATCCTCGGACAGACAATGCGCATACACAAATACACATTGGTTGTAATATCCTGCGACAGACAATGCACACACACAAATGCACATTGGCTCAGACAGACAATGTGCATACACAAAAGCACATTGGCTGTAATCCTCAGACAGACAATGCGCACATACAAATGCACATTGGCTCAGACAGACAATGTGCAAACTCAAAAGCACATTGGCTGTAATCCTTGGACAGACAATGCACACAAACAAATGCACATTGGTTGCAATTCTCGGACAGACAATGCACACACACAATTGCACATTGACTGTAATCATCGGACAGACAATGTGCATACACAAATGCAGATTAGCTGTAGTCCTCGGATAGACAATGTGCACACACAAAGGCGCAAACTTTCTTGGTACAGTGTTAAAGAGACAAATGATTATGAAAATAAAAGCACTGGCACATCAACATCTGCAGGGACAGCCTTCACATGCAACAACTGTGGTCAAGGCTGTTTTTCAAACATTGGACTTCACAGTCACAGGAGGCATGTAACTTAAGAGGCACAAGAATTATATAATCTTCCAAGACTCCAATGCCGATATAACCATTACAGTACATGTGCCTCTAAATTATCCATGCATTTCATCTGAGATGTTTTGTTTGAGATTATCTCTCTTTTATTCAAATCGCAACTTAGTACTCTCTATAAGTTCACTCGATATGAAGTAAACAAACCAATAAAATCGACGACATTTCACCCCAAAATATTTTTTTCTTTCTTTCTTCTCAAGAAAATGTTGACTTTGTTTTTACAGTTTTTACCCTATGCAAATTTTCTCCCCACATTGGTTTTTCTTTGTGTTCATCATAGATGTTGTTTTTGTTGTTGTTGTTTCAAAATTGATTTTAAAAAATATCTAAAAAAAATATTAAACAAAAAGAAAGAAATCTATTGTCTTCTTCTCTTTTGAGAAATTTTTTCATTTTTTTTGTCTTCCACAATTAATTTTTTTTTTTTTTTTTTTCAATATTCATTTTTCCAGCAAATTATTTTTTGTTTATTTTTCTGCTTATTCCATGTTTTCCCACACAACTTTTTATTTTTTTTATTTAATAATTTTACCAAACTAATTTTTTTGTTTTTGTTTTGTTTCTTTTGTTTTTTGTTGTTTTTGTTTCTTTTGTTTTTGGTTTGACTTCCATTTATTTATTTATTTTTTATTTTTCCTTCTTTGAATATTAATTATTTTCACACCAAAAATCATTTTCAGTTTTCTTTTCTGTGTAATTGACTTTTTCACGTAAATTTATTCATTTATTTATTGAAAAAAAAGAAGTTCAAAAGAAGATTTAAAAAAAATCTCTGTACTTTTATTCTAATTCAGATCTTTCTCTTATTTTTCTTTCATTGTTATCCTTTTTCATATCTTTCCCAACTCTTCTTCTTTTCTTCCTCCCCCTTCTCCTCCTCCTTGTTCTTCTCTTCTTCCTCCTACTTCTCCTCCAATCTTCCTCGTTCTTCTATTCCTCCTCCTCCTTCTTCTATTCCTCCTCCTACTTCTCCTCCAATCTTCCTCCTTCTTCTATTCCTCCTTCTTCTATTCCTCCTCCTACTTCTCCTCCAATCTTTTTTTCATTTTTCCTATTTCTTTCTCTGCTTGATTTATTCTTCTTCAATAGTCAGATCCATTTTTTTTCTTTTCATTGTTCTTGATTATTTTTTTCTTTTCTTCCTTTCTTTCTTTTCTTTCTTTCTTTTCATTGTTTCTTCTTCTTCTTCCTTACTTGTCAGTTCCTTCTTTTCCCTTTTCCTTTTTCTTGTTTATTTTTTTATTTATTTCTTTTTTAAAATTCCTTTTCAGTGTGTCTTGTTCTTCTTGTTCTTGTTCTTCTTCTTCAATTGTCAGTTCGTTATTTTTTTGTCATTTTTCTTGTTTATTTTTCTTTTCTTTTTCCTTATTTTTCTTTTCTTTTCTTTCTTTCTTTCTTTTTAAAAATTCCTATTCATCGTTTCTTCTTCTTCTTCTTCTTCTTCTTCTTCTTCTTCTTTTCTTTCTTTCTTTCCTTCCTTTTTTAAATTCCTATTCATCATTTTTTCTTTTTCTTTTTCTTCTTCATCTTCAATTGTCCGTTCCTTTTTTTTCTTCCTTTTTCTTGTTTCTTTCTCTCTTTCTTTTCATTATTCCTTTTTATTCTCTCCATTTTTTTTCTTCAATCTTCACTTCTTTTTCCTTTACCTTTTACCTTCTTCTTCTCCCCCCTTTCCCCTACCCACTTCATCTTTCCCTTTTCACCTTCCTCTTTTTAAAAAAAAACTTTCTATGTCATCTTTTTCATATCTTTACTCCTCATCCTTTTATTTTTTAAATTTTTCATCTTCATATTGTTATTTATCAGCTAACTTAATCTTTGCTTTTTTTTAACAGCCTTTCCTCCATATTAACGTGATTTTGTTCATTTTCATCTTTTTTTGTTCTTTTTCACTTAATATCACAGAAAACTAGTGCTAAGTCAATTTTTAAGAAGTTGGCAAAGTGGCCACAGATAGTTCATATCTTCGCAATCTTTTTGATCCAGTTTTTTTTTTAGTTTTTTTTTTTTAACAAGTCATTTTGTTATTGATCAACCATATGAAATATCCGAAAGAAGAGATCGATCAAGAAAAACACAGAATGAATATGAAGATCAATTTGATTTTTTTTATATTATTGATAATCAAAAATGAAAAAAAAAAAAAAGAAAAAAAGATTAATAATCATTGATGGTGATTGTAAAAATAAGTTCCTTCGCTAGACATATATAGATTTTTCTAATGATACGTTCCCAGTTGGTTTTTCGTATGAAAAGAAGCAAAGTAAAAAAAATCTTTTACAATTTTCTGATTAGAAAAGATTTTCCGTTATAACCTGCGCCATAACAAAGTACAAATAACCCAAAGGAGGCAGGAAGGTGTGTCAAATTTAGGTGATATCATGGGGTATTGCTGTAGCATCTTCAGTTAGTAGTAAAAGAATGCACTGCTTAATGTTTCTTTTGTTTTTTTATTGATTTTAACAGCATATCAACCCATCTGGGGTTATGTCATGCCTAACGGTTAGGAAGTTATACATATCATGTATTTACATTTATACTTTTTAGTAATTAGTTTTAACAATGTGTTAGCATTATTGGGGATTATGTTGTATGGTATTGATTTGTTTCATGTCTATATTCTATGGTATAATTTTATTTCTCTCAAAAAGGAGAGAATGTGGTGACACATTCAAACATATCTTTCATATTGTTTGCTTTAAAATAACAGTTTCTGATGTGAGCAAAAAACCTGCATTCCATGAACAAGTGTTTAACTGTCAAAGGTGTTTGACATGTTCCACATTGTGGTTGTTGTTTGAGTATATTGGAGTGTGTTGTAGAAGCAGCTATTTTGTTGGTTTGGTTTCTTTGTTTTAATGGCATATCAAACTTTGTGGGTTATTTTGTTGTATAGCCACTTGACTGGACTTCAATAAAACAACAGACACGTATATATAAAAATAGGACCTGTCTTTATTTTCTTCGGTGTGTGGGTGGTGAGGGGCGACGAGTGTTCACAATGAAAATGCTGGGTGGCTGGCGAAGAGCACAGTGTTCACAATGAACTACCTGAGGGTGGTTGATACGGGAGACGAGGTTAATTTCTCGGCTGCTTGCTGGGGACTGATTTCATACTCTTTTGACCTGATAATGGATATACATATTTCTTTATCTTTCTCTTCACCAGAAGACTCAGCTTCCGTCTGCCTTTTTTTCTTTTATCTATTTCTTCATCTTCTTCCTGCTTCTTGACTGGAAGACCTCTCTTCCGTTCTCCCTTTTTTAAAAAATATATATGTTTATCTTTCTCTTTGTCTTTTGACCGGAAGAGGAATCTTCCATTGCAAGATATGCAACAATTTAATGCCTAAGCCATCATTGTAGAAGAACAGTTGTGGTACTATTGTTGCATAATATATGTGGCAGCATAGATTATTGGCAACATCCTGTAGGAGAATTCTAAGGGGCCAGTGTTTTCATATTAGGGAATGGAAAACTACTGGATGGTTAGAATCTTGCAAGCCATGTGAGATGTAGTTAGTTAATCCATTTACAACCATACCTCAAGTGGGACAGACATGTCCTACTTCGGTTGTAACTCCACACTATGAGTTAGAATGGGCTAAAATTAATCTTTGATCAAAGCAACTACCAGTCTTGCTAGTTATCTAATGACTTAAAAGAAGAACCTAGATGATCCCTCACATCATGGCCAAAAGAGAAAGAGAAGAAGAGAACAAGTAAGTCACAAATCTCCCAGTCCTTTAAGATGAGTATATAACACTATTTAACCCATAGCTGGGGGATTAGGGATTCATCCCATTACCTTCGGTTAATAGTCCAAAAGTGAATATATTGGCTCCACTAGAGTTTGAAATTGCTTGTTATCCACTGAACCACAGATACTAAAATTATTCTTATATTCTGAATAATTCATATAGTAAATTATTTCAGCAATCCTTAGCATTCATTTCACTTGGGAGGGCCTCTTCGACTTTTCAAGTCAAATAACCACAATTTTTGACTGACAGTTAATATATATATATATATATATATATATATATAGGTTTTGTTTTAATAGTTTGTTTGAAGCATTGTGCATATGTATAATATAAAGATTTTTGAAAGCAATTAACAATGCATTATATGTTGAAAATTATATTTATTTAACTTTAAAAATAAAAAAAGGTAAAATAAATATAATTTTCAACACATATTGCATTGTCAATTGCCTTCAAAAATCTTTATATTATACTAGGAAATATATGCACCCTTCGGGTGCAAGTATTTAAGTTTTAATATAATAAAATATCATATTAGATTAGAAAGGCTAATGAAACTGAATAAGAATGTAGATAAAAAGATTTGGAACAGAGGAGGTATGATTGAAAAATAGAACAACTTTGAAACTAACTATTCCATCATTTTCCGTTACTCCCGTCATTGGTAAATTTGCCTAATTTAACTGTTTAGTTAAAATAGGAAGTAAAGAATAATATTAGTTATTTCTTCTTGTTAAGGGATTTCTTTTAAGATTTATTGAAGAGATTTTTGCTCATATTCATTAAGATAAAACCAAACAATTAGAAATCAATAATACTAAGCATTTATTTATTAAAATCAAATTTTTAAGATCAATATGTAAATTAGCCTTCCCATTCATACTGTAAACTGCTATTTTGTTGTATATATAAATACAATTGCATGTTATTATTATGTAGATATGGTCAACAGTATAAGTAATGTAAAACAATTTTATTAATAATTGAGGTATAAATAAAAATAAAATCATGGTAAATGTGATGTAAATAACTAAGGGAATTGTGACTTGTATAGTAATATAGTTTCGGTTACAGACAGAAAAACCCACAACCTCCATTATAATAATATATATATATATATATATATATATATATTTATACACTTAGAATTAAACAAAAAGGCGTTTTTGGTTGTACTTTCGGCACTTTGAAATGCCATCATCAGTACTTGGGATAAAAAAAAACTTTGGTGGACTAATCCACGGATTCCATCTAAATATAAATAAGTTGGCCAGAAAGCTTGAAAAGATCATTAATAATATTGTTAAACAGGAGACGTCGCTTTTGTTTAAATCTATGTGTATAAATGAAAGAATGCTGCCTAAATACACATATATAAGTATTTATATATATATGTATGTCAAAGTTAGGATAGTGTAGACACTGAGGCAACAGTGCTTTGTTTTTTGCCTATGTGATCATCAGACCAAGAATACTTGGTCTGGTGAATGCTTCTAACAGTTAGGATTGTGTAGACACAGAGGTAATGGTGCTTGGTGACTGTCATTTTCTCATCTATGTGATCATCAGACCAAGTGTTCCTGGTTGGACAGTCACATCACCAAGCATCATTGACTCTGCATCTGTACTATCCTAAATTTAATCAACATATATGCTCTATCATCAATATTGAGTTCATTTTATCTATAAATATGGTAGAATGTATTATAAATTGTATTATAAATTTATATATACTAGCAAATATATGCACCCTCCGGGTGCAAGTATTTAAGTTTTAATGTAATAAAATATTGTATTAAATTAGAAAGGCTAATGAAACTAAATAAGAATACAGATAAAAAGATTTGAAACAGAGGGAGTATAATAAAAGATTTGAAACAGAGGGAGTATAATTAAAAATGGAACAACTGAAACTTACTCTTCCATCACTCTCGTCTTTCATTGTTATTTTTTCTAATTTAAGTATTTAGTTAAAAGAGGAAGTAAAGAATAAAATGACAGTTATTTTATCTTGTTAATGGATTTCATTTAAGTTCATTGAAGAGATTTTTGCTTATATTCATTAAAATAAAACCAAACAGTTAGAAATCAATAATACTAAGCAGATATTTATTAAATTCGATTTTTTAATATTAATATGCAAATTAGCCTTCCCGTTCACACTGTAAACCGTTATTTTGTTGTATATATAAATATAATTGCATGTTGTCAGTATGTAGACATAGTTAACAGTATTAATAATGTAAGACAATTTTATTAATAATTGAGGTTTAGATAAAAATAAAATCATGGAGAATGTGATGTCAATAACTAAGAGAATTGTGACTTGAGTAGGAATATAGTTTCGGTTACAGACAGAAAAACACACAATCTCCATTATGATAAGATGTATATATATATATATATATTGTCGGCTAAAAAAAAGCCATATCATAAACACATCACTTGTGTATTTACTTCTCATACTGTCGTGTAGAAGAAGTCACTATAAGAGGAATAGAAACCTACTTCTAAACAAAACAAAAAATCTAAAAAAGTCTGGTTAGTGTAGGTGTTGCAGTCCTCACCTGTCAGCTTGACAGTCGGGTTTCGGATCATGCACAAGGCTGTCTTCCTATCTATAGCTCTGCTGATGAGGCCTAATAGGCCGAAATGTACATACAGAGATTAATTTTTCTCGATTTCTTTAGCCTTACATTTAAATAGGTATGCCCGCCTAATTAATTAATTATTAATTAATTAACTTTCAAAATAAGGTACGACTTCAATTAAGCACATATTCTCCCAAAAATTGTTGGCTAAAAAAAAGCCATATCATAAACACATTGCTTGTGTATTTACTTCTCATATATATATATATATATATATGTGTGTGTGTGTATTCACTTCTCATATATATATATATATATATATATGGGCTGATTTAGCTCAGTTGTTAGAACATCTACTTCGGAACAAAAAAGCTTCAGGTTCAGTACAAATGGAAAATGAAACAGCCTTGTCCAGAATTTGAACTCGGGTAGCCCAAAACACTTCCAATGAAGTTACACATGCTATGAGTATGTGCATAAAAAAAAATAGTGAAATAGGTCACTAATTAGGATTGAGCCTATTCTAGTAGTGACCACCCCAAGCAGAGTATTAAC
This sequence comes from Doryteuthis pealeii, assembly GCA_023376005.1. Classification (NCBI taxonomy): domain Eukaryota; kingdom Metazoa; phylum Mollusca; class Cephalopoda; order Myopsida; family Loliginidae; genus Doryteuthis; species Doryteuthis pealeii. The sequence goes on from CM042169.1 coordinate 17,929,341, forward strand.
AGGTTTGAATTCAGAGTTTTCCTTCTCCTAGACTGGTTGCCTAACCAAGGTTAGAGAGCCCAGTGAAATAGGTCACTAATTAGGACTGAGCCTATTCTAGTAGTGACCACCCCCAAGCAGAGTATTAACAGGTTTGAATTCAGAGTTTTCCTTCTCCTAGACTGGTTGCCTAACCAAGGTTAGAGAGCCAGTGAAATAGGTCACTAATTAGGACTGAGCCTATTCTAGTAGTGACCACCCCCAAGCAGAATATTAACAGGTTTGAATTCAGAGTTTTACTTCTCCTAGACCAGTTCCCATACCAAGGTTAAAGAGCTCAGTCTGTCCAGCTATTTACCCATAGCTGGAGGGAGAGTAGTTAGATTTATACCTTTCCCATGGGTATTAGCGCTATGTGAATTGTAGCTTCATCTAGGATTTGAACTTGAGTCAATGAGTCTATTTCCTATGATTATAACCATTACACCACACACCTCCAACTCCAAGGAATTACAGAAACCATTAATGGCATATTTGTTTTCTATTATTATTATTATTACTAGCAAATATATGCACCCTCCGGGTGCAAGTATTTAAGTTTTAATGTAATAAAATATTGTATTAAATTAGGCTAATGAAACTAAATAAGAATACAGATAAAAAGATTTGAAACAGAGGGAGTATAATCGATAAAATAGAACAATTGAAATTTACTCTTCCATCACTCTCGTCTTTCATTGTTATTTTTTCTAATTTAAGTATTTAGTTAAAAGAGGAAGTAAAGAATAAAATGACAGTTATTTTATCTTGTTAATGGATTTCATTTAAGATTTATTGAAGAGATTTTTGCTTATATTTATTAAAATAAAACCAAACAGTTAAAAATCAATAATACTAAGCACATATTTATTAAATTCGATTTTTTAATATTAATATGCAAATTAGCCTTCCCATTCACACTGTAAACCGCTATTTTGTTGTATATATAAATATAATTGCATGTTGACAGTATGTAGATATGGTCAACAGTGGCTTCGGCCTCTGGACCATTGATATAATTAACGGCGTCGATCCCAGGGGGCCAACCCCCAGGCAACACCTGCCCCCTTGATTTAAAGGGGCAGGGCTGGGTTTATTGCCCAGTGCCTGATGCGCCCCCCCTTGAGGGGGAATACCGATGGGATCGACGCAATTTTTCACCTGCCACTCCATGAGCTTCGGCTTGTGGGTGGTCCCACGTTAATAGGGACTTTGTGCCTGACCCGTACAAGTGGGGTACGCGGTAAATATCATGTAGATATGGTCAACAGTGTAAGTAATGTAAAACAATTTTATTAATAATTGAGGTTTAGATAAAAATAAAATCATGGAGAATGTGATGTCAATAACTAAGAGAATTGTGACTTGAGTAGGAATATAGTTTCAGTTACAGACAGAAAAATACACAATCTCCATTATAATAAGATTATTATTATTATTATTATTATTTTATATTTGAAATAATAATAAATAGAATACATGTGTACATGAACAAAACCCTGGCCGAAACGCATATTTGTAAAATAAACTTATTTTATCCATTCAGCATTTTCTTTCCTTTGTTTATTTTTCATTTCAACATACCATTGGATTCGCTTCCATTTTCAACTTATATATATATATATTATATATATATATATTATTATTATTTATATTTTGCTTGAAGGCAATTATAATGCATGTATCGCATAAAATTCGATAATTATAGAAAATAATCTTGACAAGTGAATCCCGGCAAAGGATGGTTCGCTATGCATAGATTATTTTCTATAATTATCGAATTTTATGCGATACATGCATTATAATTGCCTTCAAGCAAAATATAAATAATAATTTATCAACAATGCTTCTATAAAAAACAAACATCCAAAAATCTTATATATATATATATATATATATATATATATATAGTTAAAAATTAATGGTAAAATGAATGAATGGATGAAATAAAAATGAATGAAATGATGGAGATAAATGAAAAATCCTTTCCAAGGGACCCCTCTCAAAAGTATTAAAATACTTTTTGAGAGTGGGGTCCCTGATAGAAAGTTTTTCTCATCTATTATTAGACTCCTTTGAAGCATCAAGTTAATATAATACATATTGTATAGAATATACATATGCACACAGCTGCATGCGTATACCCTGAGAGCTTTCATCTCCTCCCCAAATTATGGATTGACAAAGCCAATGATGGAAAATGAAAACAGCCTTGTCCAGGATTTTAACTCGGGTAGCCAAAACACTTCCCATGAAATGACACATGCTAAGAGCATGTGCATATTTGGGGAAAAAGTAGTAAATATGTATTGCATAGAATACGCATATGCACACAGTTGCATGTGTACACCCTGCGAGCATTCATCTCCACCCCAAATTACAGATTGACGGAAGATGAAATCAATTCGGGCGAATTGAGCCGATCTCTTTAATGCACAATCAAACAAATGAATCTGCCTCGTCTGCTCATTGCTGACTATTCCTTATCTGCATTGATTTTGGTCAGAATGATTCAAGAAGTAACCGCAAAGAGTCTCTTGAGAAATCCCCTGGGGTGGCACAAGGGTGTGGCACAAGGGTGTGGCCAGAAAGTAATTGATTATTCATCAAGGTAATTTGCATATAATTCCTGTTGAATTAGTTACTGATTTCATCTAAATTTATTGTAGGCGAATATTTTTGGTTTTCTTTTTCTGTTATCCTTGTCCTTGTTATTTTGATTTTAGTCGAGTCACTAGAAATGACTGATTGGGCCAGCCATGCGTGAAGGTCTACACGCAGACAAGTGGCCCCTTTTCTTTTCTTTTCTTTTTTCTTTGTTTTTCTTTTCTTTCTTTTCCTTTTTTTTTCTTTTTCTTCTTTCTTTCCTTTTTTTTTTTTTTCCAGATCTTTATGCATAACTTTTAGTTTCTTCATCTGCATTTCTCGCGCCATTTAAAGCAGGTTGCAATTGCAGAATTTTGTGCAACTAATTGCAGACGGGGAGTGAATCTGAGTCAGAACAGGGTGGGGGAGTTGGGTGCGCTGGGATAGTCAACAGCCGAATGAGTCATGTTAGTTAAGGGTGGAGATCTCCAGTCTCTCAGGTAGTGGAATCTGCTGAGAAAAAAACACGCACACATGGATGATGAGGATAATGATGATGTTAATGATGATGTTGTGAGTGATAATGATGCTGTTGATGATGGTGTTGTGAGTGAATTTATCAAAACAACATTGAAAATCCAGAAATATTATTTCTCTGAATTTTTGAGATGAGGCTTGATGAATTTTATTATTTGATTATTTGGATTATTTGGACTATTGTCCTCATCTTTATTGTTATCTACACTATTTCTCCTTGATAATTAGTATTATTTGGATATTCGGACTATTGTCCTCATCTTTATTGTTATTTGCACTATTTCCTAAATTTTTGAGATGAGGCTTGATAATTAGGATTTGGATTATTTGGACTATTGTCCTCATCTTTATTGTTATCTACACTATTTATCGGAATTTTTGAGATGAGGCTTGATAATTAGTATTATTTGGATTATTTGGACTATTGTCCTCATCTTTATTGTTATCTACACTATTTCTCTGAATTTTTTAGATGAGGCTTGATAATTAGGATTATTTGGATTATTTGGACTATTGTCCTCATCTTCATTGTTATTTGCACTATTTCTCTGAATTTTTGAGATGAGGCTTGATAATTAGTATTATTTGGATTATTCAGACTATTGTCCTCATCTTTATTGTTATCTACACTATTTCTCTGAATTTTTGAGATGAGGCTTGATAATTAGGATTATTTGGATTATTTGGAATATTGTCCTCATCTTCATTGTTATTTGCACTATTTCTCTAAATTTTTGAGATGAGGCTTGATAATTAGGATTATTTGGATTATTTGGACTATTGTCCTCATCTTCATTGTTATCTACACTATTTCTCTGAATTTTTGAGATGAGGCCTGATAATTAGTATTATAAGGATTATTTGGACTGTTATCCTCATATTTGTTGGCTGTCAACTCGTGTTTGAGTAAGACCATTTCCTGTTTTTTTTGGGGGGGGGTTCTCATAGTTGGGTGCCAGTAGCATTTGACGCTGTATCCTTGTGTTTTCTCAGATTACTCACAGGCCAGCTGGAGAGACATACTCTTCCACATAAACTACATGGAACTTCTTCACTTTGAATGCTGATAGGCTGAAATTACCCTTTTGTAATAGCCTGCCTCAATTTTTGGTGTTTAATTCGATTGGACTCAAATTCTTCCACAGACAGGTAGATGGTGGCTCTCCAGCCAGGTCTATTACAAGCTAGCTTCTCCCAGTCTTCCACAGCAATAGCAGTGTTCTTTAGATTGTCTTTGACAAGCTTCTCGGCAAGTTTCACAGAAAATCCAACATGGTTGAAATGTGTCGTATGCTGAAACGGAATTTTAAAAAAAGAAAAAGGAAGTCAAAAAAAAAAAAAAAAAAAATAGATGGCTGAAAAGAAACGAGAAATAAAAAGAAAAATCTTGAAAACAGACATAAAAAGAAAAGATTAAAATAGATGGAGAAAGTGTCAATTGTTGAATATAAAATATTAACTTGAGAAATATATCCATATTGCATAAAAATATAACAGTAACCCTGTATGTTTTCATTGTGTAGGTTACAATGGAAATTAGTCGAATCATTTTGAAATTTCATACTATATTTGTTACCAGATATACAATTGAAAACTAAACCCTACACCAAGATCAAAGAAAACTTTTCTATGGTAGAATTTTATGAGGAATCCAATGGTTGTATTTATGTTTACCTATGAATTCATTTAGTCACAAGAGACTAAATTACCGACTGTGGTATAAAAAAAAAAATAGGAGAAACAGTTTCATAGTAAGCCTATGAAACTGTTTCTCCAGGGGTCCCCAAACTACGGCCTGCGGGCCGGATCCGGCCTGTGAAGGCATTTTATCAGGCCCGTGAATTCAGTTTCTCAAAGCTCACTAAACATTTCTGCTAATGTTGCGTTCCTTGATAATGTTTTGAAAATATATATGTTGGCTAAATTTGTTTTTGTGCATCTTACGCCACTCGTTCATAAATATAACATAGAAAGATAAATTTGCACTCATGACGTTTACCAGTTGAGATTTCCCTGTAAAATAGTTGTTTTAGGATTTGGCAATCATTCGTACAAACTAGATGACCAGACCAGCAAAGACGAGATCTAAGGATCAAACTCTCAATACTAGACAGGTGACATCTTTCAAGTATTGTGGTGTTATCTGTATTTATTGTTATCCGTACAACATTTCAGCCATGGATTGAATAAAGGATTGGGTTCAAAGTTCTGTGATGGCTCCCAATTATGACAACAAGGTTCAAAAAGAAGGTTCCTGAGTTCAAGAAGGCTCCAGAGTCCGACAAGAAATACCTGAAGAAGAATAATACTGATTATCTGGAAAATGGTTTATTATTTTTTGTACAAGAATATAAAGAATAGTCAACACAAAGTTCTCCAATAGTATGACTAGCTATTCAGTATGACTAGCTATACGAATACTATAAGACAACTCTACTACAAATAACTTTGCATATTGATACCTTTGTGTTCTAATATCATTGTTTTATTCTCTATATCTATTTTTCTCCCGTTAGACCCATAACAACACTTATATATATATATATATATATATATATATATATATATATATATATGTATGTAAGCATAATATTGGTCTGTATAATATATCTTTTTATTTTTGTATATATCTTTTTGATTTTTCCAATTTTCGGGATTGAAAAAGCAAGACATTTCATTACTGTGTTGTAATAATGAATAATTTCCTCACAAGAAGTTGGCCTCGTCTGAAGGAAAACTTAAATACAAGATACTGACTACACAAGTTATCTTTGAAGAACTGTGCATTCAATTCATATTCTTATTATATTTCAATCCCAAAAGTATTCTAAGTTCAGCCGTCAGGGCTGTGAGGTAAATTTACTTTGGGTGACTAACTAAATTTTGTTCCTGTTGATGTTTGTTCCTGTCTGGCTGATAAAGAAATGTACATCTCCAATAATGGTTCCCAAAATGTTGTAATGGAGATGAAAGTCTTGAAGGTCTGCGTTGTAAACGTTCTTGATGGCACTGAAGCAGACTCGTACAATATAGAACATGGTTACAGAAGAATTAAGTATTCCACAGTTTTTTGATATTGGTACCAAATTGAAAAATCAAAAAAGTTCAACAGATGGATGCCTCATGAACTGAATGAAAATATTTGCTGTTATATGTGACTAAAAAATTAGGATTATGACTTTACTTACTTTACATTTCTCTTAAATAAGGAAAAATACTGCATCATTTTTACTGTACCAATCTAACACTTTAGTATCTCCTATCTTTTGTACTCTGTTGTGGGGCTTAGAATACCCTGACTGCATCCCCTGATTGCGTCCCCCCCTCTCAAAAGAGTGTCCTAGTTATGACACTAAATTTCACTCAGGGCTGAAGCTTCAGTTCTAGGAAGTATAGAGACATTAATTACTTTACTGCAAGGATCCTTGTGCTACTCATACACTGAGTTGGCGAGGGCCAGTATCAAACTAGGAACCTTGTGGTTTCTAGCCGAATGCTCGATCGACTGAACTAACCCGGCCCTTATATATACTAGCAAAAAAAAAAAAAACACACTCCAGGTGGTGTAAAAATTAATTTTGGAAAGACATAACCTGAGAAGTGTCAGTTAAAAATTCAATGTCAGAGATTTTGTACCATGAGTAAGTAAAATCACCAAACTTATTAAAGGAGTAAAAAAAAAAATAATAAAACAATTTGAATTGGAACCTTAGTTCTGATAACTTTAAACATATATTAGAATAAAACGAACTACAAAATGAATATATAATACCGGGTTTATTAAAAATTATCTTAAAAAAACAATGATGATCGTGTAAGGTTTCATGCTCAAATTTTGAGCGCATTTTATATTATGACAATTTTGTGTGATGTGACATAAGCAGTTTCGGTTACAGACAAATAGAGACCCAATCTCCATTATTAATAGATGTCATCCATATATAGTCCTGTTTTACCATTTCACGGCTCATTCTTTACCATTAATTCTAGATCCATTCTGATTCACACTGACTAAACAAGGGTTAGGGTCAGGGTTAGGGTTAGGGTTAGGCTCAGGGTTAGGGTTAGGGTCAGGGTTAGGGCTGGGGGTTAGTTTTATAATCTAAAAAGAAAATCTAAAAATCGTCTGTTAAAAAAACCGGATATTGAAAATGAAAAACATGTCTTTCTTAATCTTTGAAGAACTGTGCATTTGATTCTTATTCTTATTATATTTCAGTCCCAAAAGTATTCTAAGTTCAGCCGACAGGGCTGTGAGGTAAAATTTAGTTTGGGTGGCTAACTAAATTTTGTTACTGTTGATGTTTGTTTAGAAGTGGTTAATACACGAGAGAACTTCCCTACAATCTTAACCACAATCTTCAGAGATCTGTCTAAAGATATGAAAAGAAAGTGCTTCTAACAAAAAAATGAAAAATAAAAATAGAAAAAATAAAAAAGAGAAAATTGCTTGCAAGAAGGGCAGTATCGACTGCTCTAAGGCAAATGTTTTTCTGAATACAATGGAACTCGGTAATTCCACAAACAATAACGTAAAAGGTGACATAAAAAGAAACACAAACTTATTCTTCATGAAGGGACAGAAACATCTCTTTCTTTTTTTTCTTTCTTTTTTGCATGTGTGTCTGTGTAGATGTCTTTGCCCCCAAGGAATGAACCCTGACTCAGTGGCTAGAATTGATCAAATCAGTCTGGAACATTTCTAGACGGAACGACTCGGGGGAGGTCATCTCTACCCTAACCTTATTTCATACAGTGCAGGGGCTTATGTAATTCCAATTTGTGGGAAATTTTCTGATGATATTTCATCAAGGATTCAATCAGTCTCAAAATACCGAGGAAGTCAAATGAAAAAATCGATCGTATAACTCAAGACTGAAATGAGCAACATCATCAAAGCAGAAATCACAGTTAACAATTAGATGTATTCATTATTTTTATTATTATTTTGTTCTTTTAGAAATCAGAGAAATAGTTCAGTCTGAGGGATAAATTTTTAATTTATTATTATTATTATTATTATTATTTACTCCTTTTGAGTTTTCACATCAGTGTTAGCTGATGGTCTTTCAGTGGAGTCTGAGTGACAGCAAGTCTCCTCAGGTCTCCAGGACTCTTTTGAGTATTCTGGCAGATTGCAGTAGTGCAGTGTTCTGAATGGTTTCAATCCTTCCTCTGATTTCCAAACTTTCCAAACCCTTTTCTAATCCTTTTGGGACTGTTCCAAGTGCACCAACTACAATTGGTATAACTTTCACTTTCATATTCCATAACTTTTTCAGTTCTCTGGCAAGGTCCAGATATTTGTCCATTTTTTCAACATCATCAGAGCAACATCATCAAGCAGAAATCACAGTTAACAATTAGATGTATTCATTATTTTATTATTATTTTGTTCTTTTAGAAATCAGGGAAATAGTTTAGTCTGCAGGATTAAGTTTTAATTTATTATTATTACTAGCAAATATATGCACCCTCCGGGTGCAAGTATTTAAGTTTTAATGTAATAAAATATTGTATTAAATTAGAAAGGCTAATGAAACTAAATAAGAATACAGATAAAAAGATTTGAAACAGAGGGAGTATAGTAAAAGATTTGAAACAGAGGGAGTATAATAAAAAATGGAACAACTGAAACTTACTCTTCCATCACTCTCGTCTTTCATTGTTATTTATTCTAATTTAAGTATTTAGTTAAAAGAGGAAGTAAAGAATAAAATGACAGTTATTTTATCTTGTTAATGGATTTCATTTAAGATTCATTGAAGAGATTTTTGCTTATATTCATTAAGATAAAACCAAACAGTTAGATATCAATAATACTAAGCACATATTTATTAAATTCGATTTTTTAATATTAATATGCAAATTAGCCTTCCCGTTAACACTGTAACCCATTATTTTGTTGTATATATAAATATAATTGCATGTTGTCTGTATGTAGACATAGTTAACAGTATTAATAATATAAGACAATTTCATTAATAATTGATGTTTAGATAAAAATAAAATCATGGAGAATGTGATGTCAATAACTAAGAGAATTGTGACTTGAGTTGGAATATCGTTTCGGTTACAGACAGAAAAACACACAATCTCCATTATAATAAGATTATTATTACTAGTACAAAATAAAAAACGCCCTCCAGGCGATGTAAAAATAGATTTTTGAAACAGATTGCCTGAGGGGTGGGAGTAAAAAATTCAATGTCAGCGAGTTTGTACCCTAAGTAAGTAAAATTATCAAATTCATTAAAGGATTAAAAAATAAAACAATTTGAAATGTATACTTTAAATATGTATTAAAATAAAACAAACTATATATAGATATATAATACCAGTCATGTATTTATTAAAACTTATTTTAAAAAACAAGGAGGACTGTCTAATGTTGCATGTTCAAATTTTGAGTGTATTTATTCCATGTTATGATGATTTGGGGTAATGTGATGTAAGCAGTAACGTAATTTTTGTTACAGACAAAAACCGGAAGCAAATCTCCATTATTAATAGATTATTATTAGCAAATATATGCACCCTCCAGGTGCAATTATTTGAGTTTTAAATTATTGAAATATTATATTAAATTAGAATGGCTGATAAAACTAAATAAGAATGCAGATAAAAGAATTGAAACATTTTCTACATTTTCCTAATTTAACTATTTAGTTAAAATAGGAAGTAAAGAATAAAATTACAGTTATTTTTTCTTGTTAATATATTTCTTTTAAGATTTATCCCCAAGATTTTTGCTCATATTTATGAATATAAAACCAAACAATTAGAAATGAATAATCCTAAGCACATATTTATTAAAATCAAATTTTTGATATTAATATGCAAATTAGCCTTCCTGTTCACACTGTAAACCGCAAAATTGTTGTATATATAAATATAATTGCATGTTATTGATTATGTAGAATTGGCCAACAGTATTAATAATGTAAAACAAATTTATTAATAAAAATCAAATCATGGAAAATGTGATGTAAATAATTAAGGGAATTATCACTTGAGTAGTGACATAGTTTCGGTTACAGACAGATAAACACACAATCTCCATTATAATATGATATAATGAATATGTAAATACCTTGGTACCCCACTCACTATAATCTGATTGGACAGTGTCATGTATAAATAGTCGACACTTTGTTGGTCCTCTACCTAATGCCTACAAGCTAACTTACTCGCTAGATGACACCACGACTGCTCGGAGACGGATTGCTATTCAATGTACCAATTACTACTGCGATAATATACCCAATACAACTTCACAATATATCCCTTAACCCGGATATATCATAATATGAGATGATATATATATATACATAGATTAATAAAAATTATTTTCCTATGTATTTTTTATTTTATTTTATTCTTTATATATTCTTGTTTTGAAGTTGTTTATTTTTATTATTCTTGCTTGTATTTTTTAATTTTTTTTTGTATTTTATTTATTTTTTACTATGTTTTATCCTTTATTAATTTGTTCTATTTTTTAATCATTTTAAAAATTATTTTTTAATATATAATTAAAAAAATATATGGAAAAAAGAGGGTTAAAACTGTTTTTAATTCCCTCTTGGACACACATAGAGTGTGGATTTCATTGTACTTTGGTCTTTGCTGGTCTTGGGGAAATAAATCTTTAAAGAAATTCATTAACAAGAATAAATAACTATAATTTTATTCTCTACTTCCTAATTTAACTAAATAGTTAAATCTGGAAAATTTAGCAATGAAAGACAGGAGTGGTGGAAGAGTAAGTTTCAGTTGTTCTATTTTTAGATTATACCCCCTCGGTTTAAAATCTTTTTATCTGCATTCTTATTTAGTCTCTTTAGCCTTTCTAATTTAATATAATATTTCATTATATTAAAACATAAATACTTCCATCCTGTGAGTACATATATATGCTAGTATAGATAAGAGATTTAACTTTTTAAACCCCAAGCAATGCTGGGTAACACTGTCAGCGGCATGGGTGGTGACCTGTGATGCATAAGGATAAAACCCTGGTGGTTGAGCAGTCCATGACTTCCAACACTTCATTTAGGTTCTTTCTTGGGCTAAACAGGGGTCAGAGAGGCTGCCTCTGATCAAACGGTTGGTTATGTCAAGCCCTAGCACTTATATGATTGCCCCAACCCTATTCCCCTTATGGCAAGCCCCAACCCTTTTTACCATATGGATGCTGGAAGGTGGTGGCTGAGGGTCTACATGTCCTGGGAATGATGTTAAATCTGATGTTGAGGTTCCAGTTTTGGAGGTTTGGCGAATGTGGAGCACCCCTTCATCACCATTGTTCCCAGGTTCACTCTGACCCAGAGTGGTAGTACCTGTTAGGGTTCCATCTATGGGTTAAATAGAAAAATGTATTTATAAAAAAAATAAGTATCCATTAAGAATGATTTTATTTCAAAACTTTATCGGCATTAAATGACCCACTGAGGTTGATATGCCGTAAAACCAACCAAACTGTCAGTGATTAATAAGGTAGTCATGTTTGAAACTTAAAGGAAACATTGGCCAGGATGGTGTCCATTTGCATTGTGCATTATACAGACAAAACAATGAGATAGTTTCCTTTATGCTCGCAGCAAAGGAGACTTGAGGTTTGAACAATGAAAATCCAAATGTAATAATGTTTAATTGTGACAAGAAATGCCGCAAGTCACGTCTTTTTGAAATGAAACTGCACTTCTTCCAAAGCAGATCTTATTTGTTGTTCCCTCTCACTGGCAAAGTCAGACGGAACTCATTTTCTTTCTCTCTCTCTCAGCCAAAGAGTTCCACTCTGTTTGTTTTCAGAGAAAGAAATTCAAAGTTTGTTGCTTCAATTCTTTGTTTCTCAACTTGTCAGTTCAATTGATAATCTTGGTAAAAATACGAGGGTGAGTCAAAAAGTGATGTAAGACGTGATGTAGTTTTGGTTACAGACAGATAAAGACTGAATCTTTATCATTAATAGATAAGATATTTTGTTATATTAAAACTTAAATACGAGGGTAAGTAAAAAAGCAATGCCATTTTGTTTAGGACAGGTATAATTACCATTACATATATTATATCAAAGAGGTGAACTATGCAGATGATCTGGCACTTCTCACAAATACACCTGTACAAGCTGAATACTTGCTACACAGCCTAGAAAAGGCAGCACAGAACATTGGCCTATACGTGAACTCCGATAAAAATGAGTTCATGTGTTTTAGAAAGGAAGGAGACATCTCCACACTTGATGGTAAACTCGTAAACTCTGTTAAACAATTCACGGACCTAGGTAATAATATCTCATCAACAGAAAGTGACATTAATGCATGCATAGGAAAGGCATGGGCTGCTTTAAACAGATTGCCATTGATAGGGAAATCCAATCTCACTGACAGGTTAAAGTGAAAATTCTTCCAAGCCGTAGTTGTATCAGTGCTACTGTATGGCTGCACCATTTGGACCCTATGAAAGCACCTGGAGAATAAGCTAGACGGAAGTTGCAAAAGAATGCTGCGTGCAATCTTAAGACATGGAAACAAAACCCCATGAGAAAACAGCTGTACGGCCACCTTGCCCCATATCAGGCAAACAAGACAAGCTTGGCTCTGCTGGAGAAGCAAGGATGAAATCATTAGTGACGTTCTTCTGTGGAAGCCATCACATAGGCATGCCAGAATAGGCCGTCCAGCAAAGATGCACATAGACCAACTCTGTGCAGATATTGGATGCTGTGCAGAGGACCTCCCAGGAGCCATGAATGATAGGGAGGCTTGGTGAGAGATTGTCATGGATGTCCATGCTGCTGGCGCGACATAATGATGATGTGGATAATGATGATATATATATATATATATATATATATATATATATAATATATAATGTGTGAGAGAGAGAGAGAGGCGAGAAAGAGATAGATATATGAATACAGACGAAACTGTTTGGATTTCACATGGTGCTAATACCCTTGGGAAAGGTATGAATTTAATTCTCCCTCCAGCTATGGGAAAATAGCAGGATAGACTGGGCTCTTAACCATGATTAGGTAACCAGTCTAGGAGAACGAAAACTCTGAATTCAAACCTGTTAAACTCTGCTTAAGAAATTGACATTGTGTCGCATCCTGCTCATGCGGAGGGGTTGGTAAATACATATTCATGAATACAGATAGATAGGAAAAGACTGAGCTCACTACCTAGGTAGGAACAGGCACAGACGAATAGATAGACTGATAGACAGACAGATAGAAAACTATACAGATAAAAACAGATTGATATAGATGGATAAAGAAAGAAAGATAATAAAAAAAATAATGGTAAAAGAAAGAATTTGCAGAGCGTTTACGTACAGTTTCAGGAAAAAGTCTCCAACTGTACGTACTGTAGCTGCTTCTTGTTACAATTTCATTAGTTTTCTGCTGGAACCTACTTTACGTATTTTCGAGTCAAACTGACACACATTTTTGTAGACTGAATAACAGAGAAAAGAATAAAAGACAAAAAATATTAAAAAGAATTAAGAAAAAAATATTATTTTACCTAAAAAAAGAAAGAAAAAAAAAACGAAAATGCAGATAAAAATGCCTTTATCATGATTGTAGTTTCCAATCTTGGACTGAATATTTTTTTTTCTTTTTCTTTTGAAATTTCGTTTTCTTTTAGTTTTTTTTTTTGTAAAAATTTGGTTGAAAGATTTTTTTAAAAATTGTATCTTCTAAGAAAGGTTCTAGTAGGAGGAGGAGGAGAGAAGGAGGAGGAGGGATAGCAGTAAAGTAGAAGGGAAATTTAGATAAACAAAGAGAGACAGTGTAGAGAGAGACAGAGAGACAAAAATAACAGAGAGAGAGCAAGAAATCAAAAGAGAGAGAGAGTGAGAGAGAGAGAGAGAGAGAGAGAGAGAGAGAGAGAAGTAGAAAAAGCAAGAGAGGGAGAGAAAGAGAGAAAGGATAGAGAAAGCAAGGTTCTGGTAGGAGGAGGAGAAGGAGGGGGAGGGGTAGCAATAAAATAGAAGGGAAAGTTAAATAAACAAAGAGAGACAGTGTAGAGAGAGACAGAGAGACAAAAGGATTTAAAAATAAAACAGTTTGAAATGTAAACTTTAAATATGTATTATTAAAATAAAACAAACTATATATAAATATATAATACCAGTCATGTATTTATTAAAACTTGTTTTAAAAAACAATGAGGACTGTCTAATGTTACATGTTCAAATTTTCAGTGTATTTATTCTATGTTATGATGATTTTGGGTAATGTGGCGTAAGCAGTGACATAGTTTTTGTTACAGACAAAAACCGGAAGCAAATCTCCATTATTAATAGATTTTTATCCATAAAAGATTTTCTTTCCATTTATCTTTCAACATATATATATATATACATATATATATATATATATATATATGAAGTGGTCAAACGATGTGTTTGAAATGGCGAAGGCCGACAATTTTTAGGGAGATTATGTGCTTAATTAAAGTCATACCTAATTTGTTAATTAATTATGATTAAATGAATTAGGCGTGCATACAAATTGAGAAAAAGTCAATCTCTGTATATACATTTCAGCCCATTAGGCTTCCTCAGCAGAGCTATAGACAGAGCAGTGCTTTGTGTGTGATTTGAACCCTACCTGTCAGGCTGACAGGTGGACATTCTAACCACTACACAAGCTGGCTTCCCCAGAATCTCTTGTTTATTTTAAACTGATATGTATATCGCACTTTTTGGGTGACTTATGGCACGACAGTATGAAGTGGTCAAACGATGTGTTTGAAATGGCAAAGCCAACAGACAACATCTCAGGACACTTGAGAGATTCCATAAGAAATGCCATTGTGGGATTTTAGGGATAGAATGGTTGTCATTTACACCAGACACCACAATTATGAAAGATATAAATGGTTACTGATAGTTTCTTGCCTATGTGATTTTCAAACCAAGTGTCGCATAGGCAAAAAACTGTCAATAACCAAGCACCATTGACTTCATGTAATATATATATATATATATATACTAGCAAATATATGCACCCTCCGGGTGCAAGTATTTTACTTAAATTTTATAATAAAATATGATATTAAATTAGAAAGGCTAATGAAACTGAATAAGAATGTAGATAAACAGATTTTGAACAGATGGGGTATGATTGAAAAAGAGAACAACTTTGAAACTAACTCTTCCATCATTTTCCGTTACTCCCGTCTTTCATTGGTAAATGTTCCTAATTAAACTGTTTAGTTAAAATAGGAAGTAAAGAATAAAATTACAGTTATTTCTTCTTGTTAAGGGATTTCTTTTAAGATTTATTGAAGAGATTTTTGCTCATGTTCAATAAGATAAAACTAAACAATTAGAAATCAATAATACTAAGCATATATTTATCAAAATCAATTTTTTAAGATCAATATGCAAATTAACCTTCCCGTTCATACTGTAAACCTCTATTTTGTTGTATATATAAATACAATTGCATGTTATTAGTATGTAGATATGGTCAACAGTGTAAGTAATGTAAAACAATTTTATTAATAATTGAGGTTTGAATAAAAATAAAATCATGGAGAATGTGATGTAAATAACTAAAGGAATTGTGACTTGTATAGTAATATAGTTTCGGTTACAGACAGGAAAACACACAATCTCCATTATAATAAGATATATATATATATATATATATATATATATAATTTATCAACTATCTTTGACTTTAAAACTAAATTCAATAAAAACTTTTTTATAAAAAGAAAAACGAAAATATTATTCTCTCCTGGTTGGTGTTTACTTGCTCATATTATCTTTGAGCATAAATAAATGTAAAGAAGATGTTGTAGTTTGTTCGATAAAAAGAAAGAAAAATCCTTATAATTAGGTTGATACTTTTCACACTGCCAATGTCTAATATTGAGGATTTGCTCCTTGGATCTCATTTTTGCTGATCTTGTCATCTAGTTTGCAGGAATGATTGCTCAATCCCAAAACAACTATTTTAAATCTCAACAGGCAAATATCATCAGTGAAAAACAAAATTGTGCTACTCAGTCACTGAGTTGGCAAGGGCCAGTATCAAATCCAGAACCTTGTGATTCTTAGGCGGACGATCTACCAGCTTGAAAGTTAAATATTGTTCTGTATATAATTTAATGTATTGATTATGATACATTGAGCTCTTTTTAGGGATTTATAAAAATCTTTGTATGAGTAAATATGTTTAGACCTACAAGAGCATACACTATTGTTGTACACTGAGATTTCGATGATCCCAAATAGGATCATCCGTTACTTACCAGTCATTTGGATTGCCTTACATTTATATATATACTGTTATAAGTTTATTTCAACCAGAAACTAAAAAAATGATTCTAGCCTCATCAGATGAGGCTAGACTCATTTTTTGAGTTTCTGGTTGAAATAAAATTAATATGAGATGACTGTTAAGTTTTCTTTCTTTGAAAGTTATATATATATATATATATATATATATATATATATATATATGAAATTTTATTTTATAGAGAGAAATTTTATTTATATAATTGGAATATGTATGGCCACCTGCCCCCTATCTCACAAACCATACGAGTAAGATGGGCTAGGCATGCAGGACACTGCTGGAGAAGCAGGGATGTGCTCGTAAGCGACGTTCTACTGTGGAAGCCAGCACATGGGCACACTAATGTGGGCCGCCTAGCCAGGACCTACATTGACCAACTATGTAAGGATGCTGGCTGCTGCATGGAAAAGCTCCCAGAGTCGATGAATGATAGGGAAGGTTGGTGAGAGATCGTCATGGATATCCGTACAAACTGTGCGTCATGATGATGATGATGATGATATATATATATTGTATATATATATAAAGGTTTTATTTTCAGATCACCATCTATTTAAATAAGTGTTCTGCTTTTGTTTAATATTGGAATCGACTGAGAGAAATATTACTGATTTATCCAAAAGATTTTGCAAATAAAAGAAAAAAAAGACAAAAGATGTGAGAAAGAGAAAGAGAAAGAAAAGAAGTATGAATGTTGTTTGTCGGATTCTCCTCGTGTTAAGCCTTAGAGATACTTGTTTGTTCTAGTGTTTACAAGAGGATCTTCAAAACAGCTTAAGCCAGATAATTTACTTGCATTCCACGGTAGAAAACTAGGATACCACTTTGGAAACAAAAAAAAAAAAAAAAAAAAATTCAAAACTATCGGATTTTTAACTTACAAATAAGAAAACAGTTAAATAGAAAAAGAAAAAAAAAAAAAAATTTTTTATAAAATGTTCAAAAAATAAAGTTATGTCTTTGATTCTTTTTAACCATCCAAAAATTCCTGATATATTGAATTTCAACCCCCAACCAAAAAGACGTGCCCTACCCCCACCACAAAAAAAAAACCCATATTTTCTTGTCATAAAAGAAGTCGTTAGTTCCTTCAAGTGTGATGATATTGTATCATTTGAAACCAAAACATGAGTTCTTTGAGAATTTTCGGTAACAATCCAATATTTAGTGGTGATGGATCGAGTACTAAAAGGGACTAAAATCTCAAGAACAAGCTTTCAGGATCCTCTTAAAGAATGGAATGCTTTAAAAACAAAAAGAAAAAAGAAAAACAAAACTAGTTTTCAGGTTCTGTATGCCATCTTGTCACCATGCTTAAAAGATAAAATCACAACACCACTCAAACTAAAAATAAAATTGCAATACCACTCAAATTAAAACATAAAATCACAACACCACTCAAAACATAAAATTGCAACACCACTCAAATAAAACATAAAATTACAACACCACTCAAATTAAAACATAAAATTACAACACCACAAATTAAAACATAAATTACAACATCACTCAAATTAAAACATAAAATTGCAACACCACTCAAATAAAACATAAAATTACAACATCACTCAAATTAAAACATAAAATTACAACACCACTCAAATTAAAACATAAAATTGTAACACCACTCAATTAAAACATAAAATTGCAACATCACTCAAATTAAAACATAAAATTACAACATCACTCAAATTAAAACATAAAATTACAACACCACTCAAATTAAAACAAAAATTACAACTCACTCAAATTAAACCATAAAATTACAACATCACTCAAATTAAAACATAAAATTACAACATCACTCAAATTAAAACATAAAATTACAACACACACAACACCACTCAAATTAAAACATAAAATTACAACATCACTCAAATTAAAACATAAAATTACAACATCACTCAAATTAAAAATAAAATTACAACATCACTCAAATTAAAACATAAAAAACACCACTCAAATTAAACATAAAATTACAACATCACTCAAATTTCAAATTAAAACATAAAATTACAACAACTTCAAATTAAAACATAAAATTACAACACCACTCAAATTAAAAATAAAAAACATCAGTCAAATTAAAAACATAAAATTACATACCACTCAAATTAAAACATATAAAATTACAATACCACTCAAATTAAAACATAAAATTGCAATACCACTCAAATTAAAACATAAAATTGCAACAACACCACATAAAATTACAACACCACTCAAATTAAAAACCACTCAAATTAAAACATAAAATTAACAACACCACTCAAATTAAACATAAAATTGCAACACCACTCAAATTAAAACATAAAATTGCAACACCACTCAAATTAAAACATAAAACATTAAAACATAAAATTACAACACCACTCAAATTAAAACATAAAATTGCAACACCACTCAAAATTAAAACATAAAATTGCAACACCACTCAATTAAAACATAAAATTGCAACATCACTCAAATTAAACCAAATTACAACATCACTCAAAATTAAACCATAAAATTACAACATCACTCAAATTAAACATAAAATTGCAACATCACTCAAATTAAACCATAAAATTAAACAACATCACTCAAATTAAACCATAAAATTACAACATCACTCAAATTAAAACATAAAACAACATCACTCAAATTAAACATAAAATTAAACATCACTCAAATTAAACCATAAAATTACAACATCACTCAAATTAAAACATAAAATTGCAACATCACTCAAATTAAACCATAAAATACACATCACTCAAATTAAACCAAAAATTACAACATCACTCAAATTAAAACATAAAATTGCAACATCACTCAAATTAAACCATAAAATTACAACATCACTCAAATTAAAATTACAACATCACTCAAATTAAACATTAAAATTAAATTACAACATCACTCAAATTAAAACATAAAATTGCAACATCACTCAAATTAAACCATAAAATACAAATTAAATTAAAATAAACATTCAACATCACTCAAATTCATAAAATCACTCAAATTAAACCATAAAATTACAACATCACTCAAATTCATAAAATTGCAACATCACTCAAATTAAACCATAAAATTGCAACATCACTCAAATTAAAACCATAAAATTGCAACATCACTCAAATTAAACCATAAAATTACAACATCACTCAAAATTAAAACATAAATTGCAACATCACTCAAATTAAACCATAAAATTGCAACATCACTCAAATTAAAACCATAAAATTGCAACATCACTCAAATTAAAACATAAATTTTACAACATCACTCAAATTAAAACATAAATTTTACAACATCACTCAAATTAAAATATAAATTTTACAACACCACTCAAACTAAAAATCAAATTACAACACAAATTGCAACTAAAAAACAGAATGGCAACACCACTTAAATTAAAACATAAAATGAAAGCATAAAACATAAATTAAAACATAAAATTGCAACTTTACTCAAACCAAAAAACAAATTGCAAAATTTAAACTAAAAAGAATATCGCAACACGATTCAAAACAAAAAATAAAATTGCAACACTACATTAACCAAAATTAAAATCACAACTCCACTCAAACAAAAAAAAGTTTACATTACACACATACACACACACACGCACACACACACACACACATATATATATATATATATATATATATGAATGTATGTAATTCCAACCCAGCAAAACAGCACATCATAACAATGAGATTTTTTTAGACCTTGCACCTAAAATGCTCTAAGAATACAGCAACCATTTTTTGATCATCCAAATCCTCGATATAATAACAGAGATATTTTTTAAATTCTAATTAGAATGCTACACTCTCCCCCTAAATAGAAACATCAATAAAACCATTAACAACTATCATAACAAGACACTAACGAGTTCGCAGGTCACCTAGTAAACTCATAAAAATAAAAAAACACCTTTATAAAGTATATTTTATTTATATAATAACTAATTATCAAGTACCAGTGACATAGTTACAAAATTCTTTTTAGTATTATCTGCATTAGTCGGACTATTGTCCCCATCTTCATTGTTATTTTTACAGCGTTTCGGACGATATGCCCTCTGGCCTTCTTCAGGTATTTCTTGTCGGACTCGGAAACCTTCTTGGACTCAGGAACCTTCTTTTCGAACTCTGAACTTTCTTGTTGTAATTGGGAGCCATCACGGAACTTTGAACCTAACCCTTTATTTAATCCACGGGGTATCCTGTTCTCATTCCGCTAACCATAGCTGGGGTAGGAGTTGTGTTAATTATTCTTCTATGTTACTGCTTCTACTCAGGATTGAACTCAGGATCCAGAGATAACTGTCACTTAGAACTATCTTAACCTAACAACCTTATCCACTAGGCCATGTGTCCAAATAACAATGAAGATGGGGACAATAGTCCAAATAACGCAGATTATACTAATCATCAAGCCTCATCTCAAACATCCAGAGAAAATTCCTTTTTTTTTCAAATTAACCAGATTGTTTGTAAATAGTAAACGATTACTTATTATTATTAACTAAATTTTTCTTAGTCTGACACAGGCACAGGTTGCTTACAGTACCTCTTGTTACTGAGTGGTCACCCATCTAAGTCCTGACCAGGCTCAATACTGCTTAACTTTGATGGGTAATTATATTGATCATCATTATTTACAAAGCCTTTCTTAGTCTGGCACACAGGCCACAGCTTGCTTCCAGTACCTCTTGTTACTGAGTGGTCACCCATTTAGGTCTGGCACAGGCTCATTATTGCTTAATTTTGGTAAGTAATTATATTAATCAATATTATTTACAAAGCTTTACTTAGTCTAGCACACAGGCCACAGGCTGCTTACAGTACTTCTTGTTACTGAGTGGTCACCCTTCTAAGTCCTGAGCAGGTTCATTGCTGTATAACTCCAGTGAGTAAGTACACGTATTATTATTATCAACTAAGCCTTTCTTAGTCTGGTACACAGGCCACAGGTTACTTACAATACGTCTTGTTACTGGTTAGTCTCCCATTTCAGTTCTGAACACATTTAGACCTGACCAAGCTATATACAGCTTAAATTTGGTGTATATTTATTACTAGCAGGACCTGGTGATATACCATAGTATGACAATTTAATTTTAACCACGTTTGATATGTTTACTTAAGAGTTATTGAGAAATACTTCAATATAAGTAAAAGTAAAGTCGACAGGGTGGCCTAAAGTCAGTATCAGCCAGTCAGCGAGGGAGTCTATCCTCTTTTCAATAGCGCTAGACCAAAGAGATTGTTTTTAGCATCTGAGGTGGAGCGCCACACCTACCATCAGCTCCTTACTTTACCGCACAGATCCCTGTGCTACTCATATGCTGAGTTGGTGAGAACCGGTATCGAACTAGGAACCTTGTGGTTTCTAGCCGAACGCTCTACCGACTGAGCTAACCGGCCCCTCATGTTTACTTAAGAGTTATTGCGAAATACTTCAATATATAAAAAGTATAATAATGTTGATTTAACTCTCTCTTTCTCTTTTTTCTTCCTTTTTTTTCATTATGCTCGATTGAAACAGATTAGCGTTATTGCTCCTGTGTGCTCACTATCTCTTTCTCTTATTCTATCTTCCTTTCTTATTATATTTTTTATGAGTAGCATATGCTTTTTCTTACCTTTCTTTCTTTATAATAAAAATAGAACAGTCCATTATTTATCAGGGGTGATGAAACTCATAAGTAATTAGAATTTGACTATTGTCCCCATCTTCATTGTTATTTGTACAACGTTTCGGCCGATATGCCCTCCGGCCTACTTCAGGTATTTCTTGTCAGACTCGGGAACCTTCTTGGACTCGGGAACCTTCTTTTCGAACTCGGGAACTTTCTTGTCGTAATCGGGAGCCATCACGGGACTTTGAACCTAACCCTTTATTTAGTCCACGGGGGTATCCTGTTCTCATTCCGGTAACCATAGCTGGGGTAGGAGTTGTGTTAATTATTTTTCTATGTTACTGCTTCTACTCAGGATTCAACTAGGATGATTTAGTGACACCAGATAATCAGAATCTACATTTTGCATTTCATCTTGGATGATTTGGACAGTCTCATTTTTAACCAGAGCGTGTTGCAAGATGATAACACACTTTTTTACGGAATACGACTACTGATATAGAGATTATTTCCAAAGCTTTTCTTAGTTTAGCACAGAGGCTCAAAGTTGCATACAATACCTCTTGTTACTCATTGGTCACCCATCTAAGTCCTGAACAGCCTCATTACTGCTTAACTTCAGTAAGTACATTTATTATTTATTAACTAAGCCTTTCTTAGACTGGCACACAGGCCACAGGTTACGTACAGTAACTCTTGTTAGTGATTGGTCGCCCATCTAGATCCTGAGCAGGTCCAATACTGCTTAACTTCAGTAAGTAAATTTATTATTTTTTTAACTAAGCCTTTCTTAGACTGGCACACAGGCCACAGGTTACTTACAGTAACTCTTGTTAGTGATTGGTCGCCCATCTAGATCCTGAGCAGGTCCAATACTGCTTAACTTCAGTAAGTAAATTTATTATTTTTTCTTAACTAAGCCTTTCTTAGACTGGCACACAGGCCACAGGTTACTTACAGTAACTCTTGTTAGTGATTGGTCGCCCACCTAGATCCTGAGCAGGTCCAATATTGCTTAACTTCAGTAAGTACATTTATTATTGGTATTAACTAAGCCTTTCTTAGACTAGCACACAGCTCAAAGGTTACTTACAATACCTCTTGTTACTAGTTGTCACCCATTTAAGTTCTGAACAGGTTCATTACTGCTTAACTTTGGTGAGTAAGTACGTCTATTAATGTCATTAATTAAGCCTTTCTTAGTCTGGCACACAGGCTACTGGTTACTTACAGTAACTCTTGTTAGTGATTGGTCGCCCATCTAGATCCTGAGCAGGTTCAATACTGCTTAACTTCAGTAAGTACATTTATTATTGTTATTAATTAAGCCTTTCTTAGTCTGGAACAAAGGCCACAGGTTACTTACAGTACTTCTTGTTACTGGTGGTCACCCATCTGGGTCCTGAGCAGGTTCATTGCTGTTTAACTTCAGTAAGTACATTTATTATTAGTATTAACTAAGCCTTTCTTAGACTGGCACACAGCAAAGGTTACTTAAAATACCTCTTGTTACTAGTTGGTCACCCATTAGTTCTGAACAGGTTCATTACTGCTTAACTTTGGTGAGTAAGTACGTCTATTAATGTCATTAATTAAGCCTTTCTTAGTCTGGCACACAGGCTACTGGTTACTACAGTAGTTACTGGTCACCACTGTTCTACTGCTTAACTTCCTTTCACAGATTACTTACAATACCTCTTGTTACTGGTTGGTCACCCAATCCTGAGCAGGTACTGCTTAACTTCAGTAAGTACTTAACTAAGCCTTTCTTAGACTGTTACTTACAGTAAGTCACCCATCTAGGTCCTGAGCAGGTCCAATACTGCTTAACTTCAGTAGTACATTTATTATTGGTATTAACTAAGATTTCTTATTGTTATTAATTAAGCCTTTCTTAGTCTGGCACACAGGCCACAGGTTACTTACAATACCTCTTGTTACTGGTTGGTCACATATCTAAGTTCTGAGCAGCTTTATTAGTTCTACCAACTGAGCTTACTAGTGTAAAAATAGTTAATAAACAATGGAGGACAAAAATGGACAAATATTGAGGCAGACAGTAATTTTTATAAATTGGATTGAAAGAAATATTTTTGATAAATCTTTTGTAGAGACTCTACTACTTCTAAATTTAGAATATTTTCTTAGAACTATTTTCTGAACAGACTGTCTCCATTCTCTTCCATTTTCTTTTATTTTCCAATGTTTCTATTTATTTTTTTATTTATTTCTATATGGAACGGTTACTATTTCTCTTCTTTATTCTTTGAAAATGCAAAACAATTTCCCCTGTTAAATAATCGTATCCAGATATATTCTGTGAGTGGCAAGAAAAAGAAGAGAAAAAAAAACATAAACACAAAAAAATAAGAATTTCTTTTGGCCTTGTTTTGTTTTTTATTTTTATTTTTTGGTTTTTTTTCTTTTTTCTTTGCGGCTTTTGTGGCCATTCCTTTTGAAAAATTATTTTTGAAAGCATTGGGGAACAAGATTATTTGCCCAGCATAGAAAATAGAAATTATTTTTCCTGTGCATAAGGGGCACAATATTCATTGCTGTTGACACAAAAGACTTTCCTTGTTATGCAGCTTGTTTCTAGTGTTGCGTTTGAAAAACATCCAAGCAAGAAGGTGCTTTATCTAAAGCAACAATTATCACGTAGGGAAAGAGAATATTTGTCAGCCATTAATACCCTCATACTATATAACCCTCCTCATACACACATACATACATATAGATATATTTACATATACCTAGATATATTACAAGAGTGAGTCAAAAAGTAATGCCATTTTGTTTAGGACAGGTATAATTATCAACACAGGAACATGTATCATACATCGAAATGAAGCTGGTCCTCTATGGATCACATCCCTACTTCTCCACATAGGCGAGTAAAAAAGTAATGCCATTTTATTTTGGACAGGTATAATTACCAACACAGGATCATGTATTATACATCGAAATGAAGCTGTTCCTCTATGGTTCACATTCCTACTTCTCCACATAGGGGTATCAAAAAGTAATGCCATTTTATTTAGGACAGGTATAATTACCAACACAGGAACATGTATCATAAATCAAAAGGAAGCTGGTCCTCTGTGGATCACATCCCTACTTCTCCACATAGGTGATTCAAAAAGTAATGCCATTTTGTTTAGGAAAGGTATAATTACCAACACAGGAACATGTATCATACCTCAAAAGGAAGCTGGTCCTCTGTGGATCACATCCCTACTTCTCCACATAGGTGAGTCAAAAACTAATGCTATTTTGTTTAGGATAGGTATAAATACCAACACAGGAACATGTATCATACCTCAAAAGGAAGCTGGTCCTCTGTGGGTCACATCGCTACTTCTCCACATAGATGTGTCAAAAAGTAATGCCATTTTGTTTAGGACAGGTATAAATACCAACACAGGAACATGTATCAGACATCAAAATGGAGCTGGTCCTATGTGGATCACATCCCTACTTCTCCACATAATCACCATTTCTTTCAATAGCAATGTTCCATCTTCAAATGAGAGCATCTATCCCTACCCTATAAAATTTTGTTGACTGTTCTTTGAGCCACTTGTTCATTACAGATTTCACTTCCTCATCATTGGAATAGTTTTTCCCTTCAGACTATCATCTCTTCGACCTCATGAAAGAGTGTTTGAGAGGAAAACATTATTCCCGTGATGAGGAAGTGAAAACTGTAGTGAAGAAGTGGCTCAAAGAACAGTCGACAGAATTTTTTACTCATCCACATAGATATACATATACATATGTATAATATATATATATCAGATACATATATACATATATATATATATTTATATATTAGACAGACATATATATATATAATATATATATATATATATATATATATAGTGTGGGATGGTCACTGTTTCAGCTGTTGCTGGAATGGCGTACCAAAGGCAGTATTATTGGTAGAGTGCTTAATATAAAATAGAGCTGTTATATAATATGATAAAATAAATATATAAAGGTTTTACATATCTATTTATTAGGTGACAAAGGAACATTCACTTTGTCACCAAATAAATAGATATGTAAAATCTTTATATATTTACTTTATTATATCATATATATATATATATAAATATATATATATATATATTAGATAGAAATGAATACATTGAGATAGATATATATATCTACACAGAGACTGATAGATATAGACAGATATGGACAAAATGAAATAGACAGATATGAAAAGAATATGATAGATAGATATGAATAGACTATGAATAATATATAGATCGAAGGTAGATAGATAGACAGATGTGAACAATGAAATAGACAATATGAAGAGACTGATGTAGATATACAATGTGCGTCATCAAAGTATTGGGATTGAAGCAGTATTTACCGAGATAGAAATGAACATTGAATGGAATGTTAATTTTTTTCAGAATACAAGGTGTGTCAAAATGTATAAAAATCTGGATACTTTTTTGACACACCTTGTAGATAGAAATGACCAGGGATAGATGGATAGATATGAAAATAGATAGATAGATATGAACAACATGAAATAGATAGATATGAGCAGAATTAAATCAATAGATAGATATTAACAGATTATGAATGATACATACATATATACATATATATATATATATATATATATATATATATATAAATACATATACTGTAATAGAATTAGAATTTAAAGGTCACTAAACATAAAATAAGTTCCAGACATGGAAGTGATATAAAAATTAAGCAAATTGAAATTTCTATTTTTTCACCCTTCTAAATAATCTGTCTAGATTTTCATTCTGAATATGAAAGAAAGTTTCTGATTGACGGTTGGTGGTTTGGGTTTAATGGCACATCAACCCATATGGGTTATTTAATGTTAAATTCTGTTTGGTTTTATACACAAGGTGTGTTAAAAAACTATCGAGATTTTTTGTACCTTTTGACTCAACTTGTATTCTAAAAAATAATGTTCCATTTTTTTTTTTTCAAAAATACAAGGTGTGTTAAAAAAGTACCTAACTTAAATCTGTATTTACCAAGACAGAAATGGAAAATGAATGGAATGTCTATCTATCTATCTATCTATTTATCTATCTATCTATGTCAGGCTCGTTATGCATATCTATCTATGTATCTGAATATGCAAGTTGTGATTTTTCTTACTTTTTGACACACGTTGTATTCTGAAAAAAAACAAAAAAAAAAATTCCATTCATTTTTTATTTCTATCTTGGTAAATACAGCTTTAAACTTCGTACTTTTTTGATACACCTTGTATTATAAAAAAAATCAATGACTGGAACATTATTTTTTTTCAGAATATACGGTGTGTCAAAAAGTACAAAAAATCTTGATATTTTTTTGACACACCTTGTTTAACAAATAATTTGTTTTACAAATAATTTTCATTAATTTTACTTGCAATAGTATGTGACCCCTAGTGCAAGTATTTAAGCTTTAATGTGATAAAATATTATATTAAATAAGAAAGACTAATGAAACTAAATAAGGACAAATTTAAAATATTACACTTATTTTAATCTTATTTTAATTGGTATCTATATAAAATATAAATAGGCTTGTTTTAATACATTTGAAAATAACATGATAGTATTAGAAACCAGTTACAGCAGATAACTATTAATTAAACCCTGTTTTGTTAAAATCATTATGCAAATTATTCCCACCATATACTATGTAAATCTTTATTTCTTAGAGATATATAACACATATTTCAGGATTTTAAATGCATTAATAATATAGGCAGTTTTGCAGCAAATCTAACTCAGCTAGACTTTAAATAGAGATGCTAATTAATATTAAATAATGACTATTTCATAATCATTGAGAATATAACTTTAATAACTCCTTATGTCAGTATTGACATAGTTTCGGTTACAGACATAAAGTTACATAATCTTTAATATAATAAAAAATGTTTAGTAATAAATATTAGTGGTTGACCCTCAGCCAGCGCCTTCTAGCACCTATATGATAAAAAGGATTGGTGTGCTTGCTATAAGAACAATTTGAAGAATACAGTCAGAACAAACAAATTAAGAGTAAGGGCTAGTCGATTAATCAGCTGGGGCCTCTCCAATTGTCCAACTAGCCCAAGTAAAGGCTGAAGTGGAATTTATGTTGCAGGACTACCTACTACTCGTATCACAGACTGATTTACTAATCATTTATTAAGATTAGCTTTAAGCACAACGAGAAGTATAGGACACTCAGTGAGGATCCATCTCACTTAACATAATCTTCTAGACTAGCTTGTTAACCATCACACTATGTGTGGCAGCCAGATTGTTCATATTATTACAATTTACTACAATTAGCTTTTCTCATCACTAAGAGAGAAGTATATGGCACTCGGTGAGAATCCAGCTCATTGTCTACTAGCCAAACTCTTTAACCATTACACCATGCAAGGCACCAATAGTGTCCATATTTATCTATAGAAACTTTTTTTTTGTGGTGGCAATAAAAAACGAAAAAAAAACCAATTCAATTTTGTTCAATAATCAATCAATCCTTTTACAAATCTAAAGTGTCATCAATTTATTTTGGCCAAATTCTTGTAAAATCTGAAGAATTCTATAATAAACTTTTGCCAATTTTTATTCCTACCTCTACCCCCCCTCCCCACCGCCCCAGTTTCCTTTTTATTACTCCTGTCCAAATATTTTACCAAAATTAATGAATCTTTTAACTGACTTGGAAGAATTTTAAAAGATGTCAATTTTAAGAAGAGTGACATTCAGAATGAGGAGGAGGGAGGGAGAGCGAGGGGAGGGAGAGAGGAAGGGGGGGAGAAAGATTTAGAGCCAGAGAGAGAGAGAGAGAGAGAGAGGTGGTGAGAGGGGAAGTGACATTAAGAGAGAGAGAGAGAGAGAGAGAGAGAGAGAGAGAGAGTGTGTGTGTGTACATCATTCAGAGCAAGAGAGAGAGAGAAATAGAAAGAGAATGACATTCAGAGAGAGAGAGAGAGAGAGAGAGAGAGAGAGAGAGAGAGAGAGAGAGAGAGAGAGAGAGAGAGAGAAGAGAGAGAGAGAAGAAGAGAGAGAAGAGTGACAGAGAGAAAAAGAGAGAGAGAAAAGAGAGAGAGAGAGAGAGAGACATTCAGAGAGAGAGAGAGAGAGAGAGAGAGAGAGAGAGAGAGAGAGAGAGAGAAAAGAGATCCGTAAAAGAACCAACGACCCCCCCCCAAACATAATGGTGCCATACCTGTCCCAAGGAATCTTTATGGTGCTTGGCATTCATGGAAACACGTTTATCACCCATGACTGATTCACATCCATTTTTAAAACCCTTCACACCAAAATGGCTGCCGTGCGGGGCCCGAGTAAAACCTTCACTCCTACCCCCCCAGACTGCCCCCCACCAATCTGTTCCCCACCATAAATCTCATCCAGTTTGACATTCTTCTTCCCCTTTCGTCTTTCCCAAAATTTAATAGCACTGCACCGTTTAATAACCGTTGGAATAGTGCCACCAATAAAAATACCCAGAATTCATTGCATTGCAGGCTATGGTGGTAACAGTAGCCATGATGGAAAACACTGTGTTTTTCCCCTTTCTTCTTCGTCTCCAATATAGAATACAAAAAGATATTTCTGTCAACCTTACGTGCTCTCTACTTAAACTGAAGCTCTCAAAATCATTTTTAATTTCAAACGTTCTTATAGTTTGTACAAGCAATACAGGAAAATTACTTTCGATTTTAGAATGGATTGCAAAAATAAACAATGTTCATATATGAGATAAATTTAAAAAGAGACGAATCGAGAGGATGAAAAATGTTTACTATGACATCTAAAGAGGCCATTCAGATTGGAATAAATAAAACAGATGATACTGGCGAATATACAGGGTGATTGAAAAGTAACTCCCTAGTGTCCGAATAGGAACCACAAGATTCCGGATTCGATACCAGCCCGCACCAACTGTGATCACATAGGTAGCACACCTTATATTCTGAAGAAATAACGTTACATTCATTAATTTTACAAAAAACAAGGTGTCGAAAAAGTACCAAGTTAAAAGCCGTATTCACAAAATAGAAATGAAGAATGAATGAAACTTATTTTCCAGAAGTACCAAGTTTAAAGCTGTATTCAACAAGATAGAAATGAAGAATGAATGAAACGTCATTTTTTTCAGAATACAAGGTGTGTCAAAAAAGTACCAAGTTTAAAGCTGTATTCAACAAGATAGAAATGAAGAATGAATGGAACGTTATTTTTTCAGAATACAGGGTGTGTCAAATAGTACAAAAATACTCGATACTTTATTGAACACATTATATATATATATATATATATATATATATATATATATATATAGATGAAGATATGAAGTTTGGAGTAAAATCCGACAGTATGAGGTGAGGTAAAAGGAAAAGGGAACAAAAATAATGACTCAAACAAGTAGAAGTAGGAGAAGGACGAAATATTTCTCTCCTACTTCTACTTGTTTGAGTCATTATTTTTGTTCACTTTTCCTTTTACCTCAACATATATATATATATATATATATATATATATATATATATATATATATATATATATATATATATATAATCCAAAAGTCCAGAGAAGGAATCTTCCTTGCGACATAAGAGTTTTATTTAAAAAACCTGTCGCAGTTTGAGAACTCAATGTGTGCTCTTAAAGTTAGAGTCCCAGAGCATATATATATATATATATATATATATATATATATATATATATATATATATATATATATATTTAGGATCTCACTGTATCTAGTATATAGGTTTCAAAATCGTTACACCTTGCATATGGGAAATTCTCAGATAATCCAAACGTTAAAGTTTGGAATAGAATCCGATCGGATGATATCCTGTATTGATTGAGTTTTGAATGTTAACATACAGAATATCCATTAAAAAAAACAAATAAAGAGTGTCTCTATGTTCTCCTCTAAAATTTAACATAGACTGAAAAATGAAAGCAGATAAGGATAACTACAATTAATGGTGCAAACAAGACAAAATGGAAATGAATAAAATTTGATGATACCATTGGAAAAACTGAAACAAGTATTTTAGCTGAAGAACAGGCAACATTCTCTCTATATATATATATATATATATATATATATCATGTCGCGCTAGTTGCACTGATATGCAAAACCTCTATCACCAACTATCCCTACCACTCATTGTTCTAAGGAGGTCTTCTGTCCAGCATCCAGTATCATTGCAGACCTGGTCAATGTACGTCTTTGCTGGACAGCCCACACTGGTGTGCTCATATGTTGGCTTCAGTAGGAGAACGTCGCTTATGAATTAATAGCAGTATCCAACATATTTTGTTTATCTTAATCGGATGGTTTGGAGGATATGGGCAGGTGATCATAGAGCTGGTTTATCGTGGGGTATTGTTTCCACAATTTGTTCCAGATTGCACGCAGCATTCTTGTGTAGCTCCATCTAGTTTAATCTCTGGCCGCTTTGTTAGGGTACATATGGTACTGACGTACAGCAGCACTGATACAGTTATATATATATATATATATATATATATATATATATATATATATATATATATATATATATTCTTTTTTCAGATAAAGTAGTTCTTAGATCTTTTTACACAAAACTCAATCCTTGTTTCCATTGATCAGATGAAACCATTATGTTGAATTTTGAATAGCATCAAGTAGCAGCTCTGCAACAAATGGACCAGACCAGAATAGAAATAGCTCAGAGGAGCAATGTAGTATCCTGGTATAATATTGAGATGAAACATTTACCCCTGTTGGGATTATCTTCCCATTGGCCTGGAAGAGTCATCTTCCCGCTGGGGTTTCCGTGCCGACCACCAGGGGACCTTTGGTATTTAAGCGCGGGTTTTGAAACTCCCTGCCTTTTTTCTACCTCTTCTCGTAGGTACCCACATGGGTTAGACACGTTGTCACACCCCTCTCGGTGGGGGCTTCTGCCCCCAACGCTATGCAACTCTCCTGGGGGTTTCGGCCCCTCATCACTTGTAAGTGATTTTTAATGTATGGATTCTCCAGTCCTTTAATCTCTCTCTGTTGTACTGTATTTCATGTACATGTATTTCATTGTTACTGTATCATATAAATGTGCTGTTTATCATATAAAATATCATGTCCAGCCCACGTGTCGGAGTTCGTTTCATTTCAACAAGTTATAACATTGTTATAACCTTGAACCTTACAAGTGGTGACTACCCGATGTGATAAACACGCTTTTTGAAGGCTTTGTTTCACATTACAACTTGAATTCTTACACCCCCAAACATTGGCAGAAGTGAACACTGCCTATTGTATGTTTGTTATAATAATTTAGTGTAGGCATTGTCTACTGCGAGTTCTTGACACGGTGCCAAACGTTCAACCAGCATGTCTACAAATAGATACTGCGGCGTTTGCTTCGGTCAGTGCGCGAGAAGAGGCGAGAGATGTGGCAGGACAGTTCGTAGGTGCTTCCCCATAACAATACACCTGTTCACACTAGCCTGAATATTCGATGGTTCCTGCCCCAGAAGAACATCACTGTGCTGGAGCAACCTCCCTACTCGCCTGACCTGGCTCCATGTGATTTTCCTCTTTCCCCAGCTCAAGGGGGTCATCAAGGGAACCCGTTTTGAGGATGTGCACGACATGAGAAAGGCCGTGACGACAGAGCTACGGAGAATCCCGGAAGAATCCTTCCAGGAGTGCGTGCAAGCGTGGTAGAGAAGTATGGGAAAGTGAATTAGACTCTAGGATGATTACTTTGAAGGGGATGAATTGTAGTTTGGATTTGAAATAAAATTTTTGTGACACCAGTCCTGGAACTTTTCTGACAAATCTCGTACTTATACTAAAACATATCAGTTCCATATTTTCCTTTCTCAAGATAGCAAGTCTTATTTTGTCGATCCTCAGGTGGGTTAATGAAGATTTTCAGCCAGAAAGTTCTGCCTATTGGGTCAAGTTTGGATAAATGTATCTGTACTGAAATTCTACCATATATCTCTTTTATAGAGGCACTTGATGTAATGGTTAGAGTCTTAGGAAATTTACTCGTGTCACATCCTGCTCAAGGGAAGGGGTTGATAAATATATATGTCTTTTCCCACAGGTGATTAATGACACCTGTAAATTGATCATACATATCACCTGGAATTTTATCAGGTACATTTACAGAACAAACCAGAGATAAAAAAAAGGAATGAAAAATAAAAGTGTATTTTGGGTTCTTGTATTCTGGCAAGACCAAATATTTTGTCAAGGATTTCAGCTTTTCCTCCAGGTTTCCCACAGATTCTTTGTTTTTTTTTTAATATTATTTCTTTAACTTTGGTAAAGGGAATAAGAACCATTAACAGCAAAAACACCCGCCTCACAGCATGATGCTGTTACCTCCGTTTCTTTCTGTGGAAATGGTTTTCTTTGGCTTAAAAGCTTCTCTAAGTTTTCAGAACGCAATGATTCTGGTTGCCATTCGACATTATTCTGTCACACCGTAGCAGATATTCCCAAAAGCTTTCGTCTTTGACAAAGTATTTATTTCCAAACTTTATGAAAGCCTTCATATGCCTGGCTTGAAGCATTCGCTTTTTCCACACACAAAACCATTTTTAGATCTTTTCTATGACATCGTCCTTTGGCTGTAGACGTTGCATGGTTGTCGACTCTTCTTACCCTTTCACCAATTCCTTTTTCGCTATCAGTGGATTCTTTTTACCAATTCCAAACAATTTTGGTTTTAGTCTTCGGAATATTTTCACCTCTATTCTGACCTTTATAAAATACTTACATTACCATTCAGCTTCATAACTATCGGCAGCGCTAAAAATGGTTTTCTGAACTTGCAATTGTTTGGAAACAGCTCCAAGAAAAAATCCTAAGAATTGTCTAAAGTAACAACTCAAACTTCTGATATTCTCCCAAAATTATTTAGATTTCCTCATGGTTGTTTTCACACTTTTGATTCTTTCCATGAAACTCGATTATTTCTAACAGATCGGAACAGACGACAAAATTGGTGAATTCTTCTAACCAAACGCCATGTCTCAAAGAATTGCAATTTTACAATATATCAGAGTTATACATGCTTGTTATTCATTCTTAAAACTCTAAAGGACATTTTGAAAGGTAAACTACAAATACTTTTGATGTTTGTATATTAAAACTTTATTTTGAACATTTAAATGAAGAAGGTTTTTGAACGATATGTATATATATATATATATATATATATATATATATATATATATATATATATATATATATATAGAGAGAGAGAGAGAGATATGAGGTACCCAAAACTTGGTAGTAAGGGATGATTATATATGTGATAACTAAGACACACTGTATTATTATTGTATGATCCAGTATGTATAAATACAGTGAATCTTTAAATCACTACAGAGAGCTCAATGTATAATAATCTTTTGTTACTTTCATTTTGACCTTGTTATACTATTTACATTTCCCTGTAGACTTCAACTTTCTGTAGACAACACAGATGCTTTTCTGATCTTGCAATTATTTGGAAACAGCTTCAAGAAACAACCCTAAGAATTGTCTAAAGTAACAACTCAAACTTCTGATATTCTCCCAAAATTCTTTAGATTTCCTCATAGTTGTTTTCACACTTTTGATTCTTTCCATGAAACTCGATTATTTCTAACAGATCGGAACAGACGACAAAATTGGTGAATTCTTCTAACCAAACGCCATGTCTCAAAGAATTGCAATTTTACAATATATTCAGAGTTATACATGCTTGTTATTCATTCTTAAAACTCTAAAGGACATTTTGAAAGGTAAACTACAAATACTTTTGATGTTTATATATTAAAACTTTATTTTGAACATTTAAGTGAAGAAGGCCTTAGAAAGATTCTGCCAAATCACTGCCAGATAAAGAATGAGATCTTTAATCTAAATAAGTTTTGCAAATATGGTTACCCATCTCAAAGAAACAAAAGGTATGTTTTAAGGTGTTACTTTCATCTTTAAAATCTGAACACTGTGTAAGCATAGAGGCCGAACCTTTAAGTGAAGAAGGCCATAGAAAGATTCTGTCAAATCACTGCCAGAAAAAGAATGACTTCTTTTAGTCTAAAAAAGACTTGAAAATATGAAACTCATCTCAAAGATATAAAAGGTATATTTTTAAGAGTTATTTTAATCTTTTAGATCTGAACACAGTCTAATCATAGAGTCTGAAGTGAAGAAGGCCTTAGAAAGATTCAGCCAGAAAAGAATTCTTTAGTCTTGGAAAGATAGAGACTCATTCCAAAATCTCTGAACACAGTTAGAAAATTCTGATTGCTTAGACTCATCTCATTTCTTAGATCTGAACACAGACTAATCATAGAGTCTGAAGTAAAGAAGGTCTTAGAAAAACCAATGAGATCTTTGATCAAAACAAAATGGATGAATTACTTTCATCTCTTAGATCTAAACACTATCAAATCATAGAGACAACAAGAAGGCCTTAGAAAGATTCTGTCAAATCACAACAAGAAAAACAATGAGATTAAAAGTCTAAACAAGACTGGGAAATATGGCTACTCATCTCACAGAAATAAAAGGTTGTTTGTTTTTTTAAATTTTATTCTAATTTTAATCCCCGCATGCGCACTAGTGAATAAATTTTATAATGAAGAGCTTATATTATTTTTAAAATATTTTAAAATCTTTATTTTATCAATTCAGATTGTAGGGGAAGGTAATTTTTTGTCATAGGAATAAAAGAGATTCCAGTCCTTACTTTTCCAGAAAGACCAAATCCAGAAGACCACACAAAAAATAAAATGAAATAAAATGATTAAAATTAATTTCCCGAAAAAAGATATTTGAAAAATTATGTTATTTTCTTTAAAATATTTTGTTGTATGTTTACACTGTAAAGACAGCAAGCAAAATAGCACAATTAAGCTCAAACTTCTATTACAGGACTACAATACCAACTATATATATATTTACCAATCCCTGCGCACAAGCAGGATGTGACACAAGTCAATTTCTTAAGCGGAGTTCAACAGGTTTGAATTCAGAGTTTTCCTTCTCCTAGACCGGTTGCCTAACCAGGGTTAAAGAGCCCAGTCTGCGCTGCTATTTATCCATAGCTGGAGGGAGAGTATGATTCATACCTTTCCCAAGGGTATTAGCGCTAAGTGAAATGCAATTACCACATCCAGGATTTGAACTCGGGGCGATGAGTCCATTTACCATGACTTTAACAATTACACCACGCGCTTCCTTACAATACCAACTATAAGTACGCATGTGCAGAACACTGTGGGACAAAAATAAAGATATGGTGAAAGTGCGGATAATTTTTGACTCTCACTCGTATTTGTATGTTGCCTGTCAATGTGTCCTTTTGAGTTTGAAGAATGAATAAAAAGTGCATATTAATGGAATATATTGTAACATTGCACTTCTTTGATATATGTTACAAAGTTTTAATAGTCCCAGAATAATATATCATAATAAATTATTGCACACAGAATTATAGAATAAAAGATTCAAAGAATGATATAATCATAAATTCACTAGTTCACTTGGTCACAGAATATTCCCAGAATAATATATTCAAAATGACAGATTAACAGATTTGCAGAATCGATGATCGCGTAATCACAGAATAACAGAATTTACAGAATTATTGAATCAGAAATTCACAAGGTCTCAGATAATTGTCCCAGAATGGCAGATTAACAGATTTGCAGAATTGATCATCGCGTAATCATAGAATAACAGAATTTACAGAATTATTGAATCAGAAATTCACAAGGTCTCAGAATAATTGTCCCAGAATGGCAGATTAACAGATTTGCAGAATCGATGATCGCGTAATCACAGAATAACAGAATTTACAGAATTATTGAATCAGAAATTCACAAGGTCTCAGATAATTGTCCCAGAATGGCAGATTAACAGATTTGCAGAATCGATGATCGCGTAATCACAGAATAACAGAATTTACAGAATTATTGAATCAGAAATTCACAAGGTCTCAGATAATTGTCCCAGAATGGCAGATTAACAGATTTGTAGAATCGATGATCACGTAATCACAGAATAACAGAATTTACAGAATTATTGAATCAGAAATTCACAAGGTCTCAGAATAATTGTCCCAGAATCAAATTCTCAAAATGATAGATTCACAGATTCAGAGAATCAGTCATCAAAGAACTAACACATTCACAGACTAATCTTTTTGGTTATCATTAGAATTTCAGAATAAGCGAACAGCAGATTCACCAAATAAAATGGTGACTAGAATCGTACCACCAATTGTGACTAATTATTTGCCGGTTGGGAATTTAGAATATATTGACTTCACTATTGTAGAGGAGAAAGACTCCGCAAAGGTTCACCTTTTGGCCATAGGTAGCGACCCGTAAATATTAAGATTGGAACATTTGTGGCTGAGAAGTCCATGACATGCAACACACCACTTTAGGCTAACTTAGTCTAGATGGTCAGTCGTAGAAGCCCCCCCCCTGCAATAATCTGATCATGTCTAGCCCTAGCACCTGTATTATTGTCTCAACCATATTGCTTTTATGGTAGCACAAACCATTTTATCATATATTTGCTAGAAGGCTATAGCTGAGGGTCTTAGATCTGGGTATGACGTTAAACTCTATCTGATGGTAAAGTTCAATTCTGGAGCTTTGGGGAATGTGAGTACCCCTTCATCACCATTACTCCCAGGTCCACTCTGACCCCTGAGTGGTAGTACCTGTTAGGTTCCCATCTATGGCTTGAATAGAAAAAATCGGTTTAAAAGTTGAGTTTAAGAAAACAATTAAGTACCCATCAAGAATTAACGTCTTCTGCACAAAATAACCCAAGAAGGCTTGGCATGCCGTAAATTCCGACCAACCAACCAATTCGTTGTCCAACATTATTTTTGCTAAACCATAGCCAACGTTTCTAAAAGCTTTTGTTTTAGACAAAGTTTTTTTTTCGTTTTATTCTCAAACTTTATGAAGGCCTTCAACCGCCTGGCTTAAAGCAGTAGGTTTCTTTCTTGCCCCCCCCACACCAACCACTTTATCTCATCTCTATGTTATGTTCCTTTGGCTGTAGATTCTGCATGTTTGTCAGCTCTTAATCTTTGGCTGGTTCTTTATCTTAGATTCTTTTTTTGACAATTCTTACCATTCTTTTTTTTTTATTCTTCTATTCTGGATATTTTTGAGTTTCAGGCGCGTATATTTACAGTCTCCCCAAGAGACTTCAACTGAACAGATGGTCTTCGAACCTGCAATTGTTTGTAAATAGCTCCAAGAGACATTCGAGACTTAAGTAAGTAACAAATTCAGCGTCTGGTATCGTCACTGTATTATTTAGATTTCCCCAATGGTAGTTTTCACACAAACACTTTCAAGGAAATTCTAGCTCTCTATGATGTAAATAAAGAACAAGTTAATAGGTTTCTATAATAAAACAGAGCTGTGTGCAAGAGAGAGTAATGTTATAATACGTTTATAGCAAAACGGTGTATTCTGTAAAAGTTTCGAGACTGAAGCTATATTTACTAAGACAGAAATGAACAACGAATTAAGCGTTAATTTCCTTAAAAATTATGAACTGGGTTTAAAAAAAGTATTGAGACTAAAATGTATTTACTAAGATAGGAATGAACCACTAATGAAACGTTAATTTTCTTCAAAATTCGATATGGTATTGAGACTAAAATGGTATTGAGACTAAAATGTATTTACCAAGATAGAAATGAACAATGAATGAAACGTTAATTTTCTTCAAAATTCGATATGGTATTGAGACTAAAATGGTATTGAGACTAAAATGTATTTACCAAGATAGAAATGAACAATGAATGAAACAATAATTTTCTTCAAAATACGAGGAGTGTTATGCTGGTTTTCTATGCCCAGACAGACAAAGCGAAAAAAAAATACCATTGGATAGACAAAAAATTGCAGAAGAGAAAAAAAATTAGTTAGCATGAAACGTGTTATGCGGTTTCCCCTGGATTAATGAACTGAATGAATAGAAATCAAAACACATGTAAGAACGATGTGTGCTTTTTTTATAGTGACTTGTAGTTTACAC
Organism: Doryteuthis pealeii; assembly: GCA_023376005.1. Lineage (NCBI taxonomy): Eukaryota > Metazoa > Mollusca > Cephalopoda > Myopsida > Loliginidae > Doryteuthis > Doryteuthis pealeii. Next base: position 17,968,529 of record CM042169.1, read on the forward strand.
ACAGTTGACAGAAACAGGTCACATGCCACGTGTGTCACTTCACCAATGACACAATAAGCCGTCGTTCTGCGCACGTGGCATCTTAGTTGAACAATAAAAAAAAAATGGTTGAGTGGCCTGTTGTTGGTATCAGCCAATCAGCGAGGGAGTCTATACCCTTTTCACTAGCGCTAGACCAAGGAGATTATTTTAGCGTCTGAGGTGGAGCGCCACACCTACCATCAGCTCCTTACTTTGCCGCACAGATCCCTGTGCTACTCATACGCTGAGTTGGCGAATTTAATAATAACATAATGATATAATAATAATAATTTGATATTAATAATTTCATATAATACTAATTAATATAAATAATGTTTAATGATACAATATAATACTAAATAATATCAGTAATAATTTTACTGGAATAATTTTACTAATCTATTAATAAAGGAGATTCGCTTCCGGTTTTTGTCTAACAAAAACTACGTCACTGCTTACGTCACTATACCCGTCATAAATCGTCATAACATAGAATAAACACACTTAAAATTTGAGCATGCAACATTGGACAGTCCTCATTGTTTTTTAAAACAATTTTTAATAGATACATCCCCAGTATCATATATTTATATATAGTTTGTTTTATTTTAATAGAGATTCAAAGTTAATAGAACTTGTTTTCGATTTCAAATTGTTTTATTTTTTTTACTCCTTTAATAAATTTGATGATTTCATGATTTATGGTTCAAACTCTCCGACATTTTTATTTTTAACTTCCACCTCCTCAAGAAATATCTTTCAAAAATATATTTCTACATCGCCCGGAGGGTGTTTTTTATTTTGCTAGTATCATTAATAATATTAATAATAATACAAACAAAATACTAACAAAAATATGCACCCTCCGCCAGGTGCAATTATTAAATGTTTAATATAAGTAAAGTAACATAGGTAGAGTGATCTATTGTTGGTATCAGCCGGAAAACGAGGGAGTCTAGCCCCTTTTAGCCAGGGAAATTATTATTGATTTTTGCTGGGGTGTAGCACTTCGTCTAAAGTCAGTTCCCCACTTTACCGCACAGATCAGATTACCCAATCTATGCTATTCATGTGCTGAGTTGGCAGGGACGAGTATCGAACCAGGAACCTTGCAATTTATAGACGTGTGCACTACCAACTAAGGGGGTTTCAAGTTCACACGACCAACAGCAGTTTATTTTAAACTCTAGTGAATTAAGTATAGCAAACAAACGTCCATAAATTAGTATTAATTACAATTTTCGGACTGCTGTCCTCATCTTTATTTTTATATATATACAACGTTTCGGCCGATTTGCCCTCCGGCCTTCTTCAGATGTTTCTTGTCGAATTCGGGAACCTTCTCTTCAAACTCGGGAGTCTTCATGAAACTACGAACCAAACTCTTTATCTATTGGGTAGATTGTTCTCATTCCGTTAACGACGACCGGGTACAAGTGTTGAGCCATGTTAAGTATTTTATGTTAAGTATTTTATGCCTGCTGAGGTCCCGGTTTCGATTTCTATCGGAGGGAAATCGTTAGTATACATCGCTGATGAGACTTAATAAAGTCGAAACAGTCTGTACGATGTTCTACACACCGAGCGATCCTTTGCCGGGATTACACTTGTCAAGTTCATTTCTATAAAAAAAAAAAGTATCGAATGTTATGCGATACATGCATTGTAATTGCCTTCAAGCAAAAATATAATATATATTTTATGTTATTTTCAACTGTGGTCAGGATTGAACTTGCAACGGGTGACTTCGAGCCTTGTGCCCAGGTGTGTACGACTGTATCTTTGTACCGACTTCGTGTTTGTTTCATGAGGTCTGATGCAGAGATGCAGTCGTCCACATCAAATAGATTCATACCTCACAGGTGAGAAGGAGTGTAGAATATTCCATTACAACAAAAAATTGAGTTTTAAAAAAAGAATTAATATAACAAAACGTCTTTGGCATAAAATAACCCAACAAGGTTTGACATGCCGTAAAATCCAACCAACCAACCAACCAACCAACCATGAAACGTGTTATGTGGTTTCCCCTCAATTAATGAAGTGAATGAATAGAAATCCGAACAGATGTAAGAACGATGTTTGCTTCTAATCTAGTGACCTGTAGGTGACGCTAGTTGACAGAAGAAGGTCACATGACACGTGCGTTACTTCACCAATGGCAAAATAAACCGTCGGTCAGCGCACGCAGCTTCGTAGCCAATAATGGAGGTTTAAAACTCGGCTTCCAAATTCACACGACCAACGGCAGATTGAAACCACGATGATTTTATTTTATTTCTTTCAATAAAAACAGGGCCATATGATCTCGACTCGTAGGGACACTTTTCTCATTTACATCGTAAAAATCCGATTGTTTGTTAGAGGTTAGGGTTAGGGTTAGGGTTTAGTTTTATAATAAAAAAAACTCTAAAAATCGTATGTAAACAATTATTGTTTGTTTTACGGCATATCAACCTCAGTGGGTCATTTAATGCCGATAAAGTTTTGAAATAAATCGATTCTTAATGGACAATACCATTTTTTTTATAAATACATTTTTCTATTTAACCCATAGATGGGACCCTAACAGGTACTACCACTCCGGGTCAAAGTGGACTAGGGAGCAATGGTGATGAATGGGGTGCTCCACATTCCCCAAACCTCCAAACTGGAACCTCACCATCAGATAGAGTTTAACGTCATTCCCAGGACATGTAGACTGTAAATAATTAACCGGATTTTGAGGGTGTAAATTGAAAAAAATGTCCACACGAATCGAAATCGTAAAAGGGATGCTTTAAGGTCATATGGTCCAAAAATCTATATAATGGAGATTGTGTGTTTGTCTGTAACCGAAACTGCTACCAGGAAAATGACCATACCGTTTGTTTTTGTGGGTTGCGGTTTCCAGGTTTTGTTCATGACAGCACGCAGCATTCTTATGTAGTTACCAATATAATAAACACAAATATATTTTACCAATACTGCACACCACTGCAAATTAGAAAGGCTAATTACACTAAATAAGAATGCAAATAAAAACAGTTAAAACAGAGGGGAATATAATCGGAAAATAAAACAACTGGACCTTACTCTTCTTTCACTCTCGTCTTTCATTGCTAAATTTTCCTAATTTAACTATTAATATAAAAAGCTTTTTCTGGTGCCTGGTATTTACATGTACCCCACTTGTACACGATACGGCACAAGGCCTTTTTACGTCGGACCACCCACAAGCCGAGACTCATGGATGGTAGGTAGAAAAATTACGTCGATCCCTTCGGCATTCCCCCTCAAGGGGGCGCCTCAGGCGCTGGGCAATAAACCCAGCCCTTCCCCTTTAAGTCAAGGGGGCAGGAATTGCATGGGGGATAGCCCCCTGGGATCGACGCTATTAATTTAACACAACTCACCGGTCCAGTGGCCGAAGCTCATCGGACCCCCGCCCCGAAGGATGGGTTGAGAATGCCTGGTATTTACATGTACCCCACTTGTACACGATACGGCACAAGGCCTTTTTACGTGAGACCAGCCACAAGACGAGACTCATGGGTGGCCAAATGGATACGGCATCGGCCTGCTAAGCTGGGGATTGGGGGTTCGACTCCCGTCCGAGGTGGTTTCATTTTTTAGACCCTGAACAGTCATACAACATTATATATATCACCAAACAGCGTCAGTTTAACAAGCAAACGTTTTAGCTTCATTAAACCGAATTTTATTATAATGGAGATTGTGTGTTTGTCTGTAACCAAAACTATATCAGTATTCAAGTCACAATTCCCTTTAGTTATTAACGTCATATCCTCCATGATTTTATTTTTTTATTTAAACCACAATTATCAAAAATTGTTTTACTTTATTAATACTGCTATGACCTACTAATATCATGCAATTTTTAAAAAAGATTTGTTGGATTAAAATCAATTTCTTTGTTGGGTCGTTCACAAAGCGCTTCGTCGCTGACTGCCGTCTCGCGTCGGCCAACTGCTTCTGATCAGCGCTCCACTCACTTGTTATTTATGGACACAGTCCCCCAACATGCGGGCACATCAGTCGAACCTTGCGCCCGTGCAACGCACAATTCTCGTGCATTCGGATGGACGCGTGTAGGCCCAACATCCGGGCACCTGAATTACACCTCACGTCCATCCAGCGCCTGAATCGCATTTCTTTGCATTCCGGAAGGTGCGGGTTCGACTCCGGCAGGCAAGACAAAGTCTTGCTCTTTTTCTAAATGAGTACGGTAGTATTCGCTCTCCGTCACAAAAGAATACAACAAAATAGTGGTTTATAGTGTGAATGGGAAGGCTAATTTGCATATTAATATTCAAAAAAATGATTTTAATAAATATGTGTTTAGTGATTTCCAATAGTGTGGTTTTATCTTAATGAACATGTGCAAAAATCCCGGGAATAAAACTTAAATGAAATCCATTAACAAGAAGAAATGGCTGTAATTTTATTCTTTAATTCCTATTTTAACTAAATAGTTAAATTAGTAAAATTTAGCAATGAAATAAGGGATTGATGGAAGAGTAAGTTTCAGTTGTTCTATTTTTCGATTATTCGCCACTCTGTTCCAAATCTTTTTATCTGCATTCTTATTTAGTTTCATTAGCCTTTCTAATTTAATATAATATTCTATTACATTAAGACTTAAATACTTGCACCCAGAGGGGGCATATATTTGCTAGTAATAATAATTCGAGCTCCTTTGATTTAATTGTAGCAACCAAATATCTGCAAATTAGTATCAATTAAAAGTCCTTAATCTGGACTACAATCTCAAACAAGAACACCAACCACAGTGTGAAACATATCAAACACCTTTGACTGTTAAACACTTATTCATAGAATACAGGTTTTTTTTGCCCACATCAGAAACCGTTATTTTATGCAAGCAATATGAAAGATCTATTTGAAAATGTCAACATGAAGGACATTCTGTTCATTTTGAGGAAATAAAATTATACCATAGAATATAGACACTAACTTAATCAATACCATACAACATGATCCCCAATGGTGCTAACATATTGTTAAAACCAATTACTAAACAGTATAAATATAAGTACACAAGATATATTACTTTCTGACCGTTAGGCATGACTTAACCCCAGACGGGTTGATATGCCGTTAAAATCAATAAACCAACCAACCAAACAAACAACCATCTGGACTACAATCGAATAGGCATATCCAGATCTAATCGGAAGAAATGAAAAATTTTGAATCGGATATGAAATACGTCCACGAGACCACTTACGGGAATGCATATGAAAGGTAAAATAGATTACTGTAATCTCGCATCCAAACAATTTTTTTTTAGAAAAACGGAAAAAATACCCCAAAATAATCCCTTACAAAACATATGTATGTATGTGTATGTATGTATGTATATGTTGTGTACGTTATATATACTAGCAAATATATGCACAATCCGAGTGCAAGTATTTAAGTTTTAATGTAATGAAATATTATATTAAATTATAATATAATCGGTTAGCGGAATGAGAACAGTATACCCCGTGGCTTGAATAAAGGGTTGGGTTTAAAGTTCCGTGATGGTTCCCGATTACAAGAAGGTTCCTAGGTTCGAAAAGAAGGTTCCCGAGTTCGACAAAAATACCTGAAGAAGACCGGAGAGCACATCGTCCGAAACGTTGTACAGATAACAATAAAGATGAAGACAATAGTCCGAATAATCCATATAATACATTGTTTGTGAGTTCGATTCTCGGTAGGTTCCCTATACGTTTGACCTTGTGCTAAACTAGGTAAGTTTAATAAATAACTATCCTTTATATATCAAATATCCAAAATAAATCCTGAAAACTGTCTCAGAGTCTGGAGACGTCATCGGGCAGCCTTTAGTCTTGAAATCATAGATGCTGATAGGTACGATTCCTGTGTTCATGACGCTTAAAAATCTAAAAGGACGCAGTAAAATCGTATCCATGCGTCCCAGTGTCTTTCTTTTTTCTTCCCTCACCATTTCAAGCCAACTGTAAATACATTTCAATAGTTTCTTAGAAACGATAGGTTACAAGTTAGGAGTTAGGCGGCTTTAAATAAACTTTCCCGGGGACTCATTTAAAGCAAATGCGTGCGTCTTAGGACGCACTAAATAAAAAAGCTATCAGCATCACTGCTTGAAACCATCAGCAGCATCAGTAACCATGGTTACCAGAAACCCCCACCCCGCGAAAATAACACCTACATGATAATTTGTTCATGTACAGTAAATTGCATATGAAAATTGCATAGTTTTCAATCATAAAAAGTCAGGAAATTCCTGGAGCCTCTTTTTCGCCCGCCAGACTTCCTGTCTGTCGATTGGTCAGATTGAATGACAGCTTATTCTTTTGTTCGACACGTTTGTCCATCTGATCAATTCGTCGGCAGCGCTGTCACTCCGTGTGTGACAGGCACCGCCAATCGAGGAGGCAAAGAAGAAGGCACACAAAACACGCTTGTCTCTTGAATTTTTAATCGAAAATCGCACCTGCATTCGTTTTGACGGGACAGGCTGAACGTCCAATTGAAACGGGGCGCTTGGTACGGGCCTGTGGATAGGGGGCTTCAAATAGACGTGGGGAAGAGAAAAGGTAGGACCCTAATGATGAATCTTTAAAAGATTACTTGCACATTTATTGGTTGTCTGAATGACGCCCTTGATTGTTTTTGGTTAGAATTGTATCTGGGGTATGACTGAGGGGTGTGGGGTCATCGGTCTGTCTCTATTAAAATGGGGTAATGGGTAGACGGTCACCAGTGTCAGCTATCTAATAAGTAATTAGTTTCCTAGATGAAGTAACGGTTGTCAGCGGGGGCTATAGTTCGAAGTGTAATACTTCTAATGAAGGTAGTCATAGAGCAGGAGGTGGGTGAAAGAGAGGTCTAGCTTTTGATAATAAGATGACGAATATTAGTTGTGTTCCTGTTTTTGTGATATAGATATCTTTTTTTCGTGTTAGAGAAAGGAGGGCGGTTTGCTTAAAGCCAAACCAATAGAATAACAAATAAATTATAATCTGGGTCAGTTTGAAGATTAGGATTATGTTGAACTAGTTGAAGTACACATCTACCGTAAGGTATATAAATGGCGAGAGAGTTCTAAGATGGGAGGCATTCGTATATGTGTCCTGAATTTTTAAATATTTTCTTACTTACTTTAGTAGCTCGACTGTTAGAATCCACTCTGACCCGGAGCGGTACTATCAAAGAAAAGAAACTCTTTTGAAACAATTACACAAAAAATAAATATATGAATAAATGAACGGGATTCCCTAACCACTACACGACTTGACATGAATCGATTAATTTAATCTGTATGGTGAATTTTAGTATCATATGTCTCTTTTAGCTCAGTCAGTATAGCGCCCGAAGAGGAACCACAAGCTTCCGGTTCCAATACAGACATGCGTCAACTCAGTGATGAGTAGCTCAGGGATCTATGCGTTAAACTGAAGAGCTGATGGTAGGTGTGGTGCTCCACAGCAAATGCCAAAACAATCTCCTTGGTTTAGCGCTAGGGAAAAAGTGATAAATACCTTCGCTGTCCGGCTGATACCGACTTTAGGTCACCCCGACGACTCAAAAAATCATTCTACTTTACCGCAGACAATTTTTGAACCTTCTCTTCGGATCCAGCTCAGTCGGTAGAGCGTCGGACTATGAACCTCAAGGTTTCAGGTTAGATACCGGCCATCGCCAACTCAGCGTATGAGTAGCACGGGGATCTGTGCGGTAAAGTGAGGAGCGGATGGTAGGTAGCTCCACATCAGATGCCCAAAACAATCTCTTTGGTCTAGCTCTTGGGAAAAAAGTATAGACGCCCTCGCTGTCTGGCTGATACCGACTTTAGGCTACCATGCCGACTTTTCTTTTAAACTATCAAGCAATCGGTAAACGACAGACGAACAATTTTTCCCCACAGATTAATGGAAACAACTTAAAACTTCTAACGGTTGTTCATTCCGTCTTTCTCTCATATGTTGCTCTTGATGATGACCGATCTATTGAAGCGGTCGAAACAGATTTCTGTGAGCAATTCTAGACATCATTTGTTTTTTCAAAAATATTAAATTCATAATACAATCTATATTTTATAGCACAGTGATCTGTGCGGTAAAGTGAGGAGCTGATGGTAGGTGCGGCGCTCCACCCCAGACGCTAAAATAATCTCATTGGTCTAGCGCTAGCGAAAAGGGGATTGACTCCCTCGCTGTCTGGCTGATACCGACTTTAGGCCACCATGCCGACTTAAAAAAAAAATATCAAGCAATCGGTAAACGACAGACGAACAATTTGTAAAGGGGGATAGACTCCCTCGCTGTCTGGCTGATACCGACGTTAGGCCACCCTGCCGACTTTTTTATTAAAACTATCAAGCAATCGGTAAACGACAGACGAACAATTTGAAAAGGGGATAGACTCCCTCGCTGTCTGGCTGATACCGACGTTAGACTTTATCTAACATTATATCTTATTTAAATTCACCATTAGAAATTACTATATTAAGATGACTTTTTTCTTTCTTTTTAGAAACTGTTAGGCACCTTTCTTTTCACTGTATCTTTGAACTTAAAGAAGATGAAATTATTCCTGCTAAGTGGATACAATTAGTGAGTAAATGTATTAATATCCCATGATGCCTCATTATGACTGCTACCAAACTGTTTTTGTTTACTCAACAATTCTTTGCAAATAAGATTAATAATGATTTCTTTGACGTTTCTCCATTATTATCCTTATTAATTAAACTAGAAAATAATTTTCTCTTCTTTTTTCATTCATTTTTATTAGAAAAATACTTTTAAAAAGGCAAGTAAATGATATATAATAATAATAATAATAATAATAATAATAATAATAATAATAATAATAATAATAAAGAAAACATAATAATGTATAATAATGATAATAAAATAAGAATTTATTGATATTGTTTATCTACTTTTTGTGGCTTTGTTTTCTCGCAAACTTTAGCGATGGATTTGGGAGACATCACGAGAGGGAAAGAGAGAAAAAAAAAGGAAAATAGATAAATAAATGAATAAATAAATAAATAACTGAATAAATAAATAAATGAATGAATAAACAAATAAATAAGAGTGAATTGGGGAGACAGAAAGATAATAAAAAAAGTTTTTTTTTATCAATCTTAATTAATTTTGATTAGTATTTTCTTTCACTTTTTATTTTCAAATTATAGTTGCTTATTTTTTTATGACTATTCACTTGGGTCATTATTTTTAGGACAACAACAAATAAAGGGAATGAAGGAATTGTGGGAAATAAATCAAATCTTATGATAATGGAGATTGTGTGTTTTTCTGTCTGTAACCGAAACTATATCACTACTCAAGTCACAATTCCCTTTGCTATTTTCCGGCTATTTACGTCACATTCTCCATGATTTTATTTTTATTTAAACCTCAATTAATAATAAAATTGTTTTCTATTATAAATATTGTTAGCCATATCTGAATCTTATCATAACGAAGATTGTGTGTTTTTCTATATGTAACCGAAACTATATTACTACTAATGTCACAATTCCCTTCGCTATTCAAGTCACATTTTCCATGATTTTATTTTTATCTAAAACTCAATTATTAATAAAATTGTTTTCTATTATAAATATTGTTAGCCATATCTGAATCTTATCATAACGAAGATTGTGTGTTTTTCTATCTGTAACCGCAACTATATTACTACTAATGTCACAATTCCCTTCGCTATTTAAGTCACATTTTCCATGATTTTATTTTTATCTAAACCTCAATTAATAATAAAATTGTTTTATATTATAAATATTGTTAACCATATCTACATGCTTATAACATGCAATTGTATTTATATATAAAACAAAATAGCGGCATACAGTATGAACGGGAATGGTAATTTACATATTGATATTAAAAAATTGATCTTAATAAATATGTGTTTTGTATTATTGATTTCTAAGTGTTTGGTTTTATCTTAATGAATATGAGCAAAAATCTCGGGGATAAATATTAAAAGAAATCCATTAACATGAAGAAATAACTGTAATTTTATTACATACTTCCTATTTTAACTAAACACTTGAATTAGGAAAATTTAGCAATGAAAGACGGGATTTATGAAAGAGTAAGCTTCAGTTGTTCTACTTTTTGAGTATACCCTCCACTGTTTCAAATCTTATCTGCATTCTTATTTAGTTTTATTAGCCTTTCTAATTTAGTATAATATTTTAATACATTAAAACTTATGTTACGTAGCGATATGGCCACAGTACCAAAAGCGATATATGTAGTAGTCGCTTAATGAAATCACAACACATGTGTATGGTAGAAACTTCTGACTTTATTTCTTCTTACTCGGCTGTGGTGGTGAGCGTTGCCAATGGAAATGCCCGAGGATTGACAATGACTGCTGCTGGGGTGGCTAGCGTTGGTGAGGTAAAGGGGTGGCTACGTGCGTCTCACAGCCTCTCGGCCGTGACCCGACTGTGACCGGTTGTCAGTCCACTTATTTTCTGTTCCGAGTCTTCTGTGTGACTAACTTCTGCTATTGACTTTCTTTTTATGTATATAAACCGCCCACGTATTTTCTTTTGTTATACTTATCAGCGGACAAATCTATTTCCGAATTCATTGTTATACCTTTCCTTCTTTGTTCGCGTTACCCGGAAAAAGTCCTTTGTCATTTTTTTCGTCTTTTCTTTGTTTCGGTTTAAACGGAAAATCCTACTTCCGCCCGTACGATATGCAACATTCCTCCACATCACATTTTTCAAAAATGATCACATATGAACATTTTTTTAATGCCTCGCTCCACTGTTCCTCACCCCACCCCACCGAGTACATCGCAAAATACAGAATTAACAAAAAGTAAAAGAAGAGAAAAAATACATCAAAATATAGCATACATTTTACAAATCGGTTACCTTTAATTGGTAACCTAGAGAGTGTTCATGTTCATTATTCCTTCTTTTTTTCCACAGTTCTGTTTTTTGTTTCGATTTAAACGGAAAATCTTACTTCCGCCCGTATGATATGCAACACTTACATTAAAACGGAGGGTGCATATATTTGCTAATGAAAATAAGAATTAAAAAGTGAAAGCATTGATAGAAAATAAAAGAAAAAAATGAAGAAGAAAATTTATTCAAATAACCAGAAGAAAAAAGAAGAAAAAATGAAGAAGAAAATTCATTCAAATAACCAGAAGAAAATAAGAAAAAAAATGAAAAGAAAATTCATTCAAATAACCAGAAGAAAATAAGAAGAAAGAATGAAGAAGAAAATTCATTCAAATAACCAGAAGAAAATAAGAAGAAAGAATGAAGAAGGAAAAAACAAAATGTTGTATTGTCCTCGCCCGGAAGAGGAAGCTTCCGGCAGAGGGACAAAGAAAAGGATAAAATATATATCTAAAAAGAAAGGGAAAGCGGAAGAGAGGTTTTCCGGTCAAGGAAGCAGGGAGAAGATAAAGAAATATATGACAAATGTCCGTTATCAGATCAAAAGATAAAAATGCGTGGGCGGTTTAGATACATAAAAGAAAGTCAGAGATCCCGCAGTTAGTCAGACAGAGGACTCGGAACAGAGAATAAGAGGGCCGCCACGGTCGTTCACGGCTGAGAGGCTGTGAGACGCACACATCCACCCCTTTACCTCACCACCGCTAGCCATCCCAGCAGCAGTCATTGTCAACCCTCGGGCATTTCCATTGTCAACGCTCGCCACCACAGCCGAGTAAAAAGAAATAAATTCAGCAGTTTCTACGATACACATGTGTTGTGATTTCTTAAAGTCCGACTACTACATATATCGCAACGTGAGCATATCGCAACGTAACATACATTTGGTGCCATATGAAAGAATTTAAACTCAATCAACAAGGCAAACACATGGTGACGACTTTTTAAGACACACGAGGTGTTCGTTTAATTTAACAGGGACTAACAAATGAAAAACCTAGGGGCAGATAACCTGACCCCTATATATACAAAAAGGGATTCGGGCAGATAACTCTGACCCGTCAATTACTACTATCTGTGACTTACCAATTACTGACTAAAGTGAATATCAACAAATGGAACGAAGTTTTAATTCATTTAGTTGTTGTTGTTGGATTATTTTGGTATATATATATTTACCAACTCCGCCGCGCGAGCAGGATACGACACAAGGTCAATTTCTTAAGCGGAGTTCAACAGGTTTGAATTCAGAGTTTTCCTTCTCCTAGACTGATTACCTAGCCATGGTTAAAGAACCCAGTCTGCCCTGCTATTTACCCATAGCTGAAGGAAGAGTAGGATTCATACCTTTCCCAAGGGTATTAGCGCAAAGTGAAATGCAATTACCACGTCCAGGATTTGAACTCGGTGCGACGAGTCCATTTCACACGACTTTAAACATTACACCACGTGCTTATTTTGGTATATAAGGTGTACTACAATACACCACTTAAATTTATAGACTAAGCAAGGTTACGTGGTTTAAATCTAAGCAAATCAAAAACCAGAATGCATGGCTGGTTAACTACTTAATGACTGATACCGAGAGACATCCATTTGCAATCATTGACGAAGGATCTGCCAGACTGAGAAGCACCAAAGAACAACTAAAGGATTCTTCACTAAGGCTCGCGCTCTGCTTGACACAAAGGATCTCCGCTGGACAAGCGCTCTTGCTTGAAGCCTAAAGGATGGCCACAAAAATCGTCACAATTCTTAGATTAAATATTATACTACCACGATAGAATTCACTTTTAACCAAGTTTTAATTCATTTATTTTTGTTGTTGTACTAACACAATACCTTTAACTAAGAATAAAATCCCACCCTGTCGACAGGGGCGTTAGAATATACCGACTGCACCACTGCAGAGGGGAAATACTCCCTCTATGGGGCCACCTGTTGGCCGTGGATGGCAACCCGTGATGCTAAAGGATGGAGCACTAGTGGCTGAGCAATCCATGACATGCAACACTCGACTTTGGTCCTAGACGGACGGTTGGAGAGGCCCCTGCGATCAATTGTATTGTCACGTCCAGCCCTAGCACTTATATGATTGCCCCAACACTATTGCTTTTATGGCAAGCCCCAACCCGTTTTATCATATGGATGCTAGAAGGCGGTGGCTGAGGGTCTTCATATCTTCTTTGGTAGTACCTGTTAGGGTCCTATCTATGGGTTAAATAGAAAAGTATTTTTATAAAAAAGATTTTGTCGGCATTAAATGACAGACTGACTGCTGTAAAACAAACCAAACCAAACCTAACAATAAAACTTATATATATATATATATATATATATATATATATATATATATATATATATATGGGGGGTATACTTAATTTTAGCAGAAAGTGATGTTTTACTATAGAAACCTACTCATGAGCACGCCAGTGTATGCCGTCCAGTGAGGACCTATACCGAGCTAGTCTGTTCGGATTTCGGATGCTGCACGGATGACGCCCAGGACGCGATGACCAATAGTGACAGTTTGTGAGAGATGGAAACCTACACATGGGGACGCCAATGTGGGCCGTCCAGCGAGGACCTACTTCAATCAGCTCTCTGCGGATTCCGGATGCTGCACGGAGGACCTCCCAGATTCGAATGGACAGGGACGGTTGGCGATATATTTTCATAAACATCTGTACTGCCAGCGTGACCTGATGTGCGGATTACGGATGCTGCGCGGAGGACCTCCCAGGAGCGATGACCGACAGGGACGGTTGGTGAGAGATTGTCATGAACATCTCTGCTGCCAGCGTGACCTAATGATGATGGAAATAATAATGATGATGATGACGATTATAATAATTATGATGATGATGGCTTAATTTTGGGCTACAACAAATTCCTGGTTACAGAGATTTAATAATTTCGGGCTTTTTGTATAGCGTCGATTAAATGTAAACATCTAATTCGTTTTTTTCGCACTTTGTTATAACATTTATCCCATCTTATGGAAGTGTTAATTAACTTTAAGATTATAACAATGCTCTTTAGATTTCTCCAAGAGAGAACACAGACATAATAATAATGAACCTTATTGTTATCGTAATAGAAAAGAGAAGACACGAATAAGGATGACAGGAATAACAATAACAAAAGAAGAAAGGAAAAATGAATAATGCAAAAAAAAAGAAGATAATAATAATAATAATAATAATGATGATAATAATAATAAAGAAATAATATAGAGAGAAGAAAAGAAGCAGCTTTCCTATAATCTGCTTAAGTATATATACAATACATTGTTTTGTCTAAGATGAAGAATTGTCATTATTATTCTCTGATGTACTTGGACCCGTGTCTTGAACTCAGTGTATTAGCTGTTATTATAGTCACAACAGTTTGACCACTGTACCCCTCGGTCGTTTCCAGGCGTCTAGTTTCTTTGTTTAATGGCATATCAGACTTCGTGGGTTATTTAATGCCAAAGACATACTTGTAAAAGAAGAGTAATGGCACTATGTAACCCATAGCTGAATGAGTAGATTCCTACCTTTCCCAAGGGTATTAGTCCAAAACTAAACGTAATAGCATGAACATTGCATTTATTATTATTATTATTATTATTATTATTATTATTATTATTATTTACTCCTTTTGAGTTTTCACATCAGCATTAGCTGATGGTCTTTCACTGGAGTCTGAGTGACAGCAGTTATGTCAAAAAAGTATCGAGATTTTTGTACTTTTTGACACTGAAAAAATGTTCGTACTTTTTGATTCTGAAAAAATTTGTGTTCCATTCATTAATTTTTTTTTCAGAATACAAGATGTGTCAAAAAAGTACCAAGTTTAAAGCTGTATTTACCAAGATGAAGAATGAATGGAACGTTTTTTCTTCAAAATACAGAAAAGTGCAAAAAATCTTGATACTTTTTTGACACATCTTCTATATGGTGGACTCTCATATCGTGAACGATAGATGAGGGTCAGCAATGAGTGATTTGTTTCCCCCCCATGTTGTGCATGCTATTAAGAAGACATTTTGTGTTCCCTTGAGTGTGATAACAGCCCAGCGTTGCTGCGAGCTATGAAGCCACACTGACAGATGGAATTTCCTAAAGTGGGAGTCAAATGTTTTTAACATATTCTATATACTGTTACAGAAATATGTACTGAAATATATATATATATATATATATATATATATATATATATATATATATATATAAGAATTTAACATTTTTTGAAAAAAACAACTGATGTTAATAGTTTGCTGACAGAATCTGTTTCGACCGTTTTAATAGAGTGGTCTTCATCAAGAGCACTATTAAAACGGGCTTCATCAAGAGCACTATTAAAACGGTCGAAACAGATTCTATCAGCAAACTATTAACATCATTTGTTTTTTTTTTAATTTGTCGGATTAACTTCCATTTACTACATACACACACACACACACACACACACACATATATATATATATATATATATATATATATATATATATATATAGCCCAAGTATGTTTTGAGCATTGCATCTTTTACAAGCACATAATTGTACTGACCTATATAATGGCTGTAGTATCTTTGCCTAAGATTTTTCCGAGGGAAGCTCCCGGAGGAACCAAAGTCATGGATACCACCTGACCTTGGATTTAAAGCTTTGACTCTGTCTCTCCTGTGCCAGTCACCCATAAGGAAGGACTTCCTGTGTTCTGAGGTGGAATCTAACAGAACAAGAGTGTTTATGCACCACTGGTAATTGAAATGCGGTTCGTGTGTGCAGCGGGCAGAACGAGGCAAGTGCAGTATCACAAACGTGCACCGAGGAGAAATCAGATACGTTAGTTAAAAGCCGATTCGAAGAGAGTCAAAGACAAGAGAAGAGGAATTGTTTGGCTGTTATAGAGTATTGGATAGGTGAAGGGGAGGTTTTTGTTTTCTTTCTTCTTTTTAGAGTGAATGATTCTTTAGTATTTTATTTTTCTCGCTGTGGATCTATTTTGTTTTTAGTATTATTTGGATTGTTCGGACTATTGTCCTCATTTTTATTGTTATCTGTACAACGTTTCGGCCGATGTGCCCTCCGACCTTCTTTAGGTGTTTCTTGTCTAGATTTTTGAGATGATAATTTGCATCATTTGGATTATTCGGACACATCGACCCCTCTCTCTTTCCCTCTCTCTTTCCCTCTCTCTTTCTCTCTTTCTCTCTATTTCTCTTTTGCTCTCTTTTATTTCATTCCTCATCCGTCTTTTTCTTTCTTATTTGCCACACTGCGACATTCTCTCTCCTTCTCTCTCTTTCTCTCTCTCTCTTTCTCTCTCTCTCTTCCTCTTTCTCTCTCTCTCTCCCTCCCTCTCTCTTTCTCTCTCTATTTCTGTCTGTCTGTCTCTATTTCTCCCTCTCTCTTTCTGTCTTTCCCTTTTTGCTGTGTTTTATCTCTCTCATCTCCCGCCTTTTTCTCTTTCTCTCCCTCACGCCACACACACATATCTCTGTCTCTCTGTCTCTCTGTCTCTCTCTTTATATCTATATCTCTCTTACCCCCAACCCCTTTCTCTAAAATGGTTCTAAAGAGTGTATCAGTTTCCGAAGAAGATTTTCCCTTCATTGTGGGCTGTGGGGTGGGGGTAGGAATAGATTTTCATTTTCCGACCACGATTAGTGGAAAGAAATAAAGGACTCTTGAATATCACTATTTTTTTTTTTGTTCTCGATACTTTTTCGGAAAGAGAGATTTATTTTTTTGGCATATGGAATTAAAAACCACTTACCATTTTTGTCTCTGTGAACAGCCATGGAATCCTGATTCTTTGAGCCTGATCGCGAAAGAAGCCAGAACAAATGGTATCTACTTGTCCTGTACAGAGGATTTCCGAAGTAGCACTTCCTTCTTGGCAATTAATATAAAAGATGATAATCACGACGGAGACCACAGTCTCTCTCTTTCTCTTTTTTCTCTCCCTCTCCTCCTCTCTCTCCATACAAAATACACACCAACTCATGCACACATACACATACATACATACATACATACATAAACGCAGGCACACACATGCACACCCAGATAGAGACAGAGAAACATCGAAGCAGTCACGGCTAATTTGTAACATATCCCGTTTCTGATTAATACATACGAGGTTGTTTCAAAAAGTAATACCATCCCTACTTCTCCACATAGTGATCGTTTCTCTTAATAGCAATGTTCCACCTTTGAATGAGAGCATCTATCCCTGCCCTGTAAAATTCTATCGACTGTTCTTTGAGCCACTTTAATGGGACCGAAGAGATGATAGTCTGAGGCAAACGTTATTTCCGTAACGAGGAAGTGAAAAGTTGAGGAATGAGGTAATATTAGCTGATATTAGTTTATTTCATCACCGTCAGATCCGACCAACGGCACGTATTCGCTTGATTCTCTTTCTCTTTCTCTCCCTCCCTCTCTCTCTCTCTCTATGTATCTATCTATCTACGAGGTTGTGTCAAAAAGTAATGCCATTTTGTTTAGGACAGGAATAATTACCAACACAGGAACATGTATCATACATCAAAATGAAGTTGGTCTTCTGTTGATCACAACCCTACTTCTCCACATAGGTGATTCAAAAAGTAATGCCATTTTGTTTAGAACAGGAATAATTACCACTACAGGAACATGTATCATACATCAAAATGAAGTTGGTCTTCTGTTGATCACAACCCTACTTCTCCACATAGGTGATTCAAAAAGTAATGCCATTTTATTTAGGATAGGTAAAATTACCAACACAGGAACATGTATCAGACATCAAAATAAAGCTGGTAATCTGGAGATTACATCCCTACTGAGAGCATCTATCCCTGTCCCATAAAATTCTGTTGACTGTTCTTTGAGCCACTTATTCACTAGATTTCCCTTCCTCGTCACTGGAATGATGTTTGACTCTCTTTGGACCCATGAAAGAGGGTTTGAGAAGCAAGGGTGACTATGATGAGAAGTAGGGATGCAATCCACAGAGGACCAGCTTCATTTTGATGTATGATACATGTTCCTGTGTTGGTAATTATAACTGGCCTAAACAAAATGGCATTACTTTTTGACTCATCCCTATATATATATAATATATATATATATATATATATATATATATGTAAAGAAATAACAAAAGAGATTTTGCATTATAGCCTATTTCGGGAGCTTAGACAAAGTGTCTAATTCTTCCAGCTCATCATACTTTCTCTTTTCAAATTTCTTCCTGACTTGTTGTCGAGGCCTGAAGAGATATATATATATATATATATATATATATATATATATATATATATATATATATATATACCCATACACACACATATGTATATACATACATAAGTATATATATGTATATGCACATACATACACATATGTATATACACACACAACACACACACACAACACATATATATATATATGTATATACACACACACACACACACACACATATATTATATATGTGTATGTATATACACACACATATATATATATGTATATATACACACACACACATATATATATATGTATATATAACACACACACACACACATATATATATACACACAAAACACCACACATGTATAATACTACACAACACATGTATATACACACACACACACATATATATACACACACACACATATATATATATATACACACACACACACATATACACACACACACACATATATATATACACACACACACACACATACACACACATATATATATTGACTGTGGTAGCTGGAGCAGCAACCTCATCATCTGTTAGCTCAACCAAACCGCTACTATTGGAAGAAGACTCACTAAAGGATTAGACGCTTTGTCTAAGCTCCACGAAATAGTCTATAACGCAAAATCTCTAAGTCTTTTGTTATTTCTTTAATTATAAATTTGCTCTGTGACTCTAACAATAAGAGTACACATTGAGCTCTCAAACTGCGACAGGTTGTTTTAAAAAAAACTCCTATGTCGTAAGAAAGATTTCTTCTTTGGACTTTTTGATTGTATATATATATATAATATATATATATATTATATATATATATGTATATAGGTATCTGGAGAGAGAGAGAGAGAGAGAGAGAAGAGAGAGAGAGAGAGAGAGAGAGAGAGAGAGGAATGTACAAAATGAACAAAAGTGATAAGACAAATATGAATATTCACTTTGTGATATTTTTTTGACTGTAACGAAAATCATTACCAATAAAACCTGTCGTTGAGACCTTACATCGTCCACTGCATTAGCATCGAATGTCAGGGAAAAGTAGACTCATGCCTTTACTGATGGTAGTTATTTTTCACTAAAGATATAAATTCTAAATCTACACAATATGTGACACTTGGCAGTCTGAATAAAGCTTTTTAGAAAATGAATCATATAACGTGTTTTTTTTTTTTAGTTGTTTTTTGTTTTGCAAGGGCAGGAAGGTCTTAAAATAAACAGAAAAGATAAGTTGGGGTGGGGGTTACGAAAAAAAAGGAAGTCTTGGAGAAGGACGAAAAAGCAAAAGAAAAAAGAACTCTTTAGTAAAAGGAAAGCATAAATGGCACAAGTGTCAGAAATCATCTTTTTAAATCAGCGTTAAATGCCTTAAAGATGTCGGTGGATCACTTTGGTTAGTTTGGCAAACGTCAGCTCGACTTTTATAAGCTCTAAATCTGGCAGATTCATTTAAATTTGTTTACATTAAATTTACGAAAAAAAAAAAAGAAGAAAAAAAGAAAGAAAGAAAGAAAGAAAGAAAGAGAGAGAAGGAAATGGTAAAATAAATGAAAGTTGAATGACAACACCCCCATCCCTACAAAAAAAAAACTTTTAAAAAAGTCTTCAGGCAGCCATTTTTTTTTCATCGTAGAGGATACATAAAGAGATATTTGATGTCTTTCTCTAGTGTGGAGGAGGAAAAAATAAGAGATTAATGAGAAGATGGGTGTGACCAATCACGTGGTATAGTAAGTAAAAGAAATGAGAAAATAATTAGTGACTAGTTGAAGCAGAAGTTAATGTTAGTTCAATATACAAAACTATGGATCAAATTAAGATATTATCTATCTATCTATCTATCTATCTAACTATCTATGTCAGCCTCTTTATGCATATCTATCTATGTATCTGAATATACCAGGTGTGATTTTTCTTACTTTTTGACACACGTTGTATTTAAAAAAAAACAAAGAAAAAAACAAGGTTTCATTCATTTTTCATTTCTATCTTGGTAAATGCAGCTTTAATCTTGGTACTTTTTTGATATACCTTGTATTATAAAAAAGATCAATGACTAGAACATTATTGTTCTTCAGAATACAAGGTGTGTGAAAAAGTAAAAAGAATCTCGATACTTTTTTGCCACACCTTATATCTTAGTAATGAAGAAAATGTTTTCTCTTCAATATTTAATTGTTTTTCTAAAAGTATTGAGCACTTAAAAAAAATTAAACATATTGGTGGGTACGCGCTTACTCAAAAGTAATTTTGTATATACACACACACACACGCACATACACACACACAGACACACATATATATATGTGTGTATCTGTGTGTGTGTGTGTGTGTGTGTGTGTGTGTGTGAGCATGTGTACGTGCGCATGTGTGTGTGTGTTATATTAAAAATTATCGAGCCTGAAGCTTTAAATATTTTTATTTTAAAATCTAAAATTTAAATGAAGACATGTGTACAGTTGAGCAATTGATATAAATAAACAGATTCTGTCTAGACGTCATGACTGATGTCTAGACAAGTCCCTACTAATTTGAAGAAGAAAGAAAAAAAAAAACAAATTATAAATTTCACCTCGATGATTTTTTAATGGAATGCTTTTGGCAATGTTTTCTTTCCTTGACTTCAAATTTATTTCAGCTGAAAGATTTGAAAACATTAAAAGAAATAGGACAGTGTATTTTTTTATATGAATACTAATTTATGAATATTGACATGTAGTAGAGATTTGAACGAGGTCTAACCTGTTTGCCACGGGTAGGAAGTGGCACAAGGTCAAAAGTATGAATTATACAGCAAGGATAGAACTCACTTTTTTAGCAACAGTGGATCTGATCGATTATCTGTTGCAAAACCCGATGTAGATAGAAGGAAAGTGGTCAAGAAATGTACAACTCAAAACAAGTCACAGGATGAAATAATTCTGTCTCTGACTGAAGACGTCCGCGTGAATTCGGACGAAATTATTTCATCCTGTGACTTGTTTTGAGTTGTTCATTTCTTAACCACTAGCCTTCTATCTACATCATAATATATATATATATATATATATATATATATATATATATATATTCGGTTCAATATTGGCAATTAAGTAGTTAACTAACCACGTATTCGCGTTGTTGATTGGGTGGTTTTAATCCACGCACCCACGCCGAGTCTATAAGTTTAAGTGGTGGATTCTAGCACACCTTATATGCCAAAATAATCCAACATCCACCCTGTCTGCCAGGGCACAAAATCCAGCATCTGCATCTCCTACGGTGTATGAGTCTGACAACACATGGGATTTCCAGGGTAGGTATTTACCTACCTGTTTGCCATGGGTAGGAAGTGGCACAAGGTCAAAAGCATAAGTCATCCAGCAAGGATAGAACCACTTTTTTAGCAGTAATGGATCTGAGAGATTATCTGTTGCAAACCCGAAATCTGTAATGAAGCCGGTGAAATATTGCGAGGGGCCAAAAAAAAAAAAAACCCTGAGCGACAAATTGGTATCGTGGCGAATGGACTTAGTGAATCTTCGCAGCAGGCTTTAAGATGTGCAAAATCGTCACTCCAACGCAACATACGCAAGATAAAGAACCAGGGCTGATTAGAAATCGCCAAGCGGACCCAGAAGGCATACGATAGCAAAAACCTATATATTGTCAAGGATTCAGAAAAGTTCTTGCCCCGACCAAGAAGAGAATAAACTAGGGTGCTGAAATGTATATTCTATTCCACATATTCATCCCCAAGTTAAACACACTTGGTACACATTAACAAGATGGGCCTTTCGGGGCCTGTGTTTGTTGATGAAATTAACGGCATGACCAGAGCCCCCCGCCCCCTGGCAACACCTGAACTCTTGATTTAAAGGGACAGAGCTGGGTTTATTGTCCAGTACCCGAGGCACCCCCCTGAGAGAAAATGCCAATGAGATCTACGCATGTTTTGTGCCTGCCATCCCATGAGCTTTGGTCCGTGTGTTGTCCCACATTAAACGACCTTGTGTCATATCCGCATAATTGGAATACGAGACCGAGGAATACTGGACCCATCAAGGAACACGGAACACTTATATTTATAGAAATATAAGATTATATCTTTATTTCTTCGGTTGTATATAGATTGAGAGTCGTTAGTAGGGGTCGCAGTTATTGATTTTCTGTGAATATACAGTGTCAAATGTACAACTGTATCTCTAGGGGTCAAAGGTCAGTTCAATGCCATATCCTGTTTCTGTTTCTAGGCCTACACTTGACACCCACGCACTTCTTGAGTGCAGCCCGGGCTCCAGTGCAAACCCATTGACCAGGCAATATATTACACAAGGGCGCTAGAACATTTTTACCACTTCACCAGACAGGTCTTCGGCCTACAATCATCATCGTTGGTACCTCTTGTTGTATATTGGATCATACAGTATTCAGTATACTACTGGTACATTCAAACTACATATGCGCCAGATATATAGTAACTCGCAACAGAGTGCTAAAACCTCGAGGTAGACAGTTCGCGTAATGGTTCCGTAATACTTGCAGTCCCAGTAATCACCTCGATTCTCTCAGACAGCCGTTTATAAATAGTCCAGGACCACCGCGTTCACTCTCTACGCTAGACACACCAGGCTAGTTCACAACACCCCTCAAGCTGAAGGACAGATCCCTCCTCCATAAAAGTCCAGCGGTTATCATGAAACAATGGACTGAGTGCTTCACGGATTTTTTTCTACAACTCCTCAGTCATTAAACGACAGTGTCAACAATGACCTGTCTCAGAAGGACATAAATCATGAGATGATGGATCACTCCACCATGGGACAGATCAGCAAAACAATTAAGGAAGTCAACACCAAGGGTACCTGGCCTTGATGGCATTCCGTTGGGGTTCTCGCTGCATGGGTGATAAGATCACCGCAGAGGTCCATCGTCTTATCTCCGATATCTACCCGAGTCCTCATATCCCCCAGAACTGGATTGATGGGATCTTGATCTCATTGTAAAATAGGGTAGGTCGATTTTTCACTTTAAAAAAATCAAATTGTCCATCTATGCGAAAGTTGTGTGTTAGTATACTAAATACTGATACCAAAAATCAGATATGTCACTTGTACCATTGTTTGAGGAAATAGCATCAAAGATCGTTTAATAAATTACAGTAAAAATCCTCGTTTTCTAAAGGCTAAATTTTGCGAAAACGAGAATTTTTAGTGCAATGCAGTAGACGATCTTTGATGCTATTTCCTCAAACAATGGTGCAAGTAAAAGATCTAATTTTTGGTATCAGTATTCAGTATACTAACACACAACTTACGCATAGAAAGATATTGTAAAATTTAGATATTGTAAAAAAGTGAAAAATTCATAAACGCACACACACACGCAGACACACACACGCGCGTATATATATATATATATATATATATATATATATATATATATATATATATATATAAACAGATTGTACACAATATCATTGATAAAGCGTTTATATTTGAGTTAAGGTAGCGTGGATATCGAGTCAACACCTTTTAGTCTCATAGGCGAGAAACTGTCAGTAACCTTAACTCAAATATATATATATATATATATATATATATATATATATATGTATATATTTGTGCTTAATTGAAGTCATACCTAATTTTGAAAATTTTTCGAGGATATGTGCTTAATTGAAGTCATACCTAAATTCATTAATTATTAGCTAATTAATTTTCAAAATTAGGTATGACTTCAATTAAGCACATATCCTCCAAAAATTGTCGGTTAAAGCCATATAAAAAAATAAAAAACACATTTGTTTGTTTACTTACCCTCATACTGTCGTGTAGCAAGTCAATAAAAAGTGGAATATATATAAGTTTCAAAACAAACGAAGAATGTGGGAATGGCCAGCTAGTGTAACGGTTAGAGACTTCGCCTGTCAGCTTGACAGTCGAGGTTTCGAGTCACACACGGAGCAGTCTCCCATGTCTATAACCTTGCTGATGAGACATAATAGGTCGAAATGTACATTCAGGGATTGACATTTTCTCGATTTGTTTAGCCTTACATTTGAACATATATGCCCGCCTAAATTCATTAATTATTAACTAATTAATTTTCAAAATTAGGTATGACTTCAATTAAGCACATATCCTCCAAAAATTGTCAGCTTAAAGCCATATAAAAATAAACACATTTGTTTGTTTACTTACCCTCATATGTATATATATAAATGTAAGGTAATCCAAATGACTGGTTGTAAGGGATTATTCTATTTGGAATATTCAAAATCTCACTGTATAACCATACTGTGTTCTCTTGTAGGTGCAAACATATATTCATACAAGGATTTCTATAATAAAATGAAAAAAAAAATATATAAAAAAAAAAAATTATTGAATTAAAAAAAATCTTTTGAGTTTCTGGTCAAAATAAATTATTACGTAATGACGGTTTGTTAAGTTTTTCTTTTAAGTTATAATATATATATATATATATATATATATATATATATATTATATATATATATAATCCAAAAGTCCAGAGAAGAAATCTTCCTTACGACACAAGAGTTTTAATTAAAAAAACCAAGTCGCAGTTTGAGATCTCAATGTGTGCTCTTAATGTTAGAGTCACAGAGCAAATATATGAGTAAGGAAATAACAAAAGACTTAGAGATTTAGTTATAGTCTATTTCAGGGAGCTTAGACAAACGATCATTCGCATCTGATGAGTCGGGAGATTTAGACTATTTGTCTAAGCTCCCTAAAATAGACTATAACGCTAAATCTCTAAGTCTTTTGTTATTTCTTTACTCATATATATATACGTGTGTGTGTGTGTGTGTGTGTGTGTGTTTATTAAGAACAAAGCCAAGCAGCTGGTCCAAAATATTCGAACCCCCTTTCCTTTACCCCCACTTGAACACCACACTGCATTGTCAGTTAATCCACCACCCTCTCTAAGTGGTCAAACTGGACAGTTCAGCTGTGGACGTTGGGCAATAATTTTGTGGACGTATTTAATTATTGTCATTTCATTAACAATTCTCTATTGATATTAACACCGCCAAGTCCATTGAGTGTCCCGAGGAGATTGACCAACTAAAAACACATGGAAAACAAAAGGTGAATATTTCTGGCTGGGTTCAGCAATGTTTGGTCAGGGCTTCCTTCTCTTTGTTGTTTACAAGCGCGGTGGCGGCGGCGGCGGTGATCGTGGGGTGAGGGTGGAGAGGCCATTTCAATTTGGCGGGAAAATGTCTGAAACCATCTGCCCAACAATCAGTCAAAGATGTTGTTAAGTGCTTTGTCGGATGTCGTGGAAATTTCTAATTAACTTGTTTATTAGTTAATTTAATTAAGATCTGTACTTAATTCATCATATTCAGCAAATACTCCTTCGAACGCTGAAGGTTTTTTTTTTTTGGGGGGGGGGAGAAATATTCGTGAAGCACATTTGATTCTTGATATTAAAAATTCATGAGAATTATCAATTGCATAATAGTAAGAGTACAGATCTTGCAAGTCGTTGAAAGTGAATTTGTTTGAGAAATAGGTTCTTGGGAAAAAAATGTCCTCATTTAATAAATCCATTCATATAAATTATTTTTGAGAATTATTAATGACTTACAAGAACAGCACTCTTACTATTATGCAATTAATAATTATTGTATTATTATTTTATTTATTATATATTATATATATTATATATATATATATTATATATATATTATATTATTACTAGCAAATTTAAGTGCAAGTTTTTAAGTTTTAATATAATAAAATATCATGTTAAATTAGAAAGGCTAATAAAACTAAATAAGAATGCAGATAAAAAGATTTGGAACAGAGGGGGTATTATCGAAAAATAGAACAGCTTTGAAACTAACTCTTCCATCATTATATAATATTACAGTTATTTCTTCTTCTTAATGAATTTCTTTTAAGATTTATCCCAGAGATTTTTGCTCATATTCAATAAGATAAAACCAAACAATTAGAAATCAATAATACTAAGCATATATTTATAATGTAAAACAATTTTATTATTCATTGAGGTTTAAACAAAAATAAAATCATGGAGAATGTGATGTAAATAACTAAGGGAACTGTGAATTGAGTAGTAATATAGTTTCGGTTACAGACAGACAAACACACAATCTCCATTATAATAAGATATTATTATATTAATTGTATTATATAAGATAATGCATATCTCAGAATTCTAAATGCTTTAATTATATGGACTGTTTTATGGCAAATCTAACCCAGCAAGACTTTGAGATATCGTTAATTAATAAGATGCTAATTAAGATTGAATAATGACTTTTTCATAATTATTAAGAATATAACTTAAATAACTAAGGAAATGAAGTAGTCAGTGGTGATGTAGTTTCGGTTGCAGACAGACACCTACATAATCTTCATTATATAAGATTATTAATTGCATAATAGTGTTACATAATCTATGCGGTTGCATAAGATTATTGTCAATCCCCTCTATTTCTAAAGGGATGGCCCTTTTCATATCACGGGCGGGACTTTCCATGGAATAATATAGAAAGCCCGCCAAATTACGTGAAGTCTCGTGGACCTGGTTTGGTCTTCAGTTTTCAGTTGGACGTCAGGCAGTGAAGATGCCTGCCTTAACTGTAACTCACTCTGCATACGCGCGCTATGTTAGTCAGATATTTAGTTACATGAAATGTTAGTTAAGTAAATAAAAGTTTAAGAAAAATAACACGGTCTTGTGATTAATGGGTGTCTTGGTAACAGGACTGATTGGAAGAAGAAATAAGCCAAGTGCGACCGACAACCAAGACGAAGTCTCCAAGAAGAAGAACCTAAGATAGAAGATGAACAGAAGAAGAAGTAAGAAGTAAGTAATGAGAAGTGTATACAACAATAGAAAGAGTTCTGTTCTTGCAAGTCATTGAAAGTGAATT
>CM042169.1:18000655-18005655 GCA_023376005.1 Doryteuthis pealeii
CGGGGAAATGTGTGTAGGGAGGGGGTGACATCAAGAATCGGTCGTCTCTCGGCTGGTCCCGGGTTCAAGAAAGGTCGGGTCGCGCGAGCTCTCACGATCAGGAAAAGGGTTTGTTTTATATGACATTCGTTTTTTGGGAGGGAGTTGTTGTTGATACTTTTATCGTGGTTGTTGTTGTTGTTGTTGTTGTTAGACCTGCGGGGGAAGGGCACAGGGATTTTTTTCCTTCCTCCCTCTGAGTCACGTGTGTTCTCTCTAGGTTGCATAATTATCTCCCTTCTATCCCAAAACTGTCTTTCTTAGTTCTTGACCCTGACAGTAGGTGACGGGGGATCAAGATCTAAGGTAGGATAGGCGAGCCCAAGTGATTCAGGGGAAAAAAACTGCGTTATGGGCGGCGGGAGTGTGGATGTAGAAACCAAAGATCTCGGCAAGAAGGAAAAAACAGAAAGAGGTAGAAAAAAAAGCTCCCCCCCCCTTAAAAAAAAAAAACACAACCAAAAACAAAAGCACAATAAATTAATGTGTGAAACACGAAATAAAAAGTTAACATCAAAAATAACGTTCAGATTTCAATGTTAGACTCACAAAATAGGGAGGGTGGAGAATGGCCAGAAAAATCTAGTTCTATTGTTTTGCTCTTCGCCTACTTTAAACCGCTCACAGCAGCTCTCCCACAAAGTATAAAAACTTATAGATAGTTAATTATAATTTAGCAGGACTCGGATTACAATGATAATAGAAATTTATTTAAATAGCTGATTTTTCAACACACAGGCCAGAGCTCGCCTGGTGGTCGCGCACCAGAATCCGCGGGACGAGCGATGCTGTATGATTTTATATGTTATGTGTGCTGTCATGGGTGTGCTGTCATAGGACCTACATTGACCAAATTCTGCGAGGATGATGGATGCTGCGCTGAGGACCTCCCTGTGACAATGAATGATAGAGAAAGTTGGCGAGAGATATTCATGGATATCCGTGCTACTAGCCCGACATGATGATGATGATGATTTAAATAGAATGATTTCTGGGGTAAATAGTTAGGGAACTTTGAAATATCCCACCATACAGGTAAAAAAATATCAAGAAAGTTTGGAAAAGTGTTAAGCCGCTCACAGCGACTCTTCCACCGCACCCAAGTGTGAAAACTGATGGTTAGTCCATTATGATTGAGCAGAATGTCTCAGATTACAATAAATAAGACTTCATTTAAAAAGGTGAGTCCTCAGGTGTGTAGGGAATTTTGAAATATCCCATCATACAGGTAAAAAAAAAAAAAATACCAAGAAAATTTGGTTCAGCCGTGGGGGTGGATTGTAGGCAAAGAGTAGATGCTGATTTCCCAGGCATACAAAAATACAATGCTACCTTGACTTGCGAGTGCCCCTACTTATGAATTCTCGATTTACGAGCGGTCAATCAGTAGATTTTTTTGCATTGTGTTGAGAGCTAACGTCTGATGTACGAGCGAGCTTCAGATACGCTTATGTAATAAATTCACTTAAACATTAAGTTCCAAATTTATTACACTGAAGTAAAAATACTCTTTATAAAAAAATAAATATTAAACATATTACAACACATAATCTTATTACATATTACACTCTATTTTATTATTTTTTATTATTATATTTTATTATTAAAGAAATATTAATTAACACGGGTAAATGAACAACATGCTCGTTGCCTTCTCTTTCTTTGCATTGTGATAGCCTTCAAAACCATCTTCCCAATCAAATATACACGTAAATTATAGAACTCCTATTTTATTATGGTTTAATACAATACGGTGCTTTTTGTGATTTAAAAACGTAACAAAAAAGTAGGTTGTTTTGTGGAGTCTGGAACGGATTAATGGGATTTCAGTGTATTTCAATCAGGAAAATTGATTTGATATGCGAGCTAATTGAGCTACGGTCGGAATGAATTTTTAACTCACAAGTCAAGGTACAATTGTGTTTCTTTTTTCGTTGTTTTTCGTCGTTTTTTTTTTTTTTTCGTTTTGTTTTATTTCTTTTTCTCGAAGAATTCATGAAATAATTTAGCCTCAAGTAATTATTTCTAATACAAATAATTTGCACATAGTTCTATGGCCTTAAAGATTCTTATCTAATACTAGAAATGTTTTAATAATATATATTTGACCCATAGATAAAAGGTACAATTACTCCCGGTCATAAGGGACTTGGCAATAATGCAAATAAGAGTGCTGATACTCCCAAGAGAACCGGAGAAACCACCGAATACAGTTGAGAGAGAGAGAGAGAGAGAGAGAGAGAGAGAGAGAGAGAGAGAGAGAGAGAAGTAAGAATGTATAGAGGGAGACGAGGGGAGTATATAAAAATCATTCTAGGTAAGGAGAGAGAGAGAGAGAGAGAGAGAGAGAGAGAGAGAGAGAGAGAGAAAGAGAGAGAGAGATTTGATAATCATAATATAGTGTGCTATATTAAGGAGTAAATAGTACTCAATATCGTGGATAGACCATATATATCTAATTAAGATTAACATAACGTTGTAATGGTTAATAAAATGGCAGTTGCCGATTATATTAAAAAGGGGGAGTAAGAATCCCCAAAAATGCAGTAACGGAAAGCAACAAACGCTGAATTCAAAATCAGGCGCCAAAAAAGAAAAGCGGGAATTTTTCAGTAGTTCAGAGAATGACAAGACGAGTGGTCACGCAACAAATCAGCTCCAGTATCAGCAAAGAAAAACAAGATAAAATATGAACTATTAATACCACAGTATAAAACAAAGGACTATGCCCGGTATGCTATTACACATGTCTGTAATTCTATTTTAATACAGATTGTTATTTTAATACGACTCCGTTGATTTCTTTCATTGTGTTGAGTTTTGTTTAAAAGTTAGTAAGTTGTGTAAACCTATATAAAATATATACAACACACAGCTTGCTACAACGTCAACGGTGCCTGGTTACTGACAGTCTCTCGCCTATGCGATTTTCAAACCAGGAACTTGGTTTGAAAATCATACGAGCGAGAAATTGTCAGTAACCAACGACCTCGGGCGTGGGGCGATCATGAAATTCTTAAAGTCTTGTGGCTTATTCATTACTGATAGATATTCAATCTTTTAACTCAATTTTTTAAAACTCATTTTTTCTATTTAACCCATAGATGAAACACTAAAAGGTACTACCACTCCCGGTCAGAGTGAATCTGGCAGTAATAGCGAGGAAATAGTACTCCACACGCCCCAGAGCTACAGAATTAGAACTTCACCATTAGATGTAGTTTAACGTCATATCCAGGACACTAAGATCCTCAGTCACAGCCTTCTAGCACATATATGATAAAAAAGAGTTGGGGGTTGACAAAAAGATCAAAGGGGCTGGGATAATGATATAGGTGCTAGGGCTTGACATGACCAGATGATGGATTGGATGGGGCCTCCGAACTGGCCGTCTAGCCTAAGTAAGGCCCAAAGTGGAATGGTGCGTGTCATGGACAGCTCAGAAAGCAGGGTTCCATCCTGAAGCATCACTGGTTACCACCCATGGCGATATTGAAAGCCATTCATTTGCACGTATTCGACATTGGCGAACGGGCCTGCAACCAAGGACTGCAACCAACAAAACCCAAAGGGACACCGAGGAACAACCAATGGATTCTTCACAAAAGATCAGCCTCTGCTTAACACAAGGGATCTCCACTGTAAAGTGCTCTCACTTGAAGCCTAAAAATGGCAACAATACACACACACACACACACACACACACACACATATATATATATATATATATATATATAAATACCTCTGTGTGTGTGTGTGTGTGTGTGTGTGTGTGTGTTCTTTGAACATTGAACTCCACAGTCACAGGAGGAGCTGTAACTTCAGGGGCACAAAACCTAAATTATAGTCTTCCAACACTTAAATGCCAATGATATATATATATATATATATATATATATATATATATATATATATATATATATATATATATATTAGCTAATTTGTTTCTATTTATCTCTGCTCTAATTTCTATCTATCTATCTATCTAAGATGAATCGTAAACTCGATTAATTTAAAAGTAACCCTGAAGAATCTATCGATGAAACTCGAGTAGGTTACTCATTTCCATTCTTAAATAAATTTATGCTCTACATTGTATTGAGCACTTTGTATTTGTTTTTTCTCAACCTTAACCTCTGGATATTGTGCGCTTCCAACGATCGTTCTTATACCCACCGGTAAGTTAATACTTATACATATACAAATATATATATATATATATAGATATAGATATAGATAGATAGATAGATAGATAGATAGATAGAAATTAGAGCAGAGATAAATAGAAACAAATTAGCTAATTGATAGATTACATAGCTTACCAAGGTTACGGCATCAACGATTTGGCGTGACGCAGGTCTGAGTATATCCTTAACACCTGTGGGCAGACGTGCGTAATGGTCCGCATTTATTACGATCTCATGTCCACACATGCAAAATGCATGGACTCGTGCTGCTTATTATATAACAAACACGAACGCTTAAGCAGTTTGTCTTAACAAAGATGGTTGCGATTGGGGAGACCTGATGATCAGACAACATGAAGACCCGGTGGATTTTGTTCAACATTCCCTTTCAGATTAAATAAAACTAGCAGGACCTGTGGATATACCAAAATATGATAATTTAATTGTTACGTTTGATATGTTTACCTTGCTATTGACTTGCTAGATTATATATATATATATATATATATATATATATATATATATAACACGAAACGTATATATAACACAAAATGTGTATATATATATAACACGAAATGTCTATATATATATATATATATATATATATATATAAACACGAAACGAGGATAATGCTCTGAAAAATCTAGATGCAAATTATCAAGCCTCATCCCAAAAATTCAGACAAATAATTTTTAGACACTTATGAGGGCGTGATACAAGGGCATTTTTATGTGGGCCCACCCACAAGCCGAAGCTCATGGATGGTAGGCACAA
>CM042169.1:18013155-18015655 GCA_023376005.1 Doryteuthis pealeii
AAGCATTACCTGAAGTAGGCCGGGGGGCACATTGACCGAAACGTTGTACAGATTACAATAAAGAGGAGGACAATAGTCCAACTAATACAAATAATACTATTCATCTAAAAAATTCAGGGAAATAGTATATAATCGATACGGACCAGATACAATCTGTCAATGGAAAATCCCAAAGAAGCTAAATCAAAAACTGGCACGAATGACGAACCACCTCGCATTCCTACGACAAGAAGGTTCCCGAGTTCGAAAAGAAAGTTCCCGAGTTCGAAAAGAAAGTTCCCGAGTTCGAGAAGGCTCCCGAGTCCGACAAGAAATACCTGAAGAAGGATGGAGGGCACATCGGTCGAAACGTTGTACAGATAACAATAAAGATGAGGACAATAATCAAAATAATACTAATTATCAAGCCTTATCTAAAAAATTTAACAAAAGAATATGCAACAGGTTTGGATAAATTGGAGGCAGTGTCAGTTGAAGACTTACAGTTTGCATTCCAGAAATAGGAATAATGTCTTCATTTTCAAGGGAATTATTTTAAAGAAGATAAAGTTGATTTTTAATCAAGTTAAAATTAACATTCTATCTATTCATCTCATTCTGTTTTTAGCTATCTATCTACTTATCTAATTATCTATCTATCTATCTATCTACTTATCTCATTATCTATCTATCTATCTATCTATCTATCTATCTACTTATCTATCTATCTATCTATCTACTTATCTCGTTATCTATCTATCTATTTATCTATCTACTTATCTCATTATCTATCTATCTATCTATCTATCTACTTATCTCATTATCTATCTATCTATCTATCTATCTATGCAAATATTTATCACATTCTCTTTCTCTATGTTCATCTCACTCTTCTTAATAGACCAATCTTGTAACTGTGTTACCCATGGCCTTGAGCCTTACACCACAGATTTATTAAACAACATTAATATCTTACTTTATATGAATATATTTCTGCGTGCTTGTATATCTACAATGAGAAAGATTATAAAAGTTTATGAATATTATAATTCATATCTGAGTTATAACTATGAAGAGGGCGACAAAAGAACATCCTGATCATTAAAAAACTTACCAAAGTCAAAATAAGAAACAAAAGGTTGACCCCTGGATTATCCCAATCCTCAGATTAAGGGGATCTATCATAAGAAAATGAGTTAATCTGTTCTACATAGATAAATAGTGAATTGACGCATATCTATATATCTATGTTGCTATCTATCTATCTATCTATCTATCTATCTATTTATCTATCTCATTCTGTTCATATCTATCTATCTATCTATCTATCTATATATCTATCGCATTCTGTTCATATCATTCTATCTATCTATCTATCTATCTATCTATCTATCTATCTATTTATTTATCTCATTCTGTTCATATCATTATATCTATCTATCTCTCTATCTATCTCATTCTGTTCCTATCATTCTATCATTCTATCTATCTATCTATCTATCTATCTCATTCTGTTCCTATCATATCTATCTATCTATCTATCCATTTATTTATCTCATTCTTTTCATATCTATCTATCTATCTATCTATCTATCTATGTCAATATTTATGACAGTCTCTTACTCTCTCTCTCTCTGTTTATCTCCCTCTGTTTAATGAACCAATCTTGTAATTAAAACTATATATCCCATGTCCAATCTTGTAATTGTGTTACCCATGTCCTTGAGCCTTACACCACAAACGGCTTAAAAGCATTAGTACCTTACTTTATATAAATATATTTATACATGCTTGTATATCTATGAGGAGAAAGATTATAAATGTTTATAAAATAACAATTCAATTCTGAGTTCTAAAAATGAAGGAGGCGACAAAAGAACATCCTGATCATTAAAAAACTTACCAAAGTCAAAATAAGAAACAAAAGGTTGACCCCTGGATTATCCCAATCCTCAGATTAAGGGGATCTATCATAAGAAAATGAGTTAATCTGTTCTACATAGATAAAACTGGGAATTGACACATATTTGGGATCAGTAAATCTTAATTAAGGGATTTGTAAATTCATCTACGAGTGAACAGGTTCGTTTTACTCTCTTCATTAGAGGATCGTTTAGATAATCCAGTAAAATCAACCTTTTACCCAGACTATCTTAAAATACTAACAGGACCTGTGGATATACCGCAGGTATAAGTATAAAGTGTGTACCTGTTTGAAATAATTATGACGGTACATAATTTGTAAGTAAGTAAAGTCGTCGGGGCGGCCTAAGTCGGTATCAGTCAGACAGCGAGGAGGTCTATCCCCTTTTCACTATCGCTAGACCAAGGAGATTGTCTTGGCGTCAGAAACGGAGCGCCACACCTACCATCAGCTCCTCACTATACCGCATGGTCAATAAAATTCTTGATATACTATTAAAATCATGACCATAAGTATGGTAAAAGTCCATGAGTAGACAGCTTTCTTGATAAGCTTAAGGATATATTTTCACATATGTAACAAGTTTAGATACAAGCC
>CM042169.1:18020655-18029160 GCA_023376005.1 Doryteuthis pealeii
AGGAAGGAGCTGTATGGCCACCTGGTCTCCCATCTCACATACCATCCGAGTGAGACGCACAAGGCATACTGGACACTGCTGGAGAAGCAGGGACGAGCTCATAAACATTCTCTGATGGAAGCCAACACATGGCTATGCTTATGTGAGCCACCCACCAAGGGCCTACATTAACTCTGCAAGGGTGTAGGATGCTGTGCAGAGGACCTCCCAGGGACAATGAATGATAGAGAGGTTCGAGGAGAGATTGTCATGGATATCCGTGCTAATAGCGCGACATGATGATGATGATGATGAATGGAGAATGGATTCTAGTATGTGCAATGGGCGCTAGGTGGCTCTGCTACTTTAATAGCACTATCAATGTTGTTGCATATATTCTATTAGTAATGGAGATTCGCTTCCGGTTTTTGTCTGTAACAAAAATTACGTCACATTACCCCAAATCGTCATAACATAGAATAAATACACTCAAAATTTGAACATGCAACATTAGACAGTCCTCATCATGTTTTAAAACAAGTTTTAATAAATACATGACTGGTATTATATATCTATATATAGTTTGTTTTATTTTAATACATATTTAAAGTTTACATTTCAAATTGTTTTATTTTTTAATCCTTTAATGAATTTGATGATTTTACTTACTTAGGGTACAAACTCGCTGACATTGAATTTTTTACTCCCACTCCTCAGGCAATATGTTTCAAAATCTATTTTTACATCGCCCGGTTTTTTTTTTATTTTGCTAGTATTTACAAAAATGAATATAAGAACACACATAACATGGAGTTTTATTTATTATTCTATATGGGGATAAGCATTCGCTTCCAGCCTCTCAAGCCGCTAGGGATCTTGCGAGAAACTCTTGTGGAATGGCAGAAATAAATTCTCGTATTCGTCCTTCAAGTTCTTCCAAAGTCGTTGGTTTTGTATAGTAGACTTGCTCCTTGACCCTTGACCCCTCCCCCACCAAATGAAAAAAGTCACAGGGTGTCAAATCAGGGCTTCTAACTGGCCCCCCATGTGAACAACGTCTACCTATCCTCCCAGGAAAATGGTGATTCAGCCACTGACGAACAATGATAATAACATGTGGAGGACCAGCACCAACTACACAGATTTATTTGTTATAAATTAACATACATTAAAGAATTGAGAACAATGTAACTGAACATAACAATTATAAATAGATCAAAATAGGGAGATACTCTGTATGACTGTTAAAATACGAGGCTAGTTCAATACATTTGTTCTTATTCAATAAAAAAAGAGAGAGATAAAAAAAAATATGTCGGTCGGGGTTGTGAAGAAATGAAAAATGAATCGTGACAGACAGAAAAAAGATGAAAAGATGAAAATAAAAATCATATTCTTTCGGCAACAGAAGGAAATAATAAGGGCGTGAAAAGGTAACTTGAAAAGAAAAAAACAACAAACAAACAAAAAAACATCAGCCCCCCACCCCCCAAAAAATACGAAAATGAGTTGGCGATGAAATCAGAAATCTATTTTCTCGGTGAAAAAAATAGGAACAAAAATGAGCTAAAACGTTATATATATATATATATATATATATATATATATATATATATATATATATATATATATATATATATTTAAATGGCGTTTACAGCGATAAGGAAAACGAGTGGGGAACTTTGGGGGTAGTAGGTGAGACGAACGGAAAGTTTAGGGAATAAAAAGAACACACACACACACACATATACACACACATACACATACACATACACAGAGAGTGGAGGGAGCGACGCATTCTTTTCGTGCCCCTACGTGTCGTCTCCAACCCGCGAAACGTGCGTCACATCATCCCGTCAGAAAGTTGCCGTGCCATCTGGTCCCGTACGTCGGTCCAGTCCAGTTGGGCCGGTCGCGTCACTTGAGAGCCTCGGTTAGCAAGATAGGCGGGAATGGGGTTGCGCGGGAGATTCTTTGAGGTGGAGTCCTGAACGAGTGGGGACGAGTACGTGGTGGTGTTCGGCACACGTGGCAGTTGACCCTCTTGGGGGATGAGGAAAAATTGGGTGGAGTCATTCCTAACGATGGTCGGGGGTTGGGCGAGGTAGGACAACCGGTGCACGTGGTGGGATAAGGGTGTGGGATAAAAACGAGACGACGATGGAGAAATAAATGAAAGTGTGAGATGAGGGAGATGGGTTATATCATACGCCCTATCCTATATTCCCCCCTCTCTCTCTCTCTCTCTCTATCTATCTATCTATCTCTATCTATCTATCTATCTATCTATCTCATTCGCTTCCTTCCTTTTAAACAAAATATTCTCTATTATAGCTATTTATAAGAATCGCCATCTTGACTTTCGTTCTTTATAATCTTTTATTTTTTTTTGTTGTTTTTGTTGTTGTTTTTTTTAAGATTATTTTTTGTTGTTTTGTTTTTTTTTAAGATTATTTTTCTTTGTTTTTGTTTTCTTTTTTTGTTTTTTTCTTTTTGGATACTTTCAATAATATTTCGTTTTCGTGTTTTGTCTCCCTTTCTCTTTGCGTTTCTCATTCATTTTTCAATTATTTTTTCTTTTCCATTCAACTATTTTCTTCTTTGTTTTCTTTCTTTCTAGTCTATTTTTGTTAGCGATTTATCTTTTAAAAACAATTTTCTTTCTTCAATGACTTTACCAACTCTTTGACATTCATTCTTTCTTTCTTTCCCTCTTTCATTCATTCGTTCATTCTTTCTTTTTTTCTTTCTTTCTTTCTCTCTCTCTCTCTTTTAGAAAGAAGAGAGAGAAAGAAAGACGTCTTCTTTTCTTTTTGTGTTTTCGGCCAGTGTTTCTTACTTTTATTCTACGTCCCCTATTATTTAAAATATAGTCTTTCTTTATCTCTTCTTTCTTTTTTCTTTCTTTCTTTTCTTTCTTTCTTTTTCTTTCTTTCTTTCTTTCTTTCTTTCTTTCTGTGTTTTCGGCCAATGTTTCTCTCTTTTATATTACCTTCACTATTATTTTAGATATAGTTTTTTTCTTTCTTTCTTTTCTTTCTTTCTTTCTTTCTTTCTTCTTTCTTTCTTTATGTTTTTTTTTCCAAATATTATGTTCTTTTTTTTCAAGCAATACTTTCTTTCATTCCAGTCTATTTTCTAAGGAATCATATTTTTAAGAGGCCGGTTTAGCTCAGTCGTTATAGCGTCCGGCTAGGAATCACACGATTCCTAGTTCGATACCGGTCCTCGCCAACTCAGCGTATGAGTAGCACAGGGATCTGTGCGGTAAAGTGAGGAGCTGATGGTAGGTGTCGGCGCTCCACCTCAGACACTAAAACCTTGGTCTAGCGCTAGTGAAAAGGGGATAGACTCCCTCGCTGATTGGCTGATACCGACTTTAAGCCGCCCCGACGACTTTACTTTACTTTTTAATATTGTGTTCCTATTGAAACGTTTCACACTTTTATTTTCCAATTGTTTTTTTATTTCATTTTTTTTTCGGCCTTTGTTTATCTCTTTCAACGTTTCTCACTATTTACAATATAATCTATCCCTATGTTTCGTTTTGTTTCGTTTCTTTCATTCATTCCCTTTTTTTATTTTTGTGTTTTCGTCCTCCCCCTCTCCTCTCTCTCTTTATTTCTCTCTCTCTCTCTCTCTCTCTCTCTCTCTCTCTCTCTCTCTTCTCTCTCTCTCTCTCTCTCTCCCTCTTTTATTCAGAACTCAGAACAAAAGTGTGTAGGATATATTTCGCTAGAGCTTTGAGCTCAATAAAAAGACTGATGATGCTGAGCTCAAGCACTGGCGAAATTTATCCGACACACTTTTGTTCTGAGTTCTGTCCTTGTCTTCTTTCTTTCTTTCTTTCTTTCTTTCTTTCTCTTTAATTTCTTTCTTCTTTTAACTATTTTCTTCGGTTCTTTTTTTCTTTAGTTCTTTTTTAACAAACTCGTTGTTTTTTTCTTCTTTTTCTTTCTCTTTGGCCTTTTTTTCTTTTTTTCGACCTCCCCCTTTCTCTTTCTTTCTTTCTCTCTCTCCCTCCCTCTTTTATTCTAATTTTCTAATTGTTCAAAATACATTCTTTCTTTCTTTCTTTCTTTTTTAATTTCTTTCTTCTTTTACCTATTTTCTTTAGTTCTTTTTTAATAAACTCGTTGTTTGTCTTCCTTTTTCTTTCTCTTTGATCTTTTTTCTTTCTTTTTCAGCTATATTTTTCTTTCGTTTTTTAAGAATATTCTTTCTTTGCTCATTAGCATATTTTCCACATTTTCTACTTAAAAAAAATGTTTTCCCTCCTATTTTCTATCCATTTTTCTCATTTAATTCCATTTTCAACTTTCTTTCTTTTTCACAATTTGTTTCTCTTTCTTCTATTATTTTTTGAGTTCTTAAATTATATTTCAAAATTAGAATTTAAGAATTTAAAAACTCTATCAAAATTAATTATTTATTAATCTATTAATTATATCTATTAATTAATTAATTTATTATTTAATAATTGATTTATTATTTATTAATTTATCATAATCTATTTATTCATTAATTTAAATATTTATTAAAATCTTTATTATTATTATTATAAATGTATTATTAAACGTATTATTAACGTACTAATTAACGTGTAATTATAAACGTATAATAAAATTATTATGAACGCATAATTATAAACTTATTATCAAAATATTATTATCTATTTATTAAAATCCTTATTAAAATTTATTTAAGTATCTATTTATTTATTTATTTATTTATTTATTGTTATTAATTTATTTAATCATTTATTATTATGATATATTAATTAATTAATTAATTCATAATTCATCAATTATTTAATTCAATTATTTTATCAAAAAACTTAAACATTTTTTTCACTTTTTGAATTACTTTTTCTTTTCTCTCCAAAAGTTTTATTTTTATTTTATAATTTCTTTCATTTTCACCAATTTTTTTTCTTTCCCTTATTTATATTTTTCTTTCTCTTTCTTTTCTTTCTCTTCGTTTTCTTTTTC
Source organism: Doryteuthis pealeii (assembly GCA_023376005.1). Lineage (NCBI taxonomy): Eukaryota > Metazoa > Mollusca > Cephalopoda > Myopsida > Loliginidae > Doryteuthis > Doryteuthis pealeii. The sequence continues at coordinate 18,025,626 of CM042169.1, forward strand.
TGTTTCCTTTGAGAATATTTTTATGATACCCTTTTTTTTCAATATTTTTTTTTCTTCAACAATTTTCTTTCATTTCGACTATATTTACTTTTTCTTTCCTTTTTTTAACAAAACATATTTCTTCTTTTTTTTTTCATATGATTTTTCTTTTCTGATTATAAATATTTTCTTCCATTTGTGTATTTTTGTTTTTTTTGTTTTTTGATGCTGTTTTTTTCTTGAATATTTATTTTCACTTTAAAAATTTCTTAAAAGATTTTCGTTTCTTATTTTACTAGCAAAATTTGCACCCTTCGGTGCAAGTATTTAAGTTTTAATGTAATAAAAATATCGTATTAAATTAGACGCTAATGAAACTAAATAAGAATGGCAGATAAAAGATTTGAAACAGAGGGGGATATAATCGAAAAATAGAATGAAATTTACCTTTCCATCACCTCGTCTTTCTTTGTTATTTTTTTCTAATTTAAGTATTTAGTTAAAATAGGAAGTGACGAATAAAAATGACAGTTATCTTTTCTTGTTTAATGATTTCATTTAAGATTCATTGAAAGAGTTTTTGATTATATTCATTAAAATAAAACCAAACAGTTAGAAACAATAATACTAAGCATACATTTATTAAAATTACATTTGTAATATCAATATGCAAATTAGCGTTTTCCCATTCCACACAGTAAACCGCTATTTTGTTGTATATATAAATACAATTGCATGTTATTAGTGTATAGATATGGTTAACAGTATAAATAACAATTTTATTAATAATTGAGGTTAAAATAAGGATAAATTCATGGTGAATGTGACGTCAATTACTAAGGGAATTGTGACTTGAATAGTAATATAGTTTCGGTTACAGACAGAAAAACACACAATCTCCATTATAATAAGATATATACGTTCTCTCTCTTGATAGAAAATATTTAATATATCCTTTTTTCATTCATAAAATATACCTATTGCATTATTAATTCTAGTAATAATATTAGTATTAATATTAATGATGATATGTAATGATATCAATAGTAGAAATGATATCAATTGTAGTAATCTATATATTAATATATGTCTATCTTATTATATTGCAATATTCTTTGCTTAAAAATAAGACCGTCAAAATCGTCCAAGATGAAATGCCAAAATGTAAATCCTGATTATCCGCGGAATTCTTATTGCTTTTAAGTTTCGTCACATCAGCTAAATAATGGACCATTCCGTCTTTATTATAAAGAAAGAAAGGAAGGAAAATGACATGCTACTCAAAATTATAATAGAAAGAAAGACAGAAAGAGAGAAAATAGGTGAAGTTATTATTTAATATAGTTAGATTGTATTCCCCTGTGGAGGGTAAGACTCCCCAAAAGAGTACTCTGGGTATGACACTAAACTGCATCTAAGTGAATCTTCAGTGTGGAGTACCCCTTCATTTAACCCATTTTCTCCCTTGGTCCATTACTTCCTGGTCACTCTGATCTAGCAGTAGTAGTATTCTGAAGAATCCCATCTATGGCTTCATATAGATCTGTTTTAAAAGTATTCATATTCGAAATAATAAACAGGACTATAGTTCATTTTTTATATCGTCTTTATCTTCTTTTTTTCTTTTTTCTTTTTTTTAAACCTCTAACTTTTTTGAGGGCATTTATGGAAGATCTCTTACTGGGAAATATTCTAAATATTATTGAATTCAAAGATTCTTTTCTTATAATTCAATATATTTTTAAAAGCATAACTGGCCTATATTCAAATCTAGTTCAGAAAAAATAACTCACTTTAACAAAATAATTCTTCCTACCAAAATAATAAACAAGACAAAATCTAAACAAACTACTGTATACAAACAACACAACAATTTTTTATTTATTAGTATTGATTCCACAATTCTATTTACTTTTTAGTAATGATATTAGCATTAATAATAGTACTATTAATTATTTATATACAATAATATCAATATAGAAATAATGTCAGTATTCGTAATAATAATCAATTTAGTAATAATACTATTATTTTACCCGCCCTGTCGGCTGGGGCGTTAGAATGCACCGACTGCACCTCTGCAGAGGGGTAAGCTCCCCCAATGGGGCCAACTGTTGGCGTTGGGTGGAACCGTGATGCTTAAAGATTAGAACCAGGTGGATGAGCATGAATTGCAATACTTCACTTTGGCCCTTATCTTGGGTTAGACGGGCAGTCGGAGAGGGCCCCTTCGATTCAATCGGCTGGTCACATCAACCCTAGCACCTATATAATCTTTACCAACCCTATTGTCCTTATGGCAAGCTTTTTTATCATATGGGTGCTAGAAAGGCGGGACTGAGGAGTCTACATGTCCTGGAATGACGTTAAATCTATCTGATGGTGAGGTTCCAGTTTTGGAGGTCTGGGGAAAGTGGAGCACACCCTTCATTCACCATTGCTCGCTGGTCCACTCTGACCCGGAGTTGGTAGTACCAGTTAGGGTCCCATCTATGGGTTAAATAGCAAACATGAGTTGATAAACAAATTGTATTTTTCATTAAGAATTGATTTATTTCAAAAACTTTATCGGCATTAAATGACCCACTGATTGATATACCGTAAAACCAAACCAAACCAAACCAACCAACCAAACCAAACTATTATTTAGTTAGTTATGATATCAGTATGAATATTAGTACTAATAATACGATAATATGTTATTAGTAATAATAATTAATTTAGTAATAATGATGTTATCATATTATTACATTTAGTAATGATATTCAATATTTTTTTGAAAGCAAAAAGTTGTGAAATTCAATTTCATCAACGAAGAAGAGAGAAGTAAATTTTTAGAAAATTAATTACAATTATTACGGGGAATTGCAGCATTTCCTTCTGCCAATGTGCGGCATTAATTTTTAATCACCCCCAATTCTGAATGGGAGAGCAATTTTAAACAAAAAACATTTCCTAAATTATAAACCCCCCACACACACTTAAAAAAAAATACATTGTCCATATCCGAAAAGTCGTGTACAAGGAAGGAATTATTCTAAAATGCCCCACTGACTTCTCTGCTGCAGTTAATACTTTATATATATATACTTATATTTTTTTATAATATATATACTATATGTGTGATGCTTGTTTGTGTTGTGGCTGTGTGTGTGTTGTCGTGTGTGTGTGTAGTGTAGAAGATTATGAGGGGAAACACAAAGGATAGAACCTCAAGAAAACAAAAAAAAAGTTGTTGTGTAAGGATATATTTTCGCTAAGGAGCTTGACGCTCAATAAAAAACGGGACTGATGATGCTTGATAAAGGGGAGTCAATCCTTTTTCACTGCGAGGGACCAGCAGAATTGTTTTTTGTATTCTTGTCGGTAGGCACGCTAACTTACCAATTAGTTCCCCTATTTTCCGCACAGATCAAGCTGGTTGCTATTACATGTTTATTGCTCCAGTATCGGCCAGGAGGCGAGGGGATATCCCCTTTTTCATTTACACTTAGATTCAGGGAGTTTTGTTTTTGCGTACTGAGGCTTGGACGCACAAACTACCATTAGATCTCTC
>CM042169.1:18029260-18059260 GCA_023376005.1 Doryteuthis pealeii
GCACGTGTGGGATGAGGGTGTTGGGGATTATTAAAAATAAAAAAACGAGACGCTGACCGATGGTTGGAGAAGTGCAGAGGCAGAAAAAAACATTTGGAAAGTTGTCTAGAGAATTTTGAGGGGGGAAATGTGTCAATATCATACGCCTAATCCTAATATCCCTCTCTCCTCTCTCTCCTCCTCTCTCTATCTATCACTATCTATCTATCCATTTCGCTTCCTCCTTTAAACAAAATATTCGCTATTATAGCGATTTTATAAGAATTCGCCATCTCTTGACTTTCGTTCTTTATAATCTTTTTATGGTTTTTTTTTTTTGTGGTTTTTTAAGATTATTTTCTTGTTTTTTTTCTTTTTTTCTTTTTTTTCTTTTGGATACTTTCAATAATATTTCGTTTTCGTTGTCTCCCTTTCTCTTTGCGTTCTCATCATTTTTCAATTATTTTTTTCATTCATTTCTATTTCTTCTTGTTTCAAGCGATATTTTCTTTCTTTATAGTTCTTTGTTACGATTTTTTATCTTTTAAAAACAATTTCTTTCTTCAATGACTACCAACTCTTTCACATTCATCCTTCTCTTTCTCTCTTCATCATTTCGTTCTTCTCTTTTTTCTTTCTTTCTTTCTCTCTCCTCTTTCCTGAAAGAGAGAGAAAGAAAACTCTCTTTCTTTTTTGTGTTTTCGGCCAGTGTTTCTTTATCTAAAATAAGTCTTCTTTATTTCTCTCTCTCTCTTTCTTTCTTTCTTTTTTTCTTTCTTTCTTTCTTTTTCTTTCTTCTTCTTTCTTTCTTTCTTTCTTTTTGGTGTTTCGGCCAAGGTTCTCCCTTTATTTTTACCTACTATATTTTTAAATATTTTTCTTCTTTTTCTTTTTTTCTTTCTTCTTTCTCTTTCTTTCTTTGTTTTTTTCAACTATATCTTTCTTTTTTTCCAAGCAATACTTTCTTTCATTCCAGTCTATTTCTAAGAATCGCTATTTTTAAGAGCCGGTTAGCTCAGTTGGGTATAGCATCCGGCTAAGAATCACAAGGTTCCTAGTTCGATACCGGCCCACGCCAACTCAGCGTATGAGTAGCACAGGGATCTGTGCGGTAAAGTGAGGAGCTGATGGTAGGCGTGGCGCTCCACCTCAGACACTAAAACAATCTCATTGGTCTAGCGCTAGTGAAAAGGAGATAGACTCCCTCGCTGATTCGCTGATACCGACATTAGACCGCCCCGACGACTTTATTTTACTTTTTAAGATTGTGTTCCTATTGAAACGTTTCACACTTTTATTTTCCAATTGTTTTTTTTATTTCATTTACTTTTCGGCCTCTATATATCTCTTTCATTAACGTTTCGCACTATTTACAATATAATAATTCCTATGTTTCGTTTTTTTCGTTTCTTTCATTCATTCCCTTTTTTCTTTTTGTGTTTTCGACCCCTCCCTCTCTCCCCCTTTTCTCTCCTCTCTCTCTCTCTCTCTCTCTCTCTCTCTCTCTCTCTCTCTCTCTTTTATTCAGAACTCAGAACAAAAGTGTGTAGGATATATTTCGCTAGAGCTTTAAGCTCAATAAAAAGACTGATGATGCTGAGCTCAAAGCACTGGCGAAATTTATCCTGCACACTTTTGTTCTGAGTTCTGTCCTTGTCTTTCTTTCTTTCTTTCTTTCTTTCTTAATTTCTTTCTTCTTTTAACTATTTTCTTCGGTTCTTTTTTTCTTTAGTTCTTTTTTAACAAACTCGTTGTTTTTTCTTCCTTTTTCTTTCTCTTTGGCCTTTTTTTCTTTTTTCGACCTCCCCCCTTTCTCTTTCTTTCTTTCTCTCTCTCCCTCCCTCTTTTATTCTAATTTTCTAATTGTTCAAAATACATTCTTTCTTTCTTTCTTTCTTTTTTAATTTCTTTCTTCTTTTACCTATTTTCTTTAGTTTTTTTTAACAAACTCGTTGTTTGTCTTCCTTTTTCTTTCTCTTTGATCTTTTTTCTTTCTTTTTCAGCTATATTTTTCTTTCGTTTTTTAAGAATATTCTTTCTTTGCTCATTAGCATATTTTCCACATTTTCTACTTAAAAAAAATGTTTTCCCTCCTATTTTCTATCCATTTTTCTCATTTAATTCCATTTTCAACTTTCTTTCTTTTTCACAATTTTTTTCACTTTCTTCTATTATTTTTTCAGTTCTTAAATTATATTTCAAAATTAGAATTTAAGAATTTAAAAACTCTATCAAAATTAATTATTTATTAATCTATTAATTATATCTATTAATTAATTAATTTATTATTTAATAATTGATTTATTATTTATTAATTTATCATAATCTATTTATTCATTAATTTAAATATTTATTAAAATCTTTATTATTATTATTATTACTAGCAAATATATGCACCCTCCGGGTGCAAGTATTTAAGTTTTAATGTAATATAATATTGTATCAAATTAGAAAGGCTAATGAAACTAAATAAGAATACAGATAAAAAGATTTGAAAAAAGGGAGTTAATAAAAGATTAAACAGAGGGTATAATAAAAAATGGAACAACTGAAACTTACTCTTCCATCACTCTCGTCTTTCATTGTTTTTTTTCTAATTTAAGTATTTAGTTATAAGAGGAAGTAAAGAATAAAATGACAGTTATTTATTCTTGTTATGGATTTCATTTAAGATTCATTGAAGAGATTTTTTGCTTATATTCATTAAAATAAAACCAAACAGTTAGAAATCAATAATACTAAGCACATATTTATTAAATTCGATTTTTAATATTAATATGCAAATTATCCTTTCCGTTCACACTGTAAATCGCTATTTTGTTGTATATATAAATATAATTGCATGTTGTTTGTATGCAGACATAGTTAACAGTATTAATAATGTAAGACAATTTTATTAATAATTGAGGTTTAAATAAAAATAAAATCATGGAGAATGTGATATCAATAACTAAGAGAATTGTGACTTGAGTAGGAATATAGTTTCGGTTACAGACAGAAAAACACACAATCTCCATTATAATAAGATAAATGTATTATTAAACGTATTATTAACGTACTAATTAACGTGTAATTATAAACGTATAATAAAATTATTATGAACGCATAATTATAAACTTATTATCGAAATATTATTATCTATTTATTAAAATCCTTATTAAAATTTATTTAAGTATCTATTTATTTATTTATTTATTTATTTATTGTTATTAATTTATTTAATCATTTATTATTTATGAATCTATTAATTAATTAATTAATTCATAATTTATCAATTATTTAAATTCAATTATTTTATCAAAAAACTTAAACATTTTTTACTTTTTAAATTACTTTTTCTTTGTTCTCCAAAGATTTTATTTTTATTTTATAATTTTCTTTCATTTTCAACTATTTTTTTTCTTTCCCTTTATTTATATTTTTCTTTCTCTTTCTTTTTCTTTTCTCTTTCGTTTTCTTTCTGTTCCTTTGAGAATATTTTAATGATACCCTTTTTTTTTCAATATTTTTTCTTCAACAATTTTTCTTTCATTTCGACTATATTTACTTTTTTCTTTCCTTTTTTTAACAAAAACATATTTCTTCTTTTTTTTTTTCATATGATTTTTCTTTTCTGATTAAAATATTTTTCTTCCATTTGTGTATTTTTTTTTTTTATGTGTTTTTTTTCTTGAATATCTATTTTCACTTTAAACATTTCTTAAAAGATTTTCGTTTCTTATTTAATATATACGTTCTCTCTCTTGATAGAAAATATTTAATATATCCTTTTTTCATTCATAAAATATACCTATTGCATTATTAATTCTAGTAATAATATTAGTATTAATATTAATGATGATATGTAATGATATCAATAGTAGGAATGATATCAATTGTAGTAATCTATATATTAATATATGTCTACCTTAATATATTGCAATATCTTTGCTTAAAAATAAGACCATCAAAATCGTCCAAGATGAAATGCCAAAATGTAAATCCTGATTATCCGCGGAATTCTTATTGCTTTTAAGTTTCGTCACATCAGCTAAATAATGGACCATTCCGTCTTTATTATAAAGAAAGAAAGGGAAGGAAAATGACATGCTACTCAAAATTATAATAGAAAGAAAGACAGAAAGAGAGTAGGTGAAAGTTATTATTAATATGTAGATTGTATTCCCCTGTGGAGGAGTAAGACTCCCCCAAAAAGAGTACTCTGGGTATGACACTAAACTGCATCTAAGTGAATCTTCAAGTGTGGAGTACCCCTTCATTACCATTACTCCCTGGTCCATTACTCCCTGGTCCACTCTGATCTAGAGTAGTAGTATCTGTAAGAATCCCATCTATGGCGCATATAGATCTGTTTTAAAAGTATTCATATTCGAAATAATAAACAGGACTATAAGTTCATTTTTAATCGTCTTTATCTTTTCTTTTTTCTTTTTTTAAACCTCTTAACTTTTTTTGAGGGCCATTTATGAAGATCTCTACTGGGAAATATTCTAAATATTATTGAATTCAAAGATTCTTTTCTTATAATTCAATATATTTTTTAAAGCATAATTGGCCTATATTCAAATCTAGTTCAGAAAAATAACTCACTTAACAAAATAATTCTTCCTACCAAAATAATAAACAAGACAAAATCTAAAAACTACTGTATACAAACAACACAACAATTTTTTTTATAGTATTGATTCCACAATTCTATTATTACTTTTAGTAATGATATTAGCATTAATATTAGTACTCGTATTATTATTTATGTACAATAATATCAATATTAGAAATAATGTCAGTATTCGTAATAATAATCAATTTAGTAATAATACTATTATTTTACCGTCCTGTCGGCTGGGGCGTTAGAATGCACCGACTGCACCTCTGCAGAGGGGTAAGACTCCCCCAATGGGGCCAACTGTTGGCCGTGGGTGGCGACCCGTGATGCTTAAGGATAGAACCCAGGTGGATGAGCATGACTTGCAATACTTCACTTTGGCCCTATCTTGGGTTAGACGGGCTGTCGGAGAGGCCCCCTTCGATCAATCGGCTGGTCACATCAAGCCCTAGCACCTATATAATTTTACCAACCCTATTGTCCTTATGGCCAGCTTTTTATCATATGGGTGCTAGAAGGCGGTGACTGAGGGTCTACATGTCCTGGGAATGACGTTAAACTCTATCTGATGGTGAGGTTCCAGTTTTGGAGGTCTGGGGAAAGTGGAGCACCCCTTCATCACCATTGCTCGCTGGTCCACTCTGACCCGGAGTGGTAGTACCAGTTAGGGTCCCATCTATGGGTTAAATCAAAACATGAGTTGATAAACAAATTGTATTTTTCATTAAGAATTGGTTTATTTCAAAACTTTATCGGCATTAAATGACCCACTGAGGTTGATATACCGTAAAACCAAACCAAACCAAACCAAACCAAACCAAACCAAACTATTATTTTAGTTATGATATCAGTATGAATATTAGTACTAATATTACCGATAATATGTATTAGTAATAATAATTAATTTAGTAATAATGATGTTATCATATTATTACATTTAGTAATGATATTCAATATTTTTTGAAAGCAAAAAAGTTGTGAATAATTCAATTTCATCAACGAAGAAGAGAGAAGTAAATTTTAGAAAATTAATTACATTATTACGGGGAATTGCAGCATTTCCTTCTGCCCCAATGTGCGGCATTAATTTTTAATCACCCAATTTTGAATGGGAAGAGCAATTTTAAACAAAAACATTCCTAAATTATAACCCTCCCCCCACACACACACTTAAAAAAAATACATGTCCATATCCGAAAGTCGTGTACAAGGAGGAATATTCTAAAATGCCCACTGACTTCTCTGCTGCAGTAATATATATATATATATATATATATATATATATATATATATGTGTGTGTGTGTGTGTGTGTGTGTGTGTGTGTGTGTAGTAGTAGAGATATGAGGAACACAAGGATAGAACTCAGAACAAAAGTGTGTAGGATATATTTCGCTAGAGCTTTGAGCTCAATAAAAAGACTGATGATGCTGATAGGGAGTCAATCCTCTTTTCACTAGCGAGACCAGCCAGATTGTTTTTGTATCTGCGGTAGAGCGCTACACTTACCATTAGTTCCCTACTTTTCCGCACAGATCCAAGCTGTGCTGTACATGGTATTGTCAGTATCGGCCAGGAGTCGAGGGAGACTATCCCCTTTTCATTTACACTAGATCAGGGAGTTTGTTTTTGCGTCTGAGGTGGAACGCCACACTTACCATTAGTTTAACACTTTACCGCACAGATCCAAGTTGTGTTACTTTGAATATTCCAAATAATACAAAGTTTTAGTTTTGTCAAAATTTCTCACGTTTTATTTGTTTTCTAGCATACTACGTGCGTTTGAAATTTGTCTCTATCTTTTTATTTATAACTCTTCGTATAAAATCCATTATTAAAATCAAATTGTTAGTTGATATTTTGAAGAATTTCCTGTGATTCGCCCTTATCGATAGTGCATGAATAAAAATAGAAATTTACGTGAATTAAAGTTTGTTTTAATATTTAAATTGTGAAAGTATTTTTTAAATAAACTTTCAATTTACAAAGCTCAAAAATCTACTTATAATAAGTGTTTGATTTCTAAAAGAATATAAATAAAATCTCTATTATTTTTGCTCAAAAACCAAGCCCTGGTGATATTTAATGTGTATATATATTTACTTTGTCGTTAATTATTTTATTTCCTCCAGACATACATATACACACAACTGCCCTTTATATATGTACTAGAAGTGGTTACCTGGTGTCGCCGGGGTAGAGGGGGGATTTTTTAAGTCATTTTCTTGCATTGATTCAGTCACTCTGAAAATAGAAATTTATGTCTACAATATTAATTGGAAAAAATATCATTTAAATTTAATTTTTTAGATATCTTCACGAATTTAAATCAAATCTTCATTATTTCCGCTCAAAAACCAAGCCCTGGTGATATTTAATGTGTCTAAGATTGTTGTCTTGATTGAAACAAATATTTGACAATATATTTGTTATGATTATTGTCATCATTTTAGGTGTTTAGTTCAACAGCGAACTAAATGTGCAGTGTACCATGTGCCATAGTTCTCTCAACCTTCTTGTACGGTGCGGAAGCCTGGACGGTATACAAAGCGGATGCCCATAGACTACATGTCTACTACATGTGTCACTTGCGCAGTATATTAAATGTCAAGTGGTGGCAGCATGTTTCAAACAGGACCATATTGAAGAGAACTGGACTCCTTGGCATGCGCGAACATACTTGTTCTGTGCTACCTGGAAGATTGCAGTGTCTGTAGATACTCCTTGTCAGTCAATCTGTAGTATTCCTTGGTAGAAAGATTGTAGTGTCCGTAAATACTCCTTGTCAGTCAATCTGTAGTATTCCTTGGTAGAAAGATTGCAGTGTCCGTATATATTCGCAGTTAGTTTATCTGTAGTATTCCTTGGTAGAAAAAAATTAGTATCAGTTACTCCTTGTGGTTGTGGCATTCCTTATGGGAGGGAATCCAGTCGGTAACTGATTTTAAAAGGATTCATCAACGACTTTAAATACATTTTTGTCGTTTTTTTCATTGTTCAATCCATATCCTGCTACTTGGGACAGTCTATAAATATAAATGGTGACTTTTCGTAGAGCTTATACTCAGAATACTACACAACTTTTGAGTATCGTGTCAGAGATTTTCTATTATGTTACGTTCATCTGCTACTTCCTAAAGTTGTTATTGAGTATTGCTCAAGTCTTGTTTGCATATCTGCCCAAACTTCAGTATTGTGAGTTATTTAATACCAAATCCATTCTTTTTGGAATTAAAAAACATGAAATAGATCATTAAATAGGCCTGAGTTATTCTAGCAGTGACCACCCCAAACGGAGATTTAAGAGGTTTTAATTCAGGATTTTTCTTCTCCTAGACTGGTTGCCTAACCAAGGTTAAAGAACCCAGTCTGTCCTACATTTACCCATAGCTGGAGGGAGAATAGTTGGATTCATACCTTTCCCAAGGTTATTAGCTCTATGGTAACTGTGGCTTCTAGTGGTAATATTTAACCAATAGCTGGCGAGGGGTGGAGTTCATACCATTTCGAAGGATATTAGTCCGAAAGAGAATGTAACATATCTTTATTTACCACAAGCAGGATGTGAAGCGGAGTTAAACAGATTTGAATTCAGAATTGTCATTCTCCTAAACTGGGTAGCAAACCAATGTTAAAGAGACCAGTCTATTCTAATTTTTACCATAGCTGTAGAGAGAAATATCTGGGTTCGTAACTTCCCCAATTTATTAACTATAAATTATTCTTATAAAATCAAATATCATAATTATTTTTGTATACTACATATTTTTTACTTTTGGAACAGGTTGCGATTACCCACCTTCACATAGGTCACACATGCATCACCCATCATCATTTACTAGAGGGCACAGAATCCCCAATATGCACTACATGCCAAGATAGATTTACAGTGAAACATATACTGCTATTGTGGGTAGACTTTGATCTCGTGCGAAAAATGGCAAATACAAACAGCCTCGTCCAGAATTTGAACTTTTGACGCCGAGTTCATTTCTTACGACGATATATATCATATCAAGCGCCCCCAAACATGAAAATAATAGCGCCACTGGATTTCGAACTCGCTTTCTACGATATCGCTCTCTAGCACATTATCACCTACACCATGAGGACTCCCCAATAAGATTGAAAATCTGAACGTGTAGACTAGAATTGATGACTAAATTAAACAATAATTGTGTTTATGGTTAAATGAATTATATATATATATATATATATATATATATATATATATATATATATATATATATATATATTAAATAAGCCAGCTGTCATCTTGTGCGTGGGATTCAGCTTTTCACGACGGCTAAAATATGCAATATGGTAATTGTAAACCTTGGTGCATTACTGGTTGTGTCTTCATGGTAGAACTCATCTTTTGGTCCCTAACGGTTGGGAAAAATGAGAAAAAAAAAAGCAAATAAATCGAGGATGGGGTGAAGAGGGAGCGGGAAAGGGCGGATGCTTCGGATCATCAAGGCAGTGAGGTGTGTAGAAAGCGAGGGTCTCCCGGTTCGCATGGGAAAACTTATTTGCTTAATTTGATTCTAACTTCGAGAAAACCCATTAGATTTTTATTCGAAAGAAAATGGCCAAGAAAATAAGGTAACGGGGTCAGAGTGGGGGAAAAACAAACAAACAAAAAAATAAATGAATAAAAATAAAAAAAAAAAAATACACGCAAATAAATAAATAAAACGTCGAAAATAAAGTAATTGTAGATGCTAAGAATCACAGCCAGACTTTTAGCAAATTATATATTATTATTATTATTATTATTATTATTATTATTATTATTATTTGCTCCTTTTGAGTTTTCACATCAGCATTAGCTGATGGTCTTTCACTGGAGTCTGAGTGACAGCAAGTCTCTCAGGTCTCCAGGACTCTTCTGAGTATTCTGGCAGATTGCAGCAGTGCAGTGTTCTGAATGGTTTCAATCCTTCCTCTGATTTTCAAACTGAAATTTTTTGCATCATACTAGTGGATCACCTTCCCAAACCAGTCGTGTCTAGTTTTGTATTCTTATTGTGCTAGTTTGCTACATTCGCATTATTATTATTATTATTATTATTATTATTATTATTATTATTATCACTACTTTTGAGTTTTTCATATCAACGTTAGCTGATGGTATTTCACTGGAGGCTGAGTGACAACAAGTCTCCTTAGGTCTCCAGGACTCTTTTGAGTATTCTAGCCGATTGCAGCATTGCAGTAGTCTGGATGGTTTCAATTCTTCCTCTGATTTCCAGATCTTCCATTCTTTTTTCCAAGTTTATTGGGACGGTTCCAAGTGCTCTAACTACAATTGGTATCATTTTCGCTCTCATATTCCACAGCCTTTTCAATTGAAAAGGCTGTGGAATAGGTGGAAAAGGTATTTATACATCTTTTCATTTTCCTTCAGCTGCACCTTGTGATCTGCTGGTACCGGAAAATCTACCAGTTGACACGTTCTCTTTTTTTTTTTTTTGTTAATAAACACTAGGTCTGGTCTCCTGGCTGGGATAGAGTAACCCGTCTTTATCTCAAAATCCCAGAGATTTATTATTATTATTATTATTATTTTATTATTATTATTATTATTATTTCGTTCCTTGTGAGTTTTTCACACCAGCGTTTAGCTGATGGTCTTTCACTAGTTCGCCTCAGGTCTCCAGGACTTTTATAAGTATTTTTACTGATTATTATTATTTTAGGTTTTCACACCTGTCGTAGCCAGTGTTTCACTGGAGGCTGAGTAACTGCATTCCTCCAAAGGGATCCAGAACTCTTCTGAGTATTCTAGCCGATCTGGAGTTTGGATGGCATCGATTCTTCCTCTGATTTCTAATTCCCCCAAATTATTTTCCAGGGCTTTGGGGACCTTACAGAAACACACACACACACACTCACACCAATATCCATACACACACACACATACACACACACACACACACACACACACACAAACATATATATATATATATATATATAAACAGATTCAACACACACACAGACACACACACAAACATACACACAAATACCCCCACACACAAACATATATATATATATTAACAGACTCAACACACACACACACACACACACACACACACACATATATATATATATATATATATATATATAAACAGATTCAACACACACACACACAAATACCCATACACACACATATATATATATATATAAACAGACTCAACACACACACAGATATATATATATATACATATATATATAAACAGATTCGACACACACACACACACACACACACACATATATATATACATGTGGGAGATTATGTGCTTAATTAAAGTCATACCGAATTTTGTTAATTAATTAGTTATAACTAAATGAATTAGGCGTGCATATCGGTTTAAATGTAAAGCGTAAACAAATCGAGAAAAAGTCATCTCTGTATGTACATTTCAGCCCATTAGGCCTCATCAGCAGAGCTATAGACAGGGCAGTGCTTTGTGCGTGATTCGAACCCTACCTGACAGGCGGAAATTCTAACCACTACACTAACTGGCGTTCCCCAGAATTTCTCGTTCATTTTTAAACTGGTATGTATGCCACAAATTGTCGGCATTCGGCATTTTCAAACACACTGTTTGACTACTTCATAAATATATATATATATATATATATATATATATATATATATATATATATATATATATATATATATAATGGTGTGTCAAAAAAGTATCGATATTGAAGCTATTTACCAAGATAGAAATAAAGAATGAATGGAACGTAATTTTTTTTCAGAATACAATGTGTGTGAAAAAGTACAAAAAATCTCGATACTTTTTTGAAACCCACATATATATATATATATATATATATATATATATATATATATATATATATATATATATATATATATATATATATATATATATATATTGCGCCAATGGTTTTTAAAGCATTACTACACTAGAGTAACACCGAATGACCCAGCTAGTTGATGATAAGCTGAGTGAATTCCAGTGAATAAAAAAGATAAAACAAGTTGTTCTCAAAACAAGTGATAACAGGAGATAAAAAATAAAGAAAGAAAGAAAGAGATTGTGTACGTAACTCTCCTCTTTTAAAAGTCATGTTAAGTAGATATCTTTATTGCCTAAACAATCCGCCATTTTCTTGGCCGAGGTATTGGGTAGGGGAAATTGTTTGCGTAAGATTCTAGAAGAAAAGGCAATACACCGTCCAACCAATTTACACACGGTGTACAGTTGTTGTTTAATGTATATACGATAACATATCGCATTTCTGAATAATTCTTCTTTTAAATTATTTTGATTTTTCGGACTGTTCTCCTCATTTTTATCGTGTAATACACATACACAACTTTTGGATTCATACTGTTTTCAATGGTATTAGCGCTATGTGAAATGTAATCAGTCTTGTCGAGAATTTCTTTCTTTCATTTTTCTTTCATTCTTAATTTCTTTCTTTCATTCATTCGTACTGTCATGCTTTCTTTTTCTTTTTTTCTTACTTTCATTCTTTCTGTCATTCATTCGTACTTTTATTCTTTCTTATTTTCATGCTTTTTTCTTCCTTTCTTTCTTTCTTTCTTTTATCTTTTCCGACTCTCATTTTTTCTTTCTTTCATTCGTACTTTTATTCTTTCTTACTTTCATGCTTTTTTCTTTTTTCTTCCTTCCTTCCTTTCTTCCTTTCTTTCTTTTATCTTTTCTGACTTTCTTTCGTTCTTTCGTTCTTTCGTTCTTCTCTTACTTTAATTCTTTTTCTTCCTTTCTTTCATTCATTCTTTCATTCATTCTTTCTTTCTTTCTTTTTCTTTCTTTCTTTTTCTTTCTTTTTTCCTTTTCTTTCTTTCTTTTTTCTTTCATTCTTCCTTTCTTTCATTCTTACTTTCATTCTTTCTTTCTTTCATTCTTAATTTCCTTCTCTCATTCATTCGTACATTCATTATTTCTTTCATTTTTCTTTTTTTTTCTTTCTTTCTTACTTTTACTCTTTCTTTCTATAATTCGAACTTTCGTTCTTTTATTCACGCGTACTTTCATTCTTTCTTTCATTTTTCTTTCCTTTTTCTTTCTTTCTTACTTACACTCGTTCTTTCATTCTTTCTTTCTTCCTTTCATTCATTCTTTCTTTCTTTCTTACCTTCATTCTTACTTACCTTCTTTCTTTCTTCCTCTCTTACCTTCTTTCTTTATTTTTCATTTTTTTGTTATTTTCTTATTTTTTTGGCCTCAAACCAAAAAGTGCAGCCGTTGCATTTCCCGCAATACTTACCGCTCAAATCTTCACGCATCAATTGCTCAACTGTTTTCAAACTCTGTTGACAGGACCCGATGTTCTGCATCTTTTCAAACCTGCTCATCTCAAAACCTTCAACTTCAGTCCCAGATGGCCAGCTGATTTTATTCACATGAACGATTTCGAATTTTGGCCCAATGGTTTGACGCAAGAGTCGCACTAACCGGCGCTTAAATTGTACCACAGCGAACTTTTTGTTTGTCCGAGCCATAATGGAGAAAAGATCTCTCGAACCACAAGTGCCTCCTTCTCTGCTCAAAACCGGTTTTTCCAAAAATTCTTAGGCATGTTCTTCCACACGGACAGGAGAGAGAGTTTTGACTGATCGCCATCATGACCTGTTTTTTCCGCCCCACCTGCTGTTAAAGCAACATGGCGATGCACTTTACCGATCAAATATGCCATCAACAAACATCTCCTCATTTTCAATGTTGTCTTCTACTGGTGGATTGAGCAGAAATAACGAGAGAGAGAGAGAGAGAGAGAGAGAGAAGAGAGAGAGAGAGAGAGAGAGAGAGAGACCGAAGAGGGATAAAGAGCAAGCGAGAGAGAATGAGAAAGAAAGAGAGTGTGTAAGAGACAGATAGACAGAGAGAGAGAGAGAGAGGGGGGAAGAGACAGAGAGGGCGAGAGCGAGTGAGAGAGATAGAAACAGAGAGAGAGAGAGACAGACAGACAGACGAGGGATAAAGAGCAAGCGAGAAAGAGAAAGTGAAAGAAAGAGAGAGTGTGAGAGAGGGAGAGAGGGCTAGAGAGGGCGAGAGCGAGTGAGAGAGATAGAAAAAGAGAGAGAGAGGGGAGAGACTAAAGGGAGAGAGAGAGAGAGAGAGAGAGAGAGAGAGAGAGAAGAGTCTTGAGCAATTTCAGATCTTAAAGAGCAAAGGTGGAATAGATGAGATACACACAGAGAGAGAGAGAGAGAGAGAGAGAGAGAGAGAGAGAGAGAGAGAGAGAGAGAGAGAGAGAGAGCCTAGAGCTTTTTTTTTATTAGAAAGGTGGAATAAATGTGAGGGATATTGAAAAATAGATAGATAGATAGAGAGAGATAGAAAGAGAGAGCGAGAGAGAGAGAGAGAGAGAAGAGAGAAAGAAAGAAAGAAAGAAAGAAGAGAGAGTTTGTGTGTGTGTGTGTGTGTGTGTTTTGAGCAATTTCAGATCTGAAAGAACAAAAGTGGAATAGATGTTTCTTCTGGAAGGACCCAACCAAGTGAAAACACATATGGCTAAGTTACCCGCGTTATTTAAACAGATTTTATTTAGAACTATTTTGACGAAATGAAGAAATAGGATATGTCAGTAATTTCAATCAAGCGTTTGTTTAGTATCAGGGAACTTTTCATAGCGAGTTCAATCTCAGTTGGTGATGCTATTGGGGCAGTAAATACGTTTATTTCTCTTTATGGGGGAAGAGAGAGAGAGAGAGAGAGAGAGAGAGAGAGAAGAGAGAGAGAGAGAGAGAGAGAGAGAGAGAGAGATTTCTGTGATTGGACATAGTAATCGCGTGATGCACACAGACATTTTAGCGCCAAGAGCATATTCGAACCAGTTTCAGGAGCAGTGAACCAGAAATTATTTCCGAGAATTGAACAAAACAGAAGATACCTTATATCCTCAGAATTCCCTCTCCATCACACTGGTAAGTCTCTCAAACTTGACTCTATACATAGGAAGGGCGTTCATATTGTTTATCATTGCTTTGTTGTCAAATGCACCGTTAGAATTTAATTAAGTTTTTAATTTAATTTGTAACTGTTAGTCTTAGAATAAATGCTATACTAAGACAATAACGCTAATTCGAATAATATATATTTCCCAATCCCTCCTCATGAGTTTGCTGTAACACAACGTTAACTTATTAAGTTTAACAGGCTTGAATTCAGAGTTTTTCTTCTACTAGACTGTTTGCCGAACCAATGTTAAACAACCGTGTCTGCCCTATTATTTACTCATAGCCGGAGGGAAAATGGTTGGATCCATACCTTTTCCAATGATATTAGCGCTATGTGAAATGCAAGCAGCCTTGTCCAGAATTTGAACTCTGCTCGCCGAGTCCATTTGCTACGAGGATAACCATTACGCCTCGTACTTCTAATTTGAGATATAAATGATACATTAGACTTGTTCAAAAGTTTCCAGCTCAAAGAACACGACGAAAAAAACAACAACAACATGGTTTATACATGAACCAGAATCTGTTTTTGAGAATGAAATACATAAAATTCTCTGGAACTTTGACATAAAGACGGAACACCTTATCCCAGCTAGAAGACCGGACCAAGTATTTATTGATAAAAAAGAGAACTTGTCAACTGGTAGACTTTTCAGTCCCAGCAGATCATAGGGTGAGGATGAAAGAAAAGGAAAAGATTGACAAATACCTTGACCTTGTTAGAGAATTGAAAAGGCTGTGGAATATGAGGGTAAAAATGATACCAATTGTAATTGGTGTATTTGGAACGGTCTTCAGATCTTTAGAAAACAGACTAAAAGAATTGGAAAAAGAGGAAGAATTACAACGATCTAGACAACAGCATTGTTGAGACCGGCTTAAAATTCTTAGATTAATCCTGCAGACCTGAGGAGAGTTGTTGCCATTCAGACTCCAGTGAAAGACAATCAGCTTACGCTGGTCTGTAAAACTCGTAAGGAGTGAAATCTTATTATAATGGAGATTGTGTGTTTTTCTGTCTGTAACCGAAACTATATTCCTACTCAAGTCACAATTCTCTTAGTTATTGACATCACATCTCCATGATTTTATTTTTATCTAAACCTCAATTATTATAAAATTGTTCTACATTATTAATACTGTTAACTTGTCTACATACTAACAACATGCAATTATATTTATATATACAACAAAATAGCGGTTTACAGTGTGAATGGGAAGGCTAATTTGCATATTATATTAAAAAATCGAATTTAATAAATATGTGCTTAGTATTATTGATTTCTAACTGTTTGGTTTTATTTTAATGAATATAAGCAAAACATTTCTTCAATAAATCTTAAATGAAATCCTTAACAAGATAAAATAACTGTAATTTTATTCTTTACTTCCTCTTATTAACTAAATACTTAAATTAGAAAAAATAACAATGAAAGACGAGAGTGATGGAAGAGTAAGTTTCAGTTGTTCCATTTTTTATTATACTCCCTCTGTTTCAAATCTTTTATTATACTCCCTCTGTTTCAAATCTTTTTATCTGTATTCTTATTTAGTTTCATTAGCCTTTCTAATTTAATACAATATTTTATTACATTAAAACTTAAATACTTGCACCCGGAGGGTGCATATATTTGCTAGTAATAATAATGAATAATAATAAATAATAGTCACAAAGTAAAAATGAAAGGAAATGAAAAGATAGACAAATACTTAGACCTGGCCAGAGAACTAAAAAAAAGCCATGGAGCATAAGGTCAAGGTTTGGAATATTCCTCAAGGGTTTGGAAACGAGCCTGGATGAATTGAAATTAAATTCCTAACGTATTAGACACTGATAAAGTTTTTTTCATTTTACGTTTGACAGTAATCAGTATTCATAGATTCACATGAAAGACACAAATTACATATAGCATCTTCAATTCTAACATTTAATGATCTGAGCATTTTCCCTTCAAATATTATTCAAACATTCAAAGATTATTTGGAAATGTGACGTTCAAGACATATTATAATGAGTTATATTTCTATTTATACGTTAGTAAAACACAGCAAAAAAGAGGCTTCTGAGATCAATGAAATACATACACACACACACACACACACACACACACACACCACACACACACACACACACACACACACACATATATATATATATATAATATATATATATAGATAGATAGATATATATATAAATTCACACATATATATATATATATATATATATATATAGAGAGAGAGAGATAGAGAGAGATAGATAGATATAGATATAAATTCATGTTATATATATATATATATATATATTATATATATATATATATACAGATATAAATTCATATATATATATATATATATATATATACTTATGGAATAAATAAATTTACAATTTGCATTCTTAAAAATAACAGCGCAGTCCTAAGCCCACGTTAACTCAACTAGTGGACCTTATTTCTTATTTTCATTTGAAAGATAAACAACGTGGGATAACTCCATATATATATATATATATATATATATATATATATAGGTCCGCAAAATGAATTTTCTCCCGTTGGAACCAGAACAACATTATATATATATATATATATATATATATATATATATATATATATATATATATAAAGTATCAAAACTATGCAAACAACAGCATGAAATACTTTTATATCGGCTAGAATACTCAAAAGAGACATGGGGACCCGAGGAGACTTGCTGTCACTTATCTTCCAATGAAAGGCCAGCTAACGCTGGTTAGAAAAAACTCGCTAGGAATAAAATAATGTCCGTCCGTTGCATGGTAACTTGCAGTGGTATTGTAGCAAGCCGAAGGTCTGGACTCCCTAAGGGTAAGATGCTGAGTTAACCACCTCTGTTCAGACAACTCCTGTGTCGGTACTAATGCCACGCTTTATAGCACCTTGGCTTTCCCTTGGACAACATTGGTGTCGTAACGTGTGAGGGGGCGTCTCGCAATAAGGACAGCAATCGTTCTTCCATAAAACCTTACTAGGGCATGTGGCGCGATCCAAGTGCTGATCCAACGGGACCAGCAGAAACCATAAATGTTCTTCATCATTCAATGATGATACCTAAACTCAGCTAAGCTTAGAACATGATTACACAGCTGATTTGTCTATAATGCCTCGGGCTTTTTAGATGAGCTGATAACAGAAAAATGGTGCACCAGAGTGCAGCGGATTTGCCAAACATCACTGCTCAGGGTTTTTAAATTCAGATTATTAAGAAAGTATTCCTCCCCCCCACACACACACATCACACCTACACCCCACCCCCATATATATATATATATATATATATATATATATATATATATATATTAAATTTTTTACTTGAAGGCACTTACAACGCATGTATCGCATAAATTCGATACTTTTTCTTAAGAAATGAACTTGACAAGTGTAATCCCAGCAAAGGATGGCTCGATGTGTAGAATACCGTACAGACTGTTTCGACTTTATTAAGTCTCATCAGCGGTATATACTAACGATTTCCCTCCGACAGAAATCGAAACCAGGACTTCAGCAGACACAGTGAAACACTAGTGAAACACTTTTATCGCCTCGGCCACAGTACACAGCTGACCATCCTAGTGAAATTAAGCTTGTCAAATGATACTACACGCTATTCTCTCAATAACGCCCCCTTACCTATTATGGTAGAGGCGTGTAGTATCATAAGCTACCTACTGCCGGGATTGAATTCCAATCGGTTCAGTGTCAGTTAGACACCTTAACTGCCAGGCTGTCATTACCTACAGAATGCGAAGGGGATTTTAACTGTATTAATACACACATCTGTATGTATGTAAAGACCGCCATATAGTGCTCCATCCCTTACATAGGAGAGCGTTGCGTTTACGCTTTAGTTGGCGGTCGTCAGCGAAATCCCCCCAAAGTGCTCAACCTAGGGGGATGGGGAGCATATATATAGTCATCCACAGACATGTGTTTCGACTTATCAAGTTTCTTCAGTGTGGCTAGACATTTGTAAGCTACCTACAGCCGGGATTGAAATCCGATCGGTTCAGTGTCAGTCAGTGTCATCATCACCTACAGAATGCGAAGGGGATTTTAACTGTTTTAATACACACATCGCTTTGTATGTAAAGGCCGCCATAGAGTGCTCCATCCCTTATATAGGAGAGCGTTGCGATGTCGACGGGTGGGCTAAAGTCGGTATCAGCCCAACAACAAGGGAGCCTATCCCCGTTTCACTAGCGCTAGACCAAGGAGATTCTTTTTGTGACTGAGGTGAAGCACCACACCTACCATCAGCTCCTCACTTTACCGGGCTGATCCATGCGCTACTCATACGCTGAGTTGCGAGGTCCGGTTTCTTGTCGGACGCTCTACCGACTGAGCTAAACCGCCCCCTCTCTCTCTCTCTCTCTCTCTCTCTATATATATATATATATATATATATATATATATATATATATATATATATATATATAAATCAACTGAATTTTAACGTAGCCAAAGACGAGTTACGAAAAGAGGATTTATTAAAAATTATATGAAAATTCAATGTTCCGATTTTCACGAAAATTTCCATAACTATTTACCTTTGGATGTGAATATGTTTGAAATAGTTTTTTTTCCTCAAATGTATCAAGGAAAATATTTTTTTACGAGTTCTACCCCCCTACTTTATTTTATGAGATACTAAAAATATAAAGCGTCAAAAATGTTTTTACTTTTTTTTCTATAAAGAGTCTGAATAACTATATCAAAAAACTTGTATGATATTCAAGGCAGTAGATTTTGTAGACAAAAATCACGTATTCTGAAATGAAAAGTGCAAGTCGTAACTTGTTTTTGGCTACGTTAAAATTCAGTTGATTTAACGGTGCAAAAATGAAAACATTGTTTTCAATCATAATTTCCATTATTTTCTTAAGCTGAAAAAAACTTTCTAAAATCACCAGGATTTTGTTTAAGGTTTCTTCTTTTGAATGGAAATTTTTTTTTCAAGATAATATCAATTTTTATGCAAGTTTCATTGTATTAAATATAGGGGGTAAATTTCACAGGGAAAATTGGTGGTACCAAGGATATTTTTATCTTTTTGTTACCTTCCAATTTTCAATTCTAAAATGAAATGTGGTGCTGATATTGACGTTTGTATATTGTCAGAGTTTTGCAAGTAATATGATTAAAAAATGGGAAATATATTATTTGCTTATTATTTTAAATATATCCAACCACCAATAGAATCCTGATAATTTCTATCGAACTCTGACAGTTATTTTGCTCCATATGGTGCTTATTCAATGACTGTACGTAAAAGTGCCAAATTCTAACTGATGTTGTAACTTCGCTTGTGAGCAAAAACCAAACTCCATTTTTGGTTCAAATAATGTTCAATATGTGCAGAATAATAATTTAAAGGAAAAAGAAAATTATATGTAGTGCCACATTGTGATTTTTTCACTTATTGATCTTGCATTGAAAAAAAAGCAATCATTAATAACGTGAAAAGGGTTAACTTTATGCCTATTTTGATAACATTTTTAGATTCTACAGGCCTAAAAACTTCTATAAACCAATTTTTAGGAGAAGGGGGGCTATAGAACACATTTTATAGATAAAAATAGATTACAAAATATCGCCATTTTTCCCGCCCCCGCCCCAATATTTCAAGTTTAAAATCGACATAACTCGGCGAATATTTCGAATTGGAAGCTCAAATTTGGGGGATTGTCTAATTTTAACATCAGTACAAAATTTCATAAAAATTGAAGGGGGTGGGTGACATGGCCCTGATGATTTGTCATGGAATTACCCATATATATATATATATATGTGTGTGTGTGCGCGCGCGTGTGTGTGTGTACCATGAAGGCGCATAGAGTCGTTCGAAATGGACTCGTCGACCCAAGTTAAAATACTGAACGAGGCTGTTTGCATTTCACGTAGCGTCAATACCCTTGGGAAAAGTATGCATCCAATTACTCTTCCTCCAGCTATGGGTAAATAGTAGCGTAGACTGGGCTCTTTAACCTTTGTTAAGCAACCAGTCTAGGAGAAGTAAAAATTCTAAATTCAAAGAAATTGACCTTGTGTCACATCCAGCTCGAGAGATTGGTAAATATATATAATGTTGTACAAGAAATAATAAAATCCAGGTATCTTAGGTTTCGAGAAAATTCACTTTTATGAAAAAAAATGTTTGTATTATACTTATTAATGAGTTATACAGTAAATAATACCTAATAATATCCGTTTTGATTGTATAATGTACAAGAAATGATAAAATCCATGTATCTCTAATTTCTAAGAAAATTTAGTTTTTATAAAAAAATGTTTGTATTGGACTTATTATAGTCTATACAGTAAATAATACCTAATAATATCCGTTTTGATTGTATAATGTACAAAAAATGATAAAATCCATGTATCTCTAATTTCTAAGAAAATTTACTTTTTATAAAAAAGGTTATTGGACTTATTATATAGTCTATACAGTAAATAATACCTAATAATATCCGTTTTGATTGTATAATGTACAAGAAATGATAAAATCCAAGTATCTTTTAAAAAATAGTTTGTATTGTATTTATTTAACGAGGAATACTGTTACATTACGACATCACACGGCGGCCATTTTTCTACCATTCGCAGAACGGACAAAACAAAACCCATTGCAAGAACCGACCATTCCATTTTCTCCTGGAAGTGAATCCACCCTCGCAGACAAGATACAAATATTTCCCCATTTACAAATAACACCAGATGATTATTTAAACGAACCAAAACATTTCGTACGGCCTGTCTGTGAGCGCGAAAACCTCTATTAGTCACCGGCAATGCAAAAATCTTTTTCGGTTTTGGCGGGAAGAGGAAAGGTGTGGGGTGAGGAGAACGGAGATGAAGAAGGAGAAGCGGGTGGAGTCTGGGTGGTGGAGAAGGTGGATAGATGGGTTTTTCAGCTCGGTAATTAATCATGGTGGAAAACGGTAGTAATGTTGTTTTGATGCGGTGATATGCGGCACGTTTTGGTGTAGGTAATTAAGAGATATATACACACATTTTTATCTGGACGGCAATATCCAGAAGCAATTAGCTGTAAAATTATCCACCCCCCATCCCCCACCAGCTCTTACTCGCCACCACCGACTCTATTCATCACCGACACTGTCTCCTCTCCCTACCCCACTCTCGTCTTCGACAGCTCTCCACTATCTGCATTAGTAAGTCGCAAGTTATTTAGTCACTAGCTTGGTGGTGTTTGGACAGTCTATTAATCACACATACACACACATACAAACACACACGCATACACACACGCATACACATATATGTATATATATCTGATGAGTCTAATTTTCAATGTATGTATCATATCAATATATAAATGTATTATATATATATATATATATATATATATATATATATATATATATATATATACTAGCAAGTATATGCACCCTCCGATGCAAGTATTTAAGTTTTAATGTAATGAAATATATTCATAAAGAAAAGCTAATGAGTATAATTGAAAAATAGAACTTAAACTTACTCTTCAATCACTTCTATCTTTCATTGGTAAATTTTCCTAATTTAACTATTTAGTTAAAATAGGAAGTAAAGAATAAAATTACAGTTATTTCTTCTTGTTAATAGATTTCTTTTAAGATTTATCTCTGAGCTTTTTGTTCATACTCATTAAGATAAAACCAAACAATTACAAATCAATAATACCTAGCACATATTTATTAAAATCAAATTCTTAATATCAATATGCAAATTAGTCTTCCTGTTCACACTGTAAACCGCTATTTTGTTGTATATATAAATACAATTGTATGTCATTAGTATGTAGATGTGGCCAACATTATTAATATTATAAAACAATTTTTATTAATAATTGAGGTTTAGATAAAAATAAAATTATGGAGAATGTGATGTAAATAACTAATGGAATTGTGACTTGAGTAGTAATATAGTTTCGGTTACAGACAAACAAACACACAATCTCCATTATAATAAGATATATAAATGTCTATAATATATATATATTGGTTTTAATGCGAAGCATGAGTGATGTGCAAAATAAATGAGAAACTGAGTTGGATATTATGTACAGAGTTCCATTATAGTTCGTTTCAATATTTCGAAAGAATTAGCTCTTTCTTTTACAAGGGTTTTTATTAGACTAACTCATCACATATACAAAACAAGCATACGGGACTCCACAATAACAACACATCTATTTATCTATCTTGCTCTCTCTCGCTCTCTCTCTCTCTCTCTCTCTCTCTCTATATATATATATATATATATATATATATATGTATATATATATATGAAGTGTTGTTATGGGTCCAATGGGAGAAAATTTAATATTCTATAAAAAAGGAGGTCTGCAAAATATATTGTTTTTTTCTCTAATTATCATTATTCTACATTTGCGACACGTGTTTCAGATCTTCTGGTATCTTTCTTCATGCATTAATTAACCATATTTCTTGTCGGAATAAATTTATGATAGACCAATGACGGTTTTTAAAGTTTTTCTTTATTTGAAAGTATATATATATATATATATATATATATATATATATATATTCAAAGAAAGAAAAACTTAACAAATCGTCATTTTGCTATTTTAAATTTATTTCGACCAGAAATCCAATATGAGTCATAAATATTATCTGATGAGACTCATTCTTTATGTAGTAGGCTATCTGATGAGACTTGGCTCTGGTCAAAATAAACTTATAATAGCCAAATGACGTTTGTTAAATTTTTCTTTCTTTTAAAGTATAAATATTGTTCTGCATATAATTAATTCATTATTTATCATACATTGAGCTCTCTTAGGGATTTATATATTTTTATCAATCCCTCCGACGAATAGGATGTGGCACAAGATCAATTTCTTAACCGGTGTTTAACTGGTTTCAATTCAGAGTTTTCCTTCTCCTAGACTGGTTGCCTAACCAAGGTTAAAGAGCCCAGTCTGCCCTACTATTTACACATATATGGAGGTATAATAGTTGAATTCACACCTTTCTGAAGAGTATTAATATTAAGTAAAATGCAAACAGCATCGTCCAAGATTTGAACTCGTCTCATCGTCTTCATTTTCTACGACAATTACCATTACATGTGCCTCCACGCACACATACACACACACACACACAGATATGTAGTATATATATATGTGTGTGTGTGTGTGTTAGTAGTCATTCATATACAGTCCTATATATATATATATATATATAGTCATTAACATACAGTCCTGTTTCGCTGTTGCATGTCTCATTAGTGTGGCTAGACAAAGAAGGCTGCTTCGGGGTAGGTTCGAAGCCCAGCCGAATTGTTATCAGTCAAGCATCTTACCACCGCTTCATCTATCTTTCTATCAATCAATCCATCCATCTCTCTCTCTCTCTCTCTCTCTCTCTCTCATATATATATATATATATATATATATATATATATATATATATATATAAATGTTTTGTTTATATTTATTTGCATTGGAACAATTTTGCTACCATTGTTTTCTTGCTCTGTAGCAGTCATCAGGCGACGTTGCCTGATGACTGCTACAGAGCAAGAAACCAATGGTAGCAAAATTGTTCCAATGCAAATAAATATAAACTAAAACATTTAGTCATCTATTTATCTATTAACCCTCTATCACAGATATTGAGCACTCTTCTAATAACACTGTACGTTGGATTACTACAGCTTCTTTAAGTATAATAGTGCCAACCATACAAATTTATATATATATATATATATATATATATATATATATATATATATATAAGCAAATTTGGCAATTATAGAATGTAGTTTGTTTTTTTTGTAATTTTTTGCCTTTTTTTTTCTGTGAATCAAGCAGCTGTTTTTTGACAGCTCCTATTCGTCAAAGACCCCTAATTTGAGCTCTTCTTAATCCTACATAGAATTTCTGACATATATGTTCGACTTATAGAAACGTCAACTATTGCTTCACCAACAGATGACGACACTCGTCTAGTTTCCCAACAAAACCGCCCCAAACATTTATATAAAGCCATTCAAGAGGTCTGACTATTATTGTCGGACCAATAGGACCAAATAAATCTCACCCACTCTCCTGTGGAACGGCAAAAAAAATACTCAATATAAATTGCAATGAATTATTAAAAACACAACAATATATAGAGTAATTGTGAGATGAGTCATTTATTGTTTCACTCCTTTGTAAATATTTTTTATACTGGCGTAAGCTGATAGTCTTTCACCGGATTCTGAGTGACAACAAGTCTCCTCGTGTTTCTAAGACTCTTCTGATTTTGCTGATATCAACATTATTATTGCTAGCAAAATAAAAAAAACGCCCTCTGTGCGACGTAAAATAAATATTGCCTGAGGGGATGGGAGCTGAAAATTTAATATCAGAGAGTTTGTATCATAAGTAAAGTAAAATCCTCAAATTTATCAAAGAGTAAAAAAATTAAATAACATTATTATTACTAGCAAAAAAAAAAAACGCCATCTGGGCGACGTAAAATAAATATTGCATGAGGGTATGGAAGTTGAAAATTTAATATCAGAGAGTTTGTATAATAAGTAAAGTAAAATCATCAAATTTATTAAAGGAGTAAAAAAATAAATGAATTTATTAAAGGAATAAAAAATCAAAAAATTGAAATGGAAACTTAGTTCTGATAACTTTAAATATATATTAAAATAAAACAAACTATATATAGATAGATAATACCAGGTAGGTATTTATTAAAACTTGTTAAAAAAAACCCAATGAGGACTGTCTAACATTGCATGCTCAAATTTTGAGTGTATTTATTCTATGTTATGACGAATTTTGGTAGTGTGACGTAAGCAGTGACGTAGTTTTTGTTACAGACAAAAACCGGAAGCGAATCTCTCCTTTCGAGTTTTTCTCATCAGCATTAGTTGTTGGTATTTCCCTGGATTCTGAGTTACAACAAGTGACAACAAGTCTCCTCGTGTCTCCAAGACTCTTCTGATCTTGCCGAACTCAACATTATCATTATTATTTTCACTCCTTTTGAGTTTTTCCCACCAGCATAATCTGATAGTCTTTCACTGAATTCTGAGTGACATGTTTCCTCGTGTCTCCAAGATTTTTCTGATCTTGCCGATCTCAACATTATTATTATTATTATTTTTATTATTATTATTATTATTATTATTATTATTATTATTATTATTATATTCATTTTCACTCCTTTTGAGTTTTTCACATCAGCGTTATATGATGCTATTTCACAGAAGTCTGAGAGACAACAAGTTTCCTCAGATCTCCAGCACTCTTCTGAGTATTCTAGTAATGCAGTAGTCTGGATGGTCTCAATTTTTTCTCTGATTTCCAGATCCTCCAGTCTTTTTTTCAAGTTTATTGGGACCGTTCCAAGAGCACCAATTACAATTGGTATCACTTCCACCCTTATTTTCCACAGCTTTTTCAATTCTCTGGCAAGGTCCAGGTATTTGTCCATATTTTCGTTTTCTTTTTTTTTTAGAGTTTTCCTTCTCCTAGACTGGTTACCTAGCCATAGTTAAAGATTCCAGTCTCCCCTGCTATTTATCCATAGCTGTAGGCAGAATTGGATTCATACCTTTCCCACAGGTATTAGCGCCAAGTGAAATGTCAACAGCTTCGTCGAGGAATTGAACTCTGGCCGACGAGTGTATTTCCTACGACTCTAACCATTAGACCACGCGCCTCCATAGATAGTTAACTAGCTTCATCCAGGATTTGAACCCGTGTCACCGTATCCTTTTCCTACGACGATAAACATTACACAATCTTGTAGCTGAATTCTAGAATCTGCAACTGTTTTAACCACAAGGTTCAATACAGGCCCTCGCCAACTCAGCGTATGAGTAGCACAGGGATCTGTGCGGTAAAGTGGAGAGCTGATGGCAGGTGTGGAACTCTACTTCAGACGCAAAAAACTATTTCCCTCGTCTAGCGCTAGTGGAAAGGGGATAGCATCCCTCGCTGCCTGGCTGATACCATCAATAGGCCACTCCATCGACTTTCTGGCGTGGTAACTATTATTAGCCAAAACCCCAGCCCACAATATTCAAAATCGTTTGGATATGACGTTAAGGTTGATAATATCCATATGTAGTGATGTAGTATACAGATGTCAAACATGAGTTAATGTCTCGAAATAGAAAGAGAAAGAAATAAGTGAAACAAAAATGGCTTCAAACATCAAAAGTTTCCGTGACAATGTTGTGCATCTTCCTCGTCTCCATATTACAAGCTGCATGCCATTATATAAAACCCAGATGTGCCTTGCTGATATCCCAAGGGACGTGACTAAGCTATCGACTATGAAGGGTCCGTTGTCTTTTGTTTTATAATATGGAGCCAGTTCGGCATCTGTTCCCATGTTTGTTCTTTTCATAACAAAAACAACAACAACAAAAGAAAAGAAAAGAAAAAAACAACTCTTTTATAGACAAGATGAAATCTGGCAAAAGGCCATATATTTGTGAGCACTTGGGGAGTATTGATATTGCTTTTAATTACCTAGGAAGCCAACAAACTGTGGTCAGCAAATTCGAAATGTATTGCCTTAAATGAAAGTTGTCTTTATCTCTCTCTCTCTCTCTCTCTCTCTCTCTCTCTCTCTATATATATATATATATATATATATATATATATATATATATACAGAGAGAGAGAGAGAGAGAGAGAGAGAGATAAAGACAACTTTCATTTATATATATATATATATATATATATATATATATGTGTGTGTCTGTGTGTGTGTGTGTGTTTTGTATGTATGTATGTGTGTGTGTGTGTGTGTGTGTGTGTAAGAAAGAAAAATGGAAGTGAATTCGACAGTTATGTTGAAAAATAAATGGAAAGAAAATGTTGCATGGATACAAATTATTTATTGAAATGCCGATATGTGTTTCGACCAAGTGTCTGTATTTATGCATTGTATCCTATTTAGTATTATTTTAAATACAAAATTTAATAAAATAATAACAATAGAGAAACATAAAATTTAAGCAAAAAAAAAGCGGTCTTCTTCAGGGCAGGATATTTTGAGATTTGAAAATAAAACTGTGAGAATACAGAGAAGTTGGATGTGTTTGAAAAAATAAACTTTTTTGAAAATTTAAGAGACGCTTTCGGTTTGAAAATATTTAGTTATAGTAAACATTTTATAAAATAAGTTTAAATATTTCGTACATTTTTAACCTGCATATAGATCTTGAAAAAGATGTATATACATGTACATGATAGATGTTGGGAAACTTTTTTGGTTGTCTTAGAAGCATGGAAGCCAGCAAAGTGCCACAGACCATGGGGTCAGGAACTTCAAAATGTATTGTCTTGAATGGAAGTTGTCTAAATCTCTGTCTGTCTATCTGCCTGTCTCTCTCTCTCTCTCTCTTCTCTCTCTCTCTCTCTCTCTATATATATATATATATATATATATATATGTGTGTGTGTGTGTTATGATAGATGTTGGGAAATTTTGGGTGGTCTTAGAAGTATGGACTCCATTATCAAGAGGAAGTTTTAACATATATTGAGACGTTAAACATCAAAATAAATTTATCTTTTCTGAAACACTTTGTTTTTCTAATTTCTATATATTGACGGATTAATTTCCATATTTTACACCTATATATATATATATATATATATATATATATATATATATATACTAGCGGGCCATTCCCAGATTCTTCGTTTGTTTTGAACTTATTTATATTCCACTTTTTATTGACTTGCTACACGACAGTATGAGAGTACGTAAATAAACACTGTGTTTATTTGATATGGCTTTTAGCCGACACACACACACACACACACACACACACACACACATATATATATATATATATATATATATATATATATAGGAGTAAAATTCCACTAACAAATAAGGACACACATTTAATTGTTTGCTTCTTTTATTGTTATATTTTGATATAATGGAATGACCCATCTTCCCCGTACCTCAACAGTGGTGATGGTTCTAGTCACTATTTAAGAACACACAGATTACTCTGTGCAAAACTCACTTGAAGTACTTAGACGACGGACTCTCCTCCTAATACTCACGTGACCTTACTATATAACATATTTTTAAGGGTAAAAAAAGAAAATAAATTCAACGAATAATTTACATCACTTAACAACAATTAAGAACTAAATTAAACTTTTTGTTATTCGTACAAAAAGTTTTTAGAAAAATAAAATTGCTTCAAAACACTCATGAGTCTAGGGTTACAATTTTAAAATAATATTCTAAATGAAAACAAAAGAAGCAAAATAATTTCTAAAATAAACGAATATTGCAATACGTAAATTCTTAGTGATTCTTTTTTTAAAGAAGGAAAGAAAGAAAGAAAAATAATAGTGAGAGAGGTGGAGTTAAATCAAGATTATTTTACTTTTTACATATATATATTTACCAACTCCTCCGCACGAGCTACGACACAAGATCAATTTCTTAAACGGAGTTCAACAGGTTTGAATTCAGAGTTTTCCTTCTCCTAGACTGGTTACCTAGCCATGGTTAAAGAACCCAGTCTGCCCTGCTATTTACCCATAGCTGGAGGGAGAGTAGGATTCATACCTTTCCCAAGGATATTAGCGCTAAGTGAAATACAATTACCACGTCCAGGATTTGAACTCGGGGCGACGAGTCCATTTTCCATGACTTTAACCATTACACCACGCGCTTACTTTTTACATATAGAACTATTTGCAATAGCTCTAAAGTAAACATATCAAATGTTGTAATAATTAAGTTATCATACTGTGGTATATCCACAGGTCCCCCAAGCTATTATCGTTATTATTAATTAGTTTTTCTTTCATCTTAAATTTACTTCGACAACCATGTCGTTTTTATGTTACGTCCATTAGGCAAGCAACAGGGTTCACAGGATGAAGGAAATCATTTGTGATCATATTACACACTATTTTGTTTAATTTATGGGGTTGGGCCAAGGTAGAATTTTTTCTTACTGCTTCATTAAAAGAAAAAAAACCTAATGAAATATCTTAAGCACATAAACGTACGAATTTCTGTGAATTTTTTTTTAGATGAGGCTTGATAATTAGTATTATTTGGATTATTCGGACTATTGTCCTCATCTTTATTGTTATCTGTACAACGTTTCTGTCGATATGCCCTCCGGTCTTCTTCAGATATTTCATGTCGAACTCGGTAACCTTCTCGAACTTGGACACCTTCCTTTCCAACTCCCGATTACGACAAGAAGGTTCCCGAGTTCGAAAAAAAGATTCCCAAGTTCGAAAAGGTTTCCGAGTCCGACATGAAATACCTGAAGAAGGTCGTAAAATCTGCTTGAATACTCAAAAGAGTCCTGCACAGCTGAGAAGACTTGCTGTCACACAGTCTCCCGTAAAAAAAGCACCATCTAAATCTGCCAAAAATAAATA
>CM042169.1:18064260-18099260 GCA_023376005.1 Doryteuthis pealeii
ATTTTATGTTATATTTTTTATTAATTGTATATGTATCAAGAGATAACTTGAGTTCAAAATCTGGACGAGGCTATTTGCATTACACAGCACAATTGTGTTAGTACTAGTAGGAGCTGTTGATATACCACAGTATGATAATCTAATTTTTCAACGTTATATAGTTCTTCCAGGCCGTTGTCGTGTCAGTGCTGCTGTATGGCTGCACCACCTTACCCTAACGAAGCGACTAGAGAATAAACTAGATGGGAGCTGCACAAGAATGCTGCGGGTGGTCCTGAACGAGACGTGGAAACAGCACTCCACGAGAAAGCAGCTGTACGGCCACCTGCCACATATCACCCAAACCATTCGAGTAAGACGGACAAGACACGCGAGACACTGCTAGAGAAACAAGGACGAACTCATAAGCGACGTTCCTCCCGTGGAAGCTAGCACATGGGCACGCCAGTGTGGGCCGACCAGCAAATAGGTACATTGATCAGCTCTGTGCAGATACAGGATGCTGCACAGAGGACCTTCCGAGAATGATGAGCGATAGGGACGGATGGAGAGAGATTTTCATGGATATCCGTGCCAACAGCGCGACAAGATGATGATGATGATGATATGTTTATTTAAGAGCTATTGCGAAATAGATCAATATGTAAAATGTATAATAATCTTGATTTAACTCTCTCTCTCTCTCTCTCTCTCTCTCTCTCTCTTTCCTCTCTCTTCCTCTCTCTGACTCTTTTTTTCTTTTATTTCTTTCTTTTCATCATCGATTGAAACAAATTAGCGATATTTTTTTCGCTTCCGCACGCTCAACCCCTCTCTCTCTATTTTTCAACTACTTTTTATTTCTTATTATATTTTTTATGTGTAGCATGTCCTTTCGTTCTTTATAATAAAAACGGAAGAGTCCATTATTTATCTATGGTGACGACACTCATAAGAAATAAGAATTCAACAGATAAGCGACACCAGATAATCTTGCATTTCATCTTGGACGATTGTGAGGGTTTCAATTTTAACCAGAGGGTGTTACAAGATGATAACGGATGGAAGATTTAGGAACAAGCGTATAGATAGCATTTATTCTTATAACAACAACAACAATAACAACAACAACAACAACAACAACAACTACTACTACTACTACTACTACTAAATAAATTAATACTTAGTTCAATTCTAAAGACAAGCAAATATATGCACCCTCCAGGTGCAAGTATTTAAGTATTAATGCAATAAAAGATTATATTAAATTAGAAAGGTTGGTTGGTTGGTTGGGTTTTACGGTATGTCAACCCCTTTGGTCATTTTATGCCGAATACTTCTATTGATAAAAAAATAAGTTTAAAGCTGACAAAGTTTTGAAATGAATTTCATTTTTAATGGATAATACAATTTTGTTTATAAACTCAAGTTTTCTATTTCACCCATAGATGGGACCCTAACAGGTACTACCACCACGGGTCAGAGTGGACCAGGGAGCAATGGTGATGAAGAGGTGAAATTAGAAAGGCTAATGAAGCTAAATAAGAATGCAGATAAAATGATTTGAAACAGTGAGGGGTATAATCGAAAAATAGACCAACTGAAACTTACTCTTCCATCACTCCCGTCTTTCATTGCTAAATTTTCCTAATTCAACTATTTAATTAAAATAGGAAGTAAAGAATAGAATTACTGTTATTTCTTCTTGTTAATGGATTTCTTTTAAGATTTATTCCCGAGAATTTTTCTTATGTTCATTAAGATAAAACAAAATAATAAGTAATCAATAATACACAGCATATATTTATTAAAATCAAAAAGTTTAATATCAATATGCAAATTAGCCTTCCCGTTCACACTGTAAACCGCTATTTTGTTGTATATATAAATACAACTGCATATTATTAGTATATAGCAATGCTTTTAAACTTTTTCTTTTACCCATGGACCCTATTTTACTCTGGTGGACCCTCCCATAGCCATTCGATGTTTTAAAATCCCATTGTAATTTTATAGTTAAATACATTTTGCTTGCCTGGGTCCCAAGAAATTTTATATGGTCCCCGGGGGCCATATGAACCCCGGGTGAGAACCACTGGTATATAGGTATGGTCAACAGTATTAATGTAAAACAATTTTATTAATAATTGAGGTTTAAATAAAAATAAAATCATGGAGAATGTGACGTAAATAACTAAGGGAATTGTGACTTGAGCAGTAATATAGTTTCGGTTACAGACAAAAAAATACACAATCTCCATTATATTAAGATTTATTATACAACTACACAAAAAAGCTCCCGGAGGTGCCGAATTGTGTATAGCATTACAAAAACCTAGATTTGCTCTTGAACTAAGAATTCTTTAAAATGATAATTTGCGAATCTATAAATGAATACACGTGCTCCTTATAAGTACGTCCATTATCATCTTGCAACCCCTTCTGGTTAAAATGAGACAGTCCAAATCGTCCAAGAGAGAGAGAGAGAGAGAGAGAGAGAGAGAGAGAGATTGAAGTAAGATCGAAAGAGACAGACAGACAGACAGACAGACAGAGACAGACTGACAGACAGAGAGATGTATATAGAGTGGGGTAGACAAACAGACAGAGATGCAGAGAGAGAGAGAGAGAGAGAGAGAGAGAGAGGAGGGGAGAGATAGTCAGACAGACGGGAGATGCAGAGAGAGGGGGTAGACAAGATGAAATGCAAAAATGTAATGCCTGATTATCAGATGTTGCTTATCCACAAAATTCTTATTTCTTATGACTGCCGTTGCCGCAGCTAAATTATCAACAATTCCGTTTTTATCATGACGAAAGAGAGGTAAAAAAAGGACATGCTACACAGAAAAATATAATAGGAAAGAGAGAAAGAAATAGAGTAGGGGAAATACATAGAGAGAGTGTGAGTGCGTAATAGTTTCAATCGAACATAATGAAAAGAAGGAAAGAAAGAAAAAAAAAAGGAATGAGAGAGAGTTAAATCAAGATTATTATACTTTTTACATATTGAACTATTTTGTTATAGCTCTTAAGTAAACATATCAAACGTTGTAATAATTAAATTATCATACTGTCATATTTCTTGTCGGACTCTGGAACCTTCTCGAACTCGTTATCTCTAGGCTACAGGTTCGATCCTAGTCAAGAGCGAAAGTAACATAGAATAATTAACACAGCTTAACACTTGTACCCAGTCATGGTTAATGGAATAACAGTCTAGCCCCGTGGATTGAATAAAGGGTTCGGTTCGAAGTTCTGTAAAGGCTCCCGATTACATGAAGGGTCCCGATTTCGAAGAGGGGGTTCGCAAGTTCGAGAAGGTTCCCGAGTCTAACGAGACATACCTGAAGAATTGAGTTTGAGTTTTGTTTAACGGCATATCAATCTATGTGGGTCATTTAATGCCAAAAAGGTTATTAAAAATTTCAGTATTTAAAGTAGTGGTATGGAGGAATTCGGTTATGTCTTTTTATATCTTGTTGAAAATGTTGCTTTTCCCGTTGGGCACATCGGCCGAAACGTTGCGTAGGTAACAATAAAGATGAGGACAATAGTCCGAATAATCAAAATAATACAAATTCTCAATCTAAAAAAATCAGAGAAATAAGATTATTATCATTATCATTATTATTAATTTTATTCACTTTTTTAAAAACAAAAACCAAAAAAAAAAACCCCAAAGAACAATATTCCTTCCCGCGCATGTCAGTGTCTGCGAATTAACTTTAGCTGGCAATTTATTTTAATGCCAGATTCTCAGTAAATATAAGGTGTCCTCTTTTCTCTTTCATTTCATCCCCCCCAGCCAATTTATCTTTTTTCTTTTTTCATTTGTAAATGAATGTGTTTTCTTAGACTTGATCATTTCCGATTTCTCTTTTTTTCTTGCATTTTTTGTTTCTTTAAAAAAAAATTATTTCCTTTTTCTAATGAATCCCTTTTTTCTTTCCTTTTAAAAAAAATTTTTTTTTTCCTGTAATGTCATTTTCAAGAAACAAAATAAAAATAAACAAAACAAAAACGCAAAAACAAAACAAAAAAACAAAAATAAACAAAAAGAAATAACGATTTGATATTAAAAAAAAAATGTCTGTGAGATTTTCTTCGAAGTCTGTGTCACGTAACATGCAACCACGTGAAGAAACAAGTGATATCAGATAAAGATGAGGATGCTAGTGCAAAATGATTATTTAATACTATCCGAGCTACCCGGCGATGCCCGGGATCTAAAAAGTTAACAGTAAATCTCTGTCTGTCTGTCTGTCTGTCTCTCTCTATATATATATATATATGGGAGTAAATATGGAAATAAATCCGACAATATCAAGAAATTTGAAAAACCAAGTGTTCCAAAAATGAGTTGAATTTATTCATCAACGCTTAAACGTTTCGGTTTCTTTAAACGTTCATCAGGATGTATTAAAGGGTGAAGAAATTGATGGATGTTTTATAGATGACAGGATTTTTTTATCTCCTGTCATCTATAAAACATCCATCAATTTCTTCACCCTTTAATACATCCTGATGAAGGTTTAAAGAAACCGAAACGTTTAAGCGTTGATGAATAAATTCATCTCATTTTTGGAACACTTGTTTTTTCAAATTTCTAAATATATATATATATATATATATATATATATATATATATATATATATAATAAGTCATCCACATACACGTGTTTCGGCATATCATGCCTCTTCAGTGTGGCTAGACACAACTATCCTTGGGTAGGGTTCGAACACAGACTGACCACTAAAATATCAACATGGACTCCTAATTTGGTATTTTTTTTTGTGTGGACCCCCAGTAATGTCACTTGGATCATAGGGATCCATGTAGAGCCGGGTTGAGAACCACTGTTCTACACTAATCCTAGAAAATATCTAGAAAATATCTAGACCGACCCACCCGCCTAGTTCCACTGTTAAAAAATCTCCGTTCATTGTGCAAGATTTGAAGTTGAAAATATAATTAGTTTATTAATATTATCAATATTACCCATTATATAATCAAATCGGAAAAGCTGCCTTAACTTTGGGAAGCTCACAGCAAGAGTGTGGGACAACAGCAACAACTACCTTCGCTGTCTTAGACGTATACTGGGCATCACCTGGAGGGACAGGATTACTAATACAGCAGTTCTAGAGAAAGCCCAACTCCCCAGCTTGTGTTCTCTACTGAGGCAACGTCGTCTCCGATGGCTGGGTCATGTACGTCGGGCGGATGATAGACGAATGCCAAAAGACATTCTTTATGCAGAGCTAACGTCTGGTAAAAGACAGATTGGTCGCTCCCAGCTGCAATTCAAGGATGTCTGCAAGAATGATCTCAGGTGCTTTGGCATTGCCCCTTCCACAATGGGAAAATTTGGCTCAGGAGCACCCTCATTGGCGGCAGAATCTCCGTAGAGGACTGTTCATGTCAGAAGTCACCCTGGCGCAACACCATGAAATTAAGAGGTCTAGAAGAAAGCAGCGACAACAAAGCACCGGAACATCAACATCTTCAGGGACAGCCTTCAAATGCGACATCCGTGGTCGAGAATGTTTTTCAAGCATCGGACTTCACAGTCCCAGGAGGCGCTGTAATTTCAGGCGCACAAAAACTTTATTATAGTCTTCGGAGACTGAAATGCCAATATAATAATCAAAAACGGTTGAATTCAATATAGCATTTATGTACACTAGTAAACAATTAATTGAAAAAAACAAACTGTAGAAATGTAATCCTCTGAAATAACAATTGTTCTAAAATAGAATTACTCTATGTACCACAAAAAAATCACCGTGGATCTCCAATTCGGTATTTTCTTATGTGGATCCCTGTAATATTAAAATGGGCCTAGGGATTCATGTGGACCCTATTTGAGAACCACTGTTCTCAGCTAAACCTAGAAAATATCTAGACCAGTGGTTCCCAACAATTTTAATACCATGCCCCACTTTTTTATCACAAATTTATTCATGTCCCCCACCTGTTTAGTATGATATAACAATATCAGTTTTGAAGAGGTATAACATAAAAATTGTATCTTTCAAATAAAACTAAAGCGTTTAACTTCAAATTTAATCAAAAAATAAATCCATTTTATAATGTGTATAATTGGTGGAGAGCAACAGATGAAGAACTGCAAAAGTTAAACGAGTAGAAGCACGCTTATAGCTGGTGCCAGATGCACGATAACATTAGTGGGTGAACACTTGCCTAGATTGCACAAGCTGTTGTGCTCAGCTAGGTTGTAATTACAATTTTACCCTATAAATTTATAATTTTTACCCATTTAGAGTAAATTTTAAAAAAGTTGATATGATATTTTTCATATTGCCCCCTTATTATTATTGAATTGGTCCCCCAGTGGGGCGTAGGCCCCACGTTGGGAATCGCTGATCTAGACCTATCCTCAATACTTGAGGCAATAAACATGAATAAAAATGAGGGAAAAACATCTTCAGTGGTTCATTGTGTAGTGTAAGATTTGAAGTTGACCCAGTATCAAATATATTCCAAACATGGAAGAGTTTTTGCTTTGGGTATTGTTCAACGTTATTGAATAGCAAATGTAGATTTATTATGTGCAGGTGCCTAGACAAACATTCTTCGAATGTTGGAGAAATAACAAGGAACAAACTCCTGCTTTTCTGGTTTTAGGTTATTTGAGAAAGACAGACTGGGTGGGCAAATATTGTTTGACGCCGCTTATCGGGCTACACCGTTGAACAAACCATCTCCAGTTTTATTTAGAGTGCAAGCAACGTTGATAAACAAGAAGGTAAGGAATGTACTTATCACAAATCCAGGGGGAGAGAGAGAGAGAGAGAGAGAGAGAGTGGGATACAGAGGGAGACAGACAGACAGAGAGAAAGAGATGCATAGAGACAGGGGGGTAGACCGACAGAGAGAGAGAGAGTGAGAGAGAGAGAGAGAGAGGGAGAGAGAGAGAGAGATGGGCAGATCGAAAGAGAGAGAGGAAAAACGTTGATAAACAAGAAGGTAAGGAATGTACTTATCACACATCCAGGGAGAGAGAGAGAGAGAGGAGAGAGAGGAGAGAGAGAAGAAGAGAAAGAGAGAGGCAGTGATGGAGAGACATAGGGAGACAGACAGACAGACAGACAAAGAGATGCATAGAGAGAGAGAGAGAGAGAGAGAGAGAGAAAGAGAGAGAGTGAGAGATGGACAGATCGAAAGAGAGAGAGAGAGAGAGAGAGACATAGACAGACTGACAGGCAGAGAGATGTACATAGAGTGGGGTAGACAGACAGACAGAGATGCAGAGAGAGAGAGAGGGGGGAGAGACAGTCAGACAGACGGGAGATGCATAGCGGGGGAGTAGACAGAGAGAGAGAGAGAGAGAGAGAGAGGGAGAGAGAGAGGGAGAGAGAGAGAACAGCTTTTTTTTCAATATTGTTCTTGTTATAGGGATTTGTGGACAGACAGAGACAGAGAGATACGGCAGACCCACACAGACAGAGGAAAAAGAGAGAGAGAGACAGAGAGACATACAAACACAGACAGAGATAGATAAAGAGAAAGATAGAGAAAGATATATATAGCGACGGAGACAGAGATTGAGACAGAGACAGACATAGAGTGATATATATATATATATATATATATATATATATATACAGACAGAGAGAAAGAGAGAAAGACAGAGAAAGAGAGACACGCAAACACACTCATACACATACAAAGAGAGAGAGAGAGAGAGAGGGAGGGAGAGGAGAGACAGACAGACAGACAGACACAGAGAGGGAGAGAGAGACAGACAGACAGAGACAGAAAAGAGAGAGAGAGAGATAGAGATATAGAGAGAGAGAGACAGACAGACAGACAGAGAGAGAGAGAGAGGAGAGAGAGAGAGAGAGAGAGAGAGAGGGAGAGAGAGAGAGAGAGAGAGAGAGAGAGAAGCAAGTGATAAGAAAACAAGAACACATTGTAATATCCAGAAAGAGATATTTATTTATTATCAGTTTCAGAAGCGGTTTGGTTGTCGTTCCATCTTTAACTAAAACCCCACCAGATGGCAGCACATTTTCCCAGTCTCGACGCTGCACAATTATCTACCCTCTCCCTCTCCCCCCTCTCCCCAGTTTTGATAGGCAGGCAGTGGCGATCCAGCATTAAGCGAGTGAGTTGGCTTTGACCCCCCGGAACGGGTAGAACTCTCCCTTTCCGTCGTTACGGGTCCGTCAGTCCGTTCACTACACCCTTCCATCACCGCTGCCACGATCCCCACCCCCTGCGTCATTCTGACAGACGTGCGTCCCGTCCTGACCAAAAACTCTGGCTACCATCACTGATACACGATCTACAGAGCATGTAAGCCGTTTATTCACAAGCGCCAGCGTTCAAATAACAGGAGAAGGACAATAGACGAGGGGTGGGGTGGGGGTGAGGTATCGAGATGACGGGACGGTTTTTCCCGCCACTCGCTTACCGTTTCCCGCATTTTTTGTCGTCCATGAATCTTGTCAGAGTTGTTCATAGATGATGTTGACTTGCGTTTTGCGTTTTGCGTGCGCATGTTTGTGTCGAGTGTTTCTCTACCCTTCCTGCTGCCATTACGGGACAAGAGAAAACGAAAATCGCGATAAGAACGACCATTCACATTTCACATTTCACATCGGCCATCGTAGTTATTAGCCATGATGAGACTGGTAATATCAGTTTTGAGACCGGTAGGTGAGAGAGAGGGAGAGAGAGAGGGGAGAGAGGGGGAAGGAGAGAGAGAGAGACAGAGCGATTCAGAGAGAGAGAGAGAGAGAGAGAGAGAGAGTGAGAAAGAGAGAGAGTGAGAGAATGGACAGACCGAAAGAGACAGACAGACAGACAGAGAGATGCCGAAAGAGAGAGAGATAGAGAGTGAGAAAGAGAGAGAGTGAGAGAAATGGACAGACCGAAAGAGACAGACAGACAGACAGAGAGATGCCGAAAGAGAGAGAGATATAGAGGGGTAGATTGACAGGCCGAAAGAGAGAGAGAGAGAGAGAGAGAGAGAGAGAGAGAGAGATGCCGGGTGAGTGAGAGATAGAGAGAGAGAGAGTGAGAGAGATGGACAGACCGAAAGAGACAGACAGACAGACAGACAGACAAACAGACAGAGAGATGCCGAAAGAGAGAGAATAGAGAGGGGGGATGGACAGGCCGAAAGAGAGAGAGAGACAGAGACAGAGACAGAGACAGACAGAGAGAGAGATGCCGAGAGAGAGAGAGAGAGACAGACAGACATACAAACAGAAACGGACAGATAGACAGACAAAAACAATCACAGACAGATAAAGAAAAGAGAAAGAGAGAAAGAGAGAGAGAGACAGAGACAGAGACAGAGACAGAGAGAGAGAGAGGAGAGAAGAGGGGGGGTGGGTGGGTGGGTACGGACTGACCGATAGAGATAGATAGATAGACAGACAGATAAAGAAAGAGAAAGAGATAGAGGGAGAGAAAAACACAGACAGACAGATGCAGAGAGAGAGGGAGAGAGAGATAGACAGACAGACAGACAGATAAAGAGAGAGAAAGAGATAGAGAAAGAGATATGTGGGGTGGTAGGGTATTTTTTTCTGAGCATGCGTACTGAAACATCCTTGCTGCAATCTCCTCTTGGGGCATTTAATAACCATCATGGCGTGCCTTAACATTATACGCCTTTGACTTTCCCCTGCGTCCCAAATGTACAAAACTTCGCTATGATTGATTGCTATGATTCAACTAGGACAATGATTTTCTTCCCTGACGTTTTTGAAAAAAAATGTCCCCTCACCCCCCAATCCCACAACAATGAGAAAGAAAAATGAAAGGATCTGCTCATAAAAATGCCAAAAACACACAATGGATAAACAAACTGCTGGAAGAAAAAAATATCTTTGTGAAAAATAAATAAATAAATAAATGAATAAATATATAAAATATTTTAAAAAAATAACGTAAATAAATAAATGATAAATTCAATAGAGAGTCTTAAACAACGGTGTTTTTTTTTTGTTTTTGTTGATAGTTTCATGATTTATATACTCATCTAATAATTTTTCAGGTTTGCTTTTTGTAAGTGAGCATTTGGGATATCAGCTTCTAAATTAGAGGCATGTAAATTTAATTGCTCTTTTGACAAGACCACAAAACCATATTAGTTATTTAAACCTTTATTTACTTAACTAAACATATTCATCTAACTAACATAGCGCGCGTATGCAGTGAGCTCCAGCTAAGGCCTTATCTGCCTGACGTCCAAGCTGAAACTTAGAGCCAACCAGGTCCCACGTGACTTCACGTATCTCCCGGGCTTTCTGTAATATTCCATGGAAAGTCCCGCCCGTGATACGAAAAGGGGCCATCCCCTCAGAAATACAGGGGGTTGACAATAATCTATGCATAGATTATGTAACAAAGTGAAGGTAGGTAAATTTAATTGTTTTTTTAACAAGACTGTAGAAACATCCTCATGGGTTATTTAATACTGAAATTTGATTCTTTCTAAATGTTTCATTATATTCATAACTATTTTTATTTTTAAAAATCCATTGTAATATTTTTTTTATTGCATTTTTTATCTGTATAAATAATCATTTGTTTGTATGTGGTTATATGATATCAAGTATTTCTATCGGATACAAATGATTTAAACACAACTATATGTTTTCAATTAACTATCAATATATTAATACTCATGTTCCTAAATTGTATGGTCGTTACGATCTTGCAACACCCTTTGGTTATAAATGAAACGGTCCAATTCATCCAAGATTAAATGCAAAAAATGTAAATCCTGATTATCTGGTGTTGCTTATCTGCCAAATTAAAACCAACTCTGGGATATCCAAAGGTTTTCTGTTCCTTCATTCGTTGCACAATTGCTTTATTGTAGGGTGTTGTTTCCACGATTTGTCTAATATCGCACGGATTATTCTTGTACAGCTCCCATCTTATTCTCTATGAGATTAGTTGAAGTTAAAGTGCTACAGCCATACAGTAGCAGAAATACAACTACGGCTTGTTCTCTAGGCGCTTCGTTAGGGTCCAGATGGTGCAGCCATACAGTAGCATTCATACAACTAAGGCTTAAACAACGGTGTTTTTTGTTGTTGTTTTTGTTGATTGTTCCATAATTTATATACTCATCTAATAATTTTTCAGGTTTGCTTTTTGTAAGTGAGCATTTGGGATATCAGCTTCTAAACTAGAGGCATGTAAATTTAATTACTCTTTTGACAAGACTGTGGAAAGTTAAATTTACTGTTTCTCTGAATGTTTGAGATGAGGCTTGAAGATTAGTATTATCTGCGTTATTCGGACTATTTTCCCCATCTTCATTGTTATTTGTACAACGTTTCGGCCGATATGCCCTCCGGCCTTCTTCGGGTATTTCTTGTCGGACTCGGGAACCTTCACGGACTAGGGAACCTTCTTTTCG
Source organism: Doryteuthis pealeii (assembly GCA_023376005.1). Taxonomy (NCBI): domain Eukaryota; kingdom Metazoa; phylum Mollusca; class Cephalopoda; order Myopsida; family Loliginidae; genus Doryteuthis; species Doryteuthis pealeii. Next base: position 18,075,654 of record CM042169.1, read on the forward strand.
AACTCGGGAACTTTCTTGTCGTATTCGGGAGTCATCACGGAACTTTGAACCTAACCCTTTATTTATTCCACGGGGGTATCATGTTCTCATTCCGCTAACCATAGCTGGGGTAGGAGTTGTGTTAATTAATTATTTTTCTAACTGCTTTCACTCTGGATTAAACTCGGGTTTCAGAGATAACTGTCACTTAGAATTGTCTTAATCTAACTAACCTTATCCACTCGGTCAAGTGTCCAATAGTCCGAATAACGCAGATAATACTTAAATTTGCTGGTTTATAAAACCAACCCTCAAATATCCAAAGATGACATGTTCCTTCATTGTTCTTTTCTGTCGGTGGCTGAGGGTCTTCATTAGTATTATTTGTATTATTCGGACTATTGTCCGAATAATACAAATAATAAAAATTATCAAGCCTCATCACAAAAATTCAGAGAAAGAGGGTATTCTTGTTCTGAGTAGGTTTCAGCTCTGGAGGTCTGGGGAATGTGGAGCCCCCTCCCCCCGCTTCATTACCATTGCTCTCAGGTTCATCCTGACCGGAAGTAGAAGTACGTGTTAGGGGTCCCATCAATGGGTTCCATAAAAAGCTTCTAAAGGGAAAGTAAGTAAATTTAATTGGTCTTTTGATAAGACTGTGGAAGGTTAAAATTGCTGGTTTATAAAACCAACTCTGGGATATCCAAAGGTGATCTGTTCCTCAATCAATTTTTGTTCAGTTTGTAACAGTCTTTCTTGAGATGATTGTTCAATTTGTAACTGTCTTTTCTGTAGCTCAATTTGCTGCTGTTCTGTTTGCAATTGTCTTTCCTGGAAAGTCTTTTGTAGCTCAATTTGCTGCTGTTGCTGGATTTTAATTATTTCTAACATTTGTGCTTTAAAATCCTCCATGTCAAGTAATATGTAGAATGAAACGAACCAAAAAAATTTGTAGGGTGTTTGTAGGGTTTTGTTTCCACGATTTATTTAATATCGCACGGATTATTCTTGTACAGCTCCCATCTTATTCTCTATGAGATTAGTTAAAGTTAAAGTGCTACAGCCATACAGTAGCAGAAATACAACTACGGCTTGGAAGAATTGTCCCTTTAACTTGTCAGTGAGATCGGATTTCCATATTACTGATAGTGTCTATGGCAGGCCATACCTTCTCTATACGTGTATTAACATCGCTTTCTGAGGATGAGATATTACAACCAAAGTACATGAATTAAAGGTGCAAAGCAGAAAATCTCAGGCAGTAAAGCGCTGCGAAATTATCTGGATCTTCCTGAGAACTAAAAGAAAAAGTACGTGGAAGAATGAATATGATACACTCTATCCCAATATCAAAAGTTTATACAAAGTATAACAGTGGCGATCAAAATTTAATTACCGGACTTTTATGCTAAAAAGGGGGTGGACCCCGTTAGAAAAAAATGTGATATTATAAAGAGTATCCGGTATCGCTAAAGGGGGTGAGGGTCATTCCTAAAATGAAGTAACCAAGCCAGTACCCGGTATCATTAGTAATTTTGTAATTTAACCATTGTAGTTCTTTTAGACATTAACAAAATAGAATTATTCTAATTAATTATTATTCTTTTGGTTTGGTTTGTTTTGTTTTACGGCATATCAACCTCAGTGGGTCATTTAATGCCGATAAAGTTTTGAAATAAATCAATTCTTAATGGATAATACAATTTTTTTATAAATGCATTTTTCTATTTAACCCATAGATGGGACCTAACAGGTACTACCACTCCGGTCAGAGTGGACCAGGGGAGGCATGGTGATGAAGAGATGCTCCACATTTCCTTATTATTACTATTATAATATTAGTAATATCATTACTGAGCTTAATGATAAAGCATGGCTTTTTTTCCACACGGAATATTTTTCTTTACTCACCGTTTCCACAACACACAAATAATTTGTCTCTTAGTAGATTGAAACTGAAATAAAATGACTACCGCTGAAAGTTTAGGATAACACAGATTACTAATATATAGTGATGCCTGATTATTAAGGATTCTTACTAAATGACAATAAGACGGGTAGAGTTACATTCTAATGTCGTTACTCTGATATTTTTGGATGACCCAAGAACCCTGAGTCGTGTGCCCCGGTATCAAATTTCCTTACACTTTTCTTAAATAATAGATTAGCTGTGTCTATTATTTTGAAAGCGTAGAATTTGAAAGTGAAATAGAAATTGTGCTGAGAGTCATTATGTCCAATGGGTTTGACTGACAGGCGATAACCCTGAGGTCAGTTTTGATAGTTTAGCTGGGAAAGGATGATTTTCGGCCTGTGATCAGACCACAATAGAAAAGTTAGAAAAATAGTTTTTGAATTTAATCAGTTAGTTCTGAGATGTAAAGGCGTACATGTGTTGTTTATTTTGCCCCCAAGGGCGACAGCTCCCCGAATCAAGTCGGGTTATGTAAAATATGTCTTTGCTAAGTGTGCAAAATGTGTTGCAGTACGGTAGAGGTTATTTACCACGTACCCCATGTGTACGGGTTAGGCACAAGGCCCCTATTAATGTGGGACCACCCACGAACCGAGAGCTAATGGTGTGGTGGGTGCAAAAAATGCGTTGATCCCGTCGGCATTTCCCCTCAAGGGGGCGCCTCAGGCACCGGGCAATAAACCCAGCGCTGCTCCTTTAAATCGAGAGGGCATGTGTTGCCTGTGGGGATGGCCCCGAGATCAACGATATTAATTTACTCTGTAGGTTCCACAATAGTTGCCGGGGGCCTAATGTCGGTATCAGCCAAACAGCGAGTGAGCCTATCCCCTTTTCACTAGCATTAGACCAAGGAGGTTATTTTAGCGGCTGAGATGGAGCGCCACACCTTCCATCATCTCCTCACTTTACCGCACCGATCCCTGTGCTACTCATACGCTGAGTTGGCGAGGGTCGGTATCGAACCAGTAACCTTGTGATTCCTAGCCGAACGCTCTACCGACTGAGCTAAACCGGAGTAGAATAAGAAAAGGTAAACAAAGACTACTGATTCTAGAAGTTTTACTCATCAGACATAAAAAATCAAAACCTTAATGAAATAAACTTTAAACCTAGCACTAAGAAAGTAAAGTCGTCGGGTGGCCTAAAGTCGGTATGGGACAACAAGCGAGGGATGTCCTATCCTTTCACTAAGCATAGACCAAAGGAGATTGTTTTGGCGTCCTGAGGTGGAGCACCACACATACCCGTCAGCCCCCACTTTAACGCACAGATCCCTGTGCTACGTATACAGACTGAGTTGGCGAGCGGCCGGTATCGAAACCTCGGAAGCTTGTAGTTCCTAGTCCAATGCCTCTACCGACTGAAGCTAAAACACGGCCCTTACACTTAAATGCCTTTAACCTTTGGCCACGCAATTACAAAAAACCACATTAAATAATAATAATAATAATAATAAAATAATAATAATAAAATATATAAAAAAACTAAAACATAACACTAATACAAATAGAACACCAGTATAATGGAACAATTCTAACTGTTTGTAATTGTTTTTACAATTCCCCCGACGATGGCGCCCTGAAGGAACTGAAAGTACTTGGGGAACAAATAAATTATGCAAAATACATCAGCCCCTTCCATCCCTGATATTATATTGGAGTCTCATTCGGCTGACCAATATGTAAGGACTATGAACAAAATTTGCAGGATCATAAAAATGTCTGCTCATGTTCAACCATTATATATATATATATATATATATATATAGATATACCTAATATAATATTAATATATATATATATATATGTGTGTGTGTGGTGTTGTGTGTGTGTGTGTTGCGTGTGTGTGTTGTGTGTGTGTGTCGTTGTGTGTGTTTCTACTAAGACTGTGTCTGTGCCTGTGTATTTAATAGGCATAATACTAACTCCCATCGCCCTCCATTGGCTATATTATTATATTTAATATATAATGTATATATATATATTTTATATATTATTATATTTAAATTTTTTACTGATAGGCACTACAACGCTCATCTAAGTAATGCCTTGCCATAAAATTCTCGATAACTTTTTTCCTTATAGACTACAATGAAGAAAACAAAGTATCGAATTTTATGCGATAGTCATCGCGTCTGTAAGCTGCCTTCAAAGTAAAGGAAAACTCTTCACATATAATCTATTCTTATTTACTATACAGCAACGTCTCTATAAAACTCAAAACATTAGAGGCGAAATTCCGAATTATAGTATGTATATATACCATATATACAATACTACCCCTGTGCACGAGCAGGATGTTGACAAAAGGTCAATTTATTTATCAATATTTCAACCAGGTTTGAATTCAGAGTTTGCTTTCTCCTAGCCGTGTGGCCAGCCTGGGCACTACTATTTACCCATAGCTGGGAGGTAGAGTAGGATTCATAATACCTTTTCGCTAATTGGTATAGTGCTAAGTAAAATGCCAATTTCCACGCCCAGGATCGAACACGTGGCGACAGTCCTATTTCCCAAGAATCTAATCATTACAACCACCAGCGCTCCTACACAGAGGAAATTATGGGTAAAATAGTAGGGCTGAATTGGGTCTTTAACCTTGGCTAGTTAAAACAAGTCCTAGAAATTGGAAACTCCGCTTATGAGTTGAACTTGTGTCACATCCTATTCATGTGGAGGGTTGGTAGACACACACACACACACACACAACATATATATATAAGTAATATATTATATATATATTATAATATATAATATTTATTAAAATTTTTACTTGAAGGCACTTACAACCATGTATCGCATAAATATTCGATACCTTTCTGATAGTATAAATGAAACTTGACAAAGTGTTAATCACCAGCAAAGGATGGCTCGAATGTGTAAATACCGTACAGACTGTTAACGACTTTATTAAGTTCTCAATCAAGCGGTATATACTACTAACGATTTCCCTCCGACAGAAAATCGAAACGTTGTAAGTGCCATTCAAGTAAACATTTAATATATACTTTATTCAGCAACGTTTCTAAAAATAAACAAACATCCAAAAATCTTATATATATATATATATATAATATATATATATATATATATATATATATATATATAACAATCTCCAGCCCTAAATTGAACATCACTTGTGTTATATTTCCAATAAAGCTTCAAAATAAAGCTATTAATACGTTCGTTTTTTATAGTGATGAAAGATCAAAATGATAACAGGATTAATAATGTGGTTGAGCGGCAACAAAACATAAACAAGGGAGAAATAATAACACCAGTGTGTCCTTTTGGATATGCTCTACAACTCTTTGCACAACTACGCGCCTGGCACAGAATATCATTGAGGTAACTCACCACCGACGACTGAAATTAAAGGTAATCAATTCTACTGCATAGCTAAACGGACTTTGAGCGCGCTCGAGCTTCGAATTTTCAATTTCCTATGCTTGGGTATTTCTCTATAATTCAGCATATGTGGTCTTTTTGTCTTTAAATCTTATAAAGCCAAATATTTTTTTTGTTCTAGTAAACACTGAGAGACATGAAGCAAATTAACAAATCTGAAATTGAACCAATGACTCCTAAGGATTATGACTACACTATATATTCTGAATCTGTATGCTTCCTGTATGGTCTGTCTATCATTGATGTAACTGTCTTCGATTATTTTGTATTTATCTAAATATAATTCGTTTAATATGTGCGTCTAATGAGACAATAATCCAACAAAGAATCGTCATGGCTAGAAGAAAAACATCTAATCACTGTCTTAGGTTAATCAAGTTTTAAACATCCGCCTTCACAATATATAAGAACAATTTTATTGAGAAAATAAAGTCGAAGTGCAATAATACTAACATGCTTTATATTGCAATAATTCATATTTCTTCATCTAATTTCTTGTTATAGGTTCATTTGTGTATAATATTTATTGAGTTCTGCGATTATTAGTTGAACATGCGTTTTGAGAATAAGATTGGTGTCTATTCTTAAGGAACCTTTCGAAACTTCGAGTAATTTTGGAATCGCGACCTCTTATTGACAATTGTGAGCTTATAGCAAAGTGAAATGTGTTGTGCAAATTCGTTTAAGGAAAATAGATTGTGGTTCGGCTTGTTTGTTTTAACGGAAAATCAATAAACTATGGGTTATCTAAATACTGGTAATAATAACCTTGGGTATAGGTGGAATATAATATACATATAATAATTATATCATACCGTTGAAATCTCAATATATTGTGAGCTTTAGAAGTGAAATGTGTTGTGCAAAATTTTTTCTAAGAAAAATAATGATTTGTGGTTCGGTGGGCAGAGAATGTGTTTGAGAAACGCGAAAATCAACTTAACTAGTGATATCTACACTGCTGTATTCTTATTAGGTAGTAATATATCCAAATTATTTAATTATTCGTATAAAATCACTTAATATAATATTCAAATCATACACGTTGAGTAAAATCTCAATCTATTGAAAAGTTGTATAATAGTTGTAAGATGTTGGTTGAAGTACAAATAATTATTGAATTCGAAGACTTTGGTTATATTTAACTTGAAAATCAACCCTGTCTCACTTGGAGTTTATTCTAACTTCTCTGAATTTTAAATAATAAAATAGCCATTATATATTAATAGAAAGAGACTGCATGTCTGTTCCTCATTGTATCATGTAACGAAACTTCAGTATCCACTCTCAAGTCACAATTCCCTTTTTTATTTACGTTACATTCACCAATGATTTTCATTCCTTATTTAAAACTCAATTATTATTAAAAATTGTGTTTACATAATTAATACCGTCTGGCCTTATCTAATAATATCATGCATTGGTATTTATATATACAATAAAATAGCAGTTTTATAAGTGTTGAACGGGAAGGCTAATTTGCCATATTGAAATATTAAAAAATGATTTTAATAAAATATGTGCTTGGTATTATTGATTTTTAAATTATTTGGTTGTTATCATAATGAATAGTGAGCAAAATCCGGTGTTAAAACTTAAAAGAAATTTCTTTTAACAAGGAGAAAATACTTTTATTCTTTACTTCTATTCTAACTACATTGTTAAACTTTAAAGGAAAACAAATTCGTATCTCAAATGAAGCATGAGCAAAAATCTCCGAGAATAAAGTACCAAAAGAAATCCATTAATAAGAACGAAAAGAAACTGTAAAACCATTTTATTCTTTACTACTCCTATTTTAAATAAATAGTTAATATTAAGGAAAATCTAGCAATGAAAGACCGGGAGTGGATGGACCTGAGTCAAGTTTCAGTTGTTGTAACTCTTGATCATTCCACCAAAATATTTATTTGGCATATCTTTTTAGTTTCATTAGCTTTCCCAATTCAATATACACCTTTTATTAAACATTTAAACTTAAATAGCATGCACTCGAAGGGTGCAGGTATTTGCTTTAGTACGATATTAACGGAATAACATTTGGTAAAAATAGCGATAATTTCTTTTAAACAGAAAGATGGTGATGAATCTACACAATTGGTATAGATGAGAAACAAAGGTAATATACCAAAGGAAAGAAAAGTCAGAAATATGGGATCAGTGGTGGAAGTGAAAATTATTCTTGTAATCAAAATCAGATCCCTAAAAAAGAACTGACAGCTCTTTACTATTACAAGAGGAGCGTTTCATAATGGATACCTCACAAACTTTAATAGAAAAAAAACTGTCTAGTTTAATTATTCACACACAGACGCATACACGTCCCTGCAGATAAACATATATATATTCATATTAGATAATAGCATAACACACAGCACTTACAACTAACGCACAAATACACATAGCAACAATATCACACACACACCAGGATTAGCAAACCTCACCACCTCAGATCAAGTTTAACATCTAAGTTCATAAAGGAGCACAAACTGTATCACACGCACACACACCAGAATAACACGACAATAAGTAAGGAATTTACACCACACACACAATATATATAATACCTATATATATAATCTTTATTTATTAAGGGTACATATATAATTGCGTAAGTGTAGCTTGTTGAGTATGCATGCGTGTAAGTGTGTATAATTATTGTGATTATCTATATGATGTTTTTATATACTAGTCTCATGGAATAAAGTGTAATAGTTACTCTTATAATATACCATAAATAATAATAACAGGATGCCTGGATTTTAGTGTCCCATGATGATAGCAAATAACACATCACTAATCTTACACACACACAATCTTATTATAAAATGGGAGATTAGGTGTGCTTCCTGTCTGTAACCCCAAGGACACACACTATACTAGACACACACAAACATCAAACACCACAACATATTCACAACTCATATATACTATTATAATATTGTTATAATTTATAGTCACATTCTCTATGCGTTGTGGGTTGTGGTAGTAGTGTTGTTATTCAAGTGTGTATATTTATATACATTATATACTATACCTATATATGTTTCTCCTTGTATATGCATATATAGATGATACATAGCACACACACTTAGCAGCAACATACAGCAAGCTCACACACAGAAACACACACGTATATATATGCATATGTGAGTGTATCTGTATCTCTATTCTCTATTTATAACTTCATGTATATTAAGGTCTATATATTTAATATATAAAATTTAGCAGATAGGAGATATATTATACCCATATATATATATAATATTTAATTATATAATTAATAAATCTATAGTTTAAATTATACATATATATAAATAATTATCTTGGAATAGATAGAATTGAGATAATCACAATACCTACACACACACACACAACGAAATGCAACACATCAAACAGATTACATGAGTACTGTCACACACACAACAGCATCATACGCATGCCATAAGTATATATGATTAATATCGAATATATATAAATATATATATATATATAATATAAAACGATAGAAATATAATGATAATAACATAACTCACACACGACCCTACACACGCATCACATCATCACCCCTCTACAAATAGCATAGCGAGCTTGCACACACACCATCGGAGAAGTGCCTAAATTTTGGGCCAATAGCAGCACTACGCATGATATATATGTATAATAGTAATTTTGAAATAATAATTTTGGGATTTTAATAAATTTTAGCTTAGTTATAAAGTTATATTAATTGGATATTGTTATTGATGAAAAATTCTCGTATTTTGTGTTCTTTGATTCTTGTATTATCTTTAATGATATTATGTATAATTGATACGTAAATAAATATGTCATATTGGAAATGTATAGCATTTTTAGAGTAGCGCTATTCATAAAGATAATACATTTATGATTATGTTGTTTATGAAAAAAAATATATTATCGATAAAGAATATAATTTGCTATTACCTAAAAAAAGATGTAATTTAAATACGCGTGTCTCTTGCTTACAGAACATAAATCCTTAAGTGATGAAATCCAAATAGTGTAGGATAAAATTCTTAGTTGTGATAAACAGATTATTGAAAAAGTATATATATATATAATAGATCTTTATTGATAAACAATGAAACTGTTTTTTTTTTAAATAAATACAATGTACATTGAACTTACGGAGTCTAATTCGTTGCCACTTGTACGTTATTTTTCGTTTATCAAATAATTTTCTCATTTGAAAATAAATGAAATGCTATATCCGTCCCAAGCCACTCACGCAAAACATATTAATTTTTTGTTGGTTGGTTGGTGGTATGAAATTTAATGGCATGCAAAGCCTTGGTCTTAATTTATACCGAAGACGTTTTTGTTTTATTCATTCTTGTTGGGTATTCAATTGTTCTAAATCAATTTTAAAAAAAAATTATTCTTTATGCTATTTAACTCATAGGATGGGAACCGTAAAGTTACTAACCCTTCCGGGTCATGGGTGGACCTGGGAGTAAATAGGCGATGAAAGGCGGTACTCCACACTCTCCAGAGCTCCCAAAATTGAACCATCACTACCAGATGCAATTAAGCGTCGTACACAAGACCTTGTCAGAGAGACATAGATAGATAGATAGATAGAATAGATAGAAAGAAAGTGAACAGTTTGGGATAGATAGATAATGAACAGAATAAAGATAGAAAGTGAACAGGATCGAGATAGATAGAATAGATAGATAGATAGATAAGAATAGATGCTGGGATAGATAGAAAAGGAACAGTTGAGATAAGATAGATAGATGATAGATAGATAGTAATAGATAGATACCCCTGGATGGTACTACTAACAGGTACGGCAATTCGTAACTCAATTCTTCGTTTATCAAAATCAAATTTTCCCATTGAAATAAACTGAAAAATGCAATTAATCCGTCCCAAAGCCACTCAACCAAAGACCAACACCCAATTTTTCGTGTTTGGGTTTGGTTGGATTGTATTTAAACGGCATGCAAAGACTGGGGTTAATTTTAAATGGACGAAGATCATATAAGATTTATTCATGTCTCTGTTGAGTATCTTAAAACGTTTAAAAGATTTTTGTTTATCATTTAACCATAGATGTACGACCCTAAACATGTACTACCAATCGCGGGTCAGAGTGGACCTAGGAGTAAATGGTGATAAAGGGTACTCCACATTCCCGGCATATCTCCAAAATTGTAAACTTCAAACCATTAAAAATAAGTTTATGTGTTTTTTGGCGATGTGGCTACGGATTATTGGCATTTCAATTTATTTCAAAGGGAAAAATTGATTGATAATACGAGGAAATTTACTTAAGAGGCGGAACGGATTTAACTCGTAACTCAATGTAACTCTGTATTTGTTTTGTTATTGTACTGACTAGTACGTAGTTTTAAGATTCAATAAGTCCAAAGATGTGACGCGTACGAATGTTTGGGCAAAACAACTTGTTCACTTTTTAAGTTCAACTGGTTTGTTTTTTTTCTATTACAAATACAGACATTTCTCGTCAGAATTTGTTTAACTTCTTCAGGTAAAAATGCAGATAGCGCAAAGAGAGATAATAATAATTAGAATCGCATTTTACGTAATGAATAGCATTAAGATTACGGAAACTCACCCGAGGATAACCTGAATGGCTTCAAGTTACGCCTTATCTGCGCTTTAACCTGGCTATGCATCATTGAAGCACGTTGGAGGCATGTAAATAATTTATAATTGTATTTTTATTTTTTGCTTTTGTGGAGGGGTACCTTACCGTGGAATACCCGGTTAGACTTACACTTTTCGTCATTCGATGTGCCTTATTTGTTGTACCGGCCGTTCCTACAGTGGAGAAACATGCACCGGTTCTCACTATAATAGTGTGACACCAAGAGTGGTAAAGGAGCACTGAGTTCCCGTAACATGACAACTAGTCGTACAATGTACCATTAATTGTACAATACACTTGTCTATTTTACCATCGCATCTCGACTTGACTTCTTTTTTACTGTTGGGAACTAACATCACAACATGTATCCGGGTCCCTAACCTGGGATCATTTTTTTTGTTGGGAATAGTATTTTAAAAACCACATTTAATAAGAAAGCCATGGCACCTGTAGTTGTAAAACCCCAGTCGGTAGAGCGTTCGGCTAGAAACCACAAGGTTCCTAATTCGATACCCAGCCCTCGCTAACTCAGCATATGCGTAGCAACAGGGGTCTTGTGGCAGTAAAGTAAAAAGCTTTCATGGTAAGGTGTGGCACTTTACACCCTCAAGAACGATAAAAAAAATCTCCTCGGTCTAAGACGCTAGTGAAAAGGGGAATACTCCCTCGCTGATTTGCTGATACGCAGACTTCAGGCCAGCCCCGACGACTTAACTTTTTTACGATATTTTTTCAAAAATGTATTTTTCTTTGACATAATAAAATTTAGAAACTTAAATGTTTCAGTGAACTATCCACACAAGCGTACCTGAAGCTCGTTTCGCAACTCAAATTTTGTTTTAATCAAACATCAAAGCAAAAATATGACCAAAGTGACAGCTTGCACTCGAAAAATTCGTCGTCGTCGTCATCATCATCAATCATTCAACAGCAGCACGCAGCAGCAGCAGTCGAGCATCATCATCATCATCATCATCATCATCATCATCATCATCCATCATCTCATTTATGGTCGCGCATTAGCACCGCATATTAATGCATCTATGCGGCCACCCCTTCTCTATGATGCATTGTCCCCGGGAAAGTCCTCTGCGCAGCATCCAGTAATCCGTGCAGAGCGGGTCATGTAGATCGCACTGGGGCGGCTCAACAATATCATGTCATGTGCTGGTTTCCACAGGAGAAACATCATCTTAATGAGTTCGTCCTTGCTTCCTGCCCAGCAGTCTACTGCATATGCTTGTATGCATAGGGCTCATTCGTAATAGTTTTTGAGTGAGATAGACACCACACCCTATCTCACACAACCATCTCTACAGAAATCGTAAAGTCAAGATACCTACTTAAAGTATTTTAATTAAATTACTGATAAATCTTTTTTTCTACAAAAAACTTCACTCTTAGATGGAGTTTTACATTATAGTATCCGATAGGGCCGATACACGAAATAAAAAAAGTTTTGGTAATTCATGAGGAAGTGCGTCCGCGGTCTCACTGTCTCAGAAATATTATCTCTCTCATACAACAATCCTGCAGATTTATTTCTATATTCTTATTACTTTCTATTTTAATACTTAAGTTATTCAAATTATGGAAAATTTAGGCAATGAAAGACCGAGAGTGGGATAGAGAGGTAAGTTTCAGATGTTCTATTTTTCGATTGATGCACCTCCTCTGGTTTTCCAACATGTTTATCTGCATTCTTATCTATTTTATTAGCTTTTCGTAATTTAATAACTTTATTNTTTCTATCTAAGTTAGCTAGACTTTATGTATCTTAGTTATCTAGACTATCTATCTATCTATCTATCTATCTGTCTATCATCTATGTAGGTAGGCCATACTTTTCTTAATATCTAGACATGACTCCCCACTCCAACCTAGCTATTTAGACTTTCTTATCTCTCCAGTTACCATTCTCTATATTCATCTATCTATATGTCTATCTTTTTATTTATCTAGGTAGCTATACTTTATATAAATCTAGTCAATCTACACTTCTTTCTATGCACCTATGTGCTTGAACTTTCTTGGTATATCTAGCTAGTTAGCTGAACTATGTTACTATCTAGTTAGCTTTAAACTTGCTTCTATAATCAATCTAGGAAGAGCGTGGTGTAATGGTTAAAAGGTCATGGAAATGGACTCGTCGCCCCGAGTTCAAAATCCTGAATGCATAAATCGCATTTCATTTTCGCTAATACCCTTGGGAAAGGTATGAATCCTACTCTCCCTCCAGCTATGAAAAATAGTAGAGCAGACGAACTCTTTAACCTTGGTTAGGCAACCGGTCTAGGAGGAAGAAAACTCTGAAATCAAACCTGTAGAACTCCGCTTAAGGAAATTGATCTTGTGCACATCCTGCTCTGTGGAGGGTGTAAATATATATATATATCAATCTAGTTAGCTTAATTCTGTCTATCTATTCAAAAATTACTTATAGTTCTCTCTACTATCTATTAGCTAGACATCTATACTATCTAGTGTCCTATACTTATATCTATCTATGTATTTAGCCATACGTTTCTTATATATCTCTCTAGTAGCTAAACTTTCTCCTCTTTCTATCAATTAGCTATACTTATGTATCTAGACATCTAGACTTCTACTACCCATCTAGGTAGCTAGACGGTTCTTATATATCTATCTAGTAGCTGTTACTTCCCTATATCTATCTTGTTTAGCTAGGCGTCTCTCTATATATAGTTAGCCAATAGTTTTCACTACCTTATCTAGTTAGCTATACTATCTATCTATTAGCTAGATTTATGTCTATCTAATCTAGTTAGCTACAGTTCTCTCTATCTAATCTAGTTAGTATACTTCTATCGTGTATTAGCTAGACTTTTCTAATATCTATCTAGTTAGCTAGACTTCTCTTCTCTAGTAGCTAGAAATTCGCACTCTTAGCAATCTAATTAGCTCGACTTGTTCTATCTATCTAGTTAGCTAGACTTCTCTCATCTATTTAATAAGTTTGAACTTCTTCTCTCTCTCTTCCTCTCTTTTCTCTCTCTCTCTCTCTCTCTCTCTCTCTCTCTCTCTCTCTCTCTCTCTCTTCACTGGTGACGTGTAATGCGCCCACACACTTTTTTCAGACCGACGCCAAACTAAATTTACCATGTATCTCAGAGGTTATTCACCGAAAATATTCTTTTATTTATCTTTCTTGAGAAATCATCGATCTATCAATTTCTCTATCTATCTACTTAGCCAAACTTCTCCTATCTAACTTGTTAGCTAGACTTCTACCTATCTCACCCCAGACACAAAAACAATCTCCCTGGTCAAGCGCAAACGAAAAGGGGATTGATTCCCTCACCATCGACAATAGGTCATTCCGTCGACTTTATTTACTTACTACACATAGTACGGAATCATGATTTTTTTTTCTTTAAATAAATTGATTCCTTTTTCAAATAGAACATTTTGGGGATTTCTAAGACCTAAGACCCCCCACCACCACCAACGGAAAGGAAGAATTATTGTTTCTTTTGTCTTTGGAATTCGTAAATTCCAAATTGTTATATTCCGACGTTTCGAAGAATACTTATCGCTTTAGGTTTCTTCGCTGATTTATGAAACAGCAGTGATTGCCATTATTGGATTAACCCTTTGGGTCTCCAGGACTCTCCCCAGCACCATACCCGTCTGTCATCTCCGCCGCACAACACCCCCCTCAACTGCTTGTCACCTCAGAACCGTTACAGGACAGACAAGCATTCTTCACCTAGACACAAACTCGTTGGACACACACACACACACACAGACACACACCACAGACACACACACACACACACACACATACACCACAGACACACACACACACACACACCACAGACACACACACACATACAAACACAAACACACACACACACACATACAAACACAAACACACACACACACAGACACAGACACACACACACCACAGACACACACACACCACAGACACATACACACACTCACACACCAAAGACGCATACACACACACACACACACACACACACACACACACACACGTACACGCACGCAAACACGCGCGCGCACGCCCAAAATGCTGTGAGTTGATTAAAAGCAAAAAATTAGATTTGATTATTTCAAGATATAAAACAGGAAGACAACAGATACTCATCATTCGTGCCCCCCCCCTCTCACTCCCCTCTCACTCTCCCTCTTCTATATCATCCGCCTCCACCCCCTACCTCCACTACTTCTTCATCATCAAACATCTCCTACCTCATCCCATTCATCACACACTCCTCCTCCTTCTCCCACCGGCTATTCCTTAACATCCCCTCCGATACCCAGCATCACCCTCCCACTCTATCCAAACAAAACCCGTGCGATTTCCATTCAACGTCCACGCTCCCCCCACTCCCCCGATTTTGTTTTGTACCCCTACCGTAGCGGGTTCAATATCCCCTTAGATCAATCTACGTTGTCTCGTCGTCCTAAATCACTCGTTAAACGTGGAGAGTTATTAATAACACACAGAGAGTCGGACGCCGGACGAAACGCGTCACGTGACAGGGGATTTGTCGCTAGCGCCGCCGTCGCCGCCGCCACGGCCACTGACGACACTTAGCACGTGACAGTTCGTCCTTTCTAATGATGGTGATAAAAATTTTCTTTTTCTTTTCTTTTCTCTTTCTCTTTTTTTTTCTTTTCTTTTTTCTTTTTTTTTTTTCTAGATGCGCATTTTAACGTTTGGGTATCTACTAAATTTATAGTCACCTCTGGGCTTAAAAATAAACTTTTTGGTAATTAATGAGGAAATGCGTCCCGGTCTCCTGCCTCGGAAATTGCTACCCGGTGACTATTAAAATAACGTCCCCAGCTATGTTGTCTCGGCGGTTTTACTTGAAAGAAAACAAATAACTTAGGGCGTTAAATTTATTTTAGAAGGGCTTCTCTTTATGAACAAATGGAGATGGGTGGATAGATATATATAAACAAAGTAAAAAAATGAACAAATTAAGGTAGATAGATAGATAGATAGATATCCATTTTCATATCTAAACAAGAATTACGACAAATTTCTATAAATAAACAAGAATTACGACAAATTTCTATAAATAAATTTCTAAACAAATTACGATAAATAAATAAGAATTACGACAAAAAATACATTTAACGCCTAAGTTGGTTGTTTTCTTTCAAGTAACACCACCGAGACGACATAGCTGGGGACGTTATTTTAATAGTCACCGGGTAGCAATTTCTGAGCAGGAGACCGGGACGCACTTCCTCATGAACTACCAACTTTTTTTTATTCGTGTATCGGCCCTATCGGATACTATAAAGTTAAACTGCATCTAATGGTGAAGTTTTTGTAGAAAAAGATATCAGTAATTTAATTAAAAATACAGTGGTATCTTGACTTACGATTTTTGTGAGATGGTTTGTGAGATAGGGGGTCTATCTCACAAACCATACGAGTGAGATGAACAAGATATGCAGGAGACTGCTGGAGAAGCAAGGACGAACTCATAAGCGATGTTCTCCTGTGGAAACCAGCACATTGACATGATATTGTGAGCCGCCCAACAGCGATCTACATTGCCCCGCTCTGCACGGATACTGGATGCTGCGCAGAGGACTTTCCCGGGGACAATGCATCATAGAGAAGGGTGGCGATAGATTGTCATTAATATGCGTGCTAATTGCGCGACATAAATGATGATGATGATGATTGATGATGATGATTGCTCTACTGCTGCTGCTGCTGATGATGATGATGATGATAATGACGACGACGACGAATTTTTCGAGTGCTAAGCTGTCACTTGGCCAATTTTTTGTTTTGTGTTGATAAAACAAAATTTGAGTTGCGAACGAGCTTCAGATACGCTTATGTGGATAAGTTCACTGAAACATTTAAGTTTCTAAATTTATTATGTCAAAGAAAAAAATTTAATTATGAAAAGAAATCATAAAAAGTAAAGTCGTCGGGGTGGCCTAAAGTCGGTATCAGCAAATCAGCGAGGGAGTATATCCCCTTTTCACTAGCGCTAGACCGAGGAGATTTTTTTACGTCTGGGGTGGAGTGCCACACCTACCATGAGCTTTTTACTTTACTGCACAGACCCCTGTGCTACGCATACGCTGAGTTAGCGAGGGCTGGTATCGAACTAGGAACCTTGTGGTTTCTAGCCGAACGCTCTACCGACTGGGTTTTACAATACAGTGCCATGTTTCTTATTAAATGTGTGTTTTAAAATATTCCCATCCAAAAAAAAATTGACCCAGTTAGGACCCGGATACATGTTGTGATGTTAGTCCCAACAGTAAAAAGAAGTCAAGTCGAGATGGGGTAAAATAAGACAAGTGTATTTACAATTAATGGTACATGTACGACTAGCTTGTCGTTAACGGGAACAGTGCACCTTTCCACTCGGTGTCACACTATTTATAGTGAGAACCGGTGCATGTTCTCCACTGTAGGAACGGCCGGTACAACAATACAGGCACTTCGAATGACGAAATGTAAGTCTAACCGGATCCACGTAGAGGTCCCCTCCATCAAAAACAAAAAATAAAAACAATTATAAATTATTACATGCCTCCAACGTGCTTGCCAATGATGCATAGCCAGGTTAAAAGCGCGATAAGGGTAACCGAAGCCATTCAGGTTATCCTTCGGGAGTTTCCGTAATCTAATGCTATTCATACGTAAAATGCGATTCTAATTATATTATCTCTCTTGCGCTATTCTGCATTTTTACCTGAAAAGAAGTAAACAAAAATTGGAGAAAAATGTCTTATTTATAATTTTTTTATTTTTGTTTTTGATGGAGGGACCTCTACTGGATCCGTAGACTTACATTTCGTCATCGAAGTGCCTGTATTGTTTGTACCGGCCGTTCCTAGCAGGTGGAGAAACATGCACCAGTTCTCACTAATAAATAGTTGACACGAGTGGAAAAGGTGCACTGTTCCGTTATACGACAAGCTAGTCGTTACATGTACATTAATTGTAAATTACACTTGTCTTTATTTACCCCATCTCGACTTGACTTCTTTTACTGTTTGGAACTAACATCACAACGATGATCGGGTGCCTAACTGTTCAATTTTTTTTGGATGGGAATATTTTAAACACACATTTAAATAAGAAACATGGCAGCTGTAATTGTAAAACCCCAGTCGTAGAGCGTCGCCTAGAAAACCACAAGTTCTAGTCGAGTACAGCCCTTCGCTAACTCAGCGTATTGCGTAGCACGGGTCTTTGCAAGTAAAGTAAAAAGCTCATGGTAGTGTGGCCACTCCACCCCAGACGTAAAAAATACTCCTCTGGTCTAGCGCTAGTGAAAAGGGGATATACTCCCTCGCTGAATTTGCTGATACCGACTTTTAGCCACCCCGACGACTTTACTTTTTTATGATTTCTTTTCATAAATTAATTTTTTCTTTGACATAATAAATTAGATACTAAATGATTCGTTGAAACTTATCCACATAAGCGTATCTAAAGCTCGTTCGCAACTCAAATTTTGTTTTATCAACACAAAACAAAGAAATTGGCCAATGTGACAGCTTAGCACTCGAAAATGCGTCGGCGTCGTCATATCATTCATCATCATCATCAGCAGCAGCAGCAGTAGAGCATTCATCATCATCATCATCATCATCATCATTATGTCGCGCAATTAGCCACGCATATTAATGACAATCTATCGCCACCCTTCTCATGATGCCATGTCCCCGGAAAGCCTTGCGCAGCATGCCAGTATCCGTGCAGAGCGGGGCAATGTAGATCGCTGTTGACGGCTCACAGAATAGCATGTTCAATGCTGCTGCGTTTCCACAGGTGGAACATCGCTTATGAGTTCGTCCTGTGGCTCTCCAGCCAGTCTCCTGCATACTATGTTCATCTCACTCGTTATGTTTGTGAGATAGACCCCCTATCTACAAACCATCTCACAAAAATCGTATAGTCAAGATTACCACTGTATTTAATTAAATTAACTGATATCTTTTTCTACCCAAAAACTTCACCATTAGATGCAGTTAACTTAGAGTATCACGATAGGCCGATACACGAAATTAAAAAGAAAGTTGGTAGTCATGAGTGAAGCGTCCCGTCTGCCTGCCTCAGAAAATTGGCTTACCCGTGACTATTAAAATAACTCCCCAGCTATTTCGTCCTCGTGGTGTTACTTGAAAAGAAAACAACCAACTTAGGCGTTAAAATGTTATTTTTGTCGTAATTCTTATTTATTTATCGTAATTGGTTTAGAAAATTTATTTATAGAAATTTGTCCGTAATCTTGTTTATTTATAGAAATTTGTCGTAATTCTTGTTTAGATATGAAAATGGTATCTATTCATCTATCTATCTACCTTAATTTGTTCATTTTTTACTTTTGTTTATTATTAATCTATCCACCCATCTCCATGTTGTTCATAAAGAGAAGCCCTTCTAAAATAAATTTAACGCCTAATATTTGTTTTTCTTTCAAGAAAACCTCCGAGACAACATAGCTGGGACGTTATTTAATAGGTACCGGTAGCAATTCCGAGGCAGAGACCGGGACGCATTTCCTCATTAATTACCAAAAAGTTATTTAAGCCAGAGTGACTATAAATTTAGTAGATCCCAAACGTTAAAATGCGCATCTAGAAAAAAAAAAAAAAGAAAAAAGAAAAAGAAAAAAAAAAGAGAAAGAGAAAAGAAAAGAAAAAAAAAATTTTTATCAACCTCATAGAAGACGAAAACTGTCAAACGTGCTTAAGTGTCGTCAGTGGCCGTGGCGGCGGCGACGGCGGCGGCAGCGACAAATCCCCTGTCACGTGACGCTTTTCGTCCGGCGTCCGACTCTCTGTGTGTTATTAATAACTCTCACTGTTAACGAGTGATTTAGGACGACGAGACAACGTAGATTGATCTAAAGGGATATTGAACCGCTACGTAGGGGACAAAACAAAATCGGGAGTGGGGGGGGACGTGGACTAATGAAAAATCGCACGGTTAGTTTGATAGAGTGGGAGGGTGATGCTGGGTATCGGAGGGATGTTAAGGAATAGCCGGTGGGAGAAGGCAGGAGAGTGTGATGAATGGATAGAGTAGAGATGTTTGATGATGAAGAAGTAGTGGAGGTAGGGGGTGAGCGGCATGAATAAAAGAGGGAGGATAGAGGAGAGTGAGAGGGGGGGGCACGAATGATAGTATCTGTTTGTCTTCCTGTTTTATATCTTGAAAATAAATCAAATCTAATTTTTGCTTTTAATCAACTCACAGCATTTTGGGCGTGCGCGCGTGTTTTGCGTGCTCGTACGTGTTGGTGATTGTGTGTGTGGTTTGTGTGGTATGCGTCTTGGTGATTGTGAGTATGTGTATCGTGTCTGTGGTGGATGTGCTGTGTCTGTGTGGTGTGTGTCTGTGTCTGTGTGTGTGTGTTTGGTTTGTATGTGGTTGAGTGTGTGGAGTTTGGTTTGTATGTGTGGTTTTCTGTGGTGTGTTGTGTGTGTGTGTCTGTGGTGTATGTGTTGTGTGTGTGTGTGTGCTTGTGTCTGTGTCTGTGTTGGGTGTCCAACGATTTGTGTCTAGGTGAAGAATGCTCTGTCGTCCTGTAACGGTTCTGAGGTGACAAGCAGTTGAGGGGGTGTTGTGCGGCGGAGATGACAACGGGTATGGTGCTGGGAGAGTCCTGGAGACCCAAAGGGTTAATCCAATAATGGCAATCACTCTGTTTCATAAAAATCACGAAGAAACCTAAAGCGATAAGTATCTTCGAAACGTCGGAATTATAACAATTTGGAATTTACGAATTCCAAAAAACAAAAAAACAATAATTCTCCTTTCCTTCGTGGTGGAGGGGGTCTTAGTCTTAGAAATCCCCAAAATGTTCTATTTGAAAAAGGAATCAATTTTATTTAAAGAAAAAAATTCAATGATTCCGTACTATGTGTAGTAAGTAAATAAAGTCGACGGAATGACCTATGTCATGGTGAGGAATCAATCCCCTTTTCGTTTGCGCTTGACCAGGAGATTGTTTTTTGTGTCTGGGTGAGATAGGTAGAAGTCTAGCTAACAAGTTAGAGGAGAAGTTTGGCTAAGTAGATAGATAGAGAAATTGATAGATCGATAGATTTCCTCAAGAAAGATAAATAAAAGAATATATTTTCGGTGAATAACCTCTGAGATACATGGTAATTAGTTTTGGGCGTCGGTTGAAAAAAGTGTGTGGGCGCATACACGTACACAAGCTGAAAGAGAGAGAGAAGAAGAGAGAGAGAGAGAGAGAGAGAGAGAGAGAGAGAGAGAGAGAGAGAGAGAGAGAGTCAAACTTATTAAATAATAGAGAGAAGTAGCTAAACTAGATAGATAGAGACAAGTCGAGCTAATTAGATTGCTAGAGATGGAATTTCTAGCTAACTAGAGAAGAGAAGTCTAGCTAACTAGATAGATATATAAGAAAAGTCTAGCTAAATACACAGATAGAAGTATACCTAACTAGATAGATAGAGAGAACTGTAGCTAACTAGATAGATAGACATAAATCTAGCTAACTAGATAGATAGTATAGCTAACTAGATAGGTAGTGAAAACTATTGCTAACTAGATATATAGAGAGACGCCTAGCTAACAAGATAGATATAGGGAAGTACAGCTAACTAGATAGATATATAAGAAAAGTCTAGCTACCTAGATGGGTAGATAGAAGTCTAGATGTCTAGATACATAAAGTATAGCTAACTTGATAGAAAGAGGAGAAGTTTAGCTAACTAGAGAGATATATAAGAAAAGTATGGCTAAATACATAGATAGATATAAGTATAGCACACTAGATAGATAGATGTCTAGCTAACTAGATAGATAGAGAGAACTATAAGTAATTTGATAGATAGACAGAAATTAAGCTAACTAGATTGATATATATATATATTTACCAACCCCTCCACACGAGCAGGATGTGACACAAGATCAATTTCTTAAGCGGAGTTTAACAGGTTTGATTTCAGAGTTTTCCTTCTCCTAGACCGGTTGCCTAACCAAGGTTAAAGAGTTCAGTCTGCTCTACTATTTTATCCATAGCTGGAGGGAGAGTAGGATTCATACCTTTCCCAAGGGTATTAGCGCAAAATGAAATGCGATTACTGCATGCAGGATTTGAACTCGGGGCGACGAGTCCATTTCCCATGACTTTAACCATTACACCACGCTCTTCCTAGATTGATATAGAAGCAAAGTTTAGCTAACTAGATAGATAAATAGTTCACTAACTAGCTAGATATACAAGAAAGTCAAGCCACATAGATAGATAGAAAGAAGTGTAGATGACTAGATATATAAAGTATAGCTAACTAGATAAATAAAAAGATAGACATATAGATAGATAAAGAAATAGAAGAATGGCTAACTGGAGAGATAGAGAAAAGTCTAAATAGCTAGGTGGAGTGGGGAAGTCTGTCTAGATATATAAGAAAAGTCTGGCTACCTACATAGATAGATAGACAGATAGATAGATAGATAGATAGAAGTCTAGATAACTAGATACATAAAGTCTAGCTAACTAGATAGACACATAGAAGTCTAGCCAACTAGATAGACAGAAATCTTACTAGATAGGCGGAGTCGAGAAGTCTAGCTAGATATATAAGAAAAGTCTAGCTACATAGATACATAGATAGATAGATAGATAGATAGATAGATAGAAGTCTAGATAACTAGATAGATAAATAGATAATAGATAGATAGATAGATAGATAGACAGAAGTTTTTACTAGATAGGCGGAGTCGGGAAGTCTAGCTAGATATATAAGAACGTCTAGCTACATAGATACATAGATAGATAGATAGATAGATAGAAGTCTAATAACTAGATAGATAGATAAATAGATAGATAGATAGATAGATATATAGACAGAAGTTTTACTAGATAGGCGGAGTCGGGAAGTCTAGCTAGATATATAAGAAACGTCTAGCTGCATAGATAGATAGATAGATAGATAGATAGAAGTCTAGATGACTAGTTACATAAAGTATAGCTAACTAGATAGATACATAGAAGACGTCTAGCTAACTAGATAGATAGATAAATAGATAGATAGATAGACAAAAGTTTTACTAGATAGGTGGAGTGGAGAAGTCTAGCTAGATATATGAGAAAAAGTCTAGCTAACCAGAGATAGATAGATAGATAGATAGATAGATAGATAGACAGAAGTCTTACTAGATAGGTGAGTGGAGAAGTCTAGCTAGATATATGAGAAAAGTCTAGCTAACCAGAGATAGATAGATAAATAGATAGATAGATAGACAAAAGTTTTACTAGATAGGTGGAGTGGAGAAGTCTAGCTAGATATATGAGAAAAGTCTAGCTAACCAGAGATAGATAGATAAATAGATAGATAGATAGACAGAAGTCTTACTAGATAGGTGGAGTGGAGAAGTCTAGCTAGATATATGAGAAAAGTCTGGCTACCTACATAGATAGATAGATAGATAGATAGATAGATAGACATTAGTCTTACTAGATAGGTGGTGTGGAGAAGTCTAGATAGATATATGAGAAAAGTCTAGCTAACCAGAGATAGATAGATAGATAGACAGAAGTCTTACTAGATAGGTGGAGTGGAGAAGTCTAGCTAGATATATGAGA
>CM042169.1:18104260-18106760 GCA_023376005.1 Doryteuthis pealeii
GATATATGATATATTATATATGATATATATATGATTATGATATTTAATATATCAGAAAAATGATATCATTGATATGATATGTTTAATGTTTTATGAATTTTTCTGTTCATGTATAGAAATGTCATCCACTGGGAAAGAAAAAGTTTTTCAACATTAAATATCGAATTTACGTTTGTTTCGACACGTGTTGTTCAAGTTGAGCGAGAATTAAACACATTATTAGATGAAGATGTTGAGTATCTGGCCGCCATCCTTAGTTCCAGATGTAGTAAATAAGTAAGTAAGCAAGCCAATAAGAATCCGGTGTTATAGTATTCTTTGTAAGTCTGACGTCCAAGATGATCCAAATAGCAATGAGCCAAGGTTAAGAATCAGGCCAGTATAAATACAACAACAGCAGCACTGCCAGCGATTGGACAATAGATTGCCTTCGGTGGTCACGTGGTAGTCAACAAGTCTATATTTAGAAGTAGGCATCTGGCACACGCCTTATATCCACATGTTGCGTAATGGTTAGCAAGCTAGACAGCAGACCATTGTTAGTGAGTTCGATTCTCACTGGGTGCCCCATACTTCTGGCCTTGTGCCATATCTAAGCTAAGCTTAGTAAATAACTATATCCACATGTGGCGTAATGGTTAGCAAGCTAGACAGCAGACCATTTTTAGTGAGTTCGATTCTCACTGGGTGCCCCATACTTCTGGCTTTGTGCCATATCTAAGCTAAGCTTAGTAAATAACTATATCCACATGTTGCGTAATGGTTAGCAAGCTAGACAGCAGACCATTTTTAGTGAGTTCGATTCTCACTGGGTGCCCCATACTTCTGGCCTTGTGCCATATCTAAGCTAAGCTTAGTAAATAACTATATCCACAAAAAACCCAACAGAAGAAATTATATCAATTTTTTGGGAACCCCTTAAACGTATTAAGCACGGAATCCCGGTGGCTGAGCGGTCCATGACATGCAACATTCCGCTTTTGCCCTTAATTAATACGAGGCTGTCTACATTTCACATAGCGCTAATACCATTGGGAAATGTATGTATCCACCTAGAAATACCATCCACTGGGAAAGAAAAAGCGTTTTAATATTAAATATCGATTTTTTCGGTCGTTTCGACACGTGTGTTCAAGTTAAACGAGAATTGAACAAATTATTAGATTAAGAAACTATATCAATTTTTCTGGAAACCCTTATCCAGGTTAAGCACGGAATCACCGTGGCTGAGCAGTCCATGACATGCAACACTCCGCTTTGGCCCCTTAGTTGAGGCGTGGGGTGAATCGTTGGAAAACCATAATGTCCATCTTATAACCTGTATATGATATGGTAAGTAAACTTTGATAAAAGTAACTCTACGTCCTTTATTCTTAACTAGCAAAAATATGCTCTCTCTGGATTTTTTGACACACCTAGTATTCTAAAAAGATTTAAGGTTCCATTCATTCTTCATTTCTATCTTGGTAAATACAGCTTTAAACTCGGCACTTTTATGTCACATCTTGTATTCTTAAAAAAATTAACGTTCCATACATTGTTTATTTCTATCTTGTTCAACAGGTTTGAATTCAGAGTTTTCCTTCTTGACCGGTTACCTAACCAAGGTTAAAGATCCCAGTCTGCCCTACTATTTTACCCATAGCTGGAAGGAGAGTAGGATTCATACCTTTCCCAAGGGTATTAGCGCTAAGTGAAATGCAATTATCACGTCCAGGATTTGAACTCGGGGCGACGAGTCCATTTCCCATTACTTTAACCAATATAGGTATTAATTAGTGTAACCAATATAGGTATTGATTTTTAATATGTACTTATATGAATACATAGAAAAGAACAGAATGTGATAGATAGCTATAAACATAGATAGATAGATAGATAGATAGATAGATAGATAGGAGCAGAATGAGATAGATGGATAAAAAGATAGATATGAACAGAATGCTGTTGGTAGACAGACAGACAGACAGACAACATATATATATATATATATATATATATATATATATATATATATATTATGTGTGTGTGGTGTTGTGTGTGTGTGTGTGTGTGTGTGTATGTTCATGTGCTTGGCTTTTTTATTTGAATTAGCTAAAAATTGACCGTGTGTCGCGTTCTGTTCATGCGGAGGGGTTGGGTAAATTCACAGCCTACTTTTCTGAAACTATTCACATTCTCTTTGAACTACTTTAGCCAAAGTCCGTTTATCAACACTTCGACTTTAAAAAGAAAGAACTCAGACATGACTTACATTCTCTGCTTAAAAATAAATAAAAAAATAAACAAAATCAACAAAAAACAAAAACAAAAACAAAATCAAAACAAAAATAAAATAAAATCTCCCCTCTACGAAACAGAAAGTAAAAAACGCAAGACAACGTCTCATTTTCTTGAAACACTTTTAAGTTTCCAAGAAAAATCTGACGCTACCAAGTCGACTCTAAGTAACCAAATTGCAGAAGGAGATTGTTACGTATTCGGTTACGAGTTGATAAAG
>CM042169.1:18111760-18139260 GCA_023376005.1 Doryteuthis pealeii
AATTTGATTTTTTAATATTAATATGCAAATTAGCCTTCCCGTTCACACTGTAAACCGCTATTTTTGTTGTATATATAAATATAATTGCATGTTATCAGTATGTAGACATAGTTAACAGTATTAATAATGTAAGACAATTTTATTAATAATTGAGGTTTAGATAAAAATAAAATCATGGAGAATGTGATGTCAATAACTAAGAGAATTGTGACTTGAGTAGTGATATAGTTTCGGTTACAGACAGAAAAACACACAATCTCCATTATAATAAGATATATATATATATATATATATATATATATATGTGTGTGTGTGTGTGTGTGTATAAAGAGCGAGTTGAATTATATTTCTTTTACTTGCAGAAGTACCAAAGTTGCCCAGGATAAAAAAGGTTATATTAAGAAATGATAATCAAGGAGGTGGGGCTGGGGCTGGGGGTGAGTGGTGTAATGGTTAAATTCGTAGGAAATTGACTAGTCGACCCGAGTTCAAATCCTGGATGAGGCTGTTTGCATTTTCACATAGCGGTAATACCCTTGAGAAAGGTATGAATAAATCTACACTCTCTCCAGATATGGGTAAATCTCAGGGCAGAATGGGCTCTTTAACCATGGTTAGTTAACCAGTCTAAGAAACGGAAAAATTTGAATTCGAACCACTTAAGAAATTGATTTTGTGTTACATCCTAGTCGTGCGGAATGGTTAGTAAATATATATAAGATATATCAATTTATCTCAGGCTCTTTATTTCATTTCGTTCGTATCTACTTATCTTAGTTTGTTTCTAAGTATATATTTTCTCCCATCTCTCTCTCCTTATATATATATATATATATATATATATATATATAGAGAGAGAGAGAGAGAGAGAGAGAGTCATCCACAGACACGTGTTTCGACTTATCAAGTCTCTTCAGTGTGGCTAGACATTTGTAAGCTACCTACAACCGGGATTGAAATCCGATCAGGCTGTCATCACCTACAAAGGGGATTTTACATGTTTTAATACACACATCGCTTTGTATGTAAAGGCCGTCATAGAGTGCTCCATCCATTATAAATAGGAGAGCGTCGCGTTTTACGCTTGAGTTGGCGGCCGTCTGCGGAATCCCCCCCAGAGTGCTCAAACCTAGGGTGATGGGGAGCATATGTAGAGTCATCCACAGACAAGTGTTTCGACTTATCAAGTCTCTTCAGTGTGGCTAGACATTTGTAAGCTACCTACAGCCGGTATATATATATATATATATATATATATATATATGTATGTGTGTGTGTGTGTATAAGTCGGGGTGGCTTAAAGTCGGTATCAGTCAGACAGCAAGTCTATCCCCTTTTCACTAGCGCTAGATCAAGGACCAAGGAGATAATTTTAGCCTCATCTCCTTACTTTACCGTACGATCCCTGTGCTACTCATACGTTGAGTTGGCGAGGGCTGATATCGAACTCGGAACCTTGTGGTTGCTAGTCGCACTCTCTACCGACTGAGCTAAACCAGCCTTCCCCTTTTCTCTCTCTCTTTCTCACTCTCACTCTCACTCACTCTCTCTCTCTCTCTCTCTCTATATATATATATATATATATATGTATATATATATATATATATATGTGTGTGTGTGTGTGTTTGTGTGTGTGTGTGTGCATGTATGTGTGTATATGTGTGTGTGTATTCAACACGTGGTGCTTGTGGGTAATGGTTATTGCCGTCGGCGAACCGAGTTCAAATCCTGGACGAAGCTGATTGCATTTCTTATAGAACTAATGTACCTAAGAATGGCATTATTCCAACTATTCTCTCTCCACCTATTGGCAAACCAAGAGTAAAGAGCTCAGTCTACCCTACTATTTTCTCAGAACTGGAGAGAGAATAGTTGTATTCATACCTTTCCCAATGGTAATAGCTTAAAAGTGACATGATGATGATGATGATGATGATGATATTTTGTTGTCTGTGTGCTAGATTGGCTGTTGCTGCAGTCAATCAGTGGGCTAAAATATTTTTCAATTTTATAGTTTTGTTTAAAGAAAAGGACAGAAAATAATATTTGGATATCATCATGGTATCCTTCTGCTTAAACTATCCAGACATATTGTCATTTGTACTACTTGTTGTTGTGACAGTGTTTACCCAGGGTTGGTTGAGCCAGCTCCATCCAAAAAATTCACCATATCCCGAATGAACAAGATAGTAAATTCATAAAAAGAGTAACAAGGGAATAGGAAATTAACAAGCGGTCCCCAAACCCAACATGCATACCCCGATCAGGGGTAGGGGAACCCTTGTTTGTCTCAAAATTTCCACAGACGCAGTGGCAAGTACGCCAAAAGCCATTGATTCCTGACATTACAATATTGGAAATGCCTTTTGAATTTTCACCAGATAGTGCATGCTGTGCGGGGGGCCTCCCGGGGTCATTGAGTGATAGGGACGGTTGGAAAGAGATTGTCATGGATATCCGCGCTGCTGGCGCGAAATGATGATGATGATATCGAGAATTAGGATCTAATTTACACACAGTTGCATGGTATGTAACCATTACACTACACACCTCCACTCTATATCTCTATACCAGAGTTTTTCAACCGGTGAGCCACGGCCCACTAGTCTACCGTGAAGCTTCCGTGGGTGAGCCGTGAGTGTTGAGGACAGTTGATCATCTTATATTTTTATTCTATGACTTTAATATTTTTTGTTTTAATTTAATATTTTTTGTTATTTAGAAATACAATTACGTTGTTTTCTTTTACACTGTAGCAAAATTTCCACCGTAGCCCACTCTTCTACACGAGTCTGTACCGGAACTTTCTGGTGTAAAATTAATCAGAAAAAGTCTACAGAAAGCAAGTAAAATTGGTATCTGCAGGCATAAAAGTCAAAATTAATTCAAACAAATAGAAAACTGTAATTAGCCAAAGGAACAATTTTTTTAAAAAGCCAAAAGCGAGATTTTATACGATAAAAAAAATTACATAGATGTCTCAATTATATATCACTTGCAAATATATGCACCCTCCAGGTGCAAGTATTTAAGTTTTAATGGAATAAACTATTGTATTAGATTAGAAAGGATAATGAAACTAAATAAGAATGCAGATAAAAACATCTGAAACAGAGGGGGGTATATTCGAAGAATGAAACACCTGAAACTTACTCTTCTTTAACTTCCGTCTTTCATTGCTAAATTTTCCTAATCTATTTAGTTAAAATAGGAAGTAATTATTTCTTCTTGTTAATCGATTTCTTTTAAGATTTATCCCCGAGATTATTGCTCATATTCATTAAGATGAAATCAAATAATTAGAAATCAATAATACTAAGCACCTATGGGCCGGGTTATCTTAGTCGGTAGAGCGTTCGGCTAGAAACCACAAGGTTCCTAGTTCAATACCGGTCCTCGCCAAAATCAGCGTATGAGTAGCACAGGGATCTGTGCGGTAAACTAAGGAGCTGACAGTAGGTGTGACGCACCACCTCAGAGGCTAAAATAATCTCCTTGGTCTAGCGCTAGTGAAAAGGAGATAGACCCCCTCACTGATTGGCTGTTACCGACTTTAGGCCACCCTGACGACTTTACTTACTTATTTATTAAAATCAATTTTTTTATATAAACATGCAAATTAGCCTTCCTGTTCACACCGTAAACCGCTATTTTGTTGTATATATAAATACAATTGCATTTTAGAGTAGCACATTTTCACTATTCCTTTTCTTTTGAAATTTAAATGATAAAATGATATACTGATGGTGTACCTCGATCAATTAATTGTCCAGCTCACTGTGCTGTCCAGCTCACTGTGCTGTCCAGCTCACTGTGCTGAATGATAAAAAATGAAAAAGGTTGAAAAACTCTGCTCTATACACAAGTCACTTTTAGCGCTTGTAACTAATGAAATCGTGGGCTGATTGACCAATCCCGTCCAAATCTGCCGTGCGAACTACTTTCACTTCGGGAACTGTTCTAATGGTGCTTGTTGATGTTTGGAAGGCCGGAACAATCCCCTACAAAGCTTCCCGGACGATCCCATTATATTTTAAGAACGTTTAATTAATCCAGAAAGAAAATAAAATTGTTATCTACAGAAAAGCACGCCTACACCATTCTTGTTGGGATTGGGACGTTATGAAGGAAAATTTATAAGACAGGATTCATTCGTACAGAAAACAAATAAATTGGATTTTCTTTAACAAAATTTACGTTAGCATCTTATTTTTATCCCAGCCAATGCAGAGTACTACTGCTAACACACACACACACACACACACACACACACACACACACACCACACACACACACACACACATATATATATATATATATATATATATATATATGAGTGTGTGTGTGAATTAACAGGCCTTAGATACCATTGGTATCGTGGTTATGGACCATTTACACTCGTGGGTATCTAGGGCCCACGAGCTTCTTCAGACTACGTATATCTTTTATTTAATATACGTGGTCTGAAGAAGCTCGTGGCCCTAGATACCCACAAGTGGAAATGGTCCATAACCACGATACCCATGGTATGTAAGGCATTTTTATTCACAAATAACTTTGCTCTGTTTACAATAATTAAGTATTGAGCTCTCATACGGAACCTGAACTCTACCGCAAACTACTGGTAGAGAATAGGACCAGCCTCGAATAACCTTGTACCAAGAAACTTGGTACCACACCAAAGTATATATATATATATATATATATATATATATATATATATATATATGGTCGATTTTAAAGCTCTTTTGTTTACAAATTATATTGCTCTGTTTATAAAAAAATCAAACATCGAGGTCTAAAATTGAACCTGAGCTCTCTATCATTTAGCATTGAAAGAAAGGACCAGCTTAGAATCATCCTAATACCTAATTACCTGGTAACCCACCTAAGAAGAAAGTATATATATATATATATATATATATATATATATATATATATAAGGTGTGTCAGAAAGTATCGAGATTTTTTGTACTTTTTGACACACCTTTTATTCTGAAAAAATAACGTTCTATTTATTCATTTTTTATCGGAATACAAGGTGTGTCAGAAGAACCAATTTTAAAGCTGTATTTACTAAGATAGAAATAAAGAATGAATGAACCCTTTTTTTTCAGAATGCATGGTGTACTTTTTGACACACCTTATATAATATATATATATATATATATATATATATATATTAGAAAGGAAGAAAAACTCAACACCGTAATTCCATAATAAATTTATTTCGACCAAAATTGGGGCCTATATAAATCTAAGTTGATTTAATATAGCTCCCCAAAATCCAGTCTCATCAGATGGAAGATCAGGTTATTTGAATTGCATAACTGAAAAATATTTTACTTCTCAAAAAACTTCCATCTGATGAGACTGGATTTTGGGGAGCTATATTAAATCAACTTAGATTTATATAGGCCCCAATTTTGGTCGAAATAAATTTATTATGGAATTACGGTGTTGAGTTTTTCCTTCCTTTCTAAGATAAATATTGCTCTGTATATAATCTAAAAAGTTTATTATACATTGAGCTCTTTTTAGTGATTTAAAGATTCACTGTATTTATACATACTGGATCATACAATAATAATACAGTGTATCTTAGAAATCACATATAGAATCATCCCTTACTACCAAGTTTTGGATACCTCTCATATATATATATATATATATATATATATATATATATGAAATAAAAGGAAATTAATCCGACAGTGTGAATTTGATATATTGAAAAAACAAATGATGTTTACGAATGCTTGGGATCATCAGGAGAGAATGTGCACCGTTTCGGGGTCTTCCTCTCAACGAATCCGATGTGCAGTTAAAACCGTTGAGAGGAAGGCCCCGAAACGGTGCACATTATCTCCTGATGATCCCGAGCATTTGTAAACATCATTTGTTTTTTTCAATATATCAAATTCATATATATATATATATATATATATATATATATATATATATATATATATAATATATATAATTATATATATATATTATAGTAAATTTTGGCGGAGTGGCCTATTGTCATTATCAGGTTTGAATTCCAAGTTTTTTCTCACCTAGTTTGGTTGCCTAACTAAGGTTAAAGAGCCCAATCTGACCTGGTATGTACCCATAAATAGAGGGAGAATACTTGAAGTCATACATTTCCCAAGGGTATTAGCGCTATGTGAAATTAAAAAAAAAAAACTCTCCCAGGATTTGAACTCGGTTAGTTATTTCTATTTCCTACAACGATAACCATTACACCAGGCACCTCCATCGTAAATAAATACATGTTACCCTGACCGATACTATCACTCCAGGTCATTGTGGGTCTGAGTGTAACGATAATGAAGGGGGGGGGTCTCTTCACTCCTTAATACAGATGCCTCACCGCTAGTTTAGTGCTTAATTGAGCTAAACGGGCGATCGGAGAGGACCGCTCCGATTAATCGCCTGGTCACGTCAAGTCCTAGCACTTGCTAGCATATATATATCATCCCAACTCTATTGCCCTTAACGATAGGACTTCATTTAGTATATTCTAGCCCAAAGACAGGATGATTGGCTATGTGGGTAGGGCAGTTCTTAGGACCCAAAGACAGGGTGGTAGGTCGTGTTGGTAGGGCAGTTCTTAAGCTCCACGACATGGTAGGTCGTGTTGGTTCGGCAGTTCTCAGACACCAGAGACAGGGTGGTAGGCCGTGTGGGTAGGGCAATTCTTAGGCCCAAAGATAATGTGATAGGCTGTGGGGGTAGGGTAGTTTTTAGAACTTACAAGACAAGGTACAAGATGTGAATTGTGTGTGTGTGTTGTGTGTGTGTGTGTGTGTGGTGTGTGAGAGAGAGAGAGAGAGAGAGAGAGAGAGAGAGAGAGAGAGAGAGAGATGCCTCCTTAGATCAAAAGCAAACTTCAATGTTCTGAATGTGGCTTACACCCAACAAATTATTTGGGTCTTGTCAGAAACTTATTTTTTTCTTTAATTTCTTGGTTGTGGTTCAAATGGTGAGAAAGTTTGCTTATTAAACTTGTTGTCATTTGGTGATGAAAAAAGTTTTCTTCTTGCTGAGGTCATTTTTGGTGTATGTGTGGGGGGTATCAGTTCTTTTTACTTTTGTGTCGTTAAGCAAATTCTATTTCAGGCTCCAAAGATTTTTCTTAATTGAATAATGTGGATAATAGTTATAATTAGTATCAGGTTTCTAGTTTTAGTTTGAGAAGAAAGATAGTTGAATATCATCTATCTAAAGATATCTAAAGAGCAGTTGGTGTATATATATATATATATATATATATATATATATATATATATATGTCTGGAAGAAACTACTAAAACAAAACAACGACAAAGTAAATATACAGGGCGAACCATAATGCTGTTTTTTTTTCAGAGTACAAAAGCGAGACGGGGTACTAAGTTTTACCTGTGATTTAAGATTTGAATCTCATGTCCTTGAGATGGTCATCATCATGACGAAAACTTTCGAGAGCTCGATTTCTCATATCACGTAAAGTGTGGTTTAGCATATCAACTGGAATAGCTATTATCTCTCTACGGGTGCTTTCTTTCAGTTCCGCTGTCGTGTGGGGCCTGCGTATACCCAATCTTTCAGGTAACCCCACAGAAAATAGTCCACTGGGGTTAGATCAGGTGATCTGGATGGCCAATAGATATTTCTACCTGAAAGTAATACAAAACTTTATGTAATATTCCAATCTTAGATAACATGTAAAACTCCGGTTTATCAGTTATGTAATATTGTATCGTTTTTATAATCTGAGAAAATAGCATTTAAACTGTGTGTCACATCATTATGGTCTACCCTGTATATACAAGCAAATATATGCACCCCACCGGGGGCAAGTAGTTGTGTTTTTATGTAATAAAATATTATATTGAATTAGAAAGGCTAACAAAGGATAAGAATGAAGATAAAAGATTTGAAACAGAGAGGGTATAATGGAAAAACAGAACAATTTTAAAACCACTCTTTCATCATTTTCCAACACTCCCGACTTTCATTGCTAAATTTTCCTAATTCAACTATTCGGAGAAAATAGCACTTAAAATGTATCCCATCATTATTATCCACCCTGTATATACAAATGCAATACCACTGAATTAAAAAAGTTTTTTTTTACGTGGGATTTTTATGCCAAGTGGTACATTGTGAGGCATAGTCAGATTTAATTTTTTTTTTTTTCCATGAATATTTCTTGATTTTGACAGTAACTTGTCTGCAGTTTTTTGTTGCTATATGGATTGGGAATCGCTTTAAGGAATAAGTTCATAGGCTAAAGTAAAAGTTTATTTTAATATTTTTGGTATTATTTAACTTCTTCCAGACATTTTCAAATAGATAAATTTATTCATACATTTATGAATGTACTATACATTCATATATTTATACTACATACATTTTTGATTAGACATTTTTATAATTATTAATAATTATACATTTTTAATAATATATTTTTATAATATTTAATTTTACATTTTATATCTATTTTTATATTATTTCATTTAATAATACATTTTTTAAATTTATATTTTTTTAATTATACATTCATTATATTTATAAAAATTATAATATAATTATAATTATTATTATTATTATTATTATTATTATTATTATTATTATTATTATTATTATTATTATTATTATTATCTAAACATTTTTAATAATACATTTACTGTTTTATGTACGATATACATTTATGAATATATGATATTCATTCATACATTTATATCCATTTTCAAATAGATGAATTTATTCATACATTTTCAAAGAGATCTCTCATGTTGGTTGTGTTGTGAAAATGTTATCAAATAACAGGAATATCATTGCATTCGATTAGAATGTTGGTTGCTTGGTTGGATTTTTACGGCATTCCAAAAATTTTCTTCTCTGAGCACACACACACACACCACACACACACACAGATAATATATATATATATATATATATATATATATATTATATATATGAGCTTTATATATATATATATATATATATATATATATATATATATATATATATATATATATATATATATATATATTTACATGGTATGAAATTTTAAAATGTAAATAAATGAAAAGATAATCTCTATCCTGACAAGGGAATAGATTATCATAAGAAGTGTGTTAATCCCAAAGAAAGATTAAGAGAAGAATAGATTAAAGGGTTAATCTTGTGGATTTGAAGTTATAGGGTTAATCATTGTGAAGCTCTTTTAAGTTTATCTCGAAATTAGGAAAGATATATCTAGAAAGAAGAAAAAAAGCAGCCCCCAAAGCATTTGATTGGTTGAGATGAAGGTTAATCTCATATAGAAAAATTAACCCGTTCCATATTAATGATTCATCTTGCGTTAAATTTCTCCAAAATTTAATCTTGTCGCACTGGTGCACCGGAATTATCATTACTAGCAAATATATACACCATCCGCCGGGTGCAAGTATTTAAGTTTTAATGTAATAAAATATATTAAATTAAAAAGGCTAAGGAAACTAAATAAGAATGCAGATAAAAAGATTTTAAACAGAGGTGGGGGGTGTATAATCGAAAGATAGAACAACTGAAACTTACTCTTCCATCATTTCCGTCTTTCATTGCTAATTTTTCCTAATTTAACAATGTAGTTAGAATAAGAAGTACAGAATAAAATGACGGTTATTTCTTCTTGTTAATGAATTTATTTTAAGTTTTATCACCGAGATTTTTGCTCATATTCATTAAGATAAAAACAAACTATTAGAAATCAACAATACGAAGCACATATTTATTTAAATCAATTTTTTTATATCAATATGCAAATTAGCTTTCCCATTCACACTGTAAACTGCTATTTTGTTGTATATATAAATATAATTGCGTGTTAGAGTAGCACATTTCCACTATTCCTTTTCTTTTCAAATAAAATTGGTATCTGCAGGCATGAAAGTCGGAATTAATTCAAACAAATAGAAAAGTGTAATTAGCCAAATAAACTATCCTTTTAAAAGTTAAAATCGGGATTTTATACGATAAAAAAAAGTTACATAGATGTATCAATTATATATCACTATCAAATATATGCACCCTCCAGGTGCAAGTATTTAAGTTTTAATGTAATAAAATATTAGATTAGATTAGAAAGGCTAATGAAACTAAATAAGAATGCAGATAAAATACATCTGAAACAGAGGGGGTATATTCGAAGAATAAAACAACTGAAACTTACTTTTCTTTAACTTCCGTCTTTCATTGCTAAATTTTCCTAATCTATCTAGTTAAAATAGGAAGTAAAGAATAAAATTACAATTATTTCTTCTTGTTAATCGATTTCTTTTAAGATTTATCCCCGATATTTTTGCTCATATTCATTAAGATGAAACCAAACAATTAGAAATCAATAATACTAAGCACATATTTATTAAAATCAATTTTTTTATATCAATATGCAAATTAGCTTTCCCATTCACACTGTAAACCGCTATTTTGTTGTATGTATAAATACAATTGCATGTAATTGGTGTGTACATATGGTCGACTGTATTAATAATGTGAAACAATTTCATTGATAATTGAGGTTTAAATAAAATCCCGGAGAATGTGACGGAAATAATTAAGGGAATTGTTAGAGCAGTAATATAGTTTCGAATATAGACATGTAAGATTCAAAGTTGATAATTGAATAACATACAATTCCGATACGTTGTGAGACAAAACATTTAATATATATATAACAGCACATGGAAACGATAAGATACATAATGTACAGGAGAATAGAACATGTAAATACATATACAATATTTAGGTATAAACAAGATACCCAAATGTACCTAACATATAAATGTTACAGACATGGAACTAAAGGATAGTCCATGCTGTATAAAGGACTTACAGTAATGTAAGAGGGGGGTGCAAAAGCCCCACCGTGAAGGGGGTAGATAGACTCTAGCCTATAGCAGTTCTTGAGAAGAATCAGCTGAAAAAGGAAGCAGCATTTTTAAAGAACGCGCTTAACTACCAGAGGTCCCCCTAGTGGGAACAAACAGCAACGCAGTGAAGAGATAACTCTTCCGGCAAAAGGAAGATAATTCCCTACAGACAGAAAAAAAAAACACAATCTCCATTATAATATGATTATCGTAATATTCTTGTTCCTTAATCTTCCGACTGTTATCGTCTTGTAGCATCCTCTGGTTAAAAATAAGACGGTCCAAATCGTCCAAGATGAAATGCAAAAATATAACTCCTGATTTTCTGGTGTCGATTACCCGCCGAATTCTTATTTCTTATGAGTGTCGTCACCCCACCTAATAAATGGACAATTTTGTTTTTATTAAAAACACAGAAAGGGAAGGAAAGGGACATGTTATACAGAAAAAAATATAATAAGAAAGAAAGAGAGTAGGAGAAAGATGGAGAGAGGGCTGAACGCGCGGAAGCGGTAACGCTAATCTGTTTCAATCCGATGTAAGGAAAAGATGAAAAGAAGGTAAGAACGAAAGATTATTATTATACGTTTTATATATTGAACTATTCAGGAATAGCTTTTTAGTAAACATATCAAATGTTGTAATAATCAGATTAACATACTGTGGTATATCCACATGTTCTGCTAATCATTATCATTAAACCTTTGGAGAGCTGTCTGAGATGATGAGAAAAAGAGATTAGAGATATATGCAAAACTTAAAAGAATTTCAGAACATAATAAAAAAGATTTTTGATGCAAATTCAAGGAATTTTAAAGAATAACACATTGCCTTGTACCTTACACAATGAACTTATTTATAATGCCTTGTGTATGCATATCCTTTTCTCTCAACACACACACACACACACACACACACACATATATATATATATATATATATATATATATATATATATATATATATATATATATTGGTTAGGAGGTTGATTTAGAAGGCTATCACAATGCAGTTTGGAATAAATAAAAAATAATAATACGGTAACAATGGTGTTGTGTGTTGACCTGTATTTTTTATTTTATTTATATTTTATTTTAATAAAAAAATACAGGTCAACACACAACACCATTGTTACCGTATTATTATTTTTTATTTATTCCAAACTGCATTGTGATAGCCTTCTAAATCAACCTCCTAACCAATACATACACAATGCTTCAAGCAAATTATGAAACTCTCTTATATATATATATATATATATATATATATATATATATATATATATATATATATATATATATAATATACACACACGTTGAAAGCATAAATAAATAAAGGAATGAAAATTTTGAATGGATAAAATTGATTTATTTTGAGTTACCAACACGTGTTTTGGCCAGGAGTTTGTACATGTACACATGTATTCTATTTATTATTATTTTAAATAGAAAATAAAATAATAATAATGTTTGATATTTGAAGTTAAAATGATAATAATGTTTGGTATTTAAAAGTTAGCTAAAACGGTAAACATACAGAGAATTTTGAAATGTTCGAAAAAATAATTTTTTGAAATTATTTGAGAACGCTTTAGAGTTAAAGAAAATAGAGTGATATTCGGTGACTGTTACGGTTAGAGAATAAAGAATATTTGTTGGAGAGTGACATTTAAAAAGAGTTTATTTTTCATAAGTACTAAGTTCGTAGAGCATCCGACTAGAAACCACATGGTTCCGGGTTCGATTCCGTCCTTCCCAAATCAGCGGATGAGTAGTGCAGAAATATGTGCGGTAAAGTGAAGAGCTGATGGTAGGTGTGGTGCTCCACCTCAGACACCAAAACAATCTCCTTGGTCTAATGCTGGTGGAAAGGGGGATAGAGTCCCTCGCTGGCTGGTTGATACTAACTTTAGGCCAGTACGATGACTATATTTTTCTTATATTTATACATTCATATATATATATACGTATATAAATATATATATATATATATATATATATATATATATATATATATATTACTAAAAGTAGAGGAATCATATGTAAAATGGGGAGGTGATATTTTATT
Organism: Doryteuthis pealeii; assembly: GCA_023376005.1. Classification (NCBI taxonomy): domain Eukaryota; kingdom Metazoa; phylum Mollusca; class Cephalopoda; order Myopsida; family Loliginidae; genus Doryteuthis; species Doryteuthis pealeii. The sequence continues at coordinate 18,124,741 of CM042169.1, forward strand.
ATGAAATAAAATATAAAATAAAGGGGGATACAAAGGCCTTTTCGACCGGTACTTTTTCAAGTATTTACACCGGTGACAATTAAAAGTCAGAATGTAAAGAAATTAATAAGAACGAATGGGGGTAAACCAGAGAGTGTGTGTGTAGGGGGGGGGACAAAAATGGGGAAAGAGGGGTATGTGTGTGTGCCCTAGGTTAAACCAGGGTTATGAATACCTCCCAGTAAATAGATGGAGTGTCTCGGTGTTTGTCTGCACAGAGTAGGTTTTTATATTTTTATTTCATAATAAAATATCACCTCCCCGTTTTACATATGATTCCTCTACTTTTAGTAGTTTATAAGTTTTCATGTACCAAATATATATATATATATATATATATATATATATATATATATATATATATATATATATGTTTGTTTGAAAATTACATAGGCTAGAGACTGTCAGTGACCAAGTGTCATTAACTTCATGTCTTTGCTACCCTAACATAAATATGCATGATTTATCAATTTACTTACACTATTTAGAATAGTGATATTTACATACTATATATACAGGTTGCGACATAAGTAACGCCCTTTGTTTTATTAAATTAATTAATTTAATTAATTTAAATTAATTATTTAAATTAATTAAATTTAAAAAAATGCGTTACTTATACCCCCCTCTCTCTCTCTTTCTCTCTCTCTCTCTCTCTCTCTCTCTCTCTCTCTATATATATATATATATATATATATATATATATACATATATATGGAAAAGGGGGTTGGAATGAATCCGACTGAATGAGGTAAAATATGAGGAAAGCTGAAGATGCCGAGTTCCACACTCCAGCGAAATACACTACACATTTTTGTCTGAGTTTTGTTCTTTCATTCCTCATGTTTTACCTCATATATACATACACACACACACACACACACACACACACACACACACATATATATATATATATATATATATATATATATATCTTATATATATCTTCTTGTTGAAATGTCTTCAATTGATATTTATATATATATATATATATATATATATATATATATATATATATATATGGTGAAGCTATCTGGCTAATGAGTTTTTAATTAGGTTTGTGAGTGGTTTATTTTTTATATAGATGTTTGTAACTATAAAATGTTTATTTCATATTAAATGCAAATGGCACATGTGTTTAAAGACTTTTAATCCATTTATCTTCTTGCTTTTCATTAACTGATTTTATGTTTAAATACTTTTCAATTCATTCTATGATGGTGAATTTAGCATAGAAATATTCCTAATTAGACATTCAAGTGCTCAATATTATTGATACAGCATATACAAAGTTAATCCTAAAAGTAAGTAAAGTCGGTAACAACCAATCAGCGCGGGAATATATCCCCTTTTCACTAGCGCTAGACCAAAGAGATTGTTTTTACATCTGAGGTGGAGCGCCACACCTACCACCAGCTCCTTACTTTACCGCACAGATCCCTGTGCTACTCATACACTGAGTTGGCGAGGGCCGGTATAGAACCAGGAACCTTGTGGTTTCTAGCCGAACGCTCTACCGACTGAGCTAACCCGGCCCTTAATCCTAAAAGTAAGGTCTCCAAAATATTCATAAATCAAAGAAACGTTTATCATTTATTGTCAATGCTGTTTTCATCATTTTAAAGTTTGGATATTTTTCTACATAATCGCCATTTTGATTGATGCATTTTTGTAGACATTCTAGTATATTTTTTTTTACGCCCATTCCATATTAGCTCGCCGCTGTGTTGTTGGGGAAGCGTTGAACCTCGTTGTCATTACAAACTCGCAACACCACTTGAGGACATTTAAGTTGACATTCATACACAAATCGCCATATATTTTAATTGGTGTTAAAGAATTTTTTTCTTTGTTGCTCGCGGTCCTATATACAGTGGTAGCTTGACGTACGAGTTTAATTCGTTCCGCCCAACCCTCAATTTCTCGTGTATCAAATCAGTTTTCCCATTGAAATAAACAGAAATTACATTAATCCGTTCCAGGTAAGCGCCTAAATACACACCATAATTTTTCTTTTAAATAAGAAAATAGCAATCTATGGTATTAAAACATAATAAAATAGAATTTAATGAATTATGGGCTTTAATATGTTTTGATTTTTTTTTAAGATAATACGTTTTCTTTAACATCTTTCTGTAGTGAAATATTTCTTTTTTTTTTTCAAATTATTTACACTAGAAATTCCTCATAAAAGAGGATTTTATATTATTTATATTTACCAACCCCACCACTCAAGTGGGATGCAACATAAGGTCATGTTAGGGTCCCATCTATGAGTTAGATAGAAAAATGTGTTTACAAAAAAATTGAGTATCCATTCTGAATTTATTTCAAAACTTTGTGGGCATCAAACGGCCCACTGAGGTTGATAACCTGTTATTTCCTATAACTCCAACATAAACAAAGGGGAACAACTCTTGACTGATAAATTATCTATTTATTTTCTCATTAAACTAACCCTAAACCCTAAACCCTAAACCTAACCCTAACCCTTTCAATATGTTGCTCTCCAAGTTGGGAAAATATTTCAAAATATAAAATTGATTTGTTATTAAGGTAAAGTTAAAGTATTCTTGCACAGTTTAATTCCATAATAGACCAATTAAAACTCCACAAATTTATTAAACAAAACTGTATTGTTTATCTACGTGTAGAGAGATTATAAAATTTATAAAAAATATGATTCATATCTGAGTTCTAATAATGAAGGAGGCGACAAAAGAACATCCTGATCATTAAAAATCTTACCAAAGTCAAAATAAGAAACAAAAGGCTGACCCCTGGATTATCTTAATCCTCAGATTAAGGGGATCTATCATAAGAAAATGTGTTAATCTGTTCTACATAGATAAATAGTGAATTGACGCATATCTATATATCTATGTTTCTATCTATCTATCTATCTATCTATCTATCTATTTATTTATTTATCTCATTCTGTTCATATCATTCTATCTATCTATCTATCTATCTATGTCAATATTTATGACAGTCTCTTACTCTCTCTCCCTATGTTTATCTCCTTCTGTTTAATGAACCAATCTTGTAATTAAAACTATATAGCCCATGTCCAATCTTGTAACTGTGTTACCCATGTCCTTGAGCCTTACACCACAAGCTTCTTAAACAATATTAGTACCTTACTTTATATAAATATATTTATACATGCTTTTATATCTATCAGGAGAAAGATTATAAATGTTTATAAAAATTACAATTCAATTCTGAGTTCTAAAAATGAAGGAGGTGACAAAAGAACATCCTGGTCATTAAAAAACTTACCAAAGTCAAAATATGAAACAAAAGATTGACCCCTGCATTATCTAAATCCTCAGATTAAGGGGATCTATCATAAGAAAATGTGTTAATCTGTTCTACATAGATACATAGGAAATTGAGACGTCTCTCTCAATCTCTCTCTCCCTCTCTCCCTCCCCCTCTCTCTCTGTTTCTATCAATCTATCTATCTATATCTATCTATCTATCTATTATATATATATATATATATATATATATATATATATATATATTTGTCTGTCTGTCTGTCTGTCTAGCAACAGCATTCTGTTCATATCTATCTTTCTATCCATCTATCTCATTCTGCTCCTATCTATCTATGTTTATAGCTATCTATCAAATTCTGTTCTTTTCTATCTATCTATCAATGTCAATGTTTGTCGCAGTCTCTTCCACTGTCTCTCTCTCTCTCTCTCTCTCTCTCTCTCTCTCTATATATTATATATATATATATATATATATATATATATATATATGTTTATCTCTCTCGGTTTAATAGACCAATCTTGTAATTAAAACTATGTAACCCATGTCCTTGAGCCTTACACAGCAAACTTCTTAAACAGCATTAGTACCTTACTTTATATAAATATATTTATGCGTGCTTGTATATCTACAAAGAGAACGATTATAAACGGTTATAAAATTTACAATTCACTTCTGAGTTCTAAGAATGAAGGAGGCGACAAAAGAACATCCTGATCATTAAAAAACTTACCAAAGTCAAAATAAGAAACAAAAGGCTGACCTCTGGATTATCCTAATCCTCAGATTAAGGGGATCTATCATAAGAAAATGAGTTAATCTGTTCTACATAGATAAACAGGGAATTGACACATATTTGGGATCAGTAAAATCTTAATTAAGGGATTTGTAAATTCATCTACGAGTGAACAGGTTCTTTTTAGTCACTTCATTTGATTGTCATTTAGATAATCCAGTAGAATGAACCTTTAATATGATCACTTTAAATTATTGGTCAAAACTATTTTGGGATCTGTGGGTAGTAAGTTAACTATTGATGGACGAGACAACAGAGGTTTTGTGAATAGAATTTTGGTTTGGGTTGATTATCTGTTCCATGGCATATCAACATCAGTGGGTTATTAAATGCCGACAAAGTTTTGAAATAATTTTATTCTTAATGAATAATTTTTTCTATTTAACCCTATCAGGTACTACCACTCCGAGTCAGAGTGGACCTGGGAGCAATGGTGATGAAGGGGTGTCCATTTTGGATAGAATTGCAGAAATTATTAGACGTGCCAAGTTATACATTAGAATAGAATTATTAATGGATCCGTGTGTAGTAGGGTAACAAGCAATTGAAGAGACAAGATTGTTTTGATGGTTCAAAAGTTTTTTCTCTTTTTCATTCTTTCTTTCTCATTCTTTTTTATGTTTCTCCTTCTTCTTCCCCTCCTTCTTCTTTATTCGTCTTCCTTCTGCTCTCTCTCTCTCTCTCTCTCTCTTCTCTCACTTTCTCTCTCTCTCATTCTTCTCTCCTTACTTCTGTTCTCTTCCTCATTCTTCTTGTCTGCTTCTTTCCTTCTTTCTTTCCTTCTCCCTCATCCCTTTTTTCTCCTTCAATCTTCTCTATTTCTTTCTTCTCTCATGAATTGAAAATGAACTGCTCGATTATGGGTGTGAGAGCTGCATTTATTTTTTATAGGGTACAATACATTTAAGGTGCGATTGTTACCATTGGTTTCAAAGCAACGTGCTAACTACTTATCATCATGAAAATGTCGAGACAATATATATATATATCAAGATGTATCAAAAAAGTATCGAGGTTTTTTCTACTTTTTTGACACATCTTGTATTCTGAAAATAATTAACGTTCCATTCATTGTTCATTTCTATCTTGGTAAATACAGGTTTAATCCCGGCACTTTTATGACACACCTCGTATATATATATATATATATATATTATATATATATATATATATATATATATATATATGGTGCGGTAAGTAAGGAGCTGATGGTAGGTGTGGCGCTCCACCTCAGACGCTAAAATAATCTCCTTGGTCTAGCGCTAGTGAAAAGGGGATAGACTCCCTTGCTGCATGGCTGATACTGACATTAGGCCGCCCCGACGACTTTACTTACTTATATATATATATATATATTATATATATATATATATATATATTATATATAAGATTTTGGATGTTTGTTTTTAGAAGCATTGTTGAATAAAGGATATATTATTATTTATATTTTTGCTTGAAGGCAATTACAATAAGTGTATCGTATAAAATTCGATAGTTTTAGAAAATAATCATGACAAGCAAACTTGGCAAACAAATGTGCGATGCGTAGAATATCGTACACACTGTTACAACTTTATTAAGTCTCATCAGCGATTTCCCTCCGACAGAAATGGAGTCCGGGAGTCCAGCAAGTAGAGTCAGAGACTTTACCGCTCGGCTACCGATACGCACCGCACAATCCATGCGAAATTAATCTGTCAATGATAATGATACGCCTCTACCATATGAGGTACGCGGACGTTGGGTGGATAACAACAAACCAGGCCTATGCTTTCGGCGAAGGAAATAAGGAAAAAAAATTTGGATGTTTGTTTTTAGAAGCATTGTTGGATAAAGTATATATTATTATTTTATATATACACATTTGATTAACACAACCCAATATCCCTGATATTCAGCCTCCTGTCATTCCTCCATCTCATGAGAAAATTTCAAAATGCATTTTAATCTTTTAAAGCCGATAGTTTACCCCCTAATTTAAGCCTTAATTTGTTAGTTTGTAAATCAGTTAAACTTGGCTGACTTCTTATGAATGTCAGTTAATCTGTCCCTGAAAGATAAACAAAGGATTAAGACTGATTTGTGATAATCCGTGATATTAAAGACCCCCTAAATCCTAACTGTTTAATCTAATCCCTCTTTTAAGGATTTGAAAAGGTTTGTTTGAATCTTCTTGTTCAGTAAGGGTTAATTAAGAAAACCCAAGTAATTGAACATTCACCCATTGTTTTACACCCCCCTAACCCCAAAAGATAAATTAGCTTAAAAACCTCTTTAAGTTGAGAAGAATTGGTAAATCTTGAATTTTTCACTAGCCAATTGGAATTTAGGGAATTTTAGCATTTTCATTGTTTCTTGAGCAGATTTTTTAAGAAGTGGGCAATATATAAGGAGAAGAAAGGAAGGAGGGAATAGAAGAAGAAGAAGAAGAAGAAGAAGAAGAAGAAGAAGAAGAAGAAGTAGAAGAAGAAGAAGAAATGACTAGAAGAAGAAGATGAAGAAAGTTGAAAGAAAGAAAGAAAGAAAAAAAAAGATGAAGAAAGTTGAAAAAAGAAAGAAAGAAGTAGAAGAAGAAGAAGAACAACAACAACAACTACAACAACAACAACATTGAAATAAATAAATAAATAAATAAATAAAGAATGAAAAAGAAGAAGATGTAGAAGAAGAAGAAAGTTGAAAGAAAGAAAGTTGAAAGAAAGAAAGTTGAAAGAAAGAAAGAAAGAAAAAAGATGAAGAAAGTTGAAAAAGACAAAGAAAGAAAGAAGAACAACAACAACAACAACAACAACAACAACAACTTTGAAATACATGAATAAATAAAGAAAGAAAGAAGAAGCAGAAGAACGTTAAAAAAAGAAAGAAAAAAAGAAGAAGAAGAAGAAAGCTGAAAGAAATATAGAAGTAGTAGAAGACGAAGAAGAAGAACAACAACAACAACGTTGAAATAAATAAATAAATAAGAAATTTCCCAAGGGTATTAGCGCTAAAGTGAAATGCAATTACCACGTCCAGGATTTGAACTCGGGGCGACGAGTTCATTTCCCATGACTTAAACCATTACACCACGCGCTTCATTTTGTACAGAATATAATTGTAGACCATAACGGTTAAACTGACTTAGGCATAAAATAACACAATAACGGTTGTTGTGCCATAAAGCCTGCCAACCAACAAGCTAACTATAAAATAAACCAACTATCAATAAAACCAACCAACCAAAACTTACCAAACCATCCAACCAACTATTGTACTGTATTGGAGACCAACATGATTAAACTGAGTTTGTCTTAGCAGAACACACTAATATTTGTAATTGCTCAATATAAAGCCGGTTTAGCTCAGTCGGTAGAGCATTCGGCTAGAAACCACAAGGTACCTAGTTCGATATCGATCCCCGCCAACTCAGCGTATGAGTAGCACAGGGATCTGTGCGGTGAAGTGAGGAGCTGATGGTAGGTGTGGCGCTCCACCTCAGATGCTAAAAACAATCTCCTTGGTCTAGCGCTATTGAAAAGGGGATAGACCCCCTCGCTGCCTGGCTGATACCGACTTTAGGCCGCCTCGTCGACTTTACTTATTTTACTTAGTGGTTGGTTGGTTGGTTGGTTGGTTTTAAGACATGTTGACCCTTACACAAACTTACTCAAACTTGTTAGAAATAGAAAAATAGAAATTGACATAGACCAAAGTTACAAGGTGCATAAAACTATTGAAAAGGAGATAGACTCCCTCGCTGCCTGGTTGATACCGACTTTAGGCCGCCCCTTCGACTTTACTTACAATACAAAGCCAGCCTACCAACCATGCAATTATATTTCTTTTACGGAATATAATTAAAGACAATAATAGTTAAACTGATTTTGGCATAATATAATTCAATAAGGGTTTGCATACCAGAAAACCAACCAACCGATCAACCAAGCAACCATAAACAAAATCAACCAGTCACTCAACCATAAAATCAGCCAACTATTTTTGTACAGTATTTAATAAGAGACCAAAACGATTAAATTAAATTTGATATAAATAACCCAATAAGAGTTTGGATACTATAAAGTCAACCAACCAACAAGCCAACCCATCATAATACCAACCAATCAACCAACCAAACTAACCAATCAATCACCGCACTGTTGTCTGTGGTGTTAGAACACACCGACTGCACCTCTGCAGAGGGGTAAGACTCCCCCAATTGGGCGACCTGTTGACCGTGGGTGGCGACCCGTGATGCTTAAGGATAGAACCCAGGTGGATGAGCAGTTCATGTCTTGCAATACTCCACTTTGGTCCTATCTTGGGCTAGACGGGCGGTCGGAGAGGCCCCCCCCGATTAATCGGCTGGTCATGTCAAGCCCTAGTACCTATATGATTTTCCCAACCCTACTGCCCTTATGGCAAGCCCCAACCCTTTTTAATCATATGGATGCTAGAAGGCGGTGGCTGCGGATCTACATGTCCTGGAAATGATGTTAAACTCTATCTGATGGTGAGGTTCCAGGTTTGGGGAATGTGGAGCACCCCTTCATCACCATTGTTCCCTGGTCCACTCTGACCCAGAGTGGTAGTACCTGTTAGGGTCCCATCTATGGGTTGAATAGAAAAACATGAGTTGATAAACAAATTGTATTATCCATAAAGAATTGATTTATTTCAAAACTTTATCGGCATTAAATAACCCACTGAGGTTGATATGCCGTAAAACAAAACAAAGCAAACAAACAAACCAATCAACCAACCAAACAAACCAATCAACCAACCATAAAACGAACAAACCTATTATAGAACCAACCAAACAATTAAACTACCCAACCAATGAATCAACCAACCAAAATTAAACTAAACCAATTAAAAAACCAATGAATCAACCAACCAAACAATTAAACTACCCAACCAATGAATCAACCAACCAAACAATAAACTACCCAACCAATGAATAACCAACCAAACAATTAAATACCCAACCAATGAATCAACCAACCAATTAAACTACCCAACCAATGATCAACAACCAAACAATTAAACTACCAAAGAATCAACCAACCAAACAATTAAACTACCCAACCAATGAATCAACCAACCAAACTGAATTAAACCCAACCAATGAATCAACCAACCAAACAATGAATTGAATCAACCAACCAAACAATTAAACTACCCAACCAATGAATCAACCAAACCAAACAATTAAACTACCCAACCAATGAATCAACCAACCAAACAATTAACTACTACCCAACCAATGAATCAACCAACCAAACAATTACCCAACCAATGAATCAACCAACCAACCATAAACATATCATAAAATCAATAAATCAACCAACCAAACCAACCTCTCATAAAGCCAACCAGCCAACCAACCAACTGTAAAACTAACCAACCAATCAACCATACATTCATTGGCATTTCTGTCTCAGAAGACTATAATATAATATGTGCTCCTGAAGTTACAGCGCCTCCTGGGTCTGTGAAGTCCAATGTTCGAAAAACATTCTCGACCACAGATGTCGCGTGTGAAGGCGCTCTCTGAAGATGTTGATGTGCCGGTGCTTTGTTGCCGCTGCTTTCTTCTGGACAACCAACCAATCTACCATAAAACCAACCAACTAAACTAACGACAAAACCAACCAGCCAAACAACCAACAAAATAACCAATCAACCAACTAACCCTCAAACCAACGAAACCATCATAATACCAACCAACCAACCAACCAACCAATCAGACCAATCAAACAATCAACCATAAAACCAAACAACCAAACCATCAAAAGATCAACCAAACAACTAAACCAACCAACCAACCAATCATAAAGCCAATTCACCAAACTACCAATAAAATTAACCAACCAACCAACCATAATACCAATCAACCTATAATGAAACCAACCAACCAAAATAACCATCCAATCAACTAAACATCCCTACCAACCAACCAACCAACCAGCCAACCAACCAACCAACCAGCCAAAATAACCAGGAAACCAACCAAACAAACAAACAAGAAATCAGCCAATCAACAAACTAACCCTTAAAACAACCAACGAAACCATCATAATACCAACCAAACCAACCAATCAAACTAATCAAACAATCAACCATAAAACCAAACAACCAAACCATCATAAGACCAACCAAACAACTAAACTAACCCACGAATCAACCAACCAACCAATCATAGAGCCAATCAACCAAACTACCAATAAAATTAACCAACCAATCAACCATAATACCAACAAACCAACTAACCAACCAATCAAAATAACCATCCAATTAACTATAATACCAAACAATAAATCCACCATTAAACCAACAATTCTATCATAAAACCAACCAAACAACTAAACATTCCAACCAACCAAACCAACCGCCCAACCTGTCATGAAACCAACCAACCAAAATAACCACGAAACCTATCAACCAACCAAACAAGAAACCAACCAATCAACCAACTAACCCTTAAAACAACCAACGAACTCATCATAATACCAACCAACCAACCAACCAACCAAAATAACCATCCAATCAACTATAAGACCAAACAATAACTCCACCATTAAACCAACAATTCTATCATAAAACCAACCAAACAACTAAACATTCCCACCAACCAACCACCCACGCAACCTGTCATGAAACCAACCAACCAACCAACCAACCAATCAAAATAACCATCCAATCAACCATAAAACCAAACAATCAATCCACCATTAAACCAACCAATCTATCATAAAACTAACCAAACAACTAAACTACCCAACCAACCAAACACCCACGCAACCTGTCATGAAACCAACCAACCAACCAACCAACCAACGTAACCATAAAACCAGCCAGTCCAACTTTTAATAGATTCAATAATAATGCCTTCCGCAGGAATCTTTCCTTTTCTCCTTTATTTGTCTGATCTCTTTTCTAGCCAATGCGTTACTAGTAACCATAAAACCCAGAACTGTTTATACCGATTATAATTAACGATAAAAGATTGATGGGTTGTATCCTGTATTAACAGTCGGTGGGGATAGGGTTAGGCTATCCTAAAGATCCCAGAAGCCAATCTAATTCAATTTCCCTTGCACGGTGTCATGCTACATAACACTGTGCTAATGCGATGATCGAATCCCTGATATGTAGATATTTTTGGTGACACGTATCGGGGCCGAACACCAACGTGTGAGGTAAAACAGGTGATGCACAGTGATCGCAGAAAAGTGATGCAGTCGCGCCCTCTCATCCTTGCCTATTTCCTTTACTCCCCCACCCCACACTCCTCTGTCTTTTCCTCCTTCCGTCCACTCTTCATTTCCATTCACCCTTCTTCCTACCCCAACCCACACGCGGACCAGGATTCTGGCCAAAAACACTTCGGAGATAGTTTCCAGCCTATCACACCACGCCCCGACTTCAATTCCGCACAGAACGGCCCTAAACGTGTTATATTAAACAATGAGGTGACACAAGGAACCATTAGTTATTATCACCTTCTACTTTTACGGTCGGTTTTAATGAACCAAAAATGGATGCCATAGCCAAAAAGGCATCATGGGATAGCGCATATTGGATTAAAAAAACAAAAACAAAAGCAAGAAAAAAGACAGAAAAAATGAGTTCATATTTTTATGTTATTCTTTTTTTCCCATAGTAATTGATTTGGCTTGCTTTCTTTGTTTAATCAAACCTTCATGGGTTATTGAATGCCAAAGCCATCATTGAAGAGAACAGTAGTGGTTTGGTTTCTTGTTTAATGGCATATCAACGTTCATGGGTTATTGAATGCCAAAGCCATCTTAGAGGAGAACAGTAGTGGTTTGGTTTCTTTGTTTAATGGCACATCAACGTTCATGTGTTATTGAATGCCAAAGCCATCATTGAGGAGAAGAGAAGTGGTTTGGTTTCTTTGTTTAATGGCACATCAACGTTCATGGGTTATTGAATACCAAATCCATCATTGAGGAGAACAGTAGTGGTTTGGTTTCTTTGTTTAAGGGCTCATCAACGTTCATGGGTTATTTAATGCCAAAGCCATCTTAGAGGAGAACAGTAGTAGTTTGGTTTCATTGTTTAATGGCACATCAAACGTTCATGGGTTATTGAATGCTTAAGCCATCCTTGAGGAGAACAGTAGTAGTTTGGTTTCATTGTTTAATGGCACATCAAACATTCATGGGTTATTGAATGTAGAATCCATCCTTGAGGAGAACAGTAGTGGTTTGGTTTGGTCTTTTTGATTAATGGCATATCAAACCTTCGTAGGTTATTTAATTAGTTATAGATCTCCATCTCATTGTATAGAATTGGCTTAAGTTTATTTTTAAAGAATTAAAAATTAGTTTCAGTTGGTGGGGTGTCTGTTCTTTTTATTAGCGTAATTGTCTGCATATGACACGCACTCATGTACAACATCCACCCGAACTTTGGACTACAAAACTTTTGAACAAAAATTCTCAAAATAATATAACTAGCAGGGCCTGTGGATATACAACAGTATGATAATTTAATTATTACAATGTTTGAATCTTTACTTGAGAGTTATTGATTATTGTTCAATATGTAAAAATAATCTTGATTTAACTCTCTCTCTCTCTCTTTCTGCCTATCTGTCTCTGTCTCTGTCTCTTTCAATCCTGTCACGCTCTTTTTTCTTTTTTCTACTGCCTTTCTTTTTTTCTTACTATATTATAATTTCCTAATTTAAAACAGATTTAGTAGTAAATTTTACACACACACACACACACACACAAATATATATATATATATATATATATATATATATATAATATATATATATATATATATATAGTAAAGTTGTCGGGGTCGCCTAAAGTTGGTATCATTTGCTCCTCACTTTACCGCACCTATCCCTGTGCTACTCATTTGCTGAGTTTGCGAGGACCGGTAGTTCCTAGTCCGACGCTCTACCAACTGAGCTAAACCGGCCAGAGAGTGACTGAAAAGTAACTCCCTAATTTCAAATTTCAATTTTTTTATATGCATTTACATTCATTTTTAATTACTTATTGTATACTCCTTAACATATGGCAATTAAATCTCTGTTGTTTGATGGTACTCCCCCCCACCCCACGTTTTGCTATTGTTGTTTGTGAATGGCTAAATAACCATATCTCCTGGGCGAACATGGGTAGACAAGGTCCGTGTTAATGGTCCTCTAGAAGAGCTGCGTCTTTTTTTTCTTTGGGAAGAGTTGGAGTCTACTTTACAAATCCAAGGAAATTGGAGGACTTGGAGGACAAATATCAGATCTTATTTCTGCGATCAGTTTTGCGATTTCTGATTATATAATATATATATATATATATATATATATATATATATATATTATATATATATAATATATATATATTATTATTATTATTATAGGAAAAATTAAGGTCTACCAAGGTTTCAATCAATATGAATTTATTCAGCAGAACCATACCCAACGTTTTAATTTAGTTAAATTTATGTTCTTTAAAGACATTTAACTAAGCAATTACATCGACTTAGTTAAACGTAGGGTATGGTCCTGATGAAATCATTCCAATTTGATTGAAACCATGGTCGACCTTTAATTCTTCCTCTATTATTATGATTATTACTAGCAAATATATGCACCCTCCGGGTGCAAGTATTTAAGTTTTAATATAATAAAATATCATGTTAAATTTGAAAGGCTAATGAAACTGAATAAGAATGCAGATTAAAAGATTTGGAACAGAGGGGGTATGATTGAAAAATAGAACAACTTTGAAACTAACTATTCCATCATTTTCCCTTACTCCCGTCTTTCATTGGTAAATTTTCCTAATTTAACTATTTAGTTAAAATGGGAAGTAAAGAATAATATTACAGTTATTTCTTCTTGTTAATGGATTTCTTTTAATATTTAACGCCGAGATTTTTGCTCATATTCATTAATATAAAACCAAACGATTAGAAATCAATAATACTAAGCATATATTTATTAAAATCAATTTTTTAAGATCAATATGCAAATTAGTCTTCCAATTCACTGTAAACCGCTATTTTGTTGTATATATAAATACAATTGCATGTTATTAGTATGTATATATGGTCAACAGTATTAATGATGTAAAGCAATTTTATTAATAATTGAGGTTTAAATAAAAATGAAATCATGGATAATGTTATGTAAATAACAAAGGGAATTGTGACTTGAATAGTAATATAGTTTCGGTTACAGACATACAAACCCACAATCTCCATTATAATAAGATTATTATTATTATTATTGTTGTTGTTGCTGTTATCACTGCTCTATGGATTGTTTACTGATTCCACTGCAACGAAAAATTAAAGTGGCAAATTGGATAATATATATATATGTATATATATATAGTATCCAATTGCCACTTTAACTTTTCCGTTGCAGTGGCATCAGTAAA
>CM042169.1:18144260-18148354 GCA_023376005.1 Doryteuthis pealeii
CTGATCCGTCATGTATCTCAAAATTCCAAACGATATATTATGCGCCTCCATTCGCCTAGGACAGATTCCGGTTGTGCAACTATACCACATTTCAGTAGCACTGGAGAAAATCTTAATTATCTTAGCACAATTCCCAGACCGAGACCACCCTTTCCCATACCCAGTCATGCCTATTTTATCTATTATTAAATTATTAATTATATCATCATTATATATTCTAGTAAGATGTAGCTCCAGTATGAGTTTTCTCACACCCTATCGTAGGCGAGTTGTTGACTACGACGCGCGCTGAGTGACAAGCACAGTCTAATCCCTCAAGGTCCTCCGACGGACTCTTATTGAATTACCTTCTAGCGGACTCCCACACCCTCACTCTTGATTCTCTCCCTCTAGCATTCCAAATCTTACCTCCACGACCTCACTGTCACCTATACCTCTTGTCTATACATTACATCCTCATCCTCATCATCCACCAATATATATATATATGGTGAGTGATGTGTACTGATACCTAATATAATATATATATTATACATATAATAATACCTATATATTACGCCTTACCAGCATACTGACGCGTAACAGATTAACAACCTATATCTCAATTTAACCTGAATATAGGGTTGCACGTTTTATGACAGCACTCATCTAGGCATAATGCTCCCATATCAGTGACATAGACACTAATAATATACTAATACATCAATAAATTGAACTATAGGTTCAGGTTTTTGTATATATATATTAATTACATCTGAAGATTCCCGAATAAAAATGTTAGTAGTGAAATTGAATGCTTCGCATTAACAAGCGCTCCATGTACATTAGACACTATATATACATCACCACACTAATTATACATGTCTATATGGTCTCTTTCTCTCTCTCTCTCTCCCATCTCTCTCTCTACTCCTCTCCTCTACACTTACCTATACTATATATATACTATATATATATACTATACTTAATATATTACTAAGGAAGAAAACACTTCACACCGTTACTCGCAAATAAAATTTATATTTTCGACCAAGAATTGGGGCCCCTTATATTAAAATCTAAGTTGATTTACATTAAATCTCCACCAAAATCCAGTCTCCCCATAGATGGGAAATTCCAAAATAATTTTGAAATTGCAACATAACAAAGAAAAAAATTTACCTCATCAAAAAAAACAACAAAATTGGGGAGCTTTATTAAACTCAACTCTAGATTTATAAAGGCCCCCAATTTTGGCTCGACAACTCAAAATACTCATTATGGAATTACGGTAGTTGACGTTCATTTCCATCTTTTCTAACGTTAAATATTGCAATCGTATATATCCTAACAGTTTATTATACATTGAGCTTCTCCTTTAGTGAGTTTAAAGATCACTGTATTATGTACTACTGGATCAATACAATAATAATACCAGTGTATCTTAGAACATCGACACTTATAGAATCATTCCTTATACTTTGAGACTACCTTCTTAACATCCTCAACTTAATTATATATATATATATATATATACCATATAATCACATAATATATATATATATATATATACTAACCCTACTATAAAATATAATATATTCACAACTCAACACCATATATTATATAATAGTTACATACTTACACCATTAAAATTCCAAGTACTCCATACCGAGTTCCATCAAATGCTTCATCAATAATAACATTATAAATATTTTAAATGCTTCCATACTAACCTTAACATAACCACAAAAAAATAAAAAAAATTAGTATACCGAGAGAAACGCATGCGGACGACCCCTAAAATAACAAGCTATGAATACAATACACTATCATATATATGACTACTAATAATAATATACCTTACCTATACTATATCCATATATATCCCCATATACTCCTTCACATAATATATTACATAAGTTTATAAATGTCGACCACTCAGAAATAGAGAAAGAACGAAGCCGCATAACCTCAAGGAAGAAACCATGAAATGGGACAAGTAGGAGATAAAGCATTACAGCATAAATGGAAAGAAAGAAACAGAACGAAAGAACCGATTTTGGAAAGGCTACGCATCGAAGATATGACCCAAATGTGATAACGTAGCTCCCATCCTGCTGCGAGTGACGACAGAAGCACAGAAAGACACCGACCAGAGCACTGGGTTGCTTGTAACTCCCAATGAAATTGTTTTCGCCCCACTGCTTTGGCTTATGTCTCATTCCTTCACTCGCATATCGAACCCCTGATGAGGTCATTTAGTACCGATCAAAGTTTTGTACAGATACAATCAAATTACTAATGCAATAATACAACTTATTGTTCTTATTACACAACTCATAGTTCATTCCTATTCGCTAACCCCACTAGCCATTAGGAACCGTTACACACCAAGTACTACCTACCACTAATCCGCGGATCAGAATGATCCAGGGAAGCAATTACGAATGCAACGGGCCACGTGCTTCCACCCATTCGCCCAAACCTTACCAAAAAGTCGTGGAAACCTCACCATCAGATCTATAGTTTAGACGTTCAATTGAACAAATTAATGACATGGCGTGAAGAAAGAAAAAAAAAAAGAACTGACGAGCGGATATGAATCGAATGAAGAAGAATAAGAAAAAAAGAACACTGACATAATACCGTACTAATATATATATCAATATACTAGCATTATATATATAATATATACATATATGTGAGTGTGTGTGCTGTGCATGTGCTGTGTGATAGCCAACACTGTGAGAGAGAGAAAAAAAGAAAGAGATTGACGAAGAAGAAAGAGATTGAGAACAAAGAGAGCCGATTGAAGAAGAAAGAAGGGAGAGAGGGGAGAAGAGAGACAAGGAATGAGATTGAGAGGACAAGAGAGACGGAAGCAGAAAGCCCCAAAGAGAGAAGGCACCGCGAGAGAACACCAAGGAGACGTAACATTCCTCCAATCGACCCCTCCCCAACTCCCTAACGCGCGTTCCCATGACCTTTTCAGTCACTCCTAAAAATATCCCAATGCAGAAAACCATCTCCGTTAGAGAACACACCAAACCGTATGGCAGAGGACCGGTAGGCGGGGGAGAGAGAGTTCAAATTCCAACACGTATCATACATAAAGGATCAGTTTTGAAACAATCTGATGTCACCAGTACCAAAGCGTCGGTGCGTCAAGAGTTTTTTTGACCTGGGCGCAGGGCTCAAGGCCATGAATTTACAATAAATAACAGATGTCCAAAATTTCCCAGAAATTTATATAATTGTCTCTCATTCTTCTCCGTATTCTTCCGTTCGTTCCAACAAGTATCCTCACTGTTCAGCATATATGCTGCCATTTGTACATCCTTGTCATCAACGCCCCCGACAGCATCGCAAAACAAAGAAGATGGTAAAGAGATATGCTTGGATTGGTCAGGTTAAAGATGAATTAATTGTTGAATGGATATTGGCAGTGAGAGATTACACACAAATATTCACATGAGTGAAGAGGCGGTGTCTGTCAAACCTTCATTTCAACTCTCCTGGTCCCCTTTTTTTTTAGGAGGGAATGGTAGATAGAAGGTAGGAAGGAATGTGAGATAAAAAAATAAAACAAGAAAAAGAAACAAAAAACAACAAAATAGTGTTGGGGATTGCGGGACTGGTGCGAGGTCTTTTGACGGACTAATTCTGAGATTTGAGATTTGGAAGAGAAAGTGTCGTCATCAAAAATATAAACATTTGAATGATAGAATGACGTTTGAAAAATACACATTTGAAATCATGTTCCCGGATTATTCTGAAATCCCAATTTCTAGTTTTGTCTATTTCAGGCATTAGTAATAATCCTTACATAATTGTTGAATATTCAATTAGAAAACTGAGCAGCTGTTAATATTGACTATCCAGAACAATAGACGAAAACCATAACAGGAAACTTTTTTCCTATTTTATTCAGTTAAGAAAATCTAATTTACTATCATTAGAATGTCTTCTGCCTGTCAATATGGTTTATTACTTAAGCTTAGCTCAGACTGTGGCACAAGGCCAGATGCGTGGGCAAGCCAGTGAGAATCGAACTCACTAACAATGGTCTGCGAATCTAGCTGCTAACCTTCTACCACCACGTTAGGTTATCTCTC
>CM042169.1:18153454-18158454 GCA_023376005.1 Doryteuthis pealeii
TATACAAAATATTCCCGTCTTGCTGGCCATACTGTTGTGTCATTTTGTTGACGTCTACAGAAGAAGGTCACTTATGAGATCATCATCATCATCATCATTCATCAAGTCATGCTGATAGTACGGATTTCCTTGACTCTCTCACAAGCTTTCGCCCCCCATCCCTGTCGGTCATCACTCTTGCGAGGTCCTCTAGACAGCATCCAGCTGCATTGAGGTGATGAATGTATGTTCTTTACTGGTTGGCCTATACCGGTGTCCATGATTTGCTGGTCGGCCAACACTGCTGTGTACATGTGCAGGTCTGCGAACGGCATGGATTTAAACCAGGTTTAAACCACGTGACCTCGCTTAGTCTATAAATTCAAGTGCTAGATTGCAACACGGTTTATATCCTACAAATAATCCAACAAATAGACGATCAATTTTATGAGCAAGATTACAAATTAATTTATAAATCATTAAACGCCACCGAATGCGGACTTTTAAGTTATCGTAAATAACGAAAAAAAGTATTTTTAATCTTAAAAATTCGGCGATAATGTTTTTGCAATCAAATAAATAAATAAAAAAATTTTCATTATCTAAACAAATTAGACAAAATGCTTTATATATATATATATATATATATATATATAATATATATATATATATATTGGCTTCATCGTTTTTATAGCTGAAGAATAGACACTTATTATCTTTTATTGGATAATTGGAAAAATGATAGCCAAATTTGGAAATATTTGATTGTATTGAGACATAATTCAAAACAAAACTTTAGAAACTTCCGTTCATAATTCATAATTTTCATGACCTATGTCTGTAAAAACTCAAATAATAAAAAAGTATTTTATTTTATTAAATTTGAGATGAAGATTGATATGAATTATTTTGATACTAGATCATTTCTGTCTTGTAAATACAGCTTCAGTCTCGATACTTTTTGAAAACACATGGTATTTTGAAGAAAAATTAATGTTCATTCATTATTCATTCTGTTTTGGGAAATACAGCTTCAGTCTCGATACTTTTGAACTCATCTCGTATTTTGAAAATAAAATTCGTTTTAATTTATTACACATTACATGTCATGGTAAATACAGCCTAAAGGGCCGGGTTAGCTCAGTCGGTAAAGCGTTCGGCTAGAAACCACAATGTTCCTAGTTCGATACCTGCCCTCGCCAACTCAGCGTATGAGAAGCACAGGATCTGTGCGGTAAAACTAGGAGCTGATGGTAGGTGTTGTGCTCCACCTCAGACGCTAAAACAATCTCCTTGGTCTAGCGCTAGTGAAAAGGGGATATACTCCCTCGCTGCATGGCCGATACCACATTAGGCCGCCCCGACGATTCTTTTTATTTTTTATTTATTCACCTTTCATGATAATATCCAAAACATTAATTGCCATTTTTTTCTTTTACCGAAGATAGACCCCCAAATCATCATCTTTCAAGAGTTTGTTTTTTAACCCGTTTCCTTCAGATTTTAGATAGACTTTTAAAAAAAATTTTGATATTCGGACTGCATACCCCGGACAGACAGATAGATAGATAGACAGAGAAACCAGAAATATAGTGTGAGATGGCTTTATATCGAACTGCATCTCCGTAAGACAGACATATAGACAGCACCTCACGTGTGTAATGGTTAGCAAGCTAGATTCGCAGACCATTGTGAGTTCGATTCTCACTGGGTGCTCCACACATCTGGGCCTTGCCAACATCTAGGGCTAAGCTTAGTAAATAACCATATAGACAGGCAGAGACATTACTAATATAGTATCAGATTTTTCTAACTGAATAAAAGAAAAAAAGTTCCCTGTTAATTTCGTCCATTGTTTGATAGTCAATATTAAAGGCTCTCGCTATTCTTAATTGAATATTTTCAACAATTATGTAAATTTATTACTAATCCTAAAAGACAAAACAGAAATTGGGATTATCAGATAATCCAGGGACATCATTCAAATGTTATTTTTCAAACGTCCATCTATCATTCCAATGTTTATATTTTGATGACCCACGTTTCTGCCAAATCTCAAATCTCAGAATTAGTCCGTCAAAAGACCTCGCACCAGTCCCCCAATTCCCCAACACTATTCTTTTTTTTTTAACTTTTTTAGTTTTGTTTTTTGTTTCTTTTTCTGTTTTTTTTTTTTTATCTCACATTCCTTCCTACCTTCTATCTATCCACTCCCTCCTAAAAAAAAAGGACCGAGAGAAGTTTGAAATGAGTTTCGACCAGGACACCGGCCTTCTTCACTTCATGTGATATTTGGTACTCTCTCACTGCCAACATCCATTCCAACAATTAATCATCTTTTTTCCTGACAATCCAAAATATCTCTCTTACCATCTCTTGTTTTTGCGATGGTCGGGGGGCGTTGATGACAAGGATGACAAAGGCAGCATATATGCTGACAGTGAGGATATTGTTGGACGAACGGAAGAATAGAGAAGAATGAGAGACAATATATAAATTCTGGGACATTTTTGGACCATCTGTTATTTATTAATCATGCCTGACCCCCCTCCCAGGCATAAAAACTGACCCCACACCCTCTTGGTTACTGACACAATTTTCAAAACTGACCTTATGTATGATACGTTTGGATTTGAACTCTCTCCCCGCTACCCCCTGCCATAGTTGGGGTTCTCTAACGGAATGGTTTCTCATGGGATATTTAGGAATATGAAAAGCATAACGCGCTCAGGAGTTGGGGGGGTGGATTGAGATGTTACGTCTCTTTTCTCTCTCTCTCTCTCTCTCTCTCTCTCTCTCTCTCTCTCTCTTCTTCTTCTCTCTCTCTCTCTCTCTTTCTCCAATCTCTTTCTTTGCTCTCTCTCCCTCTCTCCCTCTCTCTCTCAATCTCTCTCTTTGTCTCAATCTCTTTCTTCTCTCAATCTCTTCTTTCTTCTCCTCCTCTCTCAACACACACACACATACACACACACACACACACACACACACATACAATATATATATAATATATATTATATATATATATATATATATATATATCAGTTTCTTTCTTCTTTATCTCTTTCATTCATTCATTATACCCTCTCAGTTTCTTTTTTTTTTTTTTCTCACCCATTCATAGTTTTGTCCTGGGAATGACGTTAAACTCTATCTGATGGTGAGGTTCCAGTTTTGGAGGTTTGGGAATGTGGAGCACCCCTTCATCACCATTGCTCCCTGGACCCACTCTTACCCGGAGTGGTAGTACCTGTTAGGGTCCAATCTATGGGTTAAATAGAAAAACAGTTTATAAACAAATTGTATTATGCATTAAGAATTGATTTATTCAAAACTTTATCGGTATTAAGACCCACTGAGGTTTGATATGCCGTAAACAAAACAAAACAAAACAAACCATTCATAGTTACAAACACTCTCTCTGTCTCTGTCTCTCTCTCTCACACCACACACACTTCTATCTTCTCTACCTTCCAAATCTTCTTTCTTCTTTTCTTTCTTTCCTTTATGCTTAACTTTTATTTCCTCTTGTCCCATTCATGTTTCTTCCTTATTTGTGTTCGTTCTTCTCTATTTCTGTTGACATTATAACTTATGTATATATATATATATATATATATATATATATATATATATATTATTATATTCATGTTGTATTTAGGGTCTCCGTGCTTCTCTCGGTATATATTTTTTATATTTTTTTTTTATGTTGAATTAGGCGTTATTATGAAGCATTTAAAAATTAAAATGATTATTATGAAGCATTGAAGGAACTCGGTATTATGGAGTACTGGATTATGGTGTAAGTATGAATATATATATATATATTGGTGTGAGTGTGAATATATATATATATATATATATATATATATATAAATATATATATATATATTATATATTATATAGATGAGAGGTATCCAAAGTAAAGGATGATTCTATATGTTGATTTCTAAGACACACTGTATTATTATTGTATGATCCAGTATGTACAAATACAGTGAATCTTTGAATCACTAAAAAGAGCTCAATGTATAATAAACTGTTTAGATTATATACAGAGCAATATTTAACTTAGAAAAGAAGGAAAAACTCAACACCGTAATTCCATAATAAATTTATTTCGACCAAAATGGGGTCCTATATAAATCTAAGTTGATTAATATAGCTATTGAGGAGCTATATAAAATTTAAATTTTGAGGAGCTATTAAATCAACTTAGATTTATATAGGCCCCAATTTTGATCGAAATTAAATTTATTATGGAATTACGGTGTTGAGTTTCTTCCTTTCTAATATATATATATATATATATATATATATATTATTATATATATTATATAGAGAGAGAGGAGAGAGGAGAGAGAGAGAGAGTGACATATATATGTATATATTAGTTTTGTATATATATCTAATTACATGGATGCTTGTATGCAAACATTCATTTCCTACACATTTTTATTCGGCAATCTTCAGATGTAATTAAATATATACAAAAACTAACATATATTCATTTATTGATACATATAATAATTCTATCACTGATATGCAGCATTATCCTGATGAGACTACATAAAACGGCACACCCCTAATTCATCAATTTTAGATAGTGTTAACCGTACCCAGTACTAACGTATATATATAATATATATATATGTTGAAATGATTATATATTATATATATATATTATATATATATATACATACACACACACACACACACACAATAGTATATATATATATGTATGAGAGGAAGGAGAATGTATAGACAATAGGAAGTGACAGGTAGTTGGATAAATTGGAAATCAGAGAAGGAATCAAGACTACTGTTTGGATCCGTAGAATAATCAAAAGAGTCCTGGAGACCTGAGGAGACTTGCTGTCACCCAGCCTCTAGTCAACAACCCGCTACGAACGGTGTGAAAACCTAATCCTACTACTACTTACTACTACTACTACTACTACTACTAATATAATAATAATAATAATAATAATAATAATAATAATAGGCATGACTGGGTAGGAAAG
>CM042169.1:18163454-18165954 GCA_023376005.1 Doryteuthis pealeii
TTACCAATGAAAGACGGGAGTAAGGGAAAATGATGGAAGAGTTAGTTTCAAAGTTGTTCTATTTTTCAATCATAACCCCTCTGTTCCAAATCTTTTAATCTGCATTCTTATTCAGTTTCATTAGCCTTTCAAATTTAACATGATATTTTATTATATTAAAACTTAAATACTTGCACCCGGAGGGTGCATATATTTGCTAGTAATAATAATAATAATAGAGGAAGAATTAAGGGTCGACCATGGTTTCAATCAAATTGGAATGATTTCATCAGGACCCTACCCTACGTTTAACTAAGTCGATGTAATTGCTTAGTTAAATGTCTTTAAAAAAACATAAATTTAACTAAGTTAAACGTTGGGTAGGGTTCTGCTGAAATAAATTCATATTGATTAAAACCTTGGTAGACCCTTAATTTTTCCTATAATAATAATAATAATAATAATAATAATGATAATAATAATAATAATAATATATATATATATAATATATAATATATATATATACCGGAAATCGCAACAACTGATCTTCGCAGGAATTCTTGCGCAATGGCAGAAATAAGATCTGATATTTGTCCTTCAAGTTCCTCCAATTTCCTTGGATTTGTAAAGTAGACTTCAACTCTTCCCAAAGAAAAAAAGACGCAGCACTTCTAGAGGACCATTAACACGGACCTTGTCTACCCATGTTCGCCCAGGAGATATGGTTATTTAGCCATTCCCGAACAACAATAGCAAAACGTGGGGGGGGGGAGTACCATCAAACAACAGAGATTTAATTGCCATACATTAATGTAATACAAAGTAATTAAAATGAATGTAAATGCATATAAAAAATTGAAATTTGAAATTAGGGAGTTACTTTTCAGTCACTCTCTGGCCGGTTTAGCTCAGTTGGTAGAGCGTCGGACTAGGAACTACCGGGTCCTCGCAAACTCAGCAAATGAGTAGCACAGGATAGGTGCGGTGAAGTGAGGAGTAAATGATACCAACTTTAGGCGACCCCGACAACTTTATATATATATATATATATATAATAGTATATATATTGTTGTGTGTGTGTGGTGTAGTGTGTAAAATTACTACTAAATCTGTATTAATTAGGAAATTTATATATAGTAAAGAAAAAAAAGAAGCAGTAGAAAAGAAAAAAAGCGGGACAGAGAGACGAGACAGAGACAGAGAGACAGAAAGAGAAGAGAAAGAGAGTTAAATCAAGATTATTTTACACATTGAACAATAATCTTAACTCTCAAGTAAAGATTCAACTGTATATTAAATTATCATACTGTTGTATATCCGCAGGCCCTGCTTAGTTATATTATTTTGAGGAATTTTGTCAAATGTTGTAGTCCAACGTTCGTGTGAATGTTTGTACATGATTGTGTGTCATATGCAAGACAATTACGCTATAAAAGAACAGGACACCCCACCAACTGAAACTAATTTTAATCTTAAAAATAAAATTAAGCCAATTCTATATACAATGAGATGGAGATCTAACAACTAATAAATAACCTACCGAAGGTTTGGATATTGCCATTAAGTCAAAGTCCAAACCAAACCACTACTGTTTCTCCTCAAGGATGGATTCTACAATCAAATAACCCATGAATGTTTGATGTGCCATTAAAACAATGAAACCAAAACTACTACCTGTCTCTCAAGATGGCTTCGGCATCAATAACCATAAACGTTTGATGTACCATTAACATTGAAAATCAAAACCATTACTATTTTCCTCAATATTGGCTTTGGCGTTCATGGGTATTAATGCCACAAGCCATCCTTGAGGGAACAGTAGTAGTTTGGTTTCATTGTTTAATGGCACATCAAACGTTATGGTTATTGAATGCCAAAGCCTCATTGAGGAAATAGTAATGTTGATTTCATGTTAATGGTACATCAAACGTTCATGGGTATTGGATGCCGAGCATCCTTGAGGAGAACAGTAGTAGTGTGTTTCATGTTTAATGCACATCAAACATTCATGGGTTATTGAATGTAGAATCCATCCTGAGGAGACAGTAGTGTTGGTTTTGGCTTTTTATTAATGGCAATCAAACCTTCGTAAGGCTTATTTAATTAGTTGTAGATCTCCATCTCATTGTATAGAATTGGCTTAAGTTATTTTAAATGAATTAAAAAATTAGTTCAGTTGGGGGGAGGGTCGTTCTTTTTAGCTAATTGTCTGCATTATGACACACATCATGTACAACATTCACCCGAACTTGGACTACAAACACTTTTGAACAAAATTCTCAAAATAAATACTAGCAGGGCCTGTGGATAATACAACAGGTATGATAATTTTTATTACAATGTTGTCTTACTGAGAGTTATTGATTATTGTTCAATGTGTAATAATCTTGATTTAACTCTCCTTCTCCTCTTTCTGGTCTCTCTGTCTCTTCTCTGTCTCTGTCCGCTTTTTTGTTCTTTTTCTAACTGCCTTTCTTTTTTCTTACTATATTATAATTTCCTAATTAATACAGATTTAGTA
>CM042169.1:18170954-18178454 GCA_023376005.1 Doryteuthis pealeii
TGAACAATAAGATGGAAATAAATATAATCATGGGGAAGTGATCTACAACTGATTAGAGACAGAAGGATGACAGGGGATAAACTGAGCCTAACCAGAGAAAGAAAAGTTGTCAAAAGAAAATTAAGGAAGAGAAATAATATCGATGTGGAATATGAACTTGGGATGCCATCATGGAAGAAAGAAAAAAGCTGTGATGGTAATGTACGCTTCAGGAGATCACCGCAAGGTGTAGGGTTGCGTCCAGTAGACTAAACGTATTTGTAGTGACACGAAATATAAATCTCCAGAGACAAAGGTTGAATAATAAGAAGGAAGAAAAAATGTTGTCAATAGAGAGGAGACAAAAAAAAAAATAAGAAAAAGAAAGGTGATCCAGCGGGATCGGAGAGAAAAAAAAAGGAAAGAATTATATTACATTTTTTTGGTATGAAAGCTTTGATGGCGAAAGTGTCAAGGAATTGTGTCCAGATTTCCTGGCTGGTCAGCACGGAAGCAATATCCGAAGAATAGAATAAGTCTTTTATTTGTTCTCGCTGTGACATTCCTGGGTTGATAAACGGATTGGGCTCTCTTGGATTGTAACCTTTTCTTGTTAACCTTGTTAGTGTTCGAAAGAAGTGATAATCATTTTCATCCAACTTGTCTTTAACTTATCCTTTCCTTTGTCTTTCATTTTGAAACTTTTTATCTTATTCTCTCCTTTGTCTTTCATTTCGAATCCTTTTTATATATCTTTTATTTTTCTTATTTCATATTTTCTATTTACTTATTCATTTATTTATTGAATATTGTCTCTTCATGAGAGGTTCTCACATCCACCTAAACTGATGGCTCACTGGAGATTGAGTGACAGCAAGTCTCCTAAGGTCTCCACCAGATGAAACGTTTTCTCCTTGTTAATTAATACTAGTTCTGGTCTCTAAGCAGGGATTTGGTGATCCGTCTGTATCTCAAAATTCCAAACGATTTTATGCGTCTCATTCGCTAGGACAGATTCCGGTTTGTGCATATACCATTTAGTAGCATGGAGAAAATTGAATTTCTTGCACAATTCCCAGGAGACCACCTTTCCTACCCAGTCATGCCTATTATTATTATTATTATTATTATTATTATTATTATTATTAGTAGTATAGTAGTAGTAGTAGTAGTAGTAGTAGGATTAGGTTTTCACACCGTTCGTAGCGGGTTGTTGACTAGAGGCTGGGTGACAGCAAGTCTCCTCAGGTCTCCAGGACTCTTTTGATTATTCTAGCGGATCCAAACAGTAGTCTTGATTCTTCCTCTGATTTCCAATTTATCCAACTACCTGTCACTTCCTATTGTCTATACATTCTCCTTCCTCTCATACATATATATATATAATATGTGGTGTGTGTTGTGTGTGTGTATGTATATATATATATATATATATATATATATATTCATTCAACATATATATATATATATATATATACGTTAGTACTGGGTACGGTTAACACTATCTAAATTGATGAATTAGGGGTGTGCCGTTTTATGTAGTCTCATCAGGATAATGCTGCATATCAGTGATAGAATATTATATGATATCAATAAATGAATATATGTTAGTTTTTGTATATATATTTAATTACATCTGAAGATTGCCGAATAAAAATGTGTAGGAAATTGAATGTTTGCATACAAGCATCCATGTAATTAGATATATATACAAAAACTAATATATACATATATATGTCACTCTCTCTCTCTCTCTCTCTCTCTCTCTCTCTCTATATATAATATATATATATATATATATATATATATATATATATATTAGAAAGGAAGGAAAAACTCAACACCGTAATTCCATAATAAATTTATTTCGATCAAAATTGGGGCCTATATAAATCTAAGTTGATTTAATATAGCTCCTCAAAATTTCAAAATTTTATATAGCTCCTCAATAGCTATATTAAATCAACTTAGATTTATATAGGACCCCATTTTGGTCGAAATAAATTTATTATGGAATTACGGTGTTGAGTTTTTCCTTCTTTTCTAAGTTAAATATTGCTCTGTATATAATCTAAACAGTTTATTATACATTGAGCTCTTTTAGTGATTCAAAGATTCACTGTATTTGTACATACTGGATCATACAATAATAATACAGTGTGTCTTAGAAATCACATATAGAATCATCCTTTACTTTGGATACCTCTCATCTATATATATTATATATATATATATATATATATATATATTATATATATATATATATATATATATATATTCACACTCACACCATATATATATATATTCATACTTACACCAATAAATCCAGTACTCCATAATACCGAGTTCCTTCAATGCTTCATAATAATCATTTTAATTTTTAAATGCTTCATAATAACGCCTAACTTCAACATAAAAAAAAAATATAAAAAAATATATACCGAGAGAAGCATACGGAGACCCCTAAAATACAACATGAATATATATATATATATATATATATATATATATATATATATATATATATATACATAAAGTTATAATGTCAACAGAAATAGAGAAAGAACGAACACAAATAAGGAAGAAACATGAATGGGACAAGAGGAAATAAAAGTTAAGCATAAAGGAAAGAAAGAAAAGAAGAAAGAAGATTTGGAAAGGTAGAGAAAGATAGACAGTGTTGTGTGTGTGAGAGAGAGAGACAGAGACAGAGAGAGTGTTTGTAAACTATGAATGGTTTGTTTGTTTGTTTTGTTTTACGGCATATCAACCTCAGTGGGTCATTTAATACCGATAAAGTTTTGAAATAAATCAATTCTTAATGCATAATACAATTTTGTTTATAAACTCATGTTTTTCTATTTAACCCATAGATTGGACCCTAACAGGTACTACCACTCCGGGTAAGAGTGGTCCAGGGAGCAATGGTGATGAAGGGGTGCTCCACATTCCCCAAACCTCCAAAACTGGAACCTCACCATCAGATAGAGTTTAACGTCATTCCCAGGACAAACTATGAATGGGTGAGAAAAAAAAAAAAAAAGAAACTGAGAGGTATATGAATGAATGAAGGAGAATAAGAAAGAAAGAAACTGTATATATATATTATATATATATATATATATATATATATATATATATATATAGTGTGTGTGTGTGTGTGTGTGTGTGGTGTATGTGTGTGTGTGTGAGAGAGAGAGAAAGAAAGAAAGAGATTGAGAGAAAGAAAGAGTGAGACAAAGAGAGAGATTAAGAGAGAGAGGAGAGAGGGAGAGAGAGAAAGAAAGGATTGAGAGAAAGAGAGAGAGAAGAGAAGGAAGAAGAGAGAGAGAGAGAGGAGAGAGAGAGAGGAGAGAGAGAGAGAAAAGAGAGACGTAACATCTCAATCCACCCCCTCCCCAACTCCTGAGCGCGTTATGACTTTTCATCATTCCTAAATATCCCATGAGAAAACCATTCCGTTAGAGAACCACCCAACTATGGCAGGGGGTAGCGGGGAGAGAGTTCAAATCCAAACGTATCATACATAAAGGTCAGTTTTGAAAATTGTGTCAGTAACCAAGAGGGTGTGGGTCAGTTTTATGCCTGGGGAGGGGGTCAGGCATGATTAATAAATAACAGATGGTCCAAAAATGTCCCAGAATTTATATATTGTCTCTCATTCTTCTCTATTCTTCCGTTCGTCCAACAATATCCTCACTGTCAGCATATATGCTGCCTTTGTCATCCTTGTCATCAACGCCCCCCGACCATCGCAAAAACAAGAGATGGTAAGAGAGATATTTGGATTGTCAGGAAAAAGATGATTAATTGTTGGAATGGATGTTGGCAGTGAGAGAGTACACACAAATATCACATGAAGTGAAGAAGGCCGGTGTCCTGGTCGAAACCTCATTTCAACTTCTCTCGGTCCCTTTTTTTTTAGGAGGGGGAATGGATAGATAGAAGGTAGGAAGGAATGTGAGATAAAAAAAATAAAACAGAAAAAGAAACAAAAAACAAAACAAAATAGTGTTGGGGAATTGGGGGACTGGTGCGAGGTCTTTTGACGGACTAATTCTGAGATTTGAGATTTGGCAGAAACGTGGGTCATCAAAATATAAACATTGGAATGATAGATGGACGTTTGAAAAATAACATTTGAATCATGTCCCGGATTATCTGATAATCCCAATTTCTGTTTTGTCTTTTAGGATTAGTAATAAATTTACATAATTGTTGAAAATATTCAATTAAGAATAGCGAGAGCCTTTAATATTGACTATCAAACAATGGACGAAATTAACAGGGAACTTTTTTTCTTTTATTCAGTTAGAAAAATCTGATACTATATTAGTAATGTCTCTGCCTGTCTATATGGTTATTTACTAAGCTTAGCCTAGATGTGGCACAAGGCCAGATGTGTGGAGCACCCAGTGAGAATCGAACTCACTAACAATGGTCTGCGAATCTAGCTTGCTAACCATTACACCACGTGAGGTGCCTGTCTATATGTCTGTCTTTACGGAGATGCAGTTCGATATAAAGCCATCTCACACTATATTTCTGGTTTCTCTGTCTATCTATCTATCTGTCTGTCCGGGGTATGCAGTCCGAAATATCAAAATTATTTTTTTAAAAGTCTATCTAAAATCTGAAGGAAACGGGTTAATACAAAACAAACTCTTGAAAGATGATGATTTGGGGGTCTATCTTCGGTAAAAGAAAAAAATGGCAATTAATGTTTGGATATTATCATGAAAGGTGATATAAAATAAAAAATAAAAAGTAAAATCGTCGGGGCGGCCTAATGTCGGTATCGGCCATGCAGCGAGGGAGTATATCCCCTTTTCACTAGCGCTAGACCAAGGAGATTGTTTTAGCGTCTGAGGTGGAGCACAACACCTACCATCAGCTCCTTAGTTTACCGCACAGATCCCTGTGCTTCTCATACGCTGAGTTGGCGAGGGCAGGTATCGAACTAGGAACATTGTGGTTTCTAGCCGAACGCTTTACCGACTGAGCTAACCCGGCCCTTTAGGCTGTATTTACCATGACATGTAATGTGTAATAAATAAAACGTAATTTTATTTTCAAAATACGAGATGAGTTCAAAAAGTATCGAGACTGAAGCTGTATTCCCCAAAACAGAAATGAATAATGAATGAAACATTAATTTTCTTCAAAATACCATGTGTGTTCAAAAAGTATCGAGACTGAAGCTGTATTTACCAAGACAGAAATGATCTAGTATCAAAATAATTCATATCAATCTTCATCTCATAAATTTATAAAATAAAATACTTTTTTATTATTTGAGTTTTTACAGACATAGGTCATGAAAATTATGAATTATGAACGGAAGTTTCTAAAGTTTTGTTTTGAATTATGTCTCAATACAATCAAATATTTCCAAATTTGGCTATCATTTTTCCAAATTATCCAATAAAAGATAATAAGTGTCTATTACTTCAGCTATAAAAACGATGAAGCCAATATATATATATATATATATATATATATATATATATATATATATATATAAAGCATTTTGTCTAATTTGTTTAGATAATGAAAATTTTTTATTTTTATTTGATTGCAAAAACATTATCGCCTGAATTTTTAAGATTAAAAATACTTTTTTTCGTTATTTACGATAACTTAAAGTCCGCATTCGGTGGCGTTTAATTGATTTATAAATTAATTTGTAATCTTGCTCATAAAATTGATCGTCTATTTGTTGGATTATTTGTAGGATATAAAACCGTGTTGCAATCTAGCACTTGAATTTATAGACTAAGCGAGGTCACGTGGTTTAAACCTGGTTTAAATCCATGCCGTTCGCAGACCTGCACATGTACACAGCAGTGTTGGCCGACCAGCAAAATCATGGACACCGGTATAGGCCAACCAGTAAGAACATACATTCATCACCTCAATGCAGACTGGATGCTGTCTAGAGGACCTCGCAAGAGTGATGACCGACAGGGATGGGGGGCGAAAGCTTGTGAGAGAGTCAAGGAAATCCGTACTATCAGCATGACTTGATGATGATGATGATGATGATGATCTCATAAGTGACCTTCTTCTGTAGACGTCAACAAATAGACACAACAGTATTGGCCAGCCAGCAAAGACGGGAATATTTTGTATATAAGGTGTGCTGCAATACACCACTTAAATTCATAGACTAAGTGAGATCACGTGGTTTAAACCTCAGCCAATCAACAACTCGAATACGTGATTGGTTAACAACTTAATCGGCTGATACTAACAGACGTCCATTTGCAATCATTGACGAAGGACCTGCAAGACTGAGGAGCATCAAGGAACAACCAAAGGACTCTTCACTAAGGGTCGCGCTCTGCTTAACACAAAGGACATCCACTGGACAACTCTCTTGCTAGAAATCTAAAGGATGGCCACAAAAATCGTAACACTATTTAATTACAAATGAATAAAAGAAATCCCTATAATTCACATTCACTAATTATCTCCCTTGATAAAATATAATGATCGGGGTGAATGTGAAGGTTGAGATTTTTTAGATATAAGGCATGTGTTAAAAACCCACTCTTACTTATAGACTCGCCGATAACCACGTGACCAACCTATTGGCCAACCACTGGCAGTACTCTGCTGCTGATATTATTATTTATACTGGCTGTTCTGGTCATACCTAATCATAACTACTTGGATCTTCGTGGACGACGGAACAAAGGATTATATAACTTAGGACTTATTCACTTACCAAAGGATTCTATAACTCGGGACTTACTTACTTATTTACTTTAAATTCTTTACAACTGGCCAAGGATGGTGGCCAGATACTTAACAGTGACCTGCAATCTTAACACTATGATTATTGAGATAGATTGCATTTCCATTCACGCTAATGCCATTGGGAAAGGCATGAAACCTAATTTTCTCAAATTGTAGGGCAAAACAAATTTATGATTAGTTAGGTAACCACACATGGCAAAGAAAACTATGAATTCACTCCTGCTTTAATTCTCTTAAAAATTGACCCTGTGCCATATCATGCTTGTGGCGGAGGGTAGCTATATGTATACATAATAGACAGATCATTTTAACATGAGTGTGCCAGGGAAAGTCTTGTTTCAATGTTCCATTTTTGTTCCATTAATATACAGATACTCGTAATATATATATATATATATATATATATATATATATTATATATATATATGTGTGTGTGTGTATGTGTGTGCGTGTGTGTGTGTGTGTTTGAGTGTGTGTGTGTGTGTGTGTGTGTGTGTGTATACCTATAGAAATATATATATATATATACATATATTTATATATAATAGGTATACCACGAGGCTACTTGATAAAAGGAATGATTCCTAAAGATATATATATACCAAACACCCCCCACACACACACCCACACACTCACTCACACATACACATATAAGGTGTGTCAAAAAAGTATCGAGATTTTTATACTTTTTGACACACCTTGTATTCTGAAAAAACGTTACATTCATTTTTCAGTTCTCTTTTTAAAATCTGTACTATT
>CM042169.1:18183454-18210954 GCA_023376005.1 Doryteuthis pealeii
TTTTTTCTTCACGAGTTTTCCATCAAATCTTTCTTTTTACTTTCCTTTATTCTTACTTTCTTTCATTTTTTCTTTCTTTTTCTTTCTTTCTTTCTTTATTTGCTATTTTCTTTCTTTCTATCTTGTATTTATCGCTCTCAATAACCGCCATTACTTTTCTTTCTTTCTTTCTTTCTTTCTTTTTATTTCTTTCTTTCATACTCTCTCTTTTCTTTTTTTCTTTTTTCTTTCTTTTTTCTTTTTTCTTTCTTTCTTTCTTTCATACTGTCTCTTTTCTTTTTCTTTTTTCTTTTTTCTTTCTTTCTTTCCTTTTTCTTTCTTTCATACTCTCTCTTTTCTCTTTTCTTTTTTCTTTTTTTCTTTCTTTTTTCTATATTCATACTCTCTCTTTTCTCTTTTTCTCTTTTCTTTCTTTTTTCTTTATTCTTTCTTTCTTCCTTTTTTTCTTTCTTTTTTCATACTCTCTCTTTTCGCTTTTTCTCTTTTCTTTCTTTCTTTTTCTTTCTTTCTTTTTTTTTTTTCTCTTTTTCATACTCTCTCTTTTCTCTTTTTCTCTTCTTCTTTTTCTTTTCTTTATTCTTTCTTTCTTTCTTTTTCTCTTTTTCATACTCTCTCTTTTTCTCTTTTCTCTTTCTTTCTTTTCTTTTTCTTTATTCTCTTCTTTTTTTCTTTTTTTTCATACTCTCTCTTTTCACTTTTTCTTTTTCTTTCTTTTTCTTTTTTCTTTATTATTTCTTTCTTTCTTTTTTTCTCTTTTCATACTCTCTCTTTTCTCTTTTCTTTTCTTTCTTTTTTCTTTATTCTTTCTTTCTTTCTTTTTCTCTTTTTCATACTCTCTCTTTTCTCTTTTCTCTTTCTTCTTTTTTCTTTTTTCTTTATTCTTTCTTCCTTTTTTTCTTTTTTTTTCATACTCTCTCTTTTCACTTTTTCTCTTTTCTTTCTTTTTTCTTTTCTTTATTATTCTTTCTTTCTTTTTTTTCTCTTTTTCATACTCTCTCTTTCTCTTTTCTCTTTTCTTTCTGTTTTCTGTTTTCTTTTTCTTTCTTTCTTTTTTCTTTCTTTCATACTCTCTCTTTTTCTGTTTTTCTTTTCTTTCTTTTTTCTTTCTTTCTTTCTTTCTTTTTTCTTTTTTTCATACTCTCTCTTTTCTCTTTTTCTCTTTTCTTTTTCTTTCTTTTTTCTTTATTCTTTCTTTTTTTCTTTTTTCTTTCTTTTTTCTTTATTCTTCCTTTCTTTTTTTTTATTTCTTACTTTCACTATTTCTAGTATTCTTTCTTTTTTATTTTCTTTCTTTTTTCCTTTATACTTTGTTTCTTTCTTTTGTTTATTTCTTCAATAACTGTCATTACTTTTCTTTCTTTTTTCTTTCTATGTTTCTTTATTTTCTTTAAATCACACCTGTTTATTTTTACCTTATACTTTTTATTCTTGTTGTTGTTGCTGTTGATGCTGCTGCTGCTGCTGCTGCTGCTGCTGCTGCTATAGAAGAAAGAATGAGAATATGAAGCAAAAAAAAAAGCTACCACTAGAAAAACAATCTAAATTATACCCCTTCCTCTACTCATACACCTCAAATATCTACCATTGAAAATATTCTTCCCAACAATAGATATTGAACTCTTGAAATAGAATGAGACTTAAGATCACAGACCAGGGGTGGGGAACCTGTAGCCTTAAGGCTGCATTGGGCCTTGTAAATCATCAATTACACCTTCCGACGGTCTTGTTTGAAGAGCAATTAAAATTGCACAATTACACTTTACAACCTGATATCCCAGTGCTTTCTTCCAAAAATCAATCACACAAAAATGTCATTAAAATCTTAGTAAACCTTTTCATTCCATGCTCTTGATGATTAAACCCCACCCACAACCCCTGATATTCACCTTAGGGGTGAGGAGATCACCCCCCCCCCGCTTTTGAGAACCGGTGATATAAAACAACAGGTGTCAACAAATTTATTTTTTGATGCATTATTTCATTTGGTTTGGTTTGGTTTATGTTGTAACCCAAGAAAATTTACTAATGGCATATCAACCTTTGTGGGTTATTTAATCCCAAACCAACCTTGTAGAAGAACAATAGGTAGGAAACCCCTCATTACCCCAGCTATTTTTCCCAACCATTTTAGTGAATAAGTGAATGTAATAGCATACCTGGAGTTTGAACTCGCCCACTATGATGTCATAGTCCAGTGCATTAGCCACTACACCATAGGACTACACTAGAAATAGGAATGTGATATAAATATACTGTAAAAATATAGGGAATTGGCTCATCAAGCCGAGTTCAAATCCTAGACAATTTCACATTGCACTAATACCCTCGGGAAAGGTATACATCCAACTACTCTCCCTACTGCTATGGATAAATAGTAGGGAAGACTAGGCTCTTTAACCTTGGTATCGTAACCTTTCTAGGAAAGGAAAACTCTGAATTCAAATCTGTTAAACTTTGCTTAAGAAATTGACCTTATGTCACATCATGCTCGTGCAGAGGGGCTGGGTAAATATATATAAATATACAGCAGAATGAATTTTAAGCATAAAGAAAAAATCTAATTAGTTTCCGAGAGTCTCTGTACATAATATTTCTTGTTCTCTTATTTTCAACATCTATTTATCATCATCCTTATATTATGAGAGGGCAGACAAATAAACTCTTGAAGATTGTAAATGAAATGGAATCTTTAAAAAATTAACAAAATACCATATTCGCCAGCGGTATGAAGAATGTAAACAACTGTTAGAGGTAAAAAACTACCCAGTCAGCATAATACTCTCGTGTTTGTGGGGATTGGGACAGACCCATTTATGTTCAAAGGTAGAACTAGGGTTACTAAATGATAAATAACCAAACGGAGATTGGAAATGAAATGGAATCTTTATAACATTAACAAAATACCATATTCGCCAGCGGCGTAAAGAAGTTAAACCACCGCTAGTGGTATAACACTACTCAGTCAGCATAATACTCTCGTATTTGTAAGGATTGGGACATACCCATTAATGTTCATAGGTAGAGTATATAATAAAGTTTACTAAATGAGAAATAACGAAACGGAGGTTGGAAATGAAATGGAATCTTTACAACATTAAGAAACGTCTGCTAGAGGTATGAAACTACCTAGTCAGCATGTTACTCGCGTATTTATGAGGATTTGGACATATCCATTAATGTTCATAGGTAGGGTATATAATAGTTAAACAGTGCAAGTATTTCTAGCTAATCCAGTCTCTTGCTTTCAAAAAAAAAGACTTCTGTGTGGAAGAACCTCCAATCCGAACGATCTTATTTTAGATCAACTCTATTTTATTTGTCGATAATCATTTGTTTACTCACAGTTATATAGTTTCTAGTATTCCTATCTAATACAAATAATTTTCATATAGTTATATGGTTTCAGGTATTCCTCTCTAATACAAATGATTTGCATATAGTTATATGGTTTCAGGTATTCTTCTCTAGTACAAATAATTTTCAACCACGTCTATTCGATCCATGGATGGGAATCTTACAGATACTACAACTCCGCATCAGAGTGGACCTGGGAATAATGCCAATGAATCAGTACTTCACACTCTCCAGAGCTCCGGAATGAGAGCCTTACCACTAGATGCAGTTTAATGTCATACACAGGACAAGCAAATACTGGATAGAAAAAATGAAAAAAGTAGAAATTAATTGAACGAAAGACCAAAACAAAAGAAAAGAAAAATCTTTAAATAAGAGGGAAAAAAAGGAATAAAATTATCAAAATCCAAAAACCAAAAAATATCTTAAATCCAGCAAACTGATTAACAAAAAGAGAAATAAATAAATAATTTATAATAATGATGCTAATAATGATAATAATAGAATAATAGTCATAATGATAATGATAATGATGATAATAATGATAATAATAATGATATTAATAATGATAATAATAAAATAATGGCAATAATAATAATAATAATAATAATAATAATAATAATAATAATGATAATAATAATAATAATCACCATAATAATCCAAATCATAATAATAATAATAAAAATAATAAGATATATGTATATCTTCTTAATATTTATGTTTGTCATTCTAAAAAGATTTCAGTCTCCATTATCATTCACTTTTTAGAGGGAATATATATATATATATATATATATATATATATATATATATATATATCCAATTTTCAAAATGTTTTCCCCAGAAAATGGTAAATGATAAGAAGAATGGGGAAAACAATCCAGAATTTCAATCTTGGTTTGTTTTTTTTTTAATTTATCTATTTGTTTTTTTTGGGGGGAAGAACATTTCTTTCTTTCAGTAATTGAATCTGATTAAACACTTAAATATTTACTCCGATCTTTTTCTCTCTCTCTGTGACTGCAGGGGGGGGGGAGAGATTGAACAACCACAAAAACACACGCACGTGCAACCCCAAAACTCAAAAACATTCACGCATACCATTCTCATCTCAGTACTTCCATGGGTGTACCTAAAGAGTTTATATATATATATATATATATATATATATATATATATATATATATATATATATATATTTGTGTGTGTATGTATGGAAATAAGATGAGGGAATTAATCCGACAGTATGTGGAGAAAATTTATAAAAACAAACACAGGATGTTACGATGGATGGTAAATTTATTGTCGATACTTGAGGATGTTTTGTATGCGTTGAATTAAAAAGATTTCTAATTCAACGCATACAGAACATCCTTTATCTTCTCTAGTAACAAATCCTTAGTCCTGAAGAAGGTTTCCACTGTAAAACCGAAATACTCGAGTATCGACAATACATTTTCTATACATCGTAAAATCCTATGTTTGTTTTTCTAAATTTTCTCCATATATATGTATAAAGATTGGAGTAAAATCCGACAATATGAGTTGAGGTAAAAGGAAAAGTGAACAAAAATAATGACTCAAACAAGTCCAAGTAGGAGAGAAATATTTCGTCCTTCTGATGTGAAGATGTTCTTCGCGTCAGAAAGACGAAATATTTCTCTCACACTTGGACTTGTTTGAGTCATTATGTTACATAATTGTTAGTAACTAACAGTTATTTACAGTAGTGTAGAAACCAAAATGGCTGTTATAAGTTGCAGCCGGTGGCATTGAAGGATTGAGTGACAAGGCTTGACCTTATCCTAATCCTTCCGGTGGAGAAGACCCTCTTCCGGTTTAGATTAGAAAGACAGTTTAGTCAGTATCGGCCAAACCACGAAGGTGATAAGTCGTGTTAAGCGCACTGCCGTACTCAATCTGCGCAAGTAGTCTGGTGGGGATTTCGGAATAAAATATGATCTAAAGCAAATCGAAGTCTTGGGTTATTATCTAAAAACTACCAATGACACAGGGCTTCTGATAAAGAGAAATCCCCAATGGAAGACCAGACACGAAGTCCCCAAGACGAAGTTCAGACGCTAGAAGAAGAACGTAAGATACCAAAGATGAGCAGAAGAATAATAGAAGTAAAGAGAGTATACAACAATTATTTTTGTTCCCTTTTTTTTACCTCACCTCATATATATGTCCCTTCCACGTTCCTTAGAATTATTTCCTTACCATTACTCCCACTTTCACGGCCGAGAGTAGTAGTAACTCTTAAGGTCACATTTATTGGTCAAATAGATCAAATCTCGACTTTAAATACTCCGTAAGGGATCGATATGCCTTTAAATAAACTGAACAAAACCATTATAATCAAACATTTACAACTCAATCAAATTTCGGCATTAAACAACCCATAAGCGGTTGATACGCCGTTAATTAAACTAAACAAAAAATATGGTACCATTATAGTATGTGGCCTATCTTTTGAATGTGGCCTACGAAATCTTGTATCTCTTATAATATGTGGCCTACCAAAAAAAAGCATATTATAAGGTTATAATAAAAATTGCTAACCTTAACCACAACCCTAAATCTAACCCCAAGCCTAACCCTAACCCTATTTCAGAATTTTAGAATATTTTCGAATTAAATTGATCTCTGATTCATGTAAATATGGATGAATTATTTTTTTTAATTAATCTGAATTACTATATACAGCTTATGACTAAATTGCATTTCTTGAAATTGAATATATGCGAAAAATAATTAATTTCAATAAATTGCCTACTACTTATATCTATAAATATACTCTTACTGAGGTAGGACACATTCAAACCAGGTAGGCCACATACTATAACGGCACCAAAAATATTATAATCTGACATTTGAAAATCAATCAAATGTCAGCATCAAATAGTCCATAAGCGGTTGATGTGCCGTTAATTAAACCAAACCAAATCCGGCTAAACTTTCAAATCAATCGGAAAATTAGGGTGACCCAGAAAAAAAAAAAGAACCCAAATTATTTATTTATTTTCCCATTAAACTACCCTCAAATCCCAACCCTAACCCTAAACCCTACTCCCCCCCTAGTTAAAATTAACAGTTTTGTTACAAAATGTGTAATTTCCGACCGATTTGAAAGTTTAGTCCCAAATCCTTATAATCAAACGTTTTCAAATGAATCAAATTTCGACATTAGATAGTCCATAAGTGGTTGAGATGCCTTTAAATAAACAAAACCAAACGCAGACTAATTTATCAAGACAAAACACGATAAGAAAGGCTGGTTGCGTGGCCAGTGTAACAATTCTAATCGGCTCTTGTGTATGTGCATGTGGGTTTCTACAGCGGGCGTGTGAACACCGTGTGCATATGGATATGTGGGGAAATGCGGTGAAATGCATTTGTGTATGCGTATGCGTATGCGAGTGCGTGCGCGCACGCGCATTGTTGTTTTTATTGCACAAAGAAGTAAAAGAACCGAAGAGAAATGCTTGTCAGAGCTAGACGGAAAACACATGGCCAATTAAGCGGCCCTTAATGAAGAAATGTTACGGTTTATTGCCGGCGAACATTTCTCTGAGTCACCACTGAGAATTTGACAAGGGAAAAATAGACCAAAAATAACAACAACAACAACAACCACAACAACAACAACAACAGCAGCAGCAGCAGCAGCAGCAGCAACAACAACAACAACAACAACATAATAAGACCAGCAATAACAATCATCAACATAGAAACCAATCTATGAAATGCAATATCATTATATATATATATATATATATATATATATATATATATATATATATATATATGCTGATGAGGCATAATAGGCTGAAATGTACATACAGATATTGAATTTTTCTCGATTTGTTTACGCCTTAGATTTGAACAGATATATTCGCCTAATTCATTGATTATCAACTAATTATTTTCAAATTAGGTATGACTTCAATTAAGCACACACACATATATATATATATATATATATATATATATATATATATATATATATCGTCGGGGTGGCCTCAAGTCGGTATCAACCAATCAGCGAGGGAGGCTATCCACTTTCACCAGCGCTAGACCAAGGGGATTGTTTTTGCGTCTGAGGTTTTTATTTTATTGATAGGTATTCACTTTTTGGTTAAATCGAACTTAACGGACCAAAATTCCACCATTGTATGTCACTCCACCGAAAGAGAAAAAAAACAAAAATCAGGGAATTAACCGAATTTAATGAAATTTTCAGTGTTGATATTTAATAAATAAAATATATAATGTACCACTTATTTTATTTAAAAGCTTTTACATTTTTCAGGTCAGTTAACGTTGAACAACGTAACTTTGAGGCGTAACACTGATTTTCAAAGATATGTGGTTCCAAGTTAACTGACCTGAAATAATGTAAAAGTTTTTTAAATAAAATAATTGGTGTATCATATCTTTTATTTATTAATACTAGCAAATATATGCACCTTCCGGGTGCAAGTATTTAAGTTTTAATGTAATAAAATATTATATTAAATTAGAAAGTCTAATGATACTAAATAAGAATGCAGATAAAAAGATTTGAAACAGAGGTGGGTATAATCGAAAAATAGAACAACTGAAATTT
This sequence comes from Doryteuthis pealeii, assembly GCA_023376005.1. Taxonomy (NCBI): domain Eukaryota; kingdom Metazoa; phylum Mollusca; class Cephalopoda; order Myopsida; family Loliginidae; genus Doryteuthis; species Doryteuthis pealeii. The sequence continues at coordinate 18,191,421 of CM042169.1, forward strand.
ACTCTTCCATCACTCTCGTCTTTCATTGTTATTTTTTATTTCTAATTTAAGTATTCAGTTAAAATAGGAAGTAAAGAATAAAATGACAATTATTTTTTCTTGTTAATGGATTTCATTTAAGATTCATTGAAGAGATTTTTGTTTATATTCATTAAAATAAAACCAAACATTTAGAAATTAATAACACTGAGCACATATTTATTAAATTCGATTTTTTTATAACAATATGCAAATTAGCCTTCCCGTTCACACTGTAATACGCTATTTTGTTGTATATATAAATATAATTGCATGTTGTTAGTATGTTGATATGGTCAACAGTGGCTTCGGCCTCTGGACCATTGATATAATTAACGGCGTCGATCCCAGGGGGCCATCCCCCCAGGCAACACCTGCCCCCTCGATTTAAAGGGCAGGGCTGGGTTTATTGCCCAGTGCCTGAGGCGCCCCCTTGAGGGGAATGCCGACGGGATCGACGCAATTTTTCACCTGCCACTCCATGAGCTTCGGCTTGTGGTGGTCCCACGTTGATAGGGACTTTGTGGCTGACCCGTACATGTGGGGTACGCGGTAAATATCATGTTGATATGGCCAACAGTGGCTTCGGCCTCTGGACCATTGCTATAATTAACGGCGTCGATACCAGGGGGCCATCCCCCCAGGCAACACCTGCCCCCTTGATTTAAAGGGGCAGGGCTGGGTTTATTGCCCAGTGCCTGAGGACCCCCCCTTGAGGGGGAATGCCGACGGGATCGACGCAATTTTTCACCTGCCACTCCATGAGCTTCGGCTTGTGGTGGTCCCACGTTGATAGGGACTTTGTGCCTGACCCGTACAAGTGGGGTACGCGGTAAATATCATGTAGATATGGCCAACAGTGGCTTCGGCCTCTGGACCATTGCTATAATTAACGGCGTCGATCCCAGGGGGCCATCCCCCCAGGCAACACCTGTCCCCTTGATTTAAAGGGGCAGGGCTGGGTTTATTGCCCAGTGCCTGAGGCGCCCCCCTTGAGGGGGAATGCCGACGGGATCGACGCAATTTTTCACCTGCCATCCCATGAGTCTCGGCTTGTGGGTGTTCCCACATAAATAGGGCCTTTGTGCCTGACCCGTACAAGTGGGGTACGTGGAAAATATCATGTAGATATGGCTAACAGTATTAATAATGTAAAACAATTTTATTAATAATTGAGGTTAAAATCAAAATAAAATCATTGAAAATGTGATGTCAATAACTAAGGGAATTGTGACTTGAGTAGTAATATAGTTTCGGTTACAGACAGAAAAACACACAATCTCCATTATAATAAGATATCAACACTGAACATTTCATTAAATTCGGTTAATTCCCTGATTTTTCTTTCTTTCAGCGGAGTGACATAAGATGGTGGAATGTAGGTCGGTTAAGTTCGGTTTAACATAATTTTTCTTCTAAACTTAACTTTTTAAACACATTTTTGACACTCATTTTTGTTCTATTTAGCTTGGTAGAGATTGAACTAGGTACCACCAAAATAGATCACGTGATCAGTTTAGGTCATATTGAAGGAAGGAACGTAAATATTTTTGTATTTTTTTTTTTTATCTTGCAAAAAAAGAAATAACGAACATAAAGTGCTGTTACAAAGAAAAACAGTTAATTCGAGGATCAAATTATCCGATTAGGGAAAAATTACTCACCGTTGTCTTGGAAAATAAGTAAAACTGTCCATTGTTTTTACAACAGAATCAATTTCTTTATTGATATTTTTTAGTAGAATTCTGTATTCATGGTTCTTTTGCTCTCGCATTGGAACTTCTAAAAATATTCTAATATAATTATTCATACTCTTATCTTTATAGAAAAAAGTAAAAATCGTTTTTTGTTGGTTCATTTGTTCATATTTCATAAAACAAAATAGGGGGTGGGTAGACCTCGTAAAAAATATTTCCCATAATATATTTTAAAAAACTATTTCAGACATATTTCCATTAAAAGGTAAGCAATTTTGGAAATTTCCGTGAAAATTGGACCATTAATTGATTTTTCATAGAATTAAAGAAAAGCCTCTAGTCATTGATTTAACGGTGGAAAAGTGTAAACATTGTTTTTCGTTCATAATTTTCATTATTTCCGTAAGCTAATTTAAAAAAAAAATTTCATCAGAAGTTTGTTTAATCTTTCTTCTTTCGAATGGACCAAAAAAATTCAAGATAATATTAACCTTTATGCAAGTTTCATTGTGTTAAATATACTGGGAGGGGTATTTAACAGGGAAAATTGGTGGTACCTAGCGTGAACTTCTTCATCTCAGACTTATTAATCTTTCAGATAGGAACAGGTACTCCAATTTGATCTCAGTGCGAAGAACTGGTCGTTAGAACGGTGATGTGTTGAGAGCAGACAGTTGTAAGATGCGGTGTAGTCGGGGTGTCGTTATGCTGATAAATTGTTCATAGAGTTATTGTCACAGAGTTTCAAGCGTCTTCCCAAGTGGTCTAGTGGTTAGGATTCCGCGCTCTCACCGCGGCGGCCGGGGTTCGATTCCCCGCTTGGGAAAATAACTTATTTTTTATTTTGAAAAAATAACATTATACCTCTTATAAGGTGAAAATATATTTATAATATGGATACTAGATATATATTGTTTAGAAATATGTAATATCTCATGAATATTATTTTAAAAAATGAAATGGATAAAAATTCAACTATTTAAAGCGTTTGCCTGGCACAAGGCAACAGAAATAGAGTGCTCAGAGAAGGCCCATTTAGCAAATGACACATTTCCACTCAGAATACGATTGGTCAGCAAAGAGAATTAACCTCTTTTTGTCAAATTTATTTGTACTAACGTTAAAATAAAACTGAGAGTCTATATTATAATACTTAAGAAAAGACACCATGGAACAAGACATTGATTAGATTGTAACAACATTTGCTAGCGAATAAATTTCTTCATCCCAGATAAGAACTGGTACCCCAATTTGATCTCAGTCGGAAGAGTTGATCTCAGTCGGAAGGGTCTGATCATTAAAAAAAATCACCACAAAACAAGACTTTGATTATAACAAAGCTTTGGTAGCGAGTAAATGTCTTCATCCCAGACTTATTAACCTCTTAGATAGACTTCTCTTTCATTTATGTCTACTTCTCCCTTTTACACACGAACATTCTAGATCAATTTAACAAACAAATTGGGAGATTACCAAAGTTGGCATTGCAGAATCTGGGGAGAGAATTTTGTCTTGGCGGGGTGGGGGTGGGGTTAAATTTACTCAGATGACATTTCGATTTTAACGATTGGTAAGTCTGACTTAACTTGGTCTCTATGTGCAATAACCGAGAGACAGATACGTTATCGTTCGATGAAGAAACAATCCACGTCAATGTCCACTAGTTTCTTTCTGCTGTGATGAGATCTTCTGTGTGGAAGGGAAGTCAGAAACGGAACACGATGAATCTCTTTATAAGATCGTATGTGTGTGTGTGTGTGTGCGTTTTGAAATCCTGTAAAAAACTATCTATAAAAAAACGTATTTCTTAGCGTGACTGTCAGTTTCATAAGCTGTACCTAATCATCAGACACACAATAGGCTTCCTTTTAAAAGTTGAATTCACTTTATATTTATATCCTGCAAGTGCCAACGATGTCTACGTGATGGAAGCTAAGCGTTGAGTTGGCGAGGGCCAGTATCGAACCCGGAACCTCGTGATTTCTAGGCGTATAGCTCTACTGACTGAGCTAAACCAGCCCCATATATATATGTATATGTATATATAAGTAAGTAAAGTCGTAGGGGTGGCCTAAAGTCGGTACCAGCAAAGTACTTAAGCTAAGTTTAACAGGTTTAAATTCAGAGTTTTCCTTCTCCTAGACTGGTTGCTATACAAAGGTTTAAAAACCCAGTCTGTCCTACTATTTACCCATTGCTGAAGACAGTGAAGTTGGATTATACCTTTCCCAAGGGTTTTAGTGCTATATTAATTATGTATTAGTGCTATATATATATATATATATATATATATATATATATATATACCAACTCCTCCGCACGAGTAGGATACGACACAAGGTCAATGTCTTAAGCGGAGAATCTTATATGTATATATATATGTGTATATGTGTGTGTGTAATTTAAACAGGTATTATTGAAGACTACGGAATATTCTTTACGATTTTTATCTGTATTCTTTCAAGTCTTCTTTGTGGTTTTTCGTAATTTGGGATCCAGTGGGTCGAGAAACTGTCCCATACTTTTTATTCAAGCTTTTCCGACTATTCCACCGGTCGTCATCGGGGGAATGTAGAATGTAGTGTGTTGTTTTTTTTCTTCTAGCTTGAGTTTATTCATTCATTTATTTATTGCTCTTTCATATATATATATATATATATATATATATATATATATATATATATATATATATATATATATATATATATATATAGAAATTTGAAAAATAGTGTTCCAAAAATAAGATGAATTTATTTATCGACGCTTAAACGTTTCGATTTCTTTAAACCTTCATCAGGATGTATTAAGGGGTGAATAAATTGTTGGATGTTTTATAGATACAGGAGATAAAAAATCTTTATAACATTTTTTATTGTGTAACTGTATTCGTTATAGAAACCGAAACGTTTAAGCGTCGATAAATAAATTCATCTTATTTCTGAAACACTTGTTTTTTCAAATTTCTTATATTGTCGGATTTATTTCCATATTTACTCCCCCCATATATATATATATATATATATATATATATATATATATATATATATATATATGAGTGTAGATAAAAGGATATGAAAACAACACAATATGCTGTTAAAGTGAAAACATTTTATAACATAGCTGATATTGAACAATATTTCGATTTTATGAGAATCATCTTCAGAGCTTGTTTATACTCCGTGTTGTTAAGAGCGGAGACAAAAGTCATATGAGTTCAAAACAAAAACCTTGATGTTGCAAAAAAGAATATATATATATATATATATATATATATATATATATATATATATATTAATAAAGTCATCCACAGACACGTGTTTCGGCATTTCATGCTCTTCAGTGTGGCTGACCGCATGGTAGTCCGGTATCTTATCCCCTCGCCCACTGACAGCTGATGCGGGGACTGGTGTTTTTAAACTATTCAGTACATAGGAATGTATTTTTCGGTCACTGAAAGATCAAATTTCTGGAGAAATGACCATTGCTTATTTGCTTAGTAGTGAGAGTTAATTTAAATTACTAATTAGAGGGCTCATTAACAAATTTATGGGAGCATATATTAATAAAGTCATCCACAGACACGTGTTTCGGCATTTCATGCCTCTTCAGTGAGGCTAGACACAACTGTCCTTGGGTAGGGTCGAACTCAGACTGACTGCATGGTAGTCCGATATCTTATCCCCTCGCCCATTATATATGTTATTTTCATATCTATCCTAAAATAAAATAAGCCTTTCCCCGATATGGTTTGAATAAAGTATTGCATTTTAGTTGATGTGTCTAATATGGAAATTCATGATGACGACGACGACGACGACGATGATGAAGGGACTGCGGCGATGTATCAACTTTGATGGTATTATTTGTGAAAGCAGATAAAACCTGAAAAGGAATGGTGCGTGATTGTTTCACACGATAAACAAGAACCAATAAATAATGGATCCTGCGAGCAGAGAAAGTTCCAGAGATGAGGAAATCGACAGAACAAAAAGCGAGAAACGGATGTGTCGTAATTAAAAATCACTGATGTACAAAGCGAGGCTTATATGGCTAGTGAGTGAAGCGGTCCTCCGCCCGTGGGTAACAACCCAATGAAAAGGAATACGACCTCAATGGGAAGCTCAGTAAACGAAATAAAAAAAAATGACAAAAACAAAAACAAAAAACAAAAAAAAAGCATCAAAAACAAAAGAAAATATTTTCATATAAAGAAACAAATACAGAGGTAACTTGAGTTACGTGTTTAATTCGTTCCGCTCGTAGCTCGTTTTCCTCGTATATCAAATCAATTGTTCCTTTAAAATGAAGTTGAAATGCTATTAATTCATGCTAGCATCCAAAAAAAAAAAAAAAACACGGAGAAAGACAAAAAATAAAAAAACAAAAGAAATTATTTTCATATAAAGAAACAAATACAGAAGTACCTTGAATTACGAGTTTAATTCGTTCCGCTCGTAGATCGACTTCCTCGTATATCAAATCAATTTTCCCCTTTGAAATAAAGTTGAAACGCCATTAATCCATGCCAGCACCCAAAAAACACCGAACAAAAAACAAAAAAAACCCAAAAAACAAAAGAAAATGTTTCCATAAAAGGAATTAAATACAGAGGTACCTTGAGTTACGAATTTAATTCGTTCTGCTCTTAAGTCAATTTCCCGTATATCAAATCAATTTTCCCCTTTGAAATAATTGAAATGTCATTGGTAGTAGTCCCAAAAAACACAAAAACTGCTAAATGGATGTTTTTAAATGGTAAATGTAATTATCACCATTACTCCTAGGTCCTAAGTACGTTAGGGTCCCATCTGTAGGTTAATAGAAAAATAGAAATGTGTTTAAAAAAATTTTTAAATTGAATACCATCATGAATAAGACAAAATGTCTTCGGCATTAAATATTAAGGTTTGAGATGTCGTAAGACTCTATTTTTTCCCTATTGTATGAAATCATATAATATTTGTGTTGTACCGTAAATTCATTCAAAGTACATATCACATTCACTAATTGTTCCCTTTCTATGGTATGCGTGTGGTCCCTGTATTTAACGACATTTAATGTTTTTAATGTTCTAAAATATGTTGTATAAGTGTTGTATGTTTGTTATGTTTCAACTAGTTTGACTTTGTTATAACTTTGAACCCCAACCTGATCTTTTTGAACTAAAATAATGACAAAGTAAATTAATATACACATTAAATATCACCAGAGCTTGGTTTTTAAACAAAAATAATGAAGATTTGATTTATATTCGTGAAGATGATTGAAAAGTAAAATTTAGATGATAACAGCATGAAATTTTTTTACATTTAATATTTTAAATAGGAGACATTCATTTTTTTCAGAGTGTCTGGATCAACGCAAGGTCTTTTTTATATTGGGATTTTAATGGGGCATTCTGCGAGTATTCAACTCCAACAATAATGGATCAGTGAGACTATCTTTTGTACCCACCCCACTACCCAGGTGATGCTGGGTAGCCTCTTCTAGTAATAAAATAAAATGTAATTAATCATGTGTTGTAATATATTTTAATGTTTATTTTTTATGTATAATATATTTCTTTGGCGTAATAAATTAGGAAACTTATTAACATAAGCATATTTGAAGCTCACTGATAAAGCGAAAAATCGACCCAGTGACAGAAAACTCTTAAATTGAGTTACTCGTAAGTCAAGCTATCACTGTATAAAGATAAACCTCACTTCTCCCTACAAAAAATTCACGTTTCACATCACTAGAATTATGGCAAACTAGCTTAAAAGCCTCCCTATTGGACTGTAATTAAGCTAGTATATATTATGGAGGCGTGTGATGTAATGGTTAGAGTCGTAGGAAATGGACTCGTCGACCCGAGTTCAATTCCTCGACGAAGCTGTTTGCATTTCCCAAGGCGCTAATACGCTTGGGAAAGGTATAAATCCAATTCTCCCTCCAGCTATGGGTAAATAGCAAGGTAGACTGGTCTCTTTAACCATGGCTAGATAACCAGTCTAGGACAATGAAAACTCTGAATTGAAACCTGTTAAATTCCAGTTAAGAAATTGACCTTGTGTCCCATCCTGCTCGTGTGGAGGGGTTGTTAAATATATATACAGGGTGATTAAAAAATCAGACTCTTTTTTGAAAGTCAGGCCTGTTTTATTTGGGTCACCCTGATATATATATATATATATATATATATATATAGAGATAGAGAGAGAGAGAGAGAGAGAGAGAGAGAGACAGAGACAGAGAGAGAGAGAGAGACAGAGAGAGAGAGAAGAGAGAGAGAGAAAGGGGAAGGGTGACACCCCAAAAAAAGCCTGAATTTAAAAAGTCTGTTTTTTGTTTTTTTTTGATCACCCTATATATATTTTTGTAAGACATGGTGGATAATGGACCTTACCCTGCCACGATTGATAAAACTCTACTGTTCTACTTCTGGGGATAGGTGGTTGGGTTTTACGGCATTCAAACCCATTGGGTCATTTTATGCTGAAGACGTCTTTGATTTATTCATTCTTGAAGTGTAATTTTTTTTAAAACTCATTTTTTTCTATTTAACCTATATATGGGCCCCTAACAGCTACTTCCACTCCGGGTCAGAGTAGACCCGGGAGTAATGGTGATAAAAGGGTACACCACATTCCCCAGACCCCCAGAATTGAAAGTTCACCATCAGATTCAACGTAATACCCAGGACACTAAGAAACTCTGTCACCGCTTTTTAGCAGATATATGATAAAAAGAGTTGGCTCATGCCATAAGATCAATCGGGTCGGTACAATCATATAGGTGCTAGGGCTTGATCTGATATGCCGATTGATTTTGATTGGAGGGGGCCTTTCTAGCCTTTCTAGTAAGCGCCTAAGTGGAGTTTTGCATGACAGACTGCTCAGCCACCAGGATTTCGTCTTTAAGCATCACGGATGGCCACCCACCGCCAACAGGTAGCCTAACTGGGGGTCTTACCCCTCTGCAGAGGTGTAGTCAGTGTATATTAAAACCTCATCCGACAGGGCTGTCCGGAGTAAAAAAAACACAAAAAACAGAATAAAGAATTTCCTTGCGATTATATCTGGTCAACTGCTGCCAAGATGTTAATGATGATACTTTTCTCAATCGTTAATTATGATAATTTCTTTTAAATACTTAATCATCTGCTGACCGTTTTGCTATTACGTAAGAAGGAGATTATATCTGTCAGTTTTTATCAGTAAAAAAAAAATGTGACTGAAAAGCGGATAGATGGACTGCAAAGGATTAGGTTTTTAATTTTAACCAAATATGGATTCCTTCTTGTTCATTGGTTAAATATTAGAAAAAAGTTTGATTGGTTTTAACATAACGCAAAAGACGCTTTGACTAAATTGGATCTCTTTTATTATCTCTCCCCCCCCTCTCTCTCTCTCTCTCTCTCTCTCTCTCTCTGACTATTTTATTCTCCTTCTCTTTCTCTTTCTCTCTCTCTCTCTCTTTCTCTCTCATTATTTTATTCCCTCACTCTCTCTCTCACACTTTCTCTCTCTCATTATTTTATTCCCCATCCCTTTCTTTCTCGGTATTTTATTCCCCACCCCCTCACTCTCTCATTATTTTATACCCCACTCTCTCATTATTTCATTCTCCTCCTCTCTCACTCTCTTTATTTTATTCGCTTCCCCCTTCTGTTTAAATTGGTCACCCATTTCACAACTGGAGAGCGGTGCTTAACTATTGGTATTATAGAGTGACTTGGCCGTAAATATGGAGCCTATAAAGAAGTAATGTTTATTCAAATCCTCACTCGCTCATTCGCAGGGAACTGGATACCTGAGTAAGAATTGAAACCGTACCGACTACATTATTGCTGTTATCGGCTAGAATACTTTGAGAGAGTCTTGGAGAGCTGTGAAGAGTTTCTGTCGCTCGTAATTGCATAACTGCAACACAAAACAATTATATGGACACTTCAAACGACAAATCGAAGAGGTTGCACATGAAAAGACTTGGACATGGTTAAGAAAAGGAAACCACAAAAGAGAAACTGAATCACTAATAATTGCTGCACGAAATATTGCCATAAGGACAAACTATATAAAAGCGAAAATTGATAAGACCAAACAAAATAGTAAATGTAGACTATGCGGTAATAGAGATGAGACCGTAAACCATGTACTATGCGAATGTAGCAAACTAGCATAACGGGAGTACAAAACTAGACGCAACTGGGTTGATAAACAGCTGTTTAGATCCACACCTTCTATGAGTTGTTATAAGAACAAATTATCTCAAAGCAAAGCAAAAAAAAAAAAAGACCCAACATAACAATAAAAGTAGGATGTGTGGAGGCAGAGATGAGACGATCAACAATGTAATAAACGTATGCAGAAAACTAGCACGACAAGAATACAAGGCAGGGCATGACTGGGTTGGAAAGGAGATCCACTGGGAATTATGCAATAAACTAAATTTTGACTATACAACAAAATGCTATATGCACAAATCAGAATTCGTTCCTGAGAATGAAACGCATAAAATTCTCTGGGAGATATTGACGGATCACCTTATCCCAGCCAGAAGATCAAACGTAGTATTATCTAACAAGAAGACGAGAACGTATAAACTGGTAGATTTTACAGTCTCATCAGATGATTACAGGTTTGGTTTGTTTTGGTTTGTTTTGTTTTACGGCATATCAACATAGGTGGGTCATTTAATGCCGACAAAGCTGTGAAATAAATTCATTCTTAATGCATAATACAATTTTGTTTATAAACTTATGTTTTTCTGTTTAACCCATAGATGGGACCCTATCAGGTACCACCACTCCGGATCAGAGTGGACCAGGGAGCAATGGTGATGAATGGTTCTCCACATTCCCCAAACCTCCAAAACTGGAACCTCACTATCAGATAGAGTTTAACGTCATTCCCAGGACATGTAGACCCTCAGCCACTGCCTTCTAGCACCCATATGATAAGAAGTATTGGGGGTTGCCATAAGGTCAATACGGTTGGGGCGATCATACAGGTACTAGGGCTTGACGTGGCCAGGTGATTGATCGGAGGGGGCCTCTCCGACCGCCCGTCTAGCCTAAGAAGAGCCTAAACTGGAATATTACAAGTCATGGACTGCTCAACCCCCTGGGTTCTATCCTTAAACATCACGGGTCGCCACCCACAACCAACAGGTGGCCCCATTGGGGGAGTCATACCCCTCTGCAGAGGTGCAGTTGGTACATTCTAACGCCCCAGTCGACAGGACGGTCAGATCACATGGTAAAGAGGACAAATACATGAACCTTGCCAGAAAATTGAAAAGAAAAAAACAAAAACCGTGGAATATGCTGGAGAATAAAGTGATGCTAATTGTAGTTGGTGTTCTTTGAACGGTCCCAGTTAGCAGGGGGATTGTAGGTTGTAGTGGGTTAGACGGATGAAGACCGAAGAAATGGTTGAAAACGATAGATTAAAGAATATCGGAGAGTTCCTATACAAACTGGATCCTAAACTAAGAAAAATAACTAGACGACAAGAAAAGAAATAATCCGTGGTTTTTAACAATACTTGCCTATATATATATATATATATATATATATATATATATATATATATATATATGTGTGTGTGTGTGTGTGTGTGTGTGTGTGTGTGTGTGTATATATATATATATACTTTCTTCTTAGGTGGGTTACCAGGTAATTAGGTATTAGGATGATTCTAAGCTGGTCCTTTCATCCAACGCTAAAATGTTAGAGAGTTCAGGTCCGATTTTAGAGCTCGATGTTTAATTTTTTTTTTATAAACAGAACAATATAATTTGTAAACAAAAGAGCTTTAAAATCGACCATATATATATATATATATAATATATATATATATATATATATATATATGCTAGCAGTAGTACTCTGCATTGGCTGGAATAAAATAAGATGCTAAAGTAAATTTTGTTAAAGAAAATCCAATTTATTTGTTTTCTGTACGAATGAGTCCTGTCCTATAAATTTATATATATATAATATATATGTGTGTGTGTGTGTGTGTGTGTGTGTGTGTGTGTGTGTGTGTGTTAAGATTGTGGTGACATGAAACATTGTGTACATAAAAATAAAATGGGGACAACTGTCCGAAATGCAATATTAAACATATTGGTAATACAATATGTGTTTTTTTATGGGTTGATAATTTTGTTTAATGGCATACCAACCCATGTGGCCTATTTAATGCCAAATCATTCTTTTTTTTTGTATACAGAGTGATTGAAAAGTAATTCTCTATTCTAAAATATTTATAATTTTTTCAATCTGACCAGTTGTCAATAATTGGGAAAATAATGAAGACTTTTTGTGCAAGATGGTGCTCCTCCTCATTTTGCTATTCTTGTTCATGAATGGCTGAATCAACTTTTCCTTGGAAATTGATGGGTAGACGTGGTCTGCACGAGTGGCCGATCAGAAGCCCTGATTTAACACCTTGCAACTTTTTTACTTTGGAGCTGGATGAAGGAACACATCTATTCTATAAAACGATCTGTTCGTCCACCAGCAATGAGTAAATAGTAGGGCAGACCGGGCTTTTTAATCGTGGTTAGACAACCAGTATATATATATTTACCAACTCCTCCACACGAGCAGGATACGACACAAGGTCAATTTCTTAAGCGGAGTTTAACAGGTTTGAATTCAGAGTTGTCCTTCTCCTAGACTGGTTACCTAACCAGGGTTAAAGAGCCCAGTCTGCCCTACTATTTACCCATAGCTGGAGGGAGAGTAGGATTCATACCTTTCCCAAGGGTATTAGCGCTAAGGGAAATGCAATTAGCACGTTCAGGATTTGAACTCGGGGCGACGAGTTCATTTACCATGACTTTAACCATTACACCACGCGCGTCCAACCAGTCTAAGAGAAGTAAATAATTCACACCAGCTCCCTCAGCTTAAAATGGCCTTGTATCACATTTTATCCGTTGCGGAGAGTTTGGGTGAGTAGGTACACATTCAGCTGTGCTATTCACGTAGAATTCTCTGTCGGACCATTACCAACTTCCTTCCAGGAATCTGCGGCATCTTTTCTGCGAAAGAAACTAACCTAACTTCAAGAGTCTTCTTTTCTAGCATTGTTCGCTTTTTTTGTAAGAATCGTGTCTCGTTGTTTGTGTATCTTCCCGCCAAAACACACAACTCGATCTCTTTGGGGAAAAGCGGACAGAAATAACTGGATTCTCAAGAACTAAATCAATCGCGCCACAATCACTAAGGGCGTAAAAACGTCAAAGAAATGCCCAAATATTCACGTTTGGATAAATATTGACACTCAAAGCTCCCAAATCTGAAGAGAATGGTACTCGAGTCAAAGACAAAAAGAAGAATTACTTTCGACCGCTGCTCCTGGCTATCGTCAGGGAAAACGTGTAAGCTCATAAGTTGTGTAGGACGAGCGTTCGACTTCTGACAAATGACAAGTATTCCGTACAGATGATAAGATAAGAATGCCACAGAGAAAACGAGGAACTGTGGGTGCTGGGTTGGTGAGGATGTGGGCGGTTATTGAAAGAACGGCTATTGAGATGCGTATTAAAAAAGAAAAACAACACTACGGGAGTGAGACCTGCCTTCGAGCAGTTTGGATGCAATGAGATAGGCGCCGATTAGTCGCCGAAACAACTCGATAGAGTAAGGAAAAACAATCGGGAAAAGGAGTAGAAATGGCGGCGTAGAACATTTCCGGTGTTTTGAAAGCTCACAACGCGCATGCGCACATCTTATTATGACAAAGATTCGGTGTCTGTAACCGAAACTACGTCACTGCTTACGTTAATAACCTCAGGAATTGCGTAAGTTTATCAATGAGTACAAAATCATTAATACATACAGACAATCTTATTTACTATCGATGTCTATGATGATATCAGTTAGATTGCAATGTGTCTTATATATATTTACCAACCCCTCCGCACGAGCAGGATGCGACACAAGGTCAATTTCTTAAGCAATGTGTCTTATATATCACTAAGAAATAAAGGTTTACATAATATATAGTGGTGCTAATTTGCATACTGGTTTTAACAAAACTGGGTTTACTAAATAATTACTTGGTGTTATTGATATCTAATATTATTATTTTATTCTCCAATTAAAATTTTAAAAGAAAGAAAATAAAGAAAGAAAAAAGAAAGAAAAAAAGTAAGAAAAAAGAAAAGAAAAAAAGAAAAAAAGAAAAAATAAAGAAAAGAAAAGAAAAAAAAGAAAAGAAAAAAGAAAGAAAAAGAAAAAGAAAGAAAAAGAAAAAAAAGAAAGAAAATAAAAAGAAAAAAAAGAAAGAAAAAAAGTAAGAAAAAAGGAAAGAAAAAAAAAGAAAAAAGAAAGAAAAAAGAAAAAAGAAAAAAAAAAGAAAATTAAAAGAAAGAAATAAAGAAAGAAAAGAAAGAAACAAGTAAGAAAAGAAAGAAAAGAAAAAGAAAGAAAAAATAAAGAAAATATAAAGAAAAGAAAAAGAAAGAAAAAAGAAAGAAAAAAGAAAACAAAAGAAAGAAAAAAGAAAGAAAATTAAAAGAAAGAAAATAAAGAAAGAAAAAAGAAAGAAAAAAGTAAGAAAGAAAAGAAAAAGAATTAAAATTAAAATCGTATTAAAATTTGCCAATAAAGCAGGGTCGGGGTCCAATTTGTCGGCCTGTGGCATCTACTGTCGTTTCACCAAGTTTCATAACCCTAGAGTCTTCGGCTGCTTAGATAGAGATGAGTCTCATATTACCGAACCCGACTCTTAGCTACCGGTAAGCCAGGCCACTGGTTGCCACTAAAGCAGGCCACAGTCATCGAATAGTAGATGGTGTGCCATCAGCGTGTTCCGTCAGCAATAACGGTAGATGTAAAATAAACGAGAGCCGACCGTTACCAGAAGGTCTGGCGTTAAAGGCTGTCGGCCAGCATATAGATGGCATAATAGTCTGGGCGCAAAGACCAATTCGGACCAAGATTGCAAATTACTGGTATTGACATTTCTTAATGGACACTGTCATTGTAAGATAATGCTGAAGAATTAAGGCTGATTAAGATCCAATTTCAGTTGCTTGCAGATCTGAAGGAAAAAGAAATGATCGTGAACAATAAGGCAGACTAAAGCAGTTTGCCCCCAGTACGGCTTATGGCAAAGCAGTTCGCCTTAAATCAACTGCAATCAAGTCTATAGTCCGAAAGACGTTCTCTTAATACTTATGTGCATTCATTAATATATATATATATATATATATATATATATATATATATATATACATATATATATATATATATATATATATATCATGTTTATATATATGTGAACTAATAATATATATATGTATACATATATATATCATTATGTTTGTATGCATGTTGTGACCTAATATATATATATATATATATATATATATATATATATATATATATATATAGGCAGACTAAAGCAGTTTGCCCCCAGTATGGCTTATGGCAAAGCACTTCGCCTTAAATCAATTGCAATCAAGTCTATAGTCCGAAAGACGTTCTCTTAATACTTATGTGCATTCATTAATATATATATATATATATATATATATATATATATATATATATATATATTTATATACATGTGAACTAATAATATATATATGTATACATATATATAGCATTATGTTTGTATACATGTTGTGACCTAATATATATATATATATATATATATATATATATATATATATATATATATATATCTTATTATTATAATGGAGATTGTGTGTTTGTCTGTCTGTAACCGAAACTAAATCACTATTCAAGTCACAATTCCCTTAGTTATTAAAGCCACATTTACCATGGATTTATTTTTATTTAAACCTCAATTATTGATAAAATTGTTATACCTTATTAATACTGTTGACCATATCTACATACTAATAACATGGAATTGTATTTATATATACAACACAATAGCGGTTTACAGTGTGAATGGGAAGGCTAATTTGCATATTGATATTAGAAATTTGATTTTAATAAATATATGCTTAGTATTATTGATTTCTAATTGTTTGGTTTTATCTTATTGAATATGAGCAAAAATCTCGGGAATAAATCTGAAAAGAAATCCATTAACAAGAAGAAATGACTGTAATATTATTCTTTACTTCCTATTTTAACTAAATAGTTGAATTAGGACAATTTATCAATGAAAGACGGGAGTAACGGAAAATGATAGAAGAGTTAGTTTCAAAGTTGTTCTATTTTCAATCATACCCCCTCTGTTCCAAATCTTTTTATCTGCATTTTTATTCAGTTTCTTTAGCCTTTCTAATTTAATATGATATTTTATTATATTAAAACTTAAATACTTGCACCCGGAGGGTGCATATATTTGCTAGTATATATAAGGCAGACTAACGCAGTTTGCCCCCAGTATGGCTTATGGCAAAGCAGTTCGCCTTAAATCGACTGCAATCAAGTCTATAGTCCGAAAGACGTTCTCTTAATACTTATATGCATTCATTAATATATATATATATATATATATATATATATATATATATATATATATATATTATTATTATTATTATTATTATTATATTTTTGCTTGAAGGTAATTACAATGCGTATATCGCATAAAATTCGATAATTATAGAAGATAATAATGACAATTGAATTTTATGTACGATGTTTTACACACAGAATAATTCTTTAGCGAAATTCACTTGTCATTATTATCTTCTATAATTATCGAACTTTATGCGATATACGCATTGTAATTGCCTTCAAGCAAAAATATAAATAATAATATATACTTTATTCAACAATGCTTCTAAAATAAACAAACATCCAAAAATATTATATATATATATATATATATATATATATATATATATATATATATATCATGTTTATATACATGTGAACTAATAATATATATATGTATACATATATATATCATTATGTTTGTATGCATGTTGTGACCTAATATATATATATATATATATATATATATATATATATATATATATATATATATATCACTATGTTTGCAAACATGTGACCTAATAAAAATAAGTTTTGATTAGTTGGTTGTAATCAAATCTATAGTCAGAATTACATTCTCTTTATAGTTATATCCATTCAGTAATATATTATTGTGTGCGCGCGCACGTGTGTGTGTGCGTGTCTGTATCATGTTTGGTGTGTGTATATATATATATATATTCATGTTTGTGTGCCTGTGACCTATATATATATATATATATATATATATATATATATATATATATATATATATATATATGGTAGTTTTTCTAGAACTGGAGAATTGAAAATAGATGTTATAAGCTGTGTTTATTTATTTTTTATTGTATACAATACATTTAAAGTGCGATTGTTACCGTTGGTTTCAAAGCAGCGTGTTAGCCACTTATCGTCAAGACAACTCACCCGTTCAGAAATACAGGGAATGTTAATCTATTTTTATATGAGTGTACACACATATATTAAATAAAGTTATATATATATATATATATATATATATATATATATATATATATATATATATAATTAATGGTGATATTAGTGTGAAATCATAATATCACCATTAATTATAAATCTGCTCTGCTTTGTTAGCATTGAGCACCTTTCCATGCAAATACTTTTCTCATTTTTTCATTCACTATATATATATATATATATATATATATATATATATATATATATATATATATATATATATATGGTGGACCATAATGACGGTACCCAATTTAAATGCTATTTTTTCACATTATTAAAAGGACACATTACTAAATATATTTATCCCATAACTGATACACAGGAGTTTTACATGTTTTCTAAGATTTGAATATTGCATTAAGTTTTTATTACTTTCAGGTATTGATTTTGGTGATTCTCATAATGCCGTGGAGTCCAAAAGATATTGCA
The DNA here is from genome assembly GCA_023376005.1 of Doryteuthis pealeii. Classification (NCBI taxonomy): domain Eukaryota; kingdom Metazoa; phylum Mollusca; class Cephalopoda; order Myopsida; family Loliginidae; genus Doryteuthis; species Doryteuthis pealeii. The sequence goes on from CM042169.1 coordinate 18,209,019, forward strand.
TATGTAGTCGAAGAATACTTCGCCTGCCAAAGATTCATCGTTGCAGCCCAAAGAAAATTCCGACAGCATTTTGGAAAGTGAGAGGCAGACCCCACACAACAGCGGAACTGAAAGAAAGCATATGTAGAGGGATAACAGCTATTCCAGTTGATATGCTAAACCACACTTTACGTGATATGAAAAATCGAGCTCTCGAATGTTTTCGTCATGATGGTGACCATCTCAAGGACATAATATTCAAATCTTAGATCATATGTAAAACTCATGTGTACCAGTTATGTAATAAATATAATTAGTACTCTGTGTCGCTTTGTAATCTGAGAAAATAGTATTTAAAATGTGTCTCATTATTATAGTCCACCCTGTATGTCAAAGAAAACATTAAAAACATTTTTTAAACTTGAATGGTGAATAAGTATCAAAATTTTCGTGAAAATTTTACTCTTAATTGATTTTTCAAAGACTTAAAAAAAAGAATTACTGTAGCGTAAGCAGTGACGTAGTTTCGGTTACAGACAAAAATAGACCGAATCTCCATTATTAATAGATAGATGTGGATTATTTGTCGGCATCCAAGCCTTTTCGACAGATCTCTTTCTGATCTCTACATACCGTGTATCACGTGATCTCTAACTCTTTCTATAAACAACGTAAAGACAAAACAATTGACAGGGAACTCATTTGTAGCAACGGGTGAATAGCTGGTTGCCAACTTAGTAAAGATCCCCGCCCACCCCTAATATTACCCGGGCTGTAATGACAACCTTTTACCCCTAATATCATCCCTATCATTATGTTCGTTAAATCCACCCCCACACATTCACGTGCGCAATACAACGTGACGTTATATTTGGTTAATATTCATCTCTCCTTCTAACCTTGAACAAATCTGGTTTTGTTTTTTTTGGTGGGAGGACATGGTTGACGTTTTTTTCATATTGCTTGTTAACAAGGAAATACCTCCTTTTGTAGAGAAATTATAATTCTCTGTTGAGTATGCTTTGCTAATTAATATTACATACTACCTGTAACTTTATACATACATACATACATACATACACAACACACATACATATATATATATATATATTATATATATATATATATATATGAGAAGTAAATACACAAGCGATGTGTTTATGATATGTTTTTTTAGACGACAATATATATATATATATATATATATATATATATATAAACATACGCACATACGCACGTGGATATGGTCATTCATACGCACACACGCGCGTGGATACGGTCATAACGTCACAGTCTACACGCTTTTTAATGCACACGCGTATGACAACATACGCACACGTACAAACAAAAAAGCGCATTTACGTAAACACGCAACACGAGAATAGAGTTATAAAAAATACCATCTGTAACATGTTTAAAAAAATTAATTTAAACTAAAAATGTCATAACAAGACGACAACTACTTCAGTTCCAGTGTCCTTCTGAAGAAGAGATTTTATCTCGAAATATAATATTAAGAATAAATCAGGTTAACAAACAACACCATTGTTACCTTATTTTGTTTTTACACCTGCATTGTGATAGCCTTCAAAATCAACCTCCAACCCCCCCATATATATATATATATATATATATGAGGGTGAGTCAAAAAGTAAAAGTAATGGCATTTCTTTTAGGTATAATTACCAACATAGGAACTTGTATCATGCATCAAAATGAAGCAAGTCCTCCGTGGATCACATCCCTATTTCTCCACAGTCACCATTCCTCTCAATAGGAATGTTCCACCTTCGAATGAGACAATGTATCCCTGCCCCGTAAAAGAGGGTTAATCAAAAAGTAATGCCATTTTGTTTAGGACAGGTATAATTACCAACACAGAAACAAATATCACACATGAAAATGAAGCCGGTCCTCTCTGGCTCACATCCCTACTTCTTCACATAGTCACCGTTTC
>CM042169.1:18215954-18263454 GCA_023376005.1 Doryteuthis pealeii
TTCACATAGCGCTAATGCCCTTGGGTAAATTGTAGGGCTCTTTAACCATGGTTAGGCAACCAGTCTGAGAGAGGGAAAACTCTGAATTCAAACCTGTTAAATAGGCTCTGTTCTAATTAGTTGTATTTACCACGTACCCCACGTGTACTGGTTAGGCACAAGGCCCTATTAATGTGGGACCATCAACAACCCGTGACTCATGGGTGGCGGGTAAAAATGCGTTGATCCCGACGGTATTCCCCCTGATGGGGGCGCTTCAGGCGCTGCGCAATAAACCCAGCCCTGTCCCTTTAAATCAAAGGTACAGGTGTTGCATGGGGGAATAGCCCCCTGGGATCAATGCTGTTAAATAATATTAACAAACACAGGAGTGATCTATTTCTCTAATCTTATTATAATGGAGATTGTGTGCTTTTCCGTCTGTAACCGAAACTATATTCTACTCAAGTCACAATTCTCTTAGTTATTGACATCACATTCTCATGATTTTATTTTTATCTAAAGCTCAATTATTAATAAAATTGTCTTACTTTATTAATACTGTTAACTATGTCTACATACTGACAACATGCAATTATATTTATATATACAACAAAATAGCGCTTTACAATGTGAACGGGAAGGCTAATTTGCATATTAATATTTAAAAAATCGAATTTAATAAATATGTGCTTAGTATTATTGATTTCTAACTGTTTGGTTTTATTTTAATGAATATAAGCAAAAATCTCTTCAATGAATCTTAAATGAAATCCATTAACAAGAAAAAATAACTGTCATTTTATTCTTTACTTTCTCTTTTAACTAAATACTTAAATTAGAAAAAATAACAATGAAAGACGAGAGTGATGGAAGAGTAAGTTTCAGTTGTTCCATTTTTTATTATACTCCCTCTGTTTCAAATCTTTTTATCTGTATTCTTATTTAGTTTCATTAGCCTTTCTAAATTAATCTAATATTTTATTACATGAAAACTTAAATACTTGCACCCGGAGGGTGCATACATTTGCTAGTAATAATAATAATCAAGTCTCATCTGAAAAATTCAGAGAAATAAAAATTCGAGTCCTCACATTTTTTTGTCCGCTTGACGTACAATGAGGTTGTGCTTAGCAATAACCGATTATTCTGTTTGAAATATTTTGGCGGTATCAGATGAAGTGTCCCATTACAAATATCCATATAAAGACTCTTATCATTCTTATTGACTTTAACAGATGAGGTTGACAGATAGAGCTAATCCCTAGTCAAGAAGCCATTATTATCCCCGGTGTTCATAGTCAAACATTTCGAAATCGTGGCAGATGGTGGGAGGCGGTAAAACTAAACGAGGAGGAGAGTTTGACATTCGGTAACGTAAAAACAATTCATTCGCTTTATTGAGTAGAAAAAAAACCCAGCCACAACAATAGCAATAAAAACAATTTACTTTTGACGTTAATTTTAATGAAAAAACTATTTACTGTTATTACAATTTTGTTACGATTTTTGTGGCCATTTTTAGGCTTCAAATCAAGTGCGATTGTCCAGCGGAGATCCTTTGTGTTAAGCAGAGCGCGATCCTTGCTAAAGAATCCTTTCGTTGTTCCTTGGTGCTTCTCAGTCTTGCAAATCCTTCGTCAATGATTGCAACGAATATCAACGATTAAGTAGTTAACATGCTACGTAGTTGGACTGTTGATTGGCTGAGGTTTGAACCATGTAACCTCGCACAGTCTATAAATTTAAGTGGTGTATTGCAGCACACCTTATTTACAAAACTATTTCAACAATTTTTGTGGTCATCCTTTGGCTTCAAGCAAGAGCACTCCCTAGCGGAGACTCCCTGTGTTAAGCAGAGCACGACCCTTAGTGAAGAAACCTTTTGGTGGCCCCTTGGTGTCCCTCAGTGTTGGGTATGATCCTTTTGTTGCTCCTTGGCGTCCCTTAATGTTTGGTATGATCCTTTGGTTGTTACTTGGTGCCCCTTAATGTTGGGTATGATTCTTTTGCTGTTCCTTGGCGTCCCTTAATGTTGGGTATGATCCTTTGATTGTTGGTGTTCCTTAATGTTGAGTATGATCCTTTGGTTGTTCTTGGTGCCCCTTAATGTTGGGTATGATCCTTTGGTAGTAGATCGCCCGTCAATGTCAAATAACGTGTAAATGAACGGTTGTCAATATCAGCGATTAAATAGTTAACTAACCACGTATTCGGGCTGTTGATTGGCTGGGATTTAAACCACGTGACCTCGCTGAGTCTATAAGTTTAGATAATGGATTACAGCACGCCTTATATAAACAAAATAATCTAACAACTGTTTCGTGATTCATTTTTTCAGGGTGTATCAAAACTATTTTGGTGTTTTATAATGCTTCTTTTATGCTCTACGAGGAGACTTTTATTTGTTTCAACGGAAACTAAAAAAGAATGATTGTACCATTGGATAGAGCACTACTTTTCACATAGTCACTAACATGGAGTATGCACTTTTGCCAGTGAGGGACAAGAGCCAGCAAGCCCTATACATAATGCCTCCTATTTCTTTCCCCAGAAACTACAACAGAAAAGGGAACACAATAACACTCTTGGACATAGCAAGTTTTCAGCTATGAAATACTATTTTCCCCATAGTTATTGGGTATGAATTTTTGCCACTAGTGAACAAGAGCCGGCTAGTCTCCTCAGGTCTCTAGGACTCTGAGTATTCTGGCAGATTGCAGCAGTGCAGTGTTCTGGATGGTATCAATCCTTCCTCTGATTTCCAGATTTTTCAAACCTTTTCCAATCCTTTTGGGACCATTCCAAGTGCAACAACTACAATTGGTATCACTTTGACTTTCATATTCCATAACTTTTTCAGTTCTCTGGCAAGGTCCAGGTATTTGTCCATTTTATTTTCCTTTAGCTTCACCCTGTGATCTGCTGGAACTGCAAAATCAACCAGTTCTTTCTTTTTTGTTAATCAACACTAGGTCTGGTATTCTTGCTGGGATAAGGTGATCCGTTTTTATTTCAAAGTCCCAGAGAATTTTATGCGTTTCGTTCTCAAGAACAGATTCTGGTTTATGCATATACCATTTTGTTGTAAAAAAATGTAGATAACCTTGTTCATGTCTACATATTTACTAAGCATAACCTAGTACATAACACGGATATATAGTGATAAATAGGATTAGGTAGAATGTGTTATACTCATCTTTTCCTAGATGAATGCTCTACCGACTGAGCTAAACTGGCTCCTAATAATATACTAGAAGTCAAAGATAGTTATATGAGAAAGAGAAAACTGTAAAATGGGGCAATTACTTATCAGTTAAGCTGAACTTGGAAAGATAAGCCTTTAAATATGCCTCAAATTTATTTCCACAGAAGCTATCACAAAAAATGGCAACACAATAACACCACTGGATAGAGCAAGAGTGTTGATCCTGTTAAGTTTTTAAATGCCATCTTGGCCAGTTGAAAAGGGCTTAAAGTAAGTAAGTCCTGAGTTGTGGAATCCTTTGGTAAGTGAATAAGTCCTATCCTGCGTATTGTTAAAGGTCCAGTGATCCAATCCTATGTCCGTCGTCCACGAGAGTCAAAGCAGTCATGTGTAGTTATGCCAGCACAACCGGTATAAGTATTATATTAGCTGCAGAGTACTGCGAGTGGTTGGCCAAGAGGTTGATCACATGGTTTTCGGCGAGTCTATAAGTTGAGGTGGGTATCTAGCACACACCTTATATGTCAAAATTTCTCAACACCCCCCTATTTTGACATGTAAGGTGGGCTGTTCCACTCAGAAATATTAAATCATTTCATTCAGAAATATTAAAATTTATAGTAATAGTATTTTTGTTTTATTACTTCTAATCCTATTTGTAATAAAGTAATGCCTCCTATTTTAACCCCTTCTTATCTTTCTCAATTCGTTCCCCCTTTCTCTCTTTCTTCCACTCTTTTTTTACTTTATCCTTTCTCAGTTATTTTAACCCCTTCCTCTCTTTCTCAGATTTTCTTTGTCCCTTTTATACATACACATACACAACACACATGTACGTGCGCGCGTTCTCTCTATCTCTCCCGCCCTATCAGCTGGGGCGTTAGAATGCCCCGACTGCACCTCTGCAGAGGGGTAAGACTCCCCCAATCGGCCCACTTGCTGGTCGTGGGTGGCGACCCATGATGCTTAAGGATAGAGCCCAGGTGGATGAGCAGTTCATGACTTGCAATACCCCACTTTGGCCCTATCTTGGGCTAGACGGGCGGTCGGAGAGGCCCCCTCCGATCAATCGGCTGGTTACGTCAAGCCCTAGCACCTATATGATTTTCCCAACCCTATTGCCCTTATGGCAACCCCTTTTTATCATATGGGTGCTAGAAGGCGGTGGCTGAGGGTCTACATGTCCTGGGAATGACGTTAAACTCTATCTGATGGTGAGGTTCCAGTTTTGGAGGTTTGGGGAATGCGGAGCACCCCTTCACCACCATTGCTCCCGGGTCCACTCTGACCTGGAGTGGTAGTACCTGTTAGGGTCCCATCTATGGGTTAAATAGAAAACATGAGTTTATAAACAAAATTGTATTATCCATTAAAAATGAAATTATTTCAAAACTTTGTCAGCATTAAACATTTTTTTTACCAATAGAAGTATTCGGCATAAAATGACCCAAGGGGTTGACATGCCGTAAAACCCAACCAACCAAACCAAACCAATCTCTATCTCTCCACGTCTCTCTTTCTCTGGTTTTTTCCTCCCATTTCTTCTATAAACAATTTCCCCTTCCTCCTCATCTTTTCTTTTTCCCCTTTCTTTCTTTATTAGCTATTCTTCCCCCCACACACATACATACACACACACGCACGCACACACACACACAAAGACGCACACACACCTCCTCTCTTTCTCTCCCCGATCTCTCCCTCTCTCTCTCTCTGTTTTTCCTCTTCTTTCTTCTATAAACAATTTCCCCTTCTTCATGTTTTCTTCAATATTATTATTCTATTCCTTTTTATCTCATATTGACTGCATCATTCCTTCCCCTACCCTAATCAGCCAACAGCAGCACCTCCCCACACCCCGGGACACGGAGGACATATTGGAATATTATACACCTGCCATTGTTGGATTGAAAAATATGTCCCCAAGGTTCTCGTCGTCGTCGGCGGCGGCGGTAACGGCCTTATCATCTTGGTTATTTCGACAAAGATGATCACATTGGTAATTAAATGAACATGGAAGCGAATTTGTATCGACTTAGGCGAATGCATTCTAGATAACTCTTCTGAAGAGACGTTATGATTTGCTCATTACAAGAGGATTCCGTTTCCGAATGGCATCGACTTAATCTCAGAACAAAAAATGGAATGGAATTGATGTCATTTAATTCCGGAAATAGCCACTCTTTGTTTGAAGACTTTGCTGATGCGGGGTGTGTGTGCACATAAATGTCGCAACCAAATCATTTGTAATATATATATATATATATATATATATATATATATATGGGAGTAAATATGGAAATAAATCCGACAATATTAAGAAATCTTTTGAAGACTTTGCTGATGCGGGGGGGGGGGGTGCACATAAATGTCCCAACCAACTCATTTGTAATATATATATATATATATATATATATATATATATATATATATGATGGACTCTCCGTCGATTTCGACGTATGAGTGTTCATATAATGAACATCCACACAGTGATTTATTTATAGTGGTGAAGGCTTGTGTTGGACCATCTACACACACACACACTATATATATATATATATATATATATATATATATATATATATATATATATGGGAGTAAATATGGAAATAAATCCGACAATATTAAGAAATTTGAAAAAACAAGTGTTCCGAAATTAGATGAATTTATTCATCGACGCTTAAAATTTGCTGATCCTGGAGAGGGGCAGCACATAAACTCATTTGTAATATATATATATATATATATAAATGGTCTCTCTCGTCGATTTTCGACGCATGAGTGTTCATCCAGTGATTTGTTTATAGTGGTGAAGGCTTGTGTTGGACCATCCGCACTTTTTGGCACAGTCGATAGGGAAAGAATTGGTGCATAAAGGAATGCCACGAACCCAATCAACGACCGACCTCAGGAATTTTGAATTCAGAGTTATCCCTCTCCTAGACTGGTTACCTACCCAAGGTTAAAGAGCCCAGTCTGCCCTACTATTTAGCCCATAGCTGGAGGGAATTTTGAATTCAGAGTTATCCCTCTCCTAGACTGGTTGCCTACCCAAGGTTAAAGAGCCCAGTCTTCCCTACTATTTAACCCATAGCTGGAGGGAATTTTGAATTCAGTTATCCCTCTCCTAGACTGGTTGCCTACCCAAGGTTAAAGAGGCCAGTCTGCCCTACTATTTAACCCATAGCTGGAGGGAATTTTGAATTCAGAGTTATCTCTCTCCTAGACTGGTTGCCTACCCAAGGTTAAAGAGCCCAGTCTTCCCTACTATTTAACCCATAGCTGGAGGGAATTTTGAATTCAGTTATCCCTCTCCTAGACTGGTTGCCTACCCAAGGTTAAAGAGGCCAGTCTGCCCTACTATTTAACCCATAGCTGGAGGGAATTTTGAATTCAGAGTTATCTCTCTCCTAGACTGGTTGCCTACCCAAGGTTAAAGAGCCCAGTCTTCCCTACTATTTAATCCATAGCTGGAGGGAATTTTGAATTCAGTTATCCCTCTCCTAGACTGGTTGCCTACCCAAGGTTAAAGAGCCCAGTCTTCCCTACTATTTAGTGCGAAATTTATTCACTAAAATTAAACTTCACTGCTGGTATTGCTGTAAATCGCTGTAACAAAAGTCAGGCAGCGGACAATATTTTATTATCAGCAGGTGCTGGTAAACGGACAGTTCCACAAATTGAGTGATTTTGGCTTAACTAATTAATCATATCCCTTAATTAGTAAACACCAATAACCAAATCTGGCGTGTTTCTTAGTTAGAAGGGTATTAATCTATATCCAAGATTTCAAATCTGAGTGACTCCTCTTTTCTGTGTTATAGATCGACACGTACATGCCAAAAACTTTATTATATATATAGATGTGTGTGTATATATATATATATATATATATATATATATAGTATTATAGAGTGTACAGAAATAACCTACTCGAGTTTCACCATAAGGATCTTCATGGTCAAATCCATTGAATTAATCAAGATATTGATTAATTACAGCTAAGTGCAGGAGTTCATGTGGTAATTATGCAGTTAGCTGTAATTAATCAATATCTTGATTAATTCAGTGGATTTAACCCTGAAGATATTTATGGTGAAACACGAGTAGGTTATTTCTGTACACACTATAATAAAAAATCCACTCTACTTACGTATAGAGCACTTTATATTTGTCATGACGCTGTCTTTTCCGAGTAATACTTGTACCAACCAAATATTGAGACCAACCCAATATTCCTTTTATATATATATATATATATATATATATATATATATATATATATATATATATCCTTTTATATATATATATATATATATATATATATATATATATATCAGTCGGCAGAGCGTTCAGCTAGAAATCAGAAGGTTCCTCGTTCGATACCGGCTCTCGTCAACTCAGCGTATGAGTAACACAGGGATCTGTGTGGTAAAGGGAGGAGATGATGGTAGGTGTGGCTCTCCACCTCAGACAATAAAATAATCTCCTTGGTCTAGCGCTAGGGAAAATGACTCACTGTCAGGCTGATACCGACATTAGGTCGCCCCATTTTTTTTACTTATATAGTAAAAAGTAAAGTATGCGGATTGGCCGATTGTCAGTATCAGCTGAACAGTGAGGGAGTCTATCCCATTTTGCTAGGACTTGAGGTAGATACAATATTGTATGTGATTGTTGATAACACGTGAAAAATGGGAGATTTGTTGGTTGTTGTCTGATAAAAAAGGAAGTCACCAATGTCGACCTAGCGTTAGTTACGGGACGCGTGTAGCCGGTCCTGATGAAGGTTGCAAAAACCGAAATGATATAACGTCGATTCCCCATCAAGAATAAAGTATCATTTTTTGGAATGCTTCGTATTTTTCTATTTTCTACACACACACACATATATATATGTGCGGGCGTGTGTGTGTCTGTGTGTGTGTCTGTGTGTGTGTATGTGTGTGTCTGTGTGTGTGTCTGTGTATGTGTGTGTCCTGCTTCGACATCACGTGTCGTGGTATTAAAAAATGAATTAAACTATTCTCTAACAAAAATTTAATTCCACGAACGCAAATTGAAGAAATTGAAGATAATTCCCCGCACTAAAATTGAAAGATTTTCTTTTTATGTTCAATTTCGGTGGAAAATGAAATTTGGTAAGTGGCACCGAATTTTGTCTAATGTCTGCGAATGTTCCTGCAATAAAGGAACCGATCAAATACATGATGTTGGCAATATGGATCCTAAAATATATGGCTTGCTCGATTTTCTTTTTGTGATATGGGTAGAAAGCGTTACTAAATTTTTGGAAAGGACATTTTGGGAACGACATACATTTAAGAACGCTTCTCGAAGACAAAAGAATTTTCAGGAAACGCATAAGGTCAAAGATGGAAGAATGAACAAAAATATATACTTGAGTATTGATTTTTATATAACTAGCAGGATTATCTGGCGTCGCTCGGATTTTATTTAATAGGAAATGGTTTATACAACTTTAAAACTTGAACAGTTGAAAAATTTAAGGTTAAATTGTAATAAATATTTCCTATTTCTCCTTGTAGGAAATTCAGCGTAGTAGATATCTCTACAAGGAATGGCAGCTGAAAAGTTTGCGGTCCGACCAAGGACATAGTTATTTTAAACCGATTAAATTCATAAAACTAGTTTTCAACCGTATATAGATATTTATAGACAATAAATTAGAATGTACATATATTTTACGCAATTTTACACCTTCTTTAATTTATTTACCCCCTTAACTACATGTATATATTTGTAGTCATTACTAACGCTGAAAAGAAAAAAAAGAATTAATTAATTAATTAATTAATTAAATTAATCCATATTCAACTTCGACCAAATTGAATATGAAGTCATTTGTATATTGCTACTAGGGAAAAAAAAGACTTCTCAATTGTTACGACTTACATTCCTTTCAGTCTCATATATCCAACGCTTTTTTCTTGTTAGTAACATCCTAGCCATGCCAATGCATTTATTAAAAGAAAATGTCTGAATCGCGCAATCCTGTTTATAACAACTACTCTTATCAATGATTGGTTGTAGAATTGGCCATTCAGATATAAAAAGTCCGAGGATGACGTAGTTTAAACGTTTTTGTTGGCGTTGCACAAGGGTGGCGTGTTGGAGTTTGATCGGCTCCAAAGGGGTCTGGCTCGCTGAGGGGGGTATTATGTTGAAAGAACCGAAACCTCCCTATGAAACCAGCCAATAACATAACTGACGACGCCATCCTGCGCTAAGTCTAGCGTATTTCAAACATTTCGCATACGCCTCGAATTCTAAGAGAAACAATAATGAAATCAAGAATTTAAATTTTTCGAAATTAAGTGCTATGGTTTTCTGGGTTTTACGGCATGTCAACCCATTGGGTTATTTTATGCCGAAGATGTTTGTTTTTGTTTTTCTTATTTGTATTTATTAACAATCAATGGATCTTCGAGACTAACTTCTTGTTATCTCCCACTAACCAGGTAATGCCAGGTAGTCGCTTCTAGTTTTAATATATAGTAAGCAGTGGCGTAGTTTTGGTTGATATGACATTAAACAAAATAACCAACGAAGGCTTACGGTCAATTCACGTGGAAAGCACCAGTTTCCGCTAGATCACCGAAGTTAAGCACCGATGAGCCTATTCAGTACATAGATGGGTGACGATTTAAGCAACAACAGGTACTGTAAGGAACCTAATATAAAAATGACTTGATTTGGCATTAAATGATCCGAAAAGGGTTGATATACCGTTAAACAAAAACAACCAACCAAGCATTCTTATAAAATGTTTGTAATTCTATTATTTTAATATCTGAGGGTACTGTGACGCAGGCAGTGACGTAGTTTCAGTTACAGACAGACACCGAATCTCCATTATAATAAGACTAGCAAAAAGAAACACACTCCGAGTGGTGTAAAAATAAATTTTTGAAAGATATTGACTGAGCGGTGTGGAAAAAAAATAAATGAATAAAATAAAATGTTTAATATTCTAAAAAAAAAAAAAATTACTCACTTAAAAAACATCATATTCACTCTATCCCACTGAGATGTTTGTTTTGTTTTACGACATTAATAATCATACAAGTAATATACATTTTGTTCGGATTTCATAAAATGAATTAAATTTTCCCATAATATCTTTTAGGAGAAAAAAAACCTATTTTAAACCTAAATTTATCTAAAGGTGAATAAATATAAAAATTTTCGCGAAAATCTGACTCTTAATTAATTTTGCATAGAATTTGTTTTTAAATTACAGTGACGTAAGCTGTGAGGTAGTTTTGGTTACAGACAAAAAGAGACCGAATCTCCATTATAATAAGAAGATATCTATTAGGCCTAGCGTGCTTATAAAGTAGAAAATTAGGAGATCGATTCTAAGTGATCGATTCTGTGTCTATTTCATATCTGCATTAGAATCATTCGATCGATCTTTTATCAAGTGAACTGGCGACCGACAAAAGAAAGGAAAGTAAAATCAAAATAAATGACCGAGCAAAGGAAATACACGAACTCATTATTCTCAAACACTTCCCTAACCCCACACCCCAACAAACTTAACCTGACCCCACGAACTTCTCGATCGTCTGCCATCTTTATGTAACAAAGTCACACACTGTATATTAATCTGTGGTCGGAAGAAAAGAGACAAGCAAGCGAGGTCAAACACTGGTAGAATGTCCTTCCCCCACCACGCACATAACTGTAGCAAAAGACCCATAAAACGGTCTGTGGCAGACGACACCTTTTTCCCGCGTCTGGCTTTTGCCGCCTAAAAAAGAGCCATCATTCATTGGTGGAAATATATTTTTAAAAGAAAGACAATTAGAGGCCATAAGCTTAGGAGTGGGGGGTTTGTCGACTTCTAGACACTTTGTAATTCGAGATGTCAAAATAGCACATTTATTTATTCGGACAGTGGATTTTGGTCGAATGGAAATGAAACGTTTCTATGCAAATATATTAAAGGTATTTAAATAGTTTGATTCGAATCAAAATCCAAAAATCCAGGTTTTATTCCGAGGCTTATCTCGCCGAATAACAAGAAGGGAAAAAGATTCTTTCGTTTGTTCATAAAACAAAGGGCAATTAATATTATTTAGATCTTTCCGACTGTTGTCCTCATCTTTATTGCTATATACATAACGTTTCAACTAATATGCCATCTGGCCTTATTCAATTGTTTCCTGTCTTCATTTTTAGAAGAGGCTTGATAATTTGTATTATCTATTTATTTTCGGACTGTTGTCCTCGCCTTTATTGTTATATACACAATGCTTTGACCGATGTGCTCTCCTACCTTCTTCAATTGTTTCTTTTCTTAATTTTTGACATGAGGTTTGATGATTTATATTATTTTGATCATTCGGGCTATTGAACTCATCTTTAATGTTACTAGCAAATATATGCACCCTCCGGGTGCAAGTATTTAAGTTTTAATGTAATAAAATATATTAAATTAGAAAGGCTAATGAAACAGAATAAGAATGCAGATAAAAAGATTTGAAACAGAGGGGGTATAATCGAAAAATAGAACAACTGAAACTTACTCTTCCATCACTCTCGTCTTTCATTTTTATTTTTTCTAATTTAAGTATTTAGTTATAAGAGGAAGTAAAGAATAAAATGACAGTTATTCTTTCTTGTTAATGGATTTCATTTAAGATTCATTGAAGAGAGTTTTGCTTATATTCATTAAAATAAAACCAAACAGTTAGAAATCAATAATACTAAGCATATATTTATTAAAATCACATTTTTAATATCAATATGCAAATTAGCCTTCCCATTTACACTGTAAACCGCCATTTTGTTGTATATATAAATATAATTGCATGTTATTAGTATGTAGATATGTTTAACAGTATTAATAATGTAAAACCATTTTATTAATAATTGAAGTTTAAATAAAAATAAAATCATTGAGAATGTGATATAAATAACTAAGGGAATTGTAACTTGAGTAGGAATATAGTTTCGGTTACAGACAGAAAAACACACAATCTCCATTATAATAAGATATACACAATGTTTCGACCAATGTGGCCCCGGCCTTCCTCTGGTGTTTTCTGAAGGAATTTTTGAGATGAGGCTTGATAATGTCTAATATTTGTCTATTTTCAGAGTGTTTACCACATCTTTATTGTTATATACACAATGTTTCGACCGATGTGCTCTTTAATTGTTTCTTTTCTTCATTTTTAGAAGTGGCTTAATAATTTGTATTATTTATTTACGTTCGGACTGTTGTCCTCATCTTTATTGCTATATATATAACGTTTCGACCGATGTGCCGTCTGGCCTTCTTCAATTGTTTCTTGTCTTAGTTTTTTAGAAGAGGCTAGAAAACCACAAGGTTCCTAGTTCGATACCGGTCCTCGCCAACTCAGCGTATGAGTAGCACAGGGATCTGTGCGGTAAAGTAAGGAGCTGATGGTAGGTGTGGCGCTCCACCTCAGACGCAAAAAACAATCTCCTTGGTCTAGCGCTATTGAAAAGGGGATAGACTCCCTCGCTGCATGGCTGATACCAATTTTAGGCCGTCCCGACGACTTTACTTACATACTTTACTTACTTATTGCTATATATATAACGTTTCGACCGATGTGCCGTCTGGCCTTCTTCAATTGTTTCTTGTCTCAGTTTTTTTAGAAGAGGCTTGATAATTTGTATTATTTATTTATTTTCAGTGTGTTGACCACATCTTTATTGTTATATGCACAATGTTTCGACCGATGTGCTCTCCTACCTTCTTCCAGTGTTTCTTTTCTTCATTTTTTAGAAGAGGATTAATAATTTGTATTATTTATTTATTTTAGGACTGTTGACCTCATCTTTATTGCTATATATATAACGTTTCGACCGATGTGCCGTCTGGCCTTCTTCAATTGTTTCTTGTCTTAGTTTTTTAGAAGAGGCTTGATAATTTGTATTATCTATTTATTTTCAGAATGTTGACCACATCTTTATTGTTATATACACAATGTTTCGACCGATGTGCTCTCCTACCTTCTTCAATCGTTTCTTTTCTTAATTTTTGACATGAAGTTTGATAATTTATATTATTTTGATCATTCGGGCTATTGAACTCATCTTCAATGTTATATACACAATGTTTCGACCAATGTGCCCCCGGCCTTCCTCCGGTGTTTTCTGAATTAATTTTTGAGATGAGGCTTGATAATTTGTAGTATTCATTTATTCTCAGAGTGTTGACCACATCTTTATTGTTATATGCACAATGTTTCGACCGATGCGCTCTCCTACCTTCTTCAATTGTTTCTTGTCTGAATTTTTTTATATGAGGCTTGAGAATTTGGATTATTTAGATCTTTCGGACTGTCGTCCTAATCTTTATTGTTATACACACTGTTACGACTGATGTGCTATCCGGCCTTCTTCAATTGTGTCTTGTTTAAATTTTTGAGATGATGTTTGATAATTTATATTACTTAGATCATTCGGACTGTTGTACTCATCGTTAATGTTATGTACACAATGTTTCGACCGATTTATCCTCCGGCCTTCTTTTGGTGCTTCCTGAATGAATTTTTGAGATGAGGCTTGATAATTTCTATTATTTAGATCTTTCAGACTGTTGTCCTCACCTTTATTGTTATAAACACAGCATTTCGACTGACGTGCCCTCTGGTTTTCTTCACGTATTTATTGTCTGAATCTTTGAGATGAGGTTTGATAATAATATTATTTAGATCTTCTGAATTGTTGTTCCCATCTTTATTGTTACATACATAGCGTTTCGACCGATGTGCTCTCTGGTCTTCTTCTGGTATCTCTTGTCAGAATTCTAATTGGTAATTTGTATTGGTCAGATCTTTCGGACTGTTGTACTCGTTTTTATTGTTACATACAAAATGTTTAGACTAATGGTGCAACGGATATAAAGGTGGAGTTTATACAGTTTTAATTCACAATCATCGGGAGGTTGCAATTTCGATCCTGGCTACTGGCGAAAATAACATAGAATACTCTACATAGCTTAACACTTGAACCCGGCTATGGTAACTTGAAAAATCTACACCGATGGATTAAATAAAGGTGTTGGGTCAGTAAAGTGTTGATTCCTGTATATAGAATAAGTGAGGGAGGGGCTCTCTGTGATTGGATATACCAATCACGTGATGAGCCCGGAAGTTTAGGCGCAATATCCAAAATCCAGTCAGATAGATTCCACCAGCGGTTCCACGAGGCAGTGATTTGAAGGGCTCCAAGAAATCACCCTAAGATCACCCAACGTGCCGGTAAATCCCTTAAACTCAGCTTTATATACAGGAAGGACTTTATATTGTTATTTGTTGTTTCATGTGCTGGCCAATAAATTGTTTGAATTAAAGGAAGTATTCATTCCTTTTAAAAGTATTTACGTTTTCGAAGGAGCCCTTATTTCTCCTTAGTTGAAGGCAAATTGTCGGACAAAGAAGGAACAATACAAAAGTAAATGCAGACACCTGTATTGACAAAATATTACATGAATTGTTGCAAATTTAATGGTATTTGCTACATGACCTATCTGTGGAGGATTTTCTTGTAGTACTGGTGATAACACGGTTTTCTTCTCGTCGGTGGGAAATGTAGATAAGACGCTTCGTCTCGGTATTTGTTCTTCCTTTAGTCAGTGTGCAGTCGTACCGGCCTTTCTGCAGTATGCTGATACAATGCCTTAGACGGAATCTGGTTGTAAGGTTCTGAGATAATGGACCCTGTTTTGGGGCTTGGTAATGAGAGCTTGTGTCTTCTCCAGTACTGCTTTGCGATAAGTAAGCCCTGTTTTTGGGCTAAGTGAGAGAACGTTAGTTTTTACGTCTCTCCTCCAGTAACGGTTCTCTGATAAGTAAGCCCTAGTTTTGGGCTAGGTGATGAGAGCGTTTGTTTTTACCTCTCTCGTTGGTAACGGTTCTTCGATAAGTGGGCCCTGTTTGGACGAAGTGAGAGAACGTTTATTTTTACGTCTCTCGTTGGTGACGTCTCCCTGATAAGTGAAGTTCTGGTATTTGGCGCCAACATACGATATTGACATTCGCACCCTGGCGACAGGGGGAGATAATTAGCTAAGGAATGTCCGATACTTTCTTGTTGTTGTTAGTCTTAGAATCGAATGCTATACTAACACAATAAAGGGTTCGATCCGAAGTTTTATGAAGTCTCACAATTACAACATGAGTCATGTGGATATCTACACATGTCCAAAGGTCAGAAAATTAATGTAATAACATGAGAATTCGAACCCGCTTACTACAATCTCATATTTCAACGTTAGCCACTACGCTACGGGGACTCCTCCTGTGTATAATAGAAATAGCATTAGTAGTCGATATCATAGTACTACTAATTTTCCCTAATGGTATTAGTCGGTAGATCACTTGCCTAGGAATCACAAGGTTCTTGCTTCGATACCGGCCCTCGCCAACTCAGCGTATGAGCAGCACAGGAATCTGTGCGGTAAAGTGGGGAGCTGGTGCTAGGTTACGCGCTCCATGTCAGACGTAAAATGATCTTCTTGGTCTAGCGCTAGTGCAAAGGAGATAGACTCCTTCGCTGTCTGGTTGATACCGACATTAGACCACCCCGGCGACTTTACAGTCCTGAAGTCAACTCGCTTACCACAATGTCGCAAGTCAAGCACGTTACCCACTACGCAACGTGGACTCCTCCTGTGTATGATCAATAGCAATAGCGCTAGTAATCGCTATCATAGTACTACTTATGGTAATCTGAACATTAGCTACATAAATGAGAGTACGCTCCCCTTGTTTATTTCACTTTGAGGAAGCCATATGTTTCGGTCAGCCATTTTCATTTCACCGTAAATCTACACTGAAAATACGAATTTGTTCGAATCAATACAACTGCATGTTTTAACACGAAAATATCATAAAATGTGTTCTTAATTGTGCTTGCGCGTTATTTGAAATGAATTTAATTGTTATTAAGAACACGTTTTATGATATTTTCGTGTTAAAACGTAATTAGTATTGATTACGGTGAAATGAAAATAGCCGGCCAAAAAATATGGCTTCCTCAAAGTGAAATAAACAAGAGGAGGTTACTCTCATCTATGTAGCTAATGTTCAGATTACCCTACAAATTTTCCCCAAAGGTATTAGTCTGAAAGTCAATAGCGCGACTGGAGTTCGAAATCGCTTACTTCAATGTCGGAGTCCATCACATTAACCACTACGTCCACTTTATGACTAATGATCTTACAATAGAAATGAAATAAAAATCTTGAAGACAACGATCGACAAGGATCCGGAATTAAAACAAGAATAACAGACAGAATTATGGCTAATATATCTTTTTATTCTTATTACCTTTTAATTACTATTGTGTCTTTTTTTTAAAATTATTGTTAGCTGTTATTAGTATAGGTAGCGTCAACTGTCTGCCAGAAACCTCATCTGTCACGTTAAGGGCTTTTGCTAATCAAGATTTTTAATATTTCCCTCGTGTATCCAGATGTCAGGGTATTTTCTGGAGGACAAAGAAAGGAAGATAAAAAAAAAAAGAAAAGAAAAGGCAGTATAAAAAAGGACAAGAAAAAAAATGGTTGATCAAATTATGGTTACCGATTGTACATTATTATTGGCAACAATTAATCCAGTCGGTCTAAAGCAATACTGATTTAGGATGACAATGTTTTCGCTGGGAATAATTAGTCATGACTGGATTGGGAAATATTAAACCACCAACGCTGACCTCTCACCTCTAAACCAACAAACCACTGCATTGTTAGCTTAGTCTGGCACAGGGTCAGAATAATCGGGCACTTAGTGAGAACAAACAAAAACAGGTACTAGAAATAATCTCTAAGGCCAACTTTTGCAAAATTGCAGCCAACATATTTAATAAGCTTAAGTCAGGCACAAGTAGGGGTGGATTTATCAGGTGGAATATTTTCCCCGGGGCCTCGTGAAAGAGGAGCACCCAAACTTCCTTTATATAACCTGTCATACAATATGGGTGCCGTTATACTATACGGCCTACCTTTTTGATTCTGTTATAATTTGTGGCCTACCCAGTTTGAATGTGTCCTACCCCAGTAAGAGTATATTTATAGATATAAGTAGTAGGAAATTTATTAAAACTAATTATTTTTCCACATATATTCAATTTCAAGAAATGCAATTCGGTCATAAGCTGTATATAGTAATTAAGAATAATTTAAAAATAATTTATCCATAATTCACATGAATCAGAGATGTATTTAATTCTAAAATATTCTCAAATTCTGAAATATGGTTAGGGTTAGGGTTAGCAGTTATTATTATAACCTTATGATATGCTTTTTATGATAGGCCACAAGCTCAGTCGGTAGAGCGTTCGGCTAGAAACCGCAAGGTTCCTAGTTCGATTCCGGTCCTCGCCAACTCAGCGTATGAGTAGCACAGGGATATGTGCGGTAAAGGGAGGAGCTGATGGTAGGTGTGGCGTTCCACCTCAGATGCTAAAAATCAATCTTCTTGGTCTAACGCAAGTGAAAAGAGGATAGTTGTCTTGTTGATACCGACTTTAAGCCACCCTGACGACTTTACTTTTTACATATTGACGACTTTACTTTTTATTTAAATTCTGAAATAGGGTTAGGGTTATCAGTTATTATTATAACCTTATAATATGCTTTTTCTGGTAGGCCACATACTCTATAAGAGAGACATGATTTCATAGACCACATTAAAAACATACTATAATGGTACCACAATAATGTCTATCAAGTCCAGCAGCAGATTTAAAATGTAAAATAAAGATGGCAGTCTTGTGTCACATCCTTAATTTCGAAAAGACATGCATCCAACTATTCCCTACCATCTATAGGTAAATAGTTGAGCAGACTACGCTATTTATCCTTGGGATGATAACTGGCTAAGAAGAAAAACTCTGAATTCAAAACTCTTAAACTTAAAAATGACATCGAGGGGTTGGTAAATACACACCGAGAATAAAAGGACCGGGTACTTTTGCTAGTATATATATATTATGGACTCTCCGTCGATTTTCGACGCATCAGGGTTCATACATACAATGAACACCTACACAGTGATTTGTTTATAGTGGTGAAGGCTTGTGTTGGACCATCCACACTTTTTGGCACAGTCGATAGGAAAGAATTGGGCATCAAGGGTTGCCACAAAGCCAATCAACAACCGACCTCAGGAATTTTGAATTCAGAGTTATCCCTCTCCTAGACTGGTTACCTACCCAAGGCTGAAGGGCCCAGTCTGCCCTACTATTTAACCCATAGCAGGAGAGAGAATATATGGATTCATACCTTTCGTATGAGTGTTCATACAATGAACACCTACACAGTGATTTGTTTATAGTGGTGAAGGCTTGTGTTGGACCATCCACACTTTTTGGCTCAGTCGATAGGAAAGAATTAGTGCATCAAGGGTTGCCACAAACCCAATCAACGACTGACCTCAAGAATTTTGAATTCAAAGTTATCCCTCTCCTAGACTGCTTACCTACCCAAGGCTGAAGGGCCCAGTTTGCCCTACTATTTAACCCATAGCAGGAGAGAGAATATATGGATTCATACCTTTCCCAAGGGTATTAGCGCTATGTGAAATGCCAACAGCTTCGTCTAGGAATTGAACTCGAATCGACGGATCCATTTTCCACGACTCTAACCACTAGCCCACGCGCCTCCATATCTATTTAAATTATTTTCCTTTTGATTTTCTTAGTTGAGCAGACTACGCTATTTATCCTTGGGATGATAATTGGTCAAGTACAAAAACTCTGAATTCAAAAATCTTAAACTTAAAAATGACATCGAGGGGTCGGTAAATACACACCGAGAATAAAAGAAAGCGGAAAGATAGATAAATACCTGGACCTTGCCTGAGAGCTAAAATCTGTTAAACATAAAGGTGACGATAATATCAGTTGTAGTTGGGTTTTAGTGTCCTAGGTATGACATTAAACTACATCTAGTGGTGAAGTTCCAATTCTGAATCTCTGGAGAGTGTGGAGTACCTGTTTATCGTCATTACACCCAAGTCCAATCTGACTCGGTGTCGTAGCACCTGTTAGAGTCCGATCTATGGGTTAAATAGTTCAAAAACCAGTATTAAAAAATTGTTAAAAAAATTTAGTTTAAAAAAGTTTCATTTTTTAATAATTTGAACACCCATCAAGTATGAATAAAAAAAACGTATTTGGCATAAAATAATCCAATAAGGGTTGACATGCCATAAAATTCAAACAACCAACCATCCACATGAATAGGATGTGACACATGATTAATTTCTTAATCGCAGTTTTCATTTTCCTCGACAGGTCCACACTGACCCGAAGTAGTAATACCATTTTGGGTCCTATCTATGAATTAAATAGAAAAAATGAGTTCAGAAATTTTTTTTGAATACCCATAACGAATAAATCAAATAAAATGTCTTCAGCATTAAATAACCCGATAAAGGTTTAGATGCCATGAAATTCATCCACCCAATCAACCAACCAACCAAGAAGCGGGAAATCTGTGAAGACTTGCTGTCACTTCGACGCTAGTTAAAGACCACATGAACAGGATGTGACACAGGATGAATTTCTTAATCGCAGTTTTCCTTTTCCCCGACAACTCCACCCTGACCCGGTAATACCACTTAGGGTTCAATCTATGAATTAAATAGAAAAAAAGAGTTCAGAAAAAAAAACTTGAATACCCATAAAAAATGAATCAAATAAAATGTCTTCAGCATATAATAACCCAATAAAGGTTGATATGCCGTAAATTCCAGCCAACCAACCAAGCAGCCTGGAGATCTGAGAAGACTTGCTGTCACTTCGACGCTAGTAAAAGACCACACGAACAGGATCTGACACAAGGTGAATTTCTTAATCACAGTTTTCCTTTTTCTCGACAGGTCCACACTGACCCGAAGTGTTAATACCACTTAGGGTCTCATCTATGAGTTAAATAGAAAAGGAGTTCAGTGAAAATTGAATACCTATAAAAATGAATCAAATAAAATGTCTTCAGCATAAAATAACTCAATAAAGGTTGACATGCCGTAAAGTCCAGCCAACCAACCAAGTAGCCAGGAGATCTGAGAAGACTTGCTGTCACTTGACCACCAGATTGAGTTGGTGTGAAATACCCGCAAGGAAGAAAATAATAATATATTGATAAGAAATCAAGATGCAAATAAGTTGTCGATTGATGAAGATAACTAACAGATTTATTGATCAGCCAATCAATCAAAATTTTCTGCTCATTAGTCAAATTCTTAATGAACGAAATCATTTTACTTTGTCCTATGAAAATTTCGGATCGATATCATAGGTAGTAATTATTATAATGCCAAGTTGAAAGAATATTGGCTACGAATTGTAATATTTTACTAAGTATTATTTGGACTAGCAAATATATGCACCCTCCGGGTGCAAGTATTTAAGTTTTAATGTAATAAAATATTGTATTAAATTAGAAAGGCTAATGAAACTAAATAAGAATACAGATAAAAAGATTTGAAACATAGGGAGTATAATAAAAGATTTGAAACAGAGGGAGTATAATAAAAATGGAACAACTGAAACTTACTCTTCCATCACTCTCGTCTTTCATTTTTATTTTTTCTAATTTAAGTATTTAGTTAAAAGAGGAAGTAAAGAATAAAATGACAGTTATTTTATCTTGTTAATGGATTTCATTTAAGATTCATTGAAGAGATTTTTGCTTATATTCATTAAAATAAAACCAAACAGTTCGAAATCAATAATACTAAGCACATATTTATTAAATTCGATTTTTTAATATTAATATGCAAATTAGCCTTCCCGTTTACACTGTAAACTGCTATTTTGTTGTATATATAAATATAATTGTATGTTGTCAGTATGTAGACATAGTTAATAGTATTAATAATGTAAAATTAATTTTATTAATAATTGAGGTTTAAATAAAAATACGATCATGGAAAATGTGATGTCAATAACTAAGGGAATTGTGACTTGAGTAATAATAGAGTTTCGGTTATAGACTAAAAAACACACAATCTCCATTATAATAAGATTATTCGGACTATTGTCCTCATCTTCATTGTTATCTATACAACGTCTCAGCCGATGTGTCCTCCGGCCTTCTTCGGGTATTTTTGTCGTACTCGGGAACCTTCTTTTCGGACTCTGGAACCTTCTTGTAGTAATCAGGAACCTTCATAGCCTAGTGGATAAAGAAGTTAGGTTAAGACAGTTCTAAGTGGCAGTTATCTCTAGACTCTAGTTTCAATCCTGATCAGGAGCAGCAGTAACATAGAATAACATAGAATTTCTTGTCGGACCCGAGAACTTTCTCGGACTCAGGAACCTTCTATTCGAACTCGGGAACCTTCTTGTCGTAATCGGGAGCCGTCACAGAACTTTGAACCTAACCCTTTATTCAGTCTACAGGGGTATCCTGTTCTCATTCCGTTAACCATAGCTGGGGTACGGGTGTTAAGCTGTGCTAATTAGTATTGTATATTACTGCTGCCCCTGACCAGGATTGAGCCAGCAATCTAGAGATGACTGTCACTTAAAACTGTCTTAAGCTAACTCCTTTATCCACTATGCTATGTGTTCAATTGGACAATTCAGTGTGAATTCCCGAGTCCAACAAGAAATATCGAAGAAGGCCGGAGGGCACATCGGCTGAAACGTTGTACACATAACAATGAAGATGAGGACAATAGTCCGAATAATCCGAATAATACTAATTATCAAGCCTCATCTCAAAAATTCTGAGAAATAGTGTAGATAACAATGAAGATGAGGACAATAGTCCGAATAATCCGAATAATACTAATTATCAAGCCTCACCTAAAAAATTCAGAGAAATTATATTTTACTTATTTGACTATTTTATTCCACATTAGTAATGAATTCAACTAATTTCTATCCAGCTATGGTTAAAGAGGTAGAGCACTCGACTATGAGTCGCATAGTTCTTGGTTCGATACCGGTCCCACGCCAACTCAGTGCATAAGTAGCACAGATTGGGTAATCTTATCTGTGCAGTAAAGTGGGGAGCTGACGGTAGGCGTGGCGCTCCACTTCAGCAAAAAACAATCTCCTTGGTCTAGTGCTAGCGAAATAGGGATATCCTCCCTCGCTATCCGGCTGATACCGACAATAGGCCACTTCACTTTACTTTAAGCAACAAGTCTAGTAGAAGATTGGATTTATGCATATTACAAGGAACACTACGGACAAAGATTACCAACTCGCTATAGACTTAGACTTACATATTGCTGGAATATTTTGAGTATATAAGGTGTGCTATAATACACCACTTAAATTGATAGACTAAGTGAGGTCATGTGGTTTAAACCTCAGCCAATCCACAGCCCCAATACGTGGCTGGTTGACTACTTAATCGCTGATACTAAGAGACGTCTATTTGCAATCATTGACGAAGGACCTGCAAGACTGAGGAGCACCAAAGAACAACAAAAGGATTCTTCACTAAGGATCGCGCTCTGCTTAACTCTGAAAGGATCTCCGATGGACTAGCGCTCTTGCTTGAAGCCTAAAGGATGACCACTAAAATCGTAACACATATTACAGAGGAAACCTACAGACTATGATTAACCCATTGGATTCTGTAAATAACAGAACCCTTACAATGGCAACAATGATTCTAACAGAAAACTCTGAATTAAAACCTGTTACAACTCGGCTAAAGAAATTAACTATGTGTCAAAACCTCACGCGTGCAGACAGTTATTCTCATCATCTTAGGGGTGGGTTATGACCAGGGGATTAATTCGCCTGGTGGTTTCACACTGGGTGGTTTTGTCCCTTCAAAAAAAAAAATTATTCAGAGGAATCTATAATCGGAAAATGACCGATTTTTAATCTTTTCTTTACCAATTATATTGCTCTGTTCAATAATATTGAACATCAAGCTCTCAACTTGGACCTGAAAAACTCTAACATTGCCCTGTTGGAAGAAAGGTCCAACTTAGAATCATCCTAATACCAACTTACCTGGTAACCAATCAACAGACCAGTATTATAAACCTTTCTACTTCAAAGTGGCTGATTTTTAAGCTTTTCTTTACCAATTATATTGCTCTGTTCAATAATATTGAACATCAAGTTCTCAACATTGGACCTGAACAACTCTAACACTTCACTGTTGGAAGAAAAGGTCTACTTAGACTCATCGTAGTAAAAGTCGTTGGAGAGGCCTATATCATTTTTCTTTTTTTTTTTTTCTTTTTTTTTTTTAGAACATTTTTTAAAAAAGTTATGGTAGAAACAAATAATGAAATTGCCTGAAAGAAAATAGTGGAATAAAATGGTAATCGGGTAATTCCTTATCAAATGATCCAGAAAAAAAAGTAAAATTGTCACCTACCCCCTTTGATGTTTTTGAAATTTTGTCCATTTATGGACTGTTAAAGTAAAACAATCCCTAGAATTTGACCGCCCTGTCGGCTGGGGCGTTAGAATGCATCGACTGCACCTCTGCAGAGGGGTAAGACTCCCCCAATGGGGCCACCTGTTGGCCGTGGGTGGCGACCCGTCATGCTTAAGGATAGAGCCCAGGTGGATGAGCAGTTCATGACATGCAATACCCCACTTTGGCCCTATCTTGGGCTAGACGGTCGGTCGGAGAGGCCGCCTCCGATCAATCGGCTGGCCATGTCAAGCCCTAGCACCTATATGATTTTCCCAACCATATTGTCCTTATGGCAAGACCCAACCCTTTTTATCATATGGGTGCTAGAAGGCCGTGGCTGCAGGTCTACATGTCCTGGGAATGACGTTAAACTCTATCTGATGGTGAGGTTCCAGTTTGGAGGTTTGGGGAATGTGGAGCACCCCTTCATCACCATTGCTCCCTGGTCCACTCTGACCCCGGAGTGGTAGTACCTGTTAGGGTCCCATCTATGCGTTAAATAGAAAAATGTATTTATAAAAAAATTGTATTATCCATTAAGAATTGATTTATTTCAAAACTTTATCGGCATTAAATGACCCACTGAGGTTGATATGCCGTAAAACAAACCAAACCAAACCAAACCAGAATTTGATCTTCCAAATTCAAATTATGTCGATTTTTAACTCTCTAAATTTGGCGGGAGACGCAAAGAATGGTACCTTTTTGTCTGTAAAATGTGTTCGAGAGCCTCCCTATTCCTAAAATTGGTTTATAGAAGATTTTTGAGCCAAGGAATCGAAAAATGCTTAAAATTAAGCAATTTTAAGTTATTAATGATTTCGGATTATTTTTTCTTGGCAAGATCAATAGGGGGGAAAATCCCGATGTGGCAGAAATGACAGAAATGTTATTATTAATATTTTACATATATTGAACAGTATCTCTACCAAAAAGATAGTGTGGTTTTTGCTCAAAACCGAAAGTTACAACGACAGTTAAAATTTTGCCCTTTTATGTTTTAAGTGTTTCCGTTCAGCCATTGAATGAGTTCTATATGGAGCAACATAACTACCAGAGTGCAATAGAAATGATCAGGATCCTATTTTTATATATATGTGCCTGTGGTTTTATTGAAGTCCAGTCAAGCGGTTATACAACATTGTGTCATATCCTACCCGTTGCGGTGGGTTTAGGTAAAAACATACTCTCATTAAAACTGAAAATATTCGATGATGTTGGAATATTTTAGTATATAGTTATTTACTAAGCTTAGCTTAGATATGGCACAAGGCCAGAAGTATGGGGCACCCAGTGAGAATCTAAATCACTATCAATGGTCTGCAAATCTACTTTGCTAACCATTACACCAGTATATAAGTCGTGCTGCAAACCACCACTCAAATTTATAGACTAAGCGAGGTTCACGAGGTTTAAAACTCAGCTAATCAACAGCCTGAATACGTGGTTGATGGTTGGATATATTTGAAATAGAAACAATACTTTACCAATCAATGTATCAATCATATTGCTTGCAAAATTCTGACAATATATAAAGCTCAATATCGTCAATATATTGGAATTGGAAGCTGAACTAAGAAAAATTGAAGGGAGTGGGTAACATAGCCTAGATGATTTGACATGGAATTACCCAATGGTTTATTTATTTAATGGCACATCAACCATCGTGGGTAATTTAATACCAAGCCCTCATTGTAGAAAAATTGTAGTGGTACTGCTTAATACAGAGCTGGGGGGGATGAGGAGGTGAATACCTTTTTTAAAGGTACTAGTCCGAAATTTAACGTAATAGCGCGATTGGAGTTTGAACTCACTACAATGTGCAGTAAAAAAAAAGAAGATAAATATTCAGTCCAATTAAATTGATTTTGAAAATAATTTACTTAATTTAATACAAGTCAGGTTTTATCACGACAATTCGGTTGCATTTAAAAACTAAAATATATTTTGACATACTACAATCAAGACATACACACACACACTAACATATATATATATATATATATATATATATATATATATGAATATAAATCAGTCATACACGTGTTTCGAAGTTTACTTCTCATCAGTGTGGCTTTACTTTTTAACAGCTACCTTTTTAGCCGGGATCGAACCCTGACAGAATTTTCGTCTGACAAGTCTTTTACCCGTGCGGCTATTAGCGGATATGTATATATATATATACTTCTGGTAAAGAAAAAGCTTACTAATCGGTTATTTTGAGGTGATAGATCTATTTCTACCTACATGTATCAGTGTATACCTATGAGTTTCATCAGACCGCTGACTTTATTGGAAATGGGAAACAAAAAATTAAAGAGACTTTATATACAATTTTCTGGGAAATCTAGAAAGGTTTCAAATACAGTTCTTCTCATCATCTTGGGTGGGGGGGTTTAAAACTAGGGGATTAATTCACCTGGTCGTCTCACTCAGGGTGGTTTTGTCCCTTCAAAAAAAAAATTATTCAGAGGAATCTATAACCGATACCTGTGGGTAGAAATAGATCTATAACCGCAAAATGACCGATTTTTAAGCTTTTTCTTTACCAATTATATTGCCCTGTTCAATAATATTGAACATCAAGCTCTCAACGTTGTACCTGAACAACCCTAACACTTTACTGTTGGAAGAAAGGGTCTACTTAGAATCATCGTAGTATAGTAGTAAAAGTCGTTGGAGAGGCCTATTGTAGATATCAGTTTTTTCACTAACGCTAGACCAGATAGATTGTTATTGCGTCTGCGGTGGAACGCCACACCTACCATCAGTTCCCTATTTTACCGGCCAGATCCAAGATGTACTACTCATGCGCTGAGTTGGCATGGAGCTGATATCGGACCCTGAACCTCTTGGCTAACTTGGCTGATGCTCTAACTACTGAGCCAAGCCAACCCTTTATGGAGATCAGTGTGTGTTTTGTGTGTATATATAGAGACATTTCCATAGAGACAAATATGGAAATATAAAGTCTGTTGTCCATATCTGATTATATTATTGATTTCAAATAGATTTATGCATCAATTAAAGCGATTCGTAGTCTAATTAAGATCTCATTTGCATCATCGTTAGAAACACAGGAAATGACTTCAGGCCATTTTCCATTGATCTGGTGACGGCAAAATTATTGCAATGTATTTATCCACACAGAAATGACGACTGCAATGGAAAGAGTGGGGATGGGACTTTACTAATTGAAAAAAAAAGTCAAAATATTTTCAAAAACGTATTTATATCTTATTATCAATGGGAAAGAGGTAAACACTTGTTTTTATTAAAGGATGAATGTATATATATATATATATATATATATATATATATATATATATATAATATCATTAGAGGAAAAATTAAGGGTCTCCCATGGTTTCAATCAAATTTTTCCTCTATTATTATTATTATTTACTCCTTTTGAGTTTTCACATCAGTGTTAGCTGATGGACTTTCACTGGAGTCTGAGTGACAGCAAATCTCCTCAGGTCTCCAGGACTCTTCTGAGTATTCTGGCAGATTGCAGCAGTGCAGTGTTCTGAATTATTATTATTATTATTATTATTATTATTATTATTATTATTATTGCTCTATGTTTTTAATATATCGAGCACTTTTGGATTATTTACAGATGCCACTGCAACGGAAAGTTAATGCGGCAACTGGATACTATATATATATATATATATATATATATATATATATATATATATATATATAGTTAAAAATCAATAGCAAAATGAATGAATGGATGAAACAAGAATGAATGAAATGAGGGGCATAAATGAAAAATCCTTTCCAAGGGACCCCTCTCAAAAGTATTAAAATACTTTTTGAGAGTGGGGTCCCTGATAGAAAATTTTTCTCATCTATTATTAGACTCCTTTGAAGCATCAAGTTAATATATATATATATATATATATATATATATATATATATATATAGGTGTGTTTTTTTAAAGTATCGCCGAAATTTTTTGTATCTTTTGACACACCTTGTATTCGGAAAAAAAGTTCCATTCATTTTTTTTTCATAACACAAGGTATGTCAAAAGGTACAAAAATCTTGATACTTTTTTAAACACCTTTCGCATACTGTCCTGTTTCCCCGTTTCACGGCTGATCAGTGTGACTAGACAAGGCAAGTTGTTTCAGGCTGGGATTAAAACCCGACCGATTCGTCATCAGTCACACATCTTACGACCGCTCCACCACACACGTGTGTGTGTATGTATGCATTACCTCAGTATATGGTTAAAACCATCTCACTTGATGAGACTGTGGTAAGCCAATATATGTTCATTAGGAGAATGTTCAATATCTGTGATAGAGCAATAATTATAATGAATAAATATTACTTTTTATATATATTTAATATATATATATTTAATATATATATATTTAATTACATTGAAGCTTATATATATAATATATATATATATATATATATGGGGGGGAGATTATGTGCTTAATTAAAGTCATACCTAATTTTGTTAATTAATTAATTATAATTAAATGAATTATGCGTGCATATCGGTTTAAATGTAAAGCGTAAACAAATCGAGAAAAAGTCGATCTCTGTATGTACATTTCAGCCTATTAGGTATGACTTTAATTAAGCATATAATCTCCCACAAATTGTCGGCCTTCGCCATTTCAAACACATTGTTTGACTACTTCATATATATATATTTCCATATATATATATATACATGTTTATATATACATGTATATATACATATGTGTGTGTGTGTATGTGTGTGTGTGTATATGTGTGTGTGTGTGTATGTGTATGTGTGTGTGTTTGTGTGTGATTAAATATTGAGGAAACCCAGATATAGCACACACAACTTCATTCAATTGTTTGTGCTTCATCCGTTTTTCCTCAATTTTTAATAACATTTTGTTGGATTTTACCGACAGTTACTCCTCATATATATATATATATATATATATATATATATATATATATATATATATATATATGTGTGTGTGTGTGTGTGTGTGTGTCTGTGTGTGTGTGTGTAGTATTACAGTGTGTATTGAAATAATACTAAATCCGCTCTACTAACGTATTGAGCACTTTGTATTTGTTTTAACACTGACTTATCTGGTTAATACTTGTATCAACCATCAATATTGGGATTAACTCAATATTTTCTTTACCAGTAAGTCATTCGCTTTATCATATATATATATATATATATATATAATATATATATATACGAATAATCTGTCGACCATCTAACTTCCTGTCTATGGCTTTCGAAAGTTATTTGTTTGCATGACTGCTGGTTGGGAGGAAATGAAAGAAAATGGTCAAGAAAAGAGTGATTCGATGAGTCCTCAAAAACAGCCTTTTTTTTCTCTCCAAAAGAAGACAATTGGATTTACAATTCTTTCAGACCATTGTTCCAAGCACCTGTTCTTCCTTCTTCCCAGTAAGTCACCTAATCCCCTTCCTCGATATTAAAAAAAGAAGCCAGCAACAAAAAAAAAAATGCATATTGTTGGATAAATAACACTTATCTAAAAGATTTTTAACCCCCAACCTCTTTTACCCCCAGCAAAAATAATAAGGTTTCTGCGGCACATTTAAGGTTAGGGATGGGTGAGGAGTGAAAGAACTGGAAATGGAACTTGGACAAAATAGAATAAAAAAACAACAAATATATATATATATATGTATATGTATAAAAATAAAATAACGAAACTTTTGGTAATGTATTCATTCCTGCAACATTTGAACAATGAAGAATGGGCATTGTCTTCGAGAATGGCTGACACAGGTGTAAGAAGCTACAATGAAAACCTACCCAGATCCTGTCTGTTCCTCATTGGGAATATCGTCATTTCCTGGTCGAATTCTCTTTCTCTCTCTCTCTCTCTCTCTCTCTCTCTCTCTCTCTCTCTCTCTTACACACACACACTCACTGCCCCCTCTCTCTCTCTCACTCACTGTCTCACTCCCTCTCTCTTTCGATCTCTTCCTTCTCGAAGAATGGGACTGGAGACAAAGTTTTTATCAAGGAGATTTCATCTAACACTTGAGCCAACAAATTAACTCCTGTGATTCAGAAATGCAGCTGGACTTGACAAGAGCAGATGTTTCGGCCGAGATTTCCTCTTTATTTGCAGCTAGCAAACTTGCTGACTTCCAGAAAATAAAAAAAGAAACTTCTGTCTGATCAGTAAGCAGGATATACATGCAATTTCGAATCTTTCAACGACACCGAGATTCGTAATTATTCCTTTCCTGTCTACGTTCGCACCGAGAAAAGAATGAAATGTCATAATTGAAAGATGAGGGGGGTTATGAAGCCAAATACATTAAAAAGTAGGGGTAGTGTATGAGGGTCGGAGATTAACCAAAATATTTTCTTTGTGCGGGATATTATTTTTTTTAAATTTTATTCTATTTTATCTATTATTTTTGTGGTGCATTTGTCAGTCTGAAAATGTAAATAAATTCCTAAAATGTTTCCATAGGACACAGTAAATTATATTTTGGTTTTGCTTTGGTTAATTTATTTAACGGCATATCAACTCTTGATGGTTTATCTAATACCGAAATTTTATTTACATAGGTATTTTGTATTGGGAAAATATTTTTGAAAAAGTATCAACCTGCAATATTTCTTAAAATATTTGATAATTTGACCAATTTTTGAAGGGGATTAATCCAGATTATCAGAGAATGGGAAATGTAGATATCCTCGTCTAGGATTTGAACACGGATAGACACGTCCATATCTTATGACTCTATCCATTACACCACGCGCCATTTTCTAATATCATCCCCCCCAATATTTCTTAAAATATTTAATAATTTGACCAATAATTTCAAGGGGATTAATCCGGATTATCAGAGAATGAGACAAAACTTTTGATTCTTGGATCAGTTTACTAATCCCTTGATTAAGAATTCTATTATTCAAAACATATGTATCAATTATCTATTTATCTATGTGGAACAGATTAACATATTTTCTTATGAGAGATCATCTTAATCAGAGTTGGGATAATCCATAGTGGGGGTCCGTGTATATTTACTTTTGTATGTATATCATATAACTTGATTATGACTCTCTTTTTATAGTCTGGTTCATATATATATATATATATATATATATATATATATATATATATATATATATATATATATATATTAGGTGTGTCAAAAAAGTATCGAGATTTTTTGTACTTTTTGACACAAATTATATTCTGAAAAAAAAAATAACGATCCATTCATTATTTTTTTTAGGAATACAAAGTGTGTCAAAAAAGTACCGAGTTTAAAGCTGTATTAACCAAGATAAAAATGAAGAATGAATGGAACATTTTTTTTCAGTATACTAGGTGTGTCAAAAAGTACAAAAATCTCGATACTTTTTTGATAAACCTTTTATATATATATATATATATATATATATATATATATATATATATATATATAATATGGGTGTTATATTTAAACGTAGTGCTCAATATCATTGATAGAGCATTTATATTTAAGTTAAGGTAGATCACATAAACGTGAAACTGTAAGTACCCAGGTGTTGACTCCATTTCAATGCCACCTCAATTTTATATATATATATATATATATATATATATATATATATATATATATATATATATATATTTATATTTTTGCTTGAAGGCAATTATAATGCATGTATCGCATAAAATTCACTTGTCAAGATTATTTTCTATAATTATCGAATTTTATGCGATACATGCATTTATAATTGCCTTCAAGCAAAAATATAAATAATAATTTATTCAACAATGCTTCTATAAAAAACAAACATCCAAAAATCTTATTCACTTCGCCGAAGAGCTTACGGCCGGGTTTGTTTACTAAATAAACGTCCACTTACCTACTATGGTAGAGGCGTGTAGTAGTATCATTGACAAGGTTAATTTCGCAGGGATTGTTCGCTATGTACCGGCGGCCGAACGGATATGGTCTCTGACTATGCCTGTGAAGTCCCGGTTTCGATTCCTGTCGGAGGGTAGTCGTTAGTATACATCGCTGAAGAGACTTAATAAAGTCGAAACAGTCTGTACGGTGTTCTGCATAGCGAGCCATCCTTTGCCGGGATTCACTTGTCAAGATTATTTTCTATAATTATCGAATTTTATGCGATACATGCATTATAATTGCCTTCAAGCAAAAATATAAATAATAATTTATCCAACAATGCTTCTATAAAAAACAAACATCCAAAAATCTTATATATATATATATATATATATATAGTCATCTCCATACAGTCCTGTTTTCGACGTATCCCGTCTTATTATTGCACCACTGGATTATCGGTCACCCACAAACAGAAAGGGAATTTTTACTGATAAATACATACGTGTAAAATCTGTATCACGTCTCATCAATGCGGCTAGACTTTGTAAACTACTGTTAGGGATCGAAACGACTGATTTATTTATGGTTCTAACCCCTGGGTTATCAGTCACGCACAAGCATGGAGGGAATTTTTACTGATGAATGCATACATATATACAGAGCCATATATATATATATATATATGAAGAAATGCCATAGCTGTACTGCTTCAGTTCAATCCTTTTGATAAAGAGGTATTACCTCGAAAATTCAAGAAATAATAAAAAATACAGGTCAACACACAACACCATTGTTACCGTATTATTATTTTTTATTTATTCCAAACTGCATTGTGATAGCCTTCTAAATCAACCTCCTAACCAATATATATATATATATATATATATATATATATATATATATATATATAGTTTTCATTTATTTAACACATTTCCTTCATGCTTCACATTACAACCAAAAGATTATTTTCTCCTAAATATTTAATATATAAATATATATATATATATTTGGGAATAAACAGGCCTTAAATACCATGGGTATCGTGGTTATGGACCATTTCCACACGTTTTTATTTTATTAAGACTTAAGGAGTCTTAATAAAATTAAAACGTGGTCTGACGAAGCTCGGTGGGCCCCAGATACCTACGTGTGGAAATGGTCCATAACCACGATACCCATGGTATTTAAGGCCTTTTTATTCAGAAATAAATTTGCTCTGTTTATAAAAATTAAGCATTGAACTCTCATATGGAACCTGGACTCGACAACAAACTAATGCGCATGAGTAGCACAGCTAGGGTAATCTGATTCGTGAGGTAAACTGAGGCGTTGATGGTAAGTGTGACGCACTATCTACCTGGTCTAACGCTAGAGTAAATGAGATTGACTCCTTCGCTGTTCGTTTGATACCGACAATAGGCCATATATTTATTTCTGTTTTGTTGAACACAATAAACGTTTCCTGTCTTACGAGTTTCTTTCCGATATTTTGCAGTTGTCTGATCAGATTTTTAATATGCGCGGTGGGTTCAGTTTATAAGTCCACCGAAGGTTTTTATCACAAGTACTTTCGGCACTTCGTAGTGCCATCTTCAGGTGTTGAGTAGTTGAGTTTTTTCCTTGTTCTTTTTAACACAGACCGAGTAGCGGTAGGAGTAAGTAGGGGGAGGTACTCATGGAATTAAAGAGAATCAGGAAATTAGAAAAAAATCATAAATAAAGGAGGGGCCTGACGTACGAAATCTGATTGGTTAGAAAACATCATATGCTAATCTCTGATTGGCCAGAAAAATTGCAATAAGCTCTGATTGGACAGAAACATTGCAATAAAAGTCTTGATATTATCCCTTAATTTCTACTCTGCGTAGAATTCTGTTTAAGTTTTCACTTTTCTTTTTAGATATTATACATCATTTTTTGTCTTAAATCGTAAATACAAATAGATATATTTTTATTTGTAAAGGAATTGACAGTCGAAGAATTGTGTGTCCTGATGCCTTGGGACAGACAACGAATGATGTACCTTGGCGACTTGGGGGTACGTTTACTACTAATTTAATGATTAAACAGATACTTGTCGTTGTGTATAGAAACGGACAAAGATGAAAACCTCCATTTCTTAAATAGCACACTTCTTAGGATATTTGTCTTTTGTGTTGTGTATATTTACACAGCAACTGAGGTTTTATTAAATTAAGTTCTTAATTTGATAAAAGAACAAGTTGCTTTTCATTTGGGATTTAGTTTCGAGGCCATTTTGTCACCAGAGATCAATTGAATAAAATTGTTTTGGCTTTGTAAAATCGTTTAAAGCTTTCAATGTGCTTTTAGCGGTTATCAAACGTACACAACATCTGTGCTCTTATTAAAACGATATGATATCTGTTTGAGGTTGGGGGTAGAGGAATTTCTTTTTCTTTTTTTTTAACTGGTTTTATATCGCGAGCAGATTGTAAAATAGTTTGTACTTGAGTGAAGTGACCAGTGAGAGAATACTTGTTTTCAATTTAGGTGGATTGCAGAGCTTAGATTAGGACAACGTGGGTTGATGAAAGTCGGATGAAAGTAATTACAATACATGTTTGAATCCAGTAAGAAATACACTGACGAAGGTGACAAGAGCCTGTCCATCTCTAAATGTCGGTTAGTTGGTTGGATTTTACGGCATGCCAACCCTTATGGGGTTATTTCATGCCGAAGACATTTTGTTTTATTCATTCTTGATGAGTATTCATCTTTTTTTTGCAAACTCAATTTTTTTTAAAGTACATTTTTGATACTTGTTTTCAATTTAGGTGGATTGCAGAGCTTTGATTTGGATAACGTGGTATTGTAGTTGTGGGTTGATGAAAGCCAGATGAAAGTAATTATAATACACTTCTTCTCTTGAGAAGACACGTTTGAATCTAGAGAGAAATACACCAATGAAGGTGAAAAGTACCCGTCCATCTCTAAATGTTTGATTTTACGGCATGTCAACCCTTGTTGGGTTGTTTTATGCCGAAAATAT
Source organism: Doryteuthis pealeii (assembly GCA_023376005.1). NCBI lineage: Eukaryota > Metazoa > Mollusca > Cephalopoda > Myopsida > Loliginidae > Doryteuthis > Doryteuthis pealeii. The sequence continues at coordinate 18,250,425 of CM042169.1, forward strand.
TTTGTTTTATCCATTCTTGTTTGGTAGTCATTCTTTTTTTTCAAACTCAGTTTTTTTATATATTTTTTTTATATTTTTAATATTCATTTGTTTTAAATCATTTTAGCCCATAGACGGGACCTTAACAGGTACCATCATAATGGATTAGGGTGGACCTGGGAGTAATGGTGATAAAGAGGTACTCCACATTCCCCAGAGTTCCAGAATTGGAACTTCACAATTAGATGAAGTTTATCGTCATACCCATGACACCAAAGTGGACCAAGCAAGATCTACCACCGCTAATCTAATCTATCACTCTCTCTCTCTCTCTCTCTCTCTCTCTCTCTCTCTCTCTCTCTCTCTCTCTCTCTCTCTCTCTCTTATATACCCGAGAATGTCAGAAGGGTATATATATATATATATATATATATATATATATATATATATATATATATATAACATTACCAGAGAGCTGACAGGGACACCAATTGTTCTTTGTGCACTTGGAAAATGATATAGGCGGAATTGGATATGAGATGAAGAGCCAAGACCATTCAGACCACAACACTTGAGATCAGCTAGAATTCTTAGAAGAGTCCTGGAGATTCGAGGAGACTTGCTCTCACGTTCAAACCAGTTTTGTTCAGTACTGACCTACCATTTCTCAATGTATCAACTGAACTCCCTCTCATGTGAGCCCTGATTTAAGCCACAAAAAGGGAAAGAGATTATATATATTTACTAATAGTCTTGTAGATAAGAAGGTGGATCAGGAGAAAATTGTTGCCAAACTAAATTTGGTACTTTTTGAAAGCTTAAAGTACACTCTTTTCAAATTTGAAAACTTCTTTTTTTGACCCACTATGGATTTTTTTAAATTAGGGGTGGGATATGCAAACCAGAATTAACCCGCACTAGTAGGATGTGATACAAAGTCAATTTCTTAAGTGGAGTTTAGCAGGTTTGAATTCCTAACCAAGACTAAAGAGCCCAGTCTGCCCTACTATTTACCCATACCTTGAGATACAAAAGTTGGAGTTTTCCTTATCCTAGCCTTGTTGCCCAAATACGGTTAAAGAACCTAGTCTGCCCTACCATTTACCCATAGAATGGAAGGAGAATAGCTAAAATTTTCCTTCTCTTAGACTGGTTGCCTTATCAAGGTTAAAGAGCCCAGTCTGCCCAACTATTTACTCAAGCCGGAAGGAGAATAGTTGTAGGTATACCTTTCGCAAGGGTATTAGCGAAATGTGAAATGCAAATGGACTCGTCCAGAATTTGAATTCGTCTCATCATGTCCACTTCCTACAAAGATACTAATTACACGACGCTTCTCCAAAATGCTTAATTATATGAACAGTCGATAGAGTGTCCGATTAGGAACCATAAGGCTCCTGGTTCAATACCGGCCCTCGCAAACTCAGCATATGAGTAGCACAGGGATATGTGCGGTAAAGTAAGAAACTGATGGTAGGTGTGGCGCTCCACCTCAGACGCAAAAATAATATCCGTGGTCTAACCCTAATGAAAAGGGGATAGGCTCACTCGCTGTCCGGCTGTTACCGACTTTAGGTCAGCCCGACGACTTTTTTTATTTATGGATTTAATATCCCGTACTAAAGTTTCATGCTTACTTGCAATCATCAGACGGTAGAAATGTTAAGATTCTTAAATTAAAACTTAACATTTTGACCGTCTGATGATTGCAAGTAAGCACGAAACTTTAGTTACGGGATATTAAATCCATTATGATATTTGATTATATATATATATATATATATATATATATATATGTGTGTGTGTGTGTGTGTGTGTGTGTGTGTGTGTGTGTGCGTGGGATTTTGACCCAGGTGTAGAGTCTCCGCTCTTCACTCTGTGATCCACTGGTTCATCTCTAGTGGCAGAGATTGTGGTATGCACTGCTGATGAAACCAAAGGAGGTCGAAACAGCTGTCCAGTGCTCCGGATGTTTTCCGAGTTGTCTTGTCATGGTAATATAATTCAATTATCAATATCATATATATACACACACACACACACACACACACACATATATATTATATATATATATATATATATATATATATATAGAGAGAGAGAGAGAGAGAGAGAGAGAGAGTTCTTTGTCTGATGATCACATTGGCGAGAAACTGACTGTCATTAAGCACAATTGACTCTGTTGCTACACTATCAAACCCGGAACCTTTTTTTACATACTGGAAATATTAACCTCCTTTTCGATATTGCATTTTTTTTTGTGCCGAAGAGAATTGTTACTGATATATTTTACCTCGACAAACTCAACAAAAAAAGAAATAAACAAATGAATAAATAAATACAAATAAATAAATAAATAGATAAATAAATAAAAAAAAAAGAATTAATGTTATTGCTTTGTTTAACGATACATTTGAAATACGAGAGGCAAAAAAAAAGTCCCTGCTATTTGTTGGTTGATTGTTCATATTTTTAACAAACATAAAAAAACGAACGCAACCAAAATGAATTTTTTTTTTTGTTTTATTGAAAAGATGTTTATCCTCAAAGGGAGATAATTCAATAAAACTATTCGCTGTTTGGCGGCCATTGTTTGAGAAGCTGGAGGTCGGGAACAAAGATATATGGCTCCCAATCCCATTAGACTGAACCCCTAGGAATGAATATTAACAATCTCCCACGCCGGCCCCCCCCCTCTCTCTCTCTCTCTCTCTCTCTCTCTCTCTTCTTTCTTTCTTTCTCTCTTTTACATGGCAAGACACAGACAATTAATCAGATCTACGAATTCTGCTCATAAACATAAATATACAGTGGTATCTTGACTTACGAGTTGAATGCATTCTGCTCGTAACTCAATTAACTCGTACATCAAATCAGGTTTTCCCAACGAAATGAACTGAAATGCTATTAATTCGTTCCAACGTTCGTTATTATGTGGAAAATTTCGCCTCTTAATTCAAATTAAAAGTATTCTTTTATTCATGAATACGAGTTTAAGTAATTCTACTCGTAATTCAATTAATCTCGTATATCAAATCAATTTCCCTATTGAAATAAACTAAATGCCATTAATCCGTTCCAGCTTTTGTTTCTAAGGTGGAAAATGTGTATTAAATAAAAGGAAAAGTATTCGGTTAGTCTATGAATAGTTTATTTATATTTGTTTCATGTTTTCGAGTTGAAATGATTAAAAACTAATATACTTTATTATATATATATATATATATATAAAATAAATATATAAAGGTTTTACATATCTATTTATTAGGTGACAAAGGAACATTCACGACCATATTGGTTTCATGCGAAGCAATCGTCAGGTGAAGATGTTTCAAATGTTTATATATTTATTTTATTATATTCAAATGTTTATATATTTATTTTATTATATTATATAACAGCTCTATTTTATATTGAGCACTCTACCAATAATACTGCCTTTGGTACGCCATTCCAGCAAAAGCCGAAACAGTGACCATCTCACACTATATATATATATATATATATATATATATATATATATATATATAACACTTTAATCATTTAATCATATATATATCTGTGTGTGTGTGTGTGTTTATGTTTATATTATATACAATGACGTATGTTTGTACATATACAATTATACGCACATTATTATACAATAATGTATGTGTGTACATATAAAATTATACTATATAAATTAATATATGTGTATATGTATGTTCAATTTATATTGTATACAATGATATATATATGTAAGTACTTTTAAATTTATATTATATACAATAATATATGTATTCGTTTAAAAACGAGTTTTTGAGTTATCGATGAAGAAAAAATATTTTCCTAACCTCCCACCAGGTCGGATTAACACTAGATCTTTACGTGGGGAGTTTTATGGGGTACCCAGTGAGGATCTAACTCGCTATTCAAAAATATGCTTATAAACAATGATTTGTTTTAATTTCCTTTTTCCCCTCTAAAATAACAACAAGTAATTATTTATCAAACAAGGTTTGGTTAAACCGGTATGTAAATTATTCACACCATATACTATTTATTTCTTAATCGTATATAACACTCATCACAGGATTTTAAAGACATCAATGATATGGCCTGTTTTGAGGCAAATCTATCTCAGCTAGACCTTAACAGAGATATTTTTAAAAAAGTAGACGCTAATTAAGATTAAATGATGATTATTTAATAAACATTGAGAATATAACGTAAATAACTAAGGGAATAGTGACGTTGGTTGTGACGTAGTTTCGGTTACGTAGTTTCGGATACACAATATCCATTATGATAAGATTATTATTATCATTACCAATTGCTTGAAATATTTTTTTTTAAATACAAGTCCTCTTATCGACAATATAAATTAATATTATTGAAATTAATATTCGACACTGAAAAAAACATTGATTATAAATTTTTCCTGAAATTTTCACATGGGTATATTTTGGTGAAAAAAAGTTTCAATTATATCCCCCCCCCTTCTGTTTCAAATATTTTTATCTGCATTCTTATTTATTTTCACTAGTCTTTCTAATTCAATATAATATTTTATTACATCAAAACTTAAATACTTGAACCCGGAGGGTGCATCTATTTGCTAGTATATATATATATATATATATATATATATATATATATATATATATATGGAATTACGATGAGGAAATTAATCCGACAATATGAAAAGAAAATAATAAAAATATAACAAACACAGGATGTTACGATCAGGAAACAATTTTTAGTGTCAATACCGAAATACTTAAGAATTGACACTAAAAATTGTTTCCTGATCGTAACATCCTGTGTTTGTTATATTTTTAAAATATTTTCTTTTCATATATATATATATATATATATATATATATATATATATATATATATATATATATTATATATTATAAAGTCGCTCCTATCATTGGTTTCTGATAACACTTTTTCGGTGTTATTCGTCTTCAGAGGCGTTTGACTTTTGAAAAAAAATGGACAATTATAAATACGCGATCCGTTAATCGCTCCTGCATTTTGGTTACGTCATTCAACTCATTATTTGTCGTCATTGTTCTTATGGTGATTTAAAATTTTTTTTTCGTTTTTATCTTAATTATATATATATATTATATCACAAGCCACTTTTAAATTAAAAATCTACAAGTCATGCGTACAGTACCGAGATACATACACACACTCACATTCACACACATATATGTATGCACACACATACATTTATGTGTATACATATAGGGTCATATATACAACTCCCAAGAACCCTCCCTCACATATATAAGAGCATTCAAAAAATAACCCACCTCAAAGAGGTTCTTCACGGATCGGATGGACTTGCTACTACTAACACACTCTTCTACCCGGATTTTAATAGCATGTCAAACCCTCAAAAATACTCCAATTTTTATAGTTCTTCCGTAATGCTCCCTTTCAAAAAAATCTAAAAAATAAGAAATTTTCTCCTGACGATGACCTAAGGTTGAAACTAGTTGAGAATAAATGATATATAAAAAATATTCCTGTTTGTCTTATTACTTTTTGTTCATAATATATATATATATATATATATACTAGCAAATATATGCACCCTCCGGGTGCAAGTATTTAAGTTTTAATGTAATAAAATATTGTATTAAATTAGAAAGGCTAATGAAACTAAATAAGAATACAGATAAAAAGAAAACTTATAATAAAAGATTTGAAACAGAGGGAATATAATAAAAAATGGAACAACTGAAACTTACTCTTTCATCACTCTCGTCTTTCATTGTTATTTTTCTAAATTAAGTATTTAGTTATAAGAGGAAGTAAAGAATAAAATGACAGTTATTTTATCTTGTTAATGGATTTCATTTAAGATTCATTGAAGAGATTTTTGCTTATATTCATTAAAATAAAACCAAACAGTTAGAAATCAATAATACTAAGCACATATTTATTAAATTCGATTTTTTAATATTAATATGCAAATTAGCCTTCTCGTTCACATTGTAAAGCGCTATATTGTTGTATATATAAATATAATTGCATGTTGTTAGTATGTAGACATAGTTAACAGTATTAATAATGTTAGACAATTTTATTAATAATTGAGGTTTAGATAAAAATAAGATCATGGAGAATGTGATGTCAATAACTAAGAGAATTGTGACTTGAGTAGGAATATAGTTTCGGTTACAGAAAGAAAAACACACAATCTCCATTATAATACGATACATATATATATATATGTTGAGTAATATGTAGATAGATATCCAGTTTATCTCTCTTCTTTATTACCTAGTTTAATATCCTCTGTAGATATATAATGTACACTAGTACCCCTAATGCTATATGCCTGAGGATATAAGGTCGCATCTTTAGTAATTTGATACGACACTCTTCTGCATAGGGGGGGGGAGAGTAATGTAAGATAGCAATTCTGTGAAAGTTTTGAATTAAGAAAAGTAAGGTACCGAATTGAAGGATTCTTGGAAAACTAAATAATTTTTATTAGCTGGAACAAATCACTGATATAAAATATAGAAACTTTTATAACCAACCACTTTCATTTTATATCCACTGAGGATATTAAAAGGAAGGATTCAAACTATGAGACTTTTATATCTACACTGGATATTAAAAGCAACGGTCTACACCAGTGGTTTTCAACCGGGGTCCATACGGACCCCCGGGGTCCATATAACATTTTTGGGGGACCCAGGCAAGTAAAATGTATTTAACTATAGAAATACAATTGTATAAGATGTTACGTGCCCATTTTCACCGGTAAGGGATGTTACGATCAGGAAACAACTTTAGTGTCAATACCGAAATACAATGGGAATTTTAAACAACGAATGGCTATGGGGGCGGGGGTCCACCAGAGTAAAATAGGATTAAAAGGGGGTCAATAGGTAAAAAAAAAAGGTTGAGAACCATTGGTCTACACTGAGAATGTCTCCAACGAAGATTTTCTTCTTTCGGAAATGTGCATCATTATTTTTTAGACTATTTTGAGGTTAGTGTTCGTAGCAACTCTAGAATAAAATTATATTGTATTTTTGCTTAGTTATGATTAACAATCTCCCCCCCCCCCCCAAAAAAAGAAATCCACTCAATTAATCGAAGGTACCGATTAATTGCAGCCGATCACACGTGTGTTCATTGTATAAGATGTTACGTGCCCATTTTCACCGGTAAGCCACCTTTTATCTTTATATATATATATATATATATATATATATATATATATATATATATTATTAATTTGAAATTTACTCTGATGAAGGTCGAAATGTCTTTGTGTGCGGAACATTTCTACATTTTTTATATTATTATATTTCATTTCATTTGATTATAAAAATAATAATAGTTTGAATAATGTACACATGGATAAACTCCTGAACGAAACACGTGTAAGTAATATTGATTAAAATATCCTATATTATCCATTTTATACTTTTCTTCCTTTATTCATTTTTTCAACATACTGTCGGATTCACTTCCAGTTTCATTTTACACACACACACACACACACACACACACACACACATATATATATATATATATATATATATATATATATATATATGCACTAACAATCAGAGATAGTGAATGTTTACATACTATTTGACACACCTTGTATATGATGTATATCTCGGTTCTAGCATTTACCACTTTTCTGATTCGTCTTTTCTTTCTGAAATACTGCAGAACTTCTGCAGAACTGTTTGAAGCCCTTAGGTCAATATTTCATATTATCAATGAAATTCCCGACTTATACAATTCTGATTTTAATTAAATTATTTCACAATTTTTCGTAGTTTAAATAACTTATTCTTCCCTAGGAATCGCCTGAAGCTCTCACGAATCAAAAGGTTTAATTAATCTCCCCATTGTGAGATAAGACAGAGAAAATTCAATCGAATCACTTCTGATTTACCTATGTTTGGCCTTATTTGAAAATTATTCAATACTTGCTTAAAACCCGCCCAAACAGGTGGCAATTAAGCTCGTTCCTACGGAGAGCTTTTAATTTGGGTCTTAGGCCTAATAATAATACTTCATTCATTGAGTACATATTAAATCTTGGTACAAATGCAGAATAGCGCGCAATAGATAATATCATTAGAATCCTATTTTAACGTATAAGTAGTATTAGATTACGGAAATTACTTCCAAAGTAGCCTAACTCTAAACTTAACTCTAAAACTAACCCTAACCCTAAAACTAACCCGAACCCTAACCCTAATCGAGCCTGAGCGTCTCAAAGGTTCCGTATATTTCCGTGAAAACTAATGAAATATAATGCTTTTTATACATAATCTAATGAAATTATCTCTTGCGCGCTATTCTGCATTAGTACCAGTGCTTTTTATACGTAATCTAATGATAATATCTCTTGTGCACTATTCTGCATTAGTACCAATGCTTTTTATACGTAATCTAATGATATTATCTCTTGTGCGCTATTCTACATTAGTACCAATGCTTTTTATACATAATCTAATGGAATTATCTCTTGCGCGCTATTCTGCATTATTACCTAAATTTTATCAAACTTAAACAGTATTTTACAAACAATTAAGAGTTTTCATTAAAAAAAACAGTGATATGATTTAAAGAGAGTTTCTTGTATGTTGCTCATTACTTTCCACGCAAAGAATTATTTCTATTAATTATTTCTATTTCATATTATGTTTACAAGTTATTATTCCAAGTTATAATAAATGTTATCGTACAAAAAGACAAAAAAACTGCGCCAAAAATCGCGTAAATCGTCGAAAACAATCACAGTAATTAAAACTTGGGAATCCAAAATTTCAAGAAATACTTGAATCCAAAAGCGTATGATAGGTTGGGCTACGGCCAATATATATATATATATATATATATGTATGTGTGTGTGTGTGTGTGTGTGTGTGTGTGTATATATATAGTATTATAGTGTGTACAGTGTATAGTGTGCCAATATATATATATATATATATATATATATATATATATATATATATATATATATATATATATATATATATATATATATATATATATATATGTAAGCAAAAACACACAACCTATCAAATATCGGACATATTCTGCCAAAATAATAATTCAATGCCTGAAGAAGATAACAGATCTGAAACACGTGTCGCATATGTAAGTTAATGATTTTTTTTAAACATAATCCTTTTTGCAAACCTTTTTTTATAAAATATCTATTTTTCTCCCGTTGGACCTATAACATCACTTTATATATATATATATATATATATATATATATATATATATATATATATATATATATATATAGTGTGTGTGTGTCAAAAAAGTATCGATATTTTTTGTACTTTTTGACAAACCTTGTATTCTGAAAAAAATTAAAGTTCCATTCATTGTTCATTTCTATCTCGGAAAATACAACTTCAATCTCGATACTTTTATGACACACCTCATATATATACATATATGTAAAATGAAACTGGAAGTGAATCCGACGGTATGTTGGAAGAATGAATAAAATAAAAAAAGTATAGATGGATAATATAGGATATTTTAATCAATTTTACTTACACGTGTTTCGGTCAGGAGTTTATCCATGTGTACATTATTGAAGCTGTTATTATTTTCAAATAATCAAAAGAAATGAAATAATAATAATAGAAAAAATGTAATTTCGACCTTCATCAGAGTAAATCCTTATTTGAAAATGAAAATCGTTGGAAAAAGCGGAGAATTTTTTAAATGTTCGAAAAAGAACTTTTTTTAAAAAAATTCCCGTTCAGATGCGACCGATATATATATATATATATATATATATATATATATATATATATATATGTGTGTGTGTGTGTGTGTGTGTGTGTGTGTGTGATTGTTCTATCTAACTTTGTTTCTGTTTTCTCCTTGATAAAGATGTTAGCCTTGTTGGCTCTCCATCAGTAAAAATTGGCATTTCCCCGAAGATAGCGATATCGTTCTTTTCAGTGACTGTGTTTGGCTGATGTTCATCTGACTTCTTCTCACTCATTTTAATCTATTAACTTTAGATGATCATCTTGAGCAGTTCTATCGCTGCCTTGTTGTACAGGGTACGCCAAAAGAAAGAAACACTCTCTACATCTTACACTGTCACCGTGGGGTTCAAGAGAACTTCAGGAAGTTGTCATTTGTAGCGTAGCGTAGACATAAAGTCAACGGAGCTTGGTAATGGTCCGTTTCTCGACTATCGGTTTTCCCGGCACTTCGCAGAAATGCGTCCCGGTCTCTTGCCTTAAAAAAAAACGCTTAACGGTGTCAGCTCAAAAAACGACCCGCGTTACGAATGATGTTCCTATCTGAAAATTATTTTTTTGTAGCACCTAAATTTACGTTGTACAATTAAAACACCATCAAATAGAAGATATTCTTGAATTAAAAATGACGTGACATTTTTTTATTAAAATAAAAAATAATATGTAAATATTTAGATTTTTTTTATTTATGTTTGTTTAATGTCCTGGTTGTTTTTGTGATATCTTTTTTAGTTGAAATAAAAAGAATATCTAAATATTTTGATTTTTTTTATTTGTAATTGATTGTCGAAAAAAAAAAGCGGGATTGAGGAGTCAATTATTTTCCCGGTTAAATATTATACTTAAAAATGTTTACGAACAACTTAAGTAAAGTCGGTATCAGCCATACAGTGAGGGAGTCTATCCCCTTTTCACTAGCTTTAGACCCAGGAGATTATTTTAGCGTCTGAGGTGAACCGCCACACCTACCATCATCTTCTGTGCTAATCATACATTATTTTCTCTCTGTTATTTAACACACGAGAACTAAGAAGCATCCCTACACCGCCTACGGCAGCACCTTACAGAGTTTTTCCATGCAAATGTCAACACAAAAGATATACTCTTTGGTTTGTTTAATCCACTCACAGTGGCTCTCCAACCACAGCGATCCTACAGTAAGCAGCTGGTTAGTAACTGATGGTCAGTTCATTATAATTGAGTAGAAGGACTCAGAGTCCAGCATGTTAAGCATTAGCGAGGGCCGGTATTGAACTAGGATCCTTGTGATTCAAAGGTGGACGCTCTACCGACTGAGCTAAACCTGCCCTTCGATCTTCAGGTAGACAGGAAAATTAATGGAATCACAAAGGAGTTAATTATTATTCCTGCTCAAATTCTTTTTCGATAGTTTGGTCACGTGACCTAAACTACTCGGGCGGTAAATGAGAAAAGGGATCTGGAGACCGATATTGAGTATTTGTAATTTGTTTTGTTCCAGGAATTTTATCAAAGAAAAACGTTTCTTCCGAATATAATACACTTAATTACATGCGTACTCGCTATTTCTTCTTTTTTGATTCCAAACGATTTTGTCTTATATTTATTCTTTTATTCCCCTCTTTCTTTCTTTCTTTCTTTCTTCTTTCTTTCTTTCTTTATTTCCTCAACAATTTTTTTTTCTTTTTACTCTTCTCTCTTCCTCTTTTTCATTTTATTTCTTTCTTTTTCTGTTTAGCCTTATATTTATTCTTTCTTTCTTTCTCTCTTTTTCTGTCTTTACTTCTGTTTTTGGTTCTATTTTAATTCTTTTTTCTTCACTTTCTTCTCCCTTTTCTTCCTTCATTTTCTTTCTTTCTATCTCTCTTTAATTATATGCGTACTCGCTATATTTCTTCTTTTCTTCTTTCTTTCTTCCTTTCTTTCTTTCTTTCTTTCTTTCTTTATCTTTATTTATTCGACATACCTGTTTTACTTTTACGTTTCTCTCTTCCTCTTTTTCATTCCATTTCTTTCTTTCTCTGTTTAGCCTTATATTCTTTCTTTCTTTCTTTCTTTTTTCTCTCTTTTTCTGTCTTTTCTTTGTTTCTCTATTCCTTTTCTGCTTTTTTTCCTTCTTCTTTCTCTATTGTTTTGGTCCTATCTAAATTCTTCGTTCTTTTTTTTCTTACTTTCTTTCTTTTCTGTCTCTCTTTCTTTGGTTTTATCTTAATTCTTTTTTCTTCCCTTCTTTCTTCCTTTTCTTTTTTCTTTTTCTTCTTTCTTCTTCTTTCTTTCTTTGGCACTATCTTCGTTCCTTTTTCCTTTCTTTATCCCTTTATTCCTTTCTTTCTTTCTTTCTTTCTTTGGCCTTATCTCTATTCCTTTTTGTTTCTTTATTTCATTTTTTTAATTTTTAAAAACTTTTTCTTCCTTTTTTGAGATAGATAAATGTAAATTCAATGACACATAGGCACGATAATATAAGAAAAATACTAAACGCTGAAACTTCTTATTATCTTATTATAATGGAGATTGTGTGTTTTCTGTCTGTAACCGAAACTATATTACTACTCAAGTCACAATTCCCTTAGTTATTTACATCACATTCTCCATGATTCTACTTCTATTTAAACCCTCAATTAATAATAAAACTGTTTGACATTATTAATACTGTTGGCCTTACCTAAATACTAATAACATGCAATTGTATTTATATATACAACAAAATACCAGTTTTCAGTGTAAATATAAAGCTAATTTGCATATTGATATTAAAAAAACTGATTTTAATAAAAATGTGCTTCGTATTATTGATTTCTAATTGTTTGGTTTTATCTTAATGAATATGAGTAAAAATCTCTTCAATTAATCCTAAAAGAAATTCATTAACAAGAAGAAATAACTGTAATTTTATTATTTACTTCCTATTTTAACTAAATAGTTAAATTAGGAAAATTTAGCATTGAAAAACGGAAGTGATGAAAGAGTAAGTTTCAGTTGTTCTATTTTCCGATTATACCCCCTCCGTTTCAAATCTTTTTATTTAAATTCTTAATTAGTTTCATTAGCCTTTCCGATTTAATCTAATATTTTATTACTTTTAAACTTAAATACTTGCACCCTACGGAGGGGCATATATTTGCTAGTATATTCATATAGACATACAAATTAAGAAGGTTTCTGTGTTACTCGCTTTTTTTAAATTACCATTGCAACTGATTTTGTTCCGATTAAAGTCGGTGAAAATGAATTGATTTTATTTTCCTAGTACCCCACTCGTACCAGGTCAGACACAAAGGCCCTATTAACGT
>CM042169.1:18268454-18315954 GCA_023376005.1 Doryteuthis pealeii
GAAGAAGAAGAAGAAGAAGAAGAAGAAGAAGAAGAAGAAGAAGAATGATAGAGCAACAGGAAATAAAGAAGCAAAAAGGAAGCGTTAACAATCTGTTTCTAAACTTTTTATCTGCATTCTTATTTAGTTTCATTAGCATTTCGATTTTAATATAATATTTTATTACATTAAAACTTAAATACTTGCATATATTTTATAATAATAATAATAATAATAATAATAATAATAATAATAATAAGAAGAAGAAGAAGAAGAAGAAGAAGAAGAATTGTGTGAAGAAGAAGAAGTAGAAGAAGAAAAAGAATTGTGTGAAGAAGAAGAAGAAGAAGAAGAAGAAGAAGAAGAAGAAGAAGAAGAATTGATTGAAGAAGAAGGAAAAGAAGAAGAAGAAGAAGAAGAAGAAGAAGAAGAAGAAGAAGAAGAAGAAGAAGAAGAAGAAGATTGAAGAAGAAGGAGAAGAAGGAGAAGAAGTAGAAGTAGAAGAAGAAGAAGATTTGAGAAGAAGAAGAAGAAGAAGAAGAAGAAGAAGAAGAAAGAAGAAGAATTGATTGAAGAAGGAGAAGAAAAGAGAAGAAGGAGAAGAAGAAGAAAAATTGTGTGAAGAAGAAGAATTGTGAAGAAGAAGAAGAAGAAGAAGAAGAAGAAGAAGAAGAAGAAGAAGAAGAAGAAGAAGAAGAAGAAGAGAAGAAGAAGAAGAAGAAGAAGAAGAAGAAGAAGAAGAAGAAGAAGAAGAAGAAGAAGAAGAAGAAGAAGAAGAAGAGAAGAAGAATGAGCAACAACAAATAAAGAAGTAAAAAGAAAGCGATAACCATTGCTCATTATCTTCATCTTCCTACCAACAATTGCCGCTCGCACAATAGAAAACTACAACAACAAGAGTTGAACACGTGATATGACGTAAAACCATGATCGTATCTGGGATGTCATCTCAGTGTGATGATAAAAGCAGTGCTCTTGCTTCTTTCCCTCACTATCTCTCTCACGTCACTCCCACCCGTCACTCGCACCTCCACCCAACCCCCAACCCCAAAACAATATAATATGAGCAGTTTTAATTTCTGGGTCTTAGTCCCGATTCTTCTGCATTAGTCTATTCAATGTCACATGTCATTCGAAGAATATTGGAACCCGCAGAACCTCATCCAGTCTTCAGATCCTGAAAGTGATGTCTAAGAGTCAACTTCAGCAATTTCTTAATCTTCGTACCGCAGTCTCAGGTGAAGGGGGTGGGTAGGTCGAGCTGCCCGGCAAACGGTTGATACGGGCTCCCTATCTACCCCCCCCCCCAACTCTGCAACTCTTTACCACCCTTCCGCGATTTCGATGCATAATTAGAACACTAAAACCAAAAGCACTCCACCGAGAAAGTTGGGAGGGTGGAGCCGGTTATTTAAAATTTTCCCGGGGAGATTGTCAATTGTGACCAGGGTTTTAAAACGCATGCGCGAGCGCATGTGTACAGCGAGCCGCGAGCCGCGAGAGCCGAGACGTGCACTACGGGGTAGCAAGGGAGTCCGGAGGGTGAGGGTCGCTCGGCTGAAAGTGATATTAAAAGCGGGACAAGATTTGATCGAGGGCCGGGATCTCCATTTCGGTTTTATGATGCTACGTAATTTCTGTCCTTAATCAAACGCTTCAATTTTACACCGACTTCATCAGCGATCCGTTCTAGAATAGAACATGGCCGCCATTTACGCCCCCTTTTTCTTGCTAAGCCATTGTCTCCTGCTACTGGAAAGGGGGGGGGATTGTATTATTGATGGGGTTTTAGCGTTTTATGATTTCCATCGGTGCACGGCTCAAGATGGAAGATAAAGGAAGAGCCACAGTAATTAATCGCTTGCTAAATACGGCAAGTGTACCTTAATCAAAGAAACCTTTTGAATTTTTAAGCAAGACACGCTTGATCTATTCAAGATAGTTACCTGTGTTTCTTGCGAAAAGATGCAGAAAAGTTGTTGGCCAAACCAGAAAAGAAATCATCTCTCTCTCTCTCTCTCTCTCTCTCTCTCTCTCTCTCTCTCTCTCTCTCTCTATCTATCTATCTATCTATCTATCTTATCAACCATAAATAAGCACGCCCCGAACAATATTTTTTGTATCATTCATATTTTCTATCTATCTATCTATCTATCTTACCGATAAATGATACACCCCGAACAATATTTTTGTATAATTCTGTTCATATTTTCTATCTATCTATCTATATCTATCTATCTATCTATCTCATTATGTTTATATATATATATATATATATATATATCACTCTCTCTCTCTCTCTCTCTCTCTCTCTCTATCTATCTATCTATCTATCTATTAATATATCTCCTTTTATCTATCTGTCTCGATTTGGAACTTTGAACCATTAGTGCACTGCAATCATTATGCTAATTTCTTGATATTTAATTTTCCGACCGTTATCATCTTCCAACATCCTCTGGTTAAAAATGAGATCGTCCAAATCATCCAAGATGGAATGCAGAAAATTATATTCTGTTTATCTAGTGTCATTTATCCACCAAATTCTTATTTTTTATTAGTCTTGTCACCTCAACTAAATAATAGACCATTCCGTTTTTATTAGAAAGAAAGAAAGGGAAGGAAAACGACATGCGATACAAAAAAACTATAATAAGAAAGAAAGAGAGAAAGGAAAAAAATAAACAGAGGGGGGGGGGACATGCGGAAGTGATAACGCTAATATGTTTCAATCGAACATAATGAAATGATGAAAAAAAGGAAAGAAAGGAAAATGAGTGAGAGAGCGTTAAATCAAGATTATTATAATTTTTACACATTGAATTACTTTGCAATAGCTCTTAAATAAACATATCAAACGTTTTAATAATCAAATTATCATACTGTGGTATATCCACAGGTCCTGCTAGTAATCAATAATTATAATTACTAACAAAAACGTGCACCCTCCGGGTATAAGTATATACGTTTTTAGTATAATTAAATATTATACTGAATTAGAAAGACTTATGAAATTAAATACGAACACAAAAAATATTGCGCTTACTTTTATTTTATCATAATTGATTTCTATAGGATTGCTTTTAATACATTTGAGAATAAAAAATATTAGAAAGTAATTATTCATTAAACATGTTTTTTTAAAACCGGTACGCAAATTATAGACAACATATACTATATAGACCTTTATTTCTTCGTAATATGTAAAACAAATCATTAAAATCATTCCTCTTCTATCATTATTAAAGAAGGGTTAACTTACCTAATTATCTAAACCTCGTAATCCGTACGGAGAAAAGTGTTTCTGGCTATGTATACCATTTAAATATGGGTTACCGCTCATCTGATTGGCTGTTACTAACAACCAATCAGATGCGCGGTGCTTTGTATTTAAATGGGTTAGAGTTTTTTTTTAGTTTTTTCATTGTCAACCGTCTTTTAGCGGCTATTGTTGGTGGTTGTACCAGAGTTTGATCACCTCTGATAGGGTCAGCAGGGCGAGGGAAGTCTGATGTTGGAAGACCTGAAACTTCCCAATGAACTCTGCGGATTATATCACTGACGACAACCACCAGCGCCCCAAATGTAGGAGCGTATATTTAAAGTAGCAGGTTTTTAAACTCGTTAATAACATGGGATGTTTTGAGTTAGACTTAAATAGAAACACCGTTAATAGATAAGATGTTAAGATTATATAATGCCTATTTAATTGGGAATATAATGTAAATATATAAATGAATTGTGACGTCGATTGTGACGTAGTTTTGGTTACAGACAGGCTGATAGATAATCTCCATTATAATAAGATGAATTTTTTTCAGATTCACTTTAATCAATAATAATAATAAAAAGTTTTCCTGACCAAATTGCACATTTATTGAGAACAATCGACGCCGGTCTCCTCTGCAGGTAACTTGAGACCAGTAGTACTGGGTTTCATGGCACCAGTTGAAGGTTATTCAGCAATTCTTCTGTGATTCCCAGGGTGATATCCTAATGTTGCATTGTTACGGAAGAAATGCAATGAATGTGAATTTTGATAAAAATGTTCAACACATGAAGATAGTTCTTTTTAAGCGTTCGACATCTTTTGGCTTAAAAAAAAATAGAGTTCGTTTTTTTCTTCCGTTCTTCTTTGGGTGGAGTTGGGGGAGGGTTAAAGGCTTTCAGTTGTCCATTTTCCCGCTCTTTAAAAACAGTGAACTTTTTGAAAGGATATTTTTGTTAATATCACGAACTGAGTTTACTACAAAGAAGAAAAACACTAGGAGGCCATTTCTTTCAGGAAAAAAAAAAGGTTTTTGTTTTTTTTTGTATGTTTGTTCTTTTCTTTTCTTTACTTTTTATATTCTTTTTCTTTTTTTCTTTTCTTCTTCTCTCTTCTCCCACCATATAATTATTCACTTTCTCTCTCCGCCCCCCCCTCTCTCTCTCTCTCTGTCTGTCTGTCTGTCTGTCTCTCTCTATATATATTTTTATATCCTTTTTCTTTTTTTCTTTTCTTCTGTCTTCTCCCACCATCTAATTATTCACTTTATCTCTCCGTCTGTCTGTCTGTCTCTCTCTCTCTATTTTTATATCCTTTTTCTTTTTTTCTTTTCTTCTTCTCTCTTCTCCCACCATATAATTATTCACTTTCTCTCTCCGCCCCTCTCTCTCTCTCTGTCTCTGTCTCTGTCTCTGTCTCTCTCTATGTCTGTCTGTCTCTCTCTCTCTCTCTCCGTCTCTCCTATTCTCTTTCTCTCTCTCTTTATTTTTATATCCTTTTTCTTTTTTCTTTCTTTATTCTCTCTTCTCCCACACTCTAATTATTTACTTTCTCTCTCTCCCCACTCTCTCTCTATCTCTCTTACTCTTTTCATATCCATTTTCTTTTTTTTCTCTCCCCTGTCTCTCTCTCTCTCTCTCTCTCTTCTCCCTCTCTAATTATTTCCCTTTTCTCTCTCTCTCTCTCTCCCTCTCTCTCTTTCTTTCTCTCTATTTTCATATCCTTTTTCGTTTTTCTTTTCCCCTGTCTCTCTCTCTCTTTTTTCCCACCCTCTAATTCTTTATTTCTCTCTCTCTCTCTCTCTCTCTCTCTCTCAGTATCTTTCTCCGCCCCCCTCTCTCTCTCACTCTCACTCTACTTTTTATATCCCTTTTCTTTTTTCTTTTATCCCTGTCTTTTTCTTCTCCCACACTTTAATTCTTTTCCTTCTCTCTCTCTCTTTCTCTGTCTTCCCCGCTCTCCCTCCATCTAATTCTTTACCTCTTATCACTCACTTTCACCCCCACTCTCTCTTCTCCCTTCAATCATTTTTCTTTTCTTCTTTTCACCTTTCACCCTGATCTCTCTCTCTCTATATATATATATATATCTACATAGTCCGATGCTTAGAGACAGGTGAAAAATCGATCAAATTTCGTTCGCGACTGAAGGTAGCCTGCTAAGTATAGCCGCAATGAAGAGACGTGTTACTTCGAAATAAAACGCATTGGTATAGAAATGGGATAGATGGGGCTCCTTAGCCTTGGTCAGCAATCTATCTAGGGTAAGGAAAAGTCTGTTCTAAAAACTCCACTGACTAACGGCTATATCTCACTCCAAAGAAAAGGTAGGAAAGTAAACTCCGAAATCAAATCCGGGGCTGTAACCCCTAAGGTGATGTGATGCTGAACTTGTGCGCTATCCAGCAACTCCTGCGAGACTATCGTTGGCAAACTTCATTTTGTAGAGGGGGGGCTTTCCGTTGAACCACAGCGGCAATTTGGAGAGGGGGCCTGCTGCTTAGGCGACAACTCATCCTCCATATCAACCCACTCAGGCTACGTAGGTCGGGTGGTAAATGACGTAATAAAAATTTCTCAAAAGTCTACTTTTGGAAACGAGTTCGCTTCTCTTGTTTAAGAAATTAAACTTGTACAGCTCCCATCTTGCTTATTCTCAAGGCGCTTCGTTAGGGTCCAAGTGGTGTAGCCACACAGCAGCAGTGATATAACCACCGTCTGGAGAATTGTCGCTTTAACGATTTCCATAATAATAATTTTTAAAAGTCAAATGGAAATCCAGTCATATATATATATATATATATATTATTATTTATTAATGCTATTCGGATTCTACAAGTGAATACTATATTATTTTTTACATAAATTTTATTTCGTTAGATTTGTCAAATGATTACTAATCTTATAGAACCGACCGAGTGCGCGTTTGTAAAATATTTGTAATAACGGAGAATTCCGATATCTGCGTTTAATCCCATCACGTGCGTTTGTAATTTTAGAATCCATTTAGATTCTGATTGTTTTCTAGATTGCGTTGTTGGAAATGCGTGTTCTAATAAGATGCATTTGAGCTGTGTAAGGTTGTGTGATAAGGTGTTAAAATGAAGTGCTATTGTACTATGCGGGGATTTGAGATTTATAGTGGATTTGTGGTTATTTAGTCTTAGTCTAAAGGGTGTTGATGTTTCTCCCACATATCCACTATTTCTACATTGTGTGCAGTATAAATAGTATATAATGTTAGCGCTATCGCATGTTAGGTGTGGCGGATATATATGATATATATATATATATATATATATATATATATATATATATATATATATATAGATAGATAGATAGATAGATAGATAGATAGATGAAAATGAAAAAACACAGATGTTGTTTAATTGAATTTATTTTTACAACTTTGCATTGCTAATATTGCCAATATTTCGATTTCATCCAAAAAATCTTCTTCCGAGCATATTGATAGGAAGACAATTGTAACCGTTTTATGGTGTGATGGTTTTCAACCCGATTCGTTAAGAGAGAAACAGAATGTTTTAAATTTCAACTTGTAATATTGTTTTTCTAAAGAGCGTGTGTCACATTCTTTTCGGGTGTCATAGATTTATATACAATATACTATAATATATATATATATATATATATATATAAGTAAAAGTAAAGTCGTCGGGGCAGCCTAAAGTCGGTATCGGCCAGTCAGCGAGGGAGTCTATCCCCTTTTCAATAGCGCTAGACCAAGGAGATTGTTTTTAGCATCTGAGGTGGAGCGCCACACCTACCATCAGCTCCTTACTTTACTGCACAGATCCCTGTGCTACTCATACGCTGAGTTGGCGAGGACCGGTATCGAACTAGGAACCTTGTGGTTTCTAGCCGAACGCTCTACCGACTGAGCTAACCCGGAACTTTAAAAGAAAGAAAAACTTAACAAACCGTAATCCCGTTATATTCTTTTATTTCAACCAGAGACTCAAAAAATGTGTTTCAGCCTCATCAGACGGGTGATCCTCAAAAAAAAAAAAAAAAAAGAAGAAAAAAAGAAAAAGAAAAAGAAAAGTTATATCACCAGAAAAATGTTCTTATTGTTCATAAAATTCTTTATGACAACAACAAATTTAAGTAAAAAAAAAGATACTATGTATACCTTATCTTCCGGTTAATTTTTTTTTTATTCATGTTTATTTATTCGTTTGGGAAGAAGTCGTTCAAGACTTCTTCTCAAACGAATAAATAAAGAAAAAAGTAAATTAAAACATTCTTTTTTAATTTAAAAAATATTTTTTAGTCCTTGGTTGAAATAAGATATAACGGGATGACGGTTTGTTAAATTCTTCTTTCTTTGAAAGTTAGATATTGCTCTGTATATAATTTAATTTATCAATTATTATACATTAAGCTCTCTTTAGGGATTTATAAAATTCCTTGTATAAGTATATAGGCTTGCATCTACAAATGCATAGAGTATGGTTTTACAGTAGATTTCGATGATCACAAATAGAATCATCCCTTACTTACCAGTCATTTGGATTACCTTACACACACACACACACACACACACACACACACACACATATATATATATATATATATATATATATATATATATATATATATGTAACTTTCAAAGAAATAAATATTGCTCTGTATATAATCTGATTATTATACATTGAGCTCTTTTTAGGGATTTATAAAAAAAACCTTGAATGAGTATATATGTTTGCATCTACAAAAGCATAGAGTATGGTTGTACACTGAGATTTCGATGATCCCAAATAGAACCATCCCTTACTTACCAGTCATTTTAATTACCTTACACACACACACACACATATATATATATATATATATCTTATTATAATGGAGATTGTGTGTTTTTCTGTCTGTAACCGAAACTATATTACTACTCAAGTCACAATTCCCTTAGTTATTTACATCACATTCTCCATGATTCTATTCCTATTTAAACCTCAATTAATAATAAAACTGTTCGACATTATTAATACTGTTGGCCTTACCTAAATACTAATAACATACAATTGTATTTATATACAACAAAATACCAGTTTTCAGTGTAAACGTAAAGCTAATTTGCATATTGATATTAAAAAAAATGATTTTAATAAAAATGTGCTTGGTATTATTGATTTCTAATTGTTTGGTTTTATCTTAATGAATATGAGTAAAAATCTCTTCAATAAATCCTAAAAGAAATTCATTAACAAGAAGAAATAACTGTAATTTTATTCTTTACTTCCTATTTTAACTAAATAGTTAAATTAGGAAAATTTAGCATTGAAAAACGGAAGTGATGAAAGAGTAAGTTTCAGTTGTTCTATTTTCCGATTATTCCCCCTCTGTTTCAAATCTTTTTATTTGAATTCTTAATTAGTTTCATTAGCCTTTATAATTTAATATAATATTTATTAAATTTAAACTTAAATACTTGCACCCGGAGGGTGCATATATTTGCTAGTATATATAAATGAATATATATATATATATATATATATATATATATATATATATATATAAATGATTATATATATATAAATGAATATATATATATAAATAAATATATAAATGAATATAAATATATATAAATGAATATATATATATTCATTTATATATATATATATATATATATATATATATATATATTCATTTATATATATATTCATTTATTTATATTCATTTATATATATATATATATATTCATTATATATATATATATTCATTTTATATATTTATATTATATATATATTTATATATATATATTATTTATATATATATATATATATATATATATATATATATATATAATATATATATATAAATGAATATATATATATATATAAATGAATATATACATATATATTTGTATATAAATGAATATGTATATATATAAATGAATATATATATATATATAAATGAATATATATATATATATATATATATATAAATATATATGTATATATATAAAATTATATGTATATATATAAATGAATATATGTATATATATATATATATATATAAATGAATATATATATATAATATATATTATATATATAAATGAATATATATATATATATATATATATATATATATATATATATATATATATATATGATGAGAAATACTTCTATAATGTTATAAAGATTGCAACCAAATCAATATCGTTTGGTGCAAAAAGGTCCAACCTTAGGTGGTGAGGAATTACGCCAAAGATCGATCGTTGTTGGTGTCTCTGAGTTTCCCAAATCTTCTTTGGTGAAATCACGCTTCAAAGGTGGATCACTGCGAGAGAGAGAGAGAAACGTTATAAGCGTTATATCAGATGTAAAAACGGACAAATCGAAGGTCACCCAACATTCCTATATAATACATTCAAAGACAGATGTATATTGGAAAAGAAACTCGCTTGAAGATCGATTGCGTGAAACTCCGAGTCGAGAGTGTTTTTTCTTTAATATTTTCAAATGTTATATTATTCTAATTATTCTAATAATTTGTGTGAGGGCCGGTTTACCTCAGTCAGTAGAGTGTGGGGCTGGGAACCTCAGTGTTCCTGGTTCGAAACCGGCCCTCACCAACTCATCGTATGAGTAGCACAGGGATCTGTGCGGTAAAGTGAGGAGCTGATGGTAGGTGTGACGCTATGTCTCAAGCGCTAAAAACAATCTCCTTGGTCTACTGCCAGTGAAAAGGAGATAGACTTCCTCGCTGTCAGGCTAATATCGACTTTAGGCCACCCCGACGACTTTACTTTGCTTTTTCTCCTTTTACATCTTATCTAGCAGTGATTTTACTTGTTTTAAATCCCTCACCTCCCTTCCCCCCTCTCTCTCTCTCTCTCTCTCTCTCTCTCTCTCTCTCTCTCTCTATATATATATATATATATATATATATATATATATATGATATAATAATCCTATTAGTAAGCCCTTGTGGTAAGAAAAAACCGGCAAATAATTTGTTAGTAAAAATATACTATCAAACTTTATCTGTGGAAAAAAAAAAAAAGGAAAGACCAAGATCGTCGCATCAACCGATTTGAACTCGGGGCGACGAGTCCATTTCCCATGACTTTAACCATTACACCACGCGCTTCCTAATGCTTATGCATATAGTCTACCTGAAGTGAAAATGGTTGAGGTACCTTTAACGTAAAATTATCTTGAATTCCTTTGTAGTAGTGCAGTCCATTTAATGATAGGCTATGTCTCATGTCGTCTGTTTGAAAAACAAAAAACTTTGCCAATGTCTGATTAAAATAATGAAACTTGGTGGATCATACTGAATTTTAAAGTTGGAAATGGCTGAAACAAAATTGTTATTTTCTTGGAAGTTGCTTGGGGCGGGAGACACAGATCAGAGTTGTTGAATATATGTATGTACTGCTCAGCATAGGGATTGAACTCAAAACTATATGCTAATAGAAAACTAATACTTTGTTATCGGATATACCTATTTTTCACTTCTGGTTATAACGGATTCTTCTTCCATTGGCTCAATATAAGCCGATAAGAGGATTTTTTTTAAATACTATGAAAAATCAATTAATAGTCCGATTTTCACGAAAATTTCCATAAATGTTTACCATTGGATGTAAATACATCTGAAATAGTTTTTTTCTAAAATATATTAGGGGAAATATTTTTTACGAGGTTTATCACCCCCCCTATTTTATTTTATGAGATAAAAAAATGACGCGGAAAAAAATTTGTACTTTTTTTTCTATAAAGATAAGAGCCTGAATAACTATATCAATGAAATTGTATAACGTACCGAGCTATAGTTTTTTTCTTAATTAATGAAATCGGAAATAAAAAGTGCAAAAAAATGTCATAATATTAATATTTGAAAACTTTTTTTTGCTTATGTAATTGGTATGTACTATATTCTATTAAATTGTCAAAAAAATCTTTTTAAGAAATTAATTTCTCCAAGGGAATGAACATTCAGTTGACTGGTAAAGCCAGTTTTGATACCTGTTGGCCGTTGGTGGCGACCCATTATGCTTATGGACGGAATCTTGGTGGCTGAGCAATTCTTGAGCTGAAACATTTCACTTTGATCCTTACTTGCGATAGACGGGGGGGGGATCTTAGAGCCACACCCATCCTAAATCAATCGGCTAGTCACGCCAAGCCCTAGCACCTATATGATTTACCGGACCCTATTCCTCAATTGCTCTTATGGCAAACCCCCATGTTTATCATATATGTGCTAGAAGGCAGTTGTTGAGGGTCTTAGTGTTCTGGATATGACCTTAAACTCTATCTGATTGTGAAGATTCAATTCCGGAGTTCCGGGGAATGTAGAGTACCATTACTCCCAGGTTTACTCTGACCCGGATTGGTAGTACCCGTCAAAGTCCCATCTCTGGGTTGAATACCCAATTCACAAGCTGAATTGAAAGTAGGTCAGGGCTGTAGAGTAGAAACAGACTGTTCCACTAAGAAGTGTGGGTGTCTGCAGGGAGCAGCCAACTTTAGACTTACCACCTCGATGACTATTTAATAACCTGGCATTTTAGAGACCAGGGAGAACTGCTATTCACGCCAAACGCGAGAAGATGTTTACTAAAGATACTAGCACTACTATTACAAAGTGACCTTAAAATTTGAAAAAAAATCATTTCCTTGGGCAGTAGAGTTTATTTAATGCATAACATGCGCGCTCAAGTCTGCCTCGTTTTCGAACACGCGTCTCTCTGCGCATGCGTATTTAAGATTGAATTATATTTACATTATTATTATTATTATTATTATTATTTGTTATTTGTGCTTCGAAGAAAATAAATGAATAAATAAAATAAATAAAGAACTATATAAACACACACACACACACACACACACACAACACAAAAAAAAAAAACATACAACAAAAAAATAGTAAAGACGAATTTTCTTTTGTGTTGATCGTGCTGTCGCGTTTTTCAAGAGCGCATTGTCGTGTTTCATTCTGAAAAGCCAACACCAGGAAATCGTGGACAAAAACAAATTAGTACGCGCCAATCGAACGTGTAAAAATGTGTCCCCCCCTCCAGAATGGGGTTTCTGCCGACTCCGCCTGACGATCGTAGCGCGCTCTCTTGGATCTACGGACAAAAACATTGCAGGAATTGTTACCTTCTGCTCTCTCTCTCTCTCATATTGCCACTTCCGCGTGTCGTACGCGTTTTTCTCTCTCTCTCTCTTTTGTCTCTTCCATTTTCTCTCAACAAAAAGAAGAAAGTATAAAAGCGAATCTCTGTATTTCAACAACAACAAGATGGAATGTAAAGAAAAGCGTGCATGTCTCACAACCCATTGATAGTGAGTTCAGTTTTTCATTAAACGTCTAATTTGACCTTCTACCAGACTCCGATGCATTTAAAGGGCAGTGTTGATCAGATTTTTAGGTCAGTGTGGACCCGGCGACATAAGGGTCTTGTTCAGGTCACCACATTCCACATCTGCTTCTAGATGACTCCAATGAGATTTGTTATGAAGGGTCGGCTTAGCTCAATCGGTAGAGCATCAGCCTAGAAACCACAAGGTACCTGGTTCGATACCGGCCCTCGCCAACTCAGCGTATGAATAGCAAAGGGATCTGTGTGTTAAATTAAAAGAGCTGATGATAGGTGTGGCGCTCTCTTTCTTCAGACCCAAAATCAATCTTCTTGGACTAGCGCTAGTGAAAAGGGAATAGACTCCCTCGCTGTCTGGCTGATAGCGACTTTAGGCAACTCCGATGATTTTGTTTTATCTTATTGTCATATATCCAATTCTCTAGAATGTCCAGGAAAATCCAACCTATAGAAACAAGGCAAAAATCAATAACCGTATTTTTAAACTAATGTTACATAATCTATGCAGTTAAATAAAATGTTTTCTTATATATAATAATATATATATATATATATATATATATATGTATATATATATATCCTATAAAACAAGACAGCTGCCGTAAAGGGGTGGTGTTTAAACTATTATATATATATATATATATATATATATATATATATATATATCCGGTTTACCTCAGTTGGTAGAACATCCACCTTGGAGCTACAAGGTTCCAGTTTGATACCAGCTCTCACCAACTCAGCATATGAGTAGCACAGGTTGGATTTGTGCAGTAAATTGGGGAGTTGATGGTAGGTGTGGTGCTCCATATATAATGACAATCTCTCTGGTCTAGTGCTAGGGAAAAGGGGATAGACTCCTTTGGTGTCTGGCTGATACCAACATCAGGCCACCCTACCAACTTTTCTTACTTTTATATATAAATATATAAAAAATTGTTTGTATAAGCAATCTAGTGGTTCACATATTGTTACATAATCTATGCAGTTGCATAAGATTATTGTCAATCCTCTGTATTTCTAAAGGGATGGCCCCTTTTCATATCACGGGCGGGATTTTCCATGGAATAAGTACAGAAAGCCCGCGAAATACGTGAAGTCACGTGGGACCTGGTTGGGTCCTCAGTTTTTCAGTTTAGACGTCAGGCAGAGAAGATGTCCTGCCTTAACTGGGTCTCACACTGCATACGCGCGCTATGTTTAGTTACATGAAATGTTTAGTTAAGTAAATAAAAGCTTACGAAAATAACACGGTTTTGTGGTTGGTGAATGTAGTGGTAACAAGACTGATCTAGAAGAAGAAATGAGTTAAGTGCGACCAACCACCAAGACGAAGTCCAGATTAGAAAAGACGCTAGAAGAAGATTAGAAGCAAGAAGTAAGGAAAGAGGTAAGGAAAGGGGTATGCAACACTAATACTATAAATTAAAGATCGATACCAGTGATTCCAAAATAATAATAAAAAGATCCATACCCAACATCGACAAAGGCGCTCATTATCTTGTAGGATTAAGATAAGATAAAAAATAAAATTAAAAATAAAGTAATAACAATCTCCCAGGAGCCCTCAGTCAGAAAGCACTCTCTGGGCATGCGCAGAAAAAAGCACCTACCGACCGCTAAGACGATCCCAAGGTACTCAGACCTTGACCGGAAACAAACGCTTTTGACTGGCACGGTCGAAATCCCCTCTCCAAGAAATAGCTATGAACCTAGAAATAAAGTCGGAAACCTAAAAGTATATTTTGCTTTTGTCTCTTCATATTTCTTCCTGTGATTCCTTTTTAGTTTATCAACCCACAAGAAGGAACTGGATAGAAAGCAGGTTCAGCTTCTTCTGCTTTATAAATCAGAAGAAGCTGATCCTGCTTTATAAAGCAGAAGAAGCTGATGTCTAAGCTCCAGCGAAATATGCCACATATTTTTGTCTGGGTTTTGTTCTTTCATTCCTTGTTTACCTCATTCTGTCGAATTCATTCCAACCCCTTTCCCTCATATATATATATATATATATATATATATATATATATATATATATATATATATATATATATATATATATATATATATATATATATGGCGCTAGTGTGTGATGTTTATCGTCGTAGGAAATGGATATGGCTAGCCGAGTTCAAATTCTGGATTAGGTTGTTTACATTTCCCATATAAGGACAAGTCAAGGAGACAACAGTCAATAATGACAATCTATTGTTAGAGATTTAGATAGAATTCTTTAATTAATTCTAAATGCATTTGTAGTCTGTCGGTTTTGGATAAGTTTAGTTGTAATAGTGATAGTAATAGGTATCATAGTATTACTAATTGTATTTTGATCATCCATTTTTTAATATCACCCTCCCCCAATATTTCTTAAAATATTTAATAATTTGACTAGTTGATTAATCCGGATTATCAGAGAATGGGAAATGTAGACATCCTCATCTAGGATTTGAACACGGGTAGACACGTCCATTTCCTATGACTCTATTCATTATACCACGCGCCATTTTCTAATATAACCCCCCCCCAATATTTCTTAAAATATTTACTAATTTGACCAATAATTTCAAGGGATTAATCCGGATTATCAGAGAATGAGACAAAACTTTTGATTCTTGGATCAGTTTACTAATCCCTTGATTAAGAATTCTATTATTCAAAACATATGAATCAATTATCTATTTATCTATGTGGAACAGATTAACATATTTTCTTATGAGAGATCATCTTAATCTGAGGACATGCCAGAGTTGGGATAATCCATAGTGGGGTCCGTGTATATTTACTTTTGTATGTATATCATATAACTTGATTATGACTCTCTTTTTATAGTCTGGTTCATATATATATATATATATATATATATATATATATATATATATATATTATAAAATAATAAAATTCGAAGGCAATACAATGCGTAAAAAATAAAGACAAAAAGATGTTTATATGTCAATCGATTTCAAAGCGAAGCTTTATCGTCAGAGACTTATTTCAGAAATGACGTGCTTATGTTTTTTTTTTTTTGCGTGGTTATAATTTCTCTTCTTATTTCCTTTTCCTCTCCTTTTTTTCCTCTCTTTCTTCTTCTCCTCCTTTATGAATGGCGAATAACTGTAATTTCTTATTTCTCTCTTTCTTTTTTTCTTTCTTAAAAGTTTGTTGAGAACAAGGCTGACATCCGGTAAGATGTTGCAATGTGTTGCAATGTGTAGCAACCGTGTGAGCATGTCATAATTTCAAAAACAAAAGTGAACAAATGAATAAAAACCGTTAATAGAAAATTTTTTTTTTACATACTTAGCTTTTGTTTCGCTTTCACCTTTCATTTCTTATTCTTTCTCCCTCTCTTTCTTTTTTTTGTGTTATTCTCTTCTTTTTCTTTTTTTTTTTCCCTTTATCCCTTTGTTCTCTAATTTAAATTATTTTTTATAGTAAATAAGTAAATAAAAGATTATTAAAATGATAATCCAGCTATGGGTTAAATAGTAGGGCAGACTGGGCCCTTCAGCCTTGGGTAGGTAACCAGTCTAGGAGAGGGATAACTCTGAATTTAAAATCCCTGAGGTCGGTCGTTGATTGGGTTTGTGGCAACACTTGATGCACCAATTCTTTCCTATCGACTGTGCCAAAAAGTGTGGATGGTCCAACACAAGCCTTCACCACTATAAACAAATCCCTGTATGGGAGTTCATTGTGCGTATGAACCTTCATACGTCGAAAATCGACGGGAGAGTCCACTATATTGTTGATAATATGGGTGTTATCTTTAAACTTAGACAGTGCTTAATACCATCGATATAGCATCTATATTTAAGTTAAGGTCGATCACATAGATGTGAAACTGTAAGTAACCAGGTGTTGACTCCATTTCAACGGCACCTTAACTTAATATATATATATATATATATATATATGCTTTTTGTTTATACATTCAATTTGATCAGGATTGCCTTTTGGAGCCTAGTTCATAATAATAACTCAGGCATATATATATATATATATATATATATATATATATCACTAGTGTTTCACTGTGTCTGCTGAGGTCCCGGTTTCGATTTCTGTCGGAGGGAAATCGTTAGTATATACCGCTGATGAGACTTAATAAAGTCGAAACAGTCTGTACGGTATTCTACACACCGAGCCATCCTTTGCCGGGATTACACTTGTCAAGTTCATTTTCTATAAGAAAAAGTATCGAATTTTATGCGATACATGCGTTGTAAGTGCCTTCAAGTAAAAATTTAATACATATATATATATATATATATAGTCATCCACAGACACCGTGTTTCGACGTATCACGTCTCTTCAGTGTGGTTAGACACTTGCAGGCTACCTTCAGCCGGAATGGGAACCTGATTGGTTTATCATTTAGGATTTATATTTTTGCATTTAATCTAAGACGACTTGGACGGTCCCATTTTTATCCAGGGGGTTTACTGATATCATAACAGCCGTACAATAAAGGAACACGAGTATTGATATGTAGACTAACAGGACCTGTGGACATCCCACAGTATGATAATTCAATTATTACAATGGTTGATATGTTTACTTAGGAGCTATTGCCAAATAGTTCATTATGTAAAAAGTATGATAATCTTGATTTAACTCTCTCTCACTATTTGTGTTCATTCTTTCCTTATTTTCATTTTTCATTCTGTTCGATTGGAATATATTAGCGTTATTGCTTTCGTGCACACACCTTGTCTCTATCTTTTCCCTACTCCCTTTCTTTCTTTCTTTCTTTTGTTCGTTCGTTCATTCGTTCGTTCTTATTATATCTTTTCTGTGTAGTTTTAGTTTTTCTTGAAAACAGAATGTTCAGTTATTTAGCTGTGACGACAGTCATAAGAAATAAGAATTCGGTGGATAAGCAACACCAAGATTTACATTTGTGGACGATTTGGAGGGTCTCGTTTTTAACCAGATGGTGTTGCTAGATGAGAACGGTCGGAAGATTAAGCAACGAGCGTATTACTATATAGATTATTTATAAATATATTCATGGAATTGGAAGAGGATTGCAATGTATTGATGGTTCAAAGTTCCAAATTGAGCCAGATAAATAGAATGAGATAGATTAATAGATAGAGCGACAGATAGATAAACTGAATGAGATGTTTAAACAAAATGGAATGTATAAACAGAATAACATAGATAGATGGATATATAGATAACTAGATAAAAAGAATGGGATTGATAGTGTTGTGAGGTTTTAAGGGGTCAAATAAGAACAAAACGACGGGTAACAAATGTAGGAAAATGTATTAACAGAAAGTAGACAAATACAATACAGAGAAGTGGGAATTACGTCCGACAAATAGAGTTATTGGCTTACTCGCATAGGCTTACTCCCAAGCCACAATTGTCCCTGTTACTTATAGTAACCCGTCGGCGCATTCCATTAGTCTTATAGGGTGTATCACCTATAACAGATAGATAGATAGATAGATGAACTGAATGTGATATATAAAAGTGGGATATATAAAAAGAATATGATACATAGATAAACAGAATGGGATAGATAGATAGATTGTTAAATAGATACATAAACCGAATGAGATAGATTGATCGATAAACAAAATGAGATAGATAAATAGATAGATAGATAGATAGACGGAAATATAGATTATATAACCAAAACAAGATAGATGAATGAATATATAAATGTAGAGATAGATATGAACAGATGAATATAGAGAAATAGGTAAAAATAGGAATAGAATGAGATAGATAGATAGATAGATAGATTGAAAGAAAGAAAGAAAGAAAGAAAGAAAACCGAAAGATACAATAAATATTTCAACTAGAACACTCTACAGAAATCCTCGCTATTATACCATTAAAACTCACCCTATTAATTTGTCCCTATTAATTTGTCCCTATAATTATCAGCTGCATAGATTCGCTAGAAATTGTCTTTTTTATATTTATTTGTTTATTTATTCTTATCCCTATATAATTGGTTAGGGGGGATCAAAGTGTAGTATCTGTTCCAGATTCTATGCTTTGACACCCACCTTCTATACCCGGCCTCGGCTGGGGGTCCAGTGTGCTTCGGCCTCTGGACCGGTAAAGTACAATTAATAGCATCGATCCAAGGGGGCCATGCCCCCCAGATCATTGCAATTTTTATGTGCCCACGTAAAAACGAGACCTTGTGTCCAGCCCTCATAAGTGGGATGAGCAGGCAAATACCCTTACCTTCTATACCCGGCCTCGGCTGGGGGTCTAGTGTGCTTCGGCCTCTGGATTGGTGAAGTACAGTTGATAGCGTCGATCCAGGGGGCCCACGTAAAAACGAGACCTTGTGTCCAGCCCTCATAAGTGGGATGAGCAGGCAAATACCCCCCCTGTATAATTGGCCGTTCCCCAAATGCCCGCCCCTCCGATTGCCCCCCCCCTGACCACTGAGCTGGTTCTGTTTTTGGACGTGACCGACATATGAAAAACATATGTTGCACTACGCTAGCCCTGTTCGGTGACAGATGTACAAGAGAAAGGAAAACGAAAAGGGCGAGGCTTGAACTCGGATAGCTGGGTATGGCGTTAGGTTTGGGCGCGAAAATGAATTACGAATTGGGATACATACAAGATGGCCGGACGTGAAGAGAGGAAGGTGGTAAAAAAGATTTAAAAAATCATAAAGAAAATACACAAAAAGATATAATAAATAAATAAATAAATTAAGATATAAAAATGATGAAAAAAAAGCAACCACCGGCTGAGAGTAGAAATAATTTATTTTCTTATAGCAAAGATGTACATTTATTAACTAAACGATAACACACACACACACACATACACACACACATACACACACACACACACACATATATATATATATATATATATATATATATATATATATATATATTTGGGTATAGACATGGGAGACTGCTCCGTGTGTGACTCGAAAACCTTGCTGATGAGACATAATAGGTCGAAATGTACATTCAGGGATTGACATTTTCTCGATTTGTTTAGCCTTACATTTGAACATATATGCCCGCCTAAATTCATTAATTATTAACTAATTAATTTTCAAAATTAGGTATGACTTCAATTAAGCACATATCCTCCAAAAATTGTTGGCTTAAAGCCATATAAATATAAAAACACATTTGTTTGTTTACTTAACCTCATATTTTATATATATATATATATAAGCATCGCTGTTCGTTTGCAGTCACTGCAACAGAGATTGCTATTCAAAAATTGGCCTGTTCAGCCACTTGCAGTTAAAAATTAATTTAAAAAAACTGGACACTACGCCATCGTATTTAACTGACGGAAGGATGCCAACGATATAATGATATTAGTAGGGGGAAACATGTAAGGGTCTACCATGGTTTCAATCCAAATGATTTCATCATGACTCTACCCTACGCTTAACTAAGTCGATGTAATTCGTTAGTCAAACTGAGGTACATTTCTTTTCAGATAAAATCAAATTTTTGATATCTATATGCAAATTGGCCTTCCTATTCAAACTGTTAAACCGCTATATTGTTGTATATAAATACAATTGCATTTTATTACTATGCAAATAAGTCCAACAATATAAAAGACTATTTTATTAGTAATTGAGGGTTAAATAAAAAATAAAATCATGGAGAATGTGATGGAAATAGCTAAGGGAATTGTGACTTGAGTAGTGACATAGTTTCGGTTACAGACAGACAAATACACAATCTCCATTATAATAAGATGATTGTCTATATCTATAGACCATTCATCCTCACCTTTCCGATTCTGTGCTTTGTAGTCATCATTTGAATCGTGCAGGAAATATGCAGTTTTAATCATTCAATTCGTTGTTCATTTTATTGGTGTTTTATTCAATGAATAATCATGACAAGCAAACTTGGCGAATAACGCATACGACGAGTGGAACACAGTACAGCTGTTTCAACTTTAGCCCAGAGGTAGAGTTTCTGACTCTGCGTGCTGGGTTCTCGGGTTCGGTCTTTGTCGGAGGGATATCGTAGGTATAGACTGTTGATGAGACTTAATAAAGTTGAAATAGCTGTACGGTGTTCCACACGTTACACGTGTTATTTTATTAAGACTGTCTTAATAAAATAGAAAACGTGGTCTGAAGAAGCTCGGTGAGCCCCAGATACCCACGGGTTAGCTCAGTCGGTAGAGCGTTCGGCTAGTAAACCACAAAGTTCCTAGTTCGATACCGGCCCTCGCCAACTCAGTGTATGAGTAGCACAGGGATCTGTGCGGTAAAGTAATGAGCTGATGGTAAGTGTGGCGGTTGAACACTACATTAGTTGATATTTTTCACTTACTATTCGCGTGCAATATTCAGTCAGAGTCTCTATCCACTAGGCTATCAGCATCATCAACAAGCGGAAGAGAATTTTTACTGATAATTACATACATATATAAAAACTACTTGACAGAGCTACATTTTTTAGGCGAGCTTGTAATTTAAGCGTATTCGGCAGCCGGCAGCGAATTTCCCTTCCAGAGAGCCCAACCTACCAGGTCTGGAGAGAATATATATATATATATATATATATATATATATATATATATAATATAATATAATAAATATATATATATCATCCACAGACACGTGTTTCGACTTATCAAGTCTCTTCAGTGTGGCTAGACATTTGTTAAGCTACCTACAGCCGGAATTGAAATCCGATCGGTTGGGTGTCAGTCCGGCACCTTAACCATTAGGCTATCTTCACTTACAGAATGGGAAGGGGATTTTAACTGTTTTAATACACACATCGCTTTGTGTGTAAAGACCGTCACAGAGTGCCCCATTCCTTATATAGAAGAGCGTTGCGTTATATATGTAAAATGAAAATAGAAGTGTATCCAACGGTATGTTGAAAAGAGAAAGAAAGGAAAGAAAGTATAGAATGGATAAAATAGGATATCTTAATTAATTTTACTTACACGTGTTTCGGTCAGGAGCTTATCCATGTGTACATTATTCAAACTATTGTTATTTTTAAATAACCAAATGAAATGAAATAATAAGAATAGAAAAAATGTAGAAATGTTCCACACACAAACATTTCTACATTTTTTCTATTATTATTATTAATTCTTTTCATTTTGTTATTTAAAAATAATGATAGTTTGAATAATGTATACATGGATAAACTCCTGACCGAAACACGTGTAAGTAAAATTAATTAAAATATCCTATTTTATCCATTCTATACTTTATTTCCTTTATTTCTCTTTTCAACACACACATATATATATATATATGTGTGTGTGTGTGTGTGTGTGTGTGTGTGTGTGTGTGTTCACCGAACATTGGGTGACACAAGGTAAATTTTTAAAGCGGAGAACGACTGGTTTTGAATTAGAGTGTTCATTCTCTAAGACTGGTTATCATAACAAGAATGTTCCTTTTCCTAGGCTTGCTTACCATAACAAGATTAAAGATCCCATGGCTAGAGTGTAATAGTTGGACGTATATCTTTCCCAATGGCACTATGTGAAATGGAAACGGCCGCATACAGGATTTGAACTCGTCTCACCGCGTCCATTTCCTACCACGGTAACCATTACACCACGCGTCTCTAACCAAAAGATTTAAGTTGCTTCACAAACGAGACCAGTTTTGATATAAATCTAGTATCAGATTTGTTGGTTGTTTAGTTCTTTTGTCTTACGGCATATCAACCGTTTTCAGGTCATTTAATGCCGATTTAAACCATTGTTGATAAACAAAGGACTCAGATTGTTTACATTACCTGCTGTTGCTTAAGTAGTCACTTATCGCCGCATAATTTGTTTAAGACAGCATATATGACGGTCTGTTATTTATGGGATCCAGACCTCCCCACCCCTAACATATATCTCTGATTGGCCAGCCACTCGATACTATTGCCTACGTGTCTAAATTGCCTTGTGCCAGCCTAGCTTGTATCTTTCCATTTGGAGTCAAGGCCAACCATTGTTTTATTTATCTAAGTTTTTGACATTGTTGCCGAACTTTACAAAATTGGAATCTCATTTATTAAATTTATTATTTCATTTTGTGAAATTTAAAATTCCGATGATGTATATCAAATTCCATAATTTAAGGAATCTCTTTGTCTAGGTGAAAATTCTTTGCTTAGATGAATTTATATTTTTAATATAAACAATTATTATTATTATTATTGTTTTTCTTATTTTTACTTTTACTTTTAACAAACCACCATAATTAATAATTAGGGTAGTTTTAATTAATTAGTACTTAATTAATAGGTCGCCAATCAACCCATAACACATAGTGTTACACAGTATCCTTGTGAAGCTTTCATCTATATCTGATCCATGAAACGTGTGTTATGTGCAACAGAGAAAAGCATCCAAACGTGAAAATGCTACCAACAGAGACAAACAATCTTCTCTCTAAACTGAAAGCTAAGAAAAATCTGTGGTAGGCAAAGAACGTGAGGTGTTGCTTGTTTGTATGGTGTGTGGCCAAAAACAATGCATTTAAAAAGCAAGCAAAATGTAAAAGGTCAACATATACTAATTCAGATTTTCATTTGACCTAAAAATTTTAAAAAAGTTAAAAAGATAGATGAAAGTTAGCAGAGATACATAAAGGGAAAAAGTGACAGACTGTTTAGTCCACATTAAAAAGTAAAAGAAGGCTAAGCCAAGCCTTTTTAAGACCCTATTTTCCCAATGCAAGTATCATTGGGGAACAAGAAAAATTGGTAAACAGGTCAAAGCCTATCCCATTTACCAAAACTAGAGCCGGGTTAGCTCAGTCGGTAGAGCGTTCGGCTATAAACCACAAGGTTCCTAGTTCGATTCCGGTCCTCACCAACTCAGCGTATGAGTAGCACGGGGACCTGTGCGGTAAAGTAAGAAGCTGATGGTAAGTGTGGCGCTCCACCTCAGATGCTAAAAACAATCTCCTCGGTCTAGCGCTAGTGAAAAGGGCATAGACTCCCTCGCTGATTAGCTGATACCGACTTTAGGCCGCCCCGACGACTTTACTTTTTTTATTCTCATTCCCCAAGGATACCTGCATCAGAAAAATAAGATGTAAAAAATTAATATTACCTGCGTTATTCGGACTATTGTCCTCATCTTCATTGTTATCTGTACAACATTTCGGCCGATATGCCCTCCGGCCTTGTTCAGGTATTTCTTGTCGGACTCGCGAACCTTCTCGGAATATTTTCTATTCAAGGCGAGAACAAGAAGGTGGCATCTATTAGCTGGCAATCTAAAGACTTGGACAGAGTAACAACACCTCCTTTAACATCTGAAACTTTGGCAATGAGTGAGTCCACAGATGCAGGATTATTGGTCTCTTCTTTGGTATCAGAAACTTTTTGTATGGTTGTATAGTCATTAGTATAATGCTATACAGACAATAGACGATTGACTAGTGCTTAGTGGACTACAGACATTATCAATAGACATTATCATATAAAACGAGCAAGGCTTGTGGATATACCACAGTATGATAATTTAATTATTACAGTGTTTGATATGTTTACTTAAGAGCTATTGTGAAATAGTTCAATATGTAAAAAGTATAATAATCTTCATTTAATAATCTCTATCTTTCCCACACTGTCTTTCTTTCTTTCTTTCTTTCTTTCTTCTTCTTCTTCTCTCTCTTATTAATTTTTCTGTGTACCATGTCTTTTTTCTTCCTTACTTTCTTTATAATGAAAACGGTACGGTCCATTATTTAGCTGAGCTGACAACACTTTCATCTCAGACGATTTGGACGGTCTCATCTTTAACCAGAGGTTGTTGCAAGATGATAATGGTCGTATTTTTTAGGACGAATAATATATACACAAATCAGAATTTGATACTAGATTACGACAAGAAGGTTGCCGAGTTCAAGAAGGTTCCCGAGTCCGACAAGAAATACATGGAGAAGGTCGGAGGGCACATCGACCGAACGTTGTACAGATAACAATGAGGAAAATAGTCCGAATAATCCAAATAATACTAATTAGCAAGCCTCATCTAAACAAATTCAGAGAAATACTCTTTTAAGAGAAAAAGTCCTACATTGTTCAATGGTCGTCAAGGTAAATTTTTTGGAAATGATCATCATAATTTACCTGAAATATCATTTTTAGTTGTTGGTTGTCCTCTGGATTCTTCTTCTTTTACAATTGAGAAGATCCTATCCATGCCAGGCTACAAACTTAATGATCCAATCTTGCATATTTTTATGAGTTCAATTAATTTTTGAATTAATTTAAATGAATGGTTATCCAGTTTTTTTAAATTTTATTTAGAAAGCCCTGTTGTTTATTTTATGACTGGTTTGTTTATTTCTTTATCAGATAACAATTTGTTTTATTAGAAAGAACAATAGGGCGATTTTGCGAGCGAAAAAACGATAAAAACGAAAAACAAACAAACAAACAAATAAATAAATGATAATAATAATAATAATAATAATAATAATAATAATAATAATAATAATAAACAAATAGATAAATAATATAAATGAATAAATAAAACAACACAATTGTCCAGTTTATTTCTCCTTTATTTTATTTTCAAAATGCAAATATTTATTATTCATTATTTATTTTTCAGTGAATAAAATCAAATTCAAGAAAGATGGAGGAAAATAAATAAAATAAAACAAAACAAATGAACAAAAGAAAAAAGGAAAAGAAAATTTAACGGTAAATAAAAAACAAATTAAAAGAAAATAAAGATTTATTATTGTTATTATTGTTATTTTGAACGTCGTTGTCATATCATATGATTAACATTAGCGAAGCGAATAAGGACTTTTCTACTGGATTCAATGGACCGGCCCGGATCGTCCAAGAATAGGCTAAATGGCACGAGATAAATTATTGAGAGGAATTCAAATGCACAATGGTGAATAACGACACCTGACACGTCAAAATGGAAGAGAATAATTTCGGTTTTTCATGCAAAATAAAATCCGCATAAAAGGGGATGAAATTCCCATAAAATATGCGCTTGTCTAACAAAATGAACGGAAAATCTTGCCTCGTTTTCACTTTGTCATTTTTCTTCTTCTTTCTTTCTTTCTTTCTTTTTTTTTGTTATTAATTATTTCTTGGCAATATTCCAAAATTCTAACGATGCAGTTTCTTCTGAGACATCCATTGTCTTTCGTTTTTGAAAGACATACAGCAGACGACAATTATGAATTACTCCGCGTGAACTGCATTCATCTTTTAATATCTATCATGTCATTTAGATACTCGGCGCTTTTCTTTATGGGTTGAAGAGACTCTTTAAAAGAACGTTGGTAAAAGTGATTATTTTCCTGGGTGACAATTCTAAAGGATAAGTTTAGTGTTGTGGGACGTCGTTATTCTAACAGTGCTGTTGGCGACGCTTAGAATACACTCACTGTACTCTCTATATGCTATATGCGTTTAAGAAGTGCTGTTGACGAGGCTTAGAATACACTCACTGTACTCTCATATGCTTTGAAGAGACTATTTAAAAGAAAGTTGTTAAAAGTGATTGTTTTAAAAGTGCTGTTGGCGAGGTTTAGAATACGCTCGTTGTACTCTCTGTATGCGCTGAGGAGACTATTTGGAAGAGCATTCATTGTATATTTGATCCCCTCGAAATAATAAAATCCCCGTGGTTGGGATGCATATATTTATGCATAATACTGCACAAGATGTACGTGGTGTAATCGTTAGAGTCGTAGAAAATGGACTCGTCGACTCGGTTCAAATCCTCGACAAGGCAGTTTGCATTTCACAGAGCGCTAATACTCTCTCTCTCTCTCTGTATATATATATACAAGTTTTGTTGAACTGTACAGACAATTCTTGTCGGACAAGTTTTTGGTTAATCCTTTCTAATTTTCGGGCCATCTTTTTGGTGTTTTGAAACCTTTGGTGGGCCGTTACACCAGTTCCACCCCGACAC
The DNA here is from genome assembly GCA_023376005.1 of Doryteuthis pealeii. Taxonomy (NCBI): domain Eukaryota; kingdom Metazoa; phylum Mollusca; class Cephalopoda; order Myopsida; family Loliginidae; genus Doryteuthis; species Doryteuthis pealeii. The sequence goes on from CM042169.1 coordinate 18,294,964, forward strand.
CAAAGAGATGGCCCGAAAATTAGATAAAAGAAAAAATGCTGCGAAAATCCACTTATTTTAATATATATATATATATATATATATATATATATATATATGTGTGTGTGTGTGTGTGTGTGTGTGTGTGTGTGTGTGAAACAATATGTAGGAAAAGGGAATAAAAATATTCGATTCAATTAATATTTTGTCTCTAGTCAATTCTGAAGAAAGTTTCTGAACCAATAGAAACAAAATATTAATTAGTTCGATTGTTTGTGTTGTTATTCACTTTCCCAACATATTGTTTCACATTTTGTTGGATTTTTCTGACCAGTTGACGAAAAGATAATTCTGAGTCAGAAGCATAGGCTAATTTGCAATTTTCTCAACGTCCACTGTACTTTGTGTAGTAGTAACGTGTTTATCTTTGACAAGTTAATTTCGCATGTATTGTGTGCTACGTATCGGTGGCCCAGGGGTAGAGTCTCTGATTCTGCGTGCTGGGTTCCCGGTTTCAATTTCTGTCGGAGGGAAATCGTAAGTATACATGGCTGATGAGACTTAATAAGTTGAAACAGCTGTACGATGTTCTACGTGCGGCACAATATTTGCCGAGTTCGCTTGTCATGATTATTTTCAATAATCATCGAATTTTATACGATAACCTTGTGAGAGGCATGAACCCACCATATTCCCAACGATGAATTAGATAGTACCACTACTTTCTTCTACAAAAATGGTTTTGGTATTAAATAACCCACGAAGGTTGATAAGTCATTAAACAAATTAAATCAAATAAACAAATATTAATGTACTTTTAAATTTCAGTTTATTATATAAATTTAAAACTGCATAATTATTTGATGTATCTGATCTCTTGAGAAACAACGGATAAAGTGCATTGACAAGAAGAGTAAATATTTTGAAAAGTAAGTATTTACACTATGAATTAAATGTTGTTTTCTATTGATTTAATGATGTATCCACCCCATATATATATATATATATATATATAATATATATATATATTATATATATCACGTAATTGTCTCTCTCACTAACACACACACACACACACACACACAAACACACTCACAAACACACATATATATGTATATACATTCTTTATAGAATTAATGTTGTTTTCAAACTATTTGTTTGCATATGTATACATACACACACACATACACACATACGTTTATATATATATATTTAACCACGTAGTTTTCTCTCTCACTATATATATATATATATATATAATATAATATAATGTGTATGGTGTATAAATGAATGTTGTTTACAATTTATTTGTTTGCATATGTATACACTCCACACACGCACCCGTACACACACACACACACATATATATATATAATCATGTGATCTCCCCTCTCTCTATATATATATATATGTATATACAATACATACACACAATATATATATATATATATATATAATATATATTTGTTGTATAAGATAAACGTCATTTTCAATCTATTGATTTGGAGTTATATACACTCTACACACATACAATATACACACGTATATATATATATATATATATATATATATATATATATATATATAATATTAATCTCGTCCTTGTCTCTCCCCTTCCTCTCTTTTCTCTCTCACTCTCTCTACCCCCCTCTCTCTCTCTCTCTCTATATATATATATATATATATATATATATATATATATATAATATATATAAACACTCATGTTAGTGTGTTTATCAGTGCCGCCGGAGGCAAGGTCACGTGTTGTATTTTTTTTTTTTTTTAGATGAAGACTCAAGTTACCCAACTCATGACATCTGATATCTGAGGTTGACATTTGACATTCGAGGTCACCAGAAATCAAACAAAAATATCTCTTGTTCTAAATTTTGAAAACAAAGAAATTTGATATGAAAATTTCATCTTCTTATTCATTATAAATGGAACAGGGATTTATTAAAACTAAATTCTAATTTTTCTGCATTTCCTTCCCAATATATTTCTATAATAAACTCGTTTCCAATATATAGTAAAGTTCTATAGTAAAGTTATTTCCAATACATTTTCTATAGTAAAGTTATTTCCAATGCATTTTCTATAATAAAGTGATTTCCTATGAATTTCCTAAAGTAAAGTTATTTCCAATGCTTTTTCTATAGTAAAGTTATTTCCAATACATTTTCTATAGTAAAGTTATTACAATGCATTTTCTATAGTAAAGTTATTTCCTATGAATTTCCTAAAGTAAAGTTATTTCCAATGCTTTTTCTATAGTGAAGTTATTTCCAAAGCATTTTCTACAGTAACGTTATTTCCAAATACTTTTCTATAACAAAAGTTACTTTCAATTCATTTTCTATAATAAAGTTATTTCCAATGCATTTGCCATAGTAAAGTTATTTTCAATACATTTGCTATAGTAAAGTCATTTCCAAAGTATTTTCTATAGTGAGGTTATTTCCAATGCATCTTCTATAGTAAAGTTATTTCCAAGGCATTTCCTAAAATAAAGTTATTTACAATACATTTTCTATAGTAATGTTATTTCCAAATCATTTTCTATTGTAAAGTAAGTTCCAATGAAATTCTGTAGTAAAACCATGTCTAATGCCTTTTGCAATAATAAAACCATTCCCAAATCATTTCCTGTAATAAAGTCATTTCCTATACATTTTCTATAATCAAGCCATTTAAAATGTATTTTCTATAGTAAAGGAATTTCGATTAAAATTCTATAGTCAATCCGAGTCATTCAGTGGTAATGGTATTTCCCATACACTATCTGTTATAATGCCATTTCCAATGAGTTTTCTATAGTAAAGATATTTTGAATACATTTTCTAAAATAAATCCATTCGTATACATTTTCTATAATAAAGTAATTTCCAACGCATTTCTATAGCAAAACTATTTCTTGGCACATTGCTTGGCACGGCAACCAGTCTAGGAGAAGGAAATCTCAGAGAATTGAAACTAGTTGGAGTCTGCTTAAAAATTGAAACGGCGTCACATCTTGTATTGGCTAAGGGTAGATATTAACGAAAGCGAAGTTTAGATTATATATTTAACAGATTTGAATTCAAAGTTTTTCTCCTCCTGGCCTAGTCTTCTAACCAAGGTTAAACATCTTCTTCCCAATTATTTACCCATAGCTGGAGGGAGAATAGTTATATTCATACCTTTCCCAGGGGTATTTACGCTATATGAAACGCAAACAGCCTAATCATGGATTTGAACTTTTTTCACGTAATTTTTTATCAAAATCAAAAATTATTTTAGTATAAAAACATGTCTTTCGTTTTTTAACAGCTGTTGATTTTGTTTACTGACAACCGGTGAAAAGCAAAATTCAGTTCCTTTCAAAACTGATCTCGGCTGGGGTGCCTATTGGTGACTTGGTCCTATTAATATATAGATTAAAAGGATTTGAAAGTGTGAGCAAATTATTTTTATTTGATAGAAATATATGTAAATATATAAACTGCAAAAAAGTAAATATCTAAAGTTATATTTGCCAAGACAATGCAATGTACCTATGCTAGTACACATATATTGTATTAGTACAAGATAGAAATATTTAAAATCTTATAAGTGTGTACAAATTATTTTTATTTGATAGAAATATAAGAAACCATACAACGGCAAACTAAGTTATTCTTGCCCAGACAACGCCAGGTATCCATGCTAGTACACACATTATACACACACACAAAACACACACACACACACACACACACACACACACATACACACACACACACACACACATATATATATAATATATATATATATATATATATATATATATATATGAGGTTGTTATGCTGTCAACGTATGCTTCTTTGTCGGTATATCCGAGAAGATCTCTCTCTCTCTCTCTCTCTATATATATATATATATATATGTGTTGTGTGTGTGTGTGTGTGTGTGTTTGTATACATTTTATATATACCTTTGTAGGTATATCTGATGAGTCTATATGTGTATATTATAAATATATATATATATATTATTCATTTATTTATCATATATATATATATATATATATATAATATATATATATATATATAGTGTTTGGGATTTATATAAATTTATTTATGTATTTTATATATCTATGCATTGTATACACACAAACGCACTCACATATTATAATAAAACTTTTCCCATAAATATATAATATATATATATATATATATATATATATATATATATATATATACATCTATATAATACATCTATATAATACATACACATTTAAATAGATTCATCATATATATATATATATATATATATATATAATATATATATATATATATATATATAAATATCTATAATACATCTATATAATACATACACATCCAAATAGATTCATCATATATATATATATATATATATATATATATATATATATATATATATATATATATATATATATATATATCAAAATTGCGCTTTCGTTAATATCTACCCTTAGCCAATACCCAAACAAAGCTGTTCATCTCTCATCACTAGCCAGCCAGCCATGAAACCAGTCAACCAAACCTTTGTAGTAATGTTTACACAAACACGCGCATGCGTAGAGACACCGTTCCTTTATATGTACACAGCGTTTGTATGAAAACACGCTTCACTTAACCTTAGGTCCATTGAAAGCCCGCTGAATAAGGGCGATATCGAAGCGTTTCTCAATTGGAAGAGAAGAATGCGGAAGGCCGAAGAACGTTCGGTTCTTGGCTCCTGTTTTTCTCATAAGGTTCTTCAATTCATTCCCATTTTCTAAAATTCTCATTCTCTTCGTTTCCTTCCATTTTCCTTCCCTTATCTGCGGCTTTGTTGTTCTTGCCGCCAGCAGTTAGTTCACAACGGGAGCCTCCCTGCGGATAAACATGGAAGAGGCGTGGAAAGGTCGCTGGTTGCAGCACGGAGTACAAGAGAAATGAGAGAGTGGGAGGAGTTTGATTTGGGTGAAAGGGGGAGGCGAGAAAGAGTCTAAGGGAGAGGTGGGAATGAAAGGCAGAAAGTTGGTGAATGAGGAGTGAAAGAGGAGCGAGGGAAATGGTTCGAAAGCTATGAGAGATTGAAAGGGTGAAAGGAAGAGGCGAGAGAAAAAGGTAGAAAGATATAAGAGATTGAAAGAGTAAAGGGAGAGGTAAGAGGTTAAAGGGTGAAAGCGAGAGGAGATAGAAAAGCTAGAAAGACATAAAAGACTGAAAGAGTAAAGGGGAAGTAAGAGGTTAAAAGGGTGAAAGGAAGAGGAGAGAGAAAGGTAGAAAGATATAAGAGATTGAAAGAGTAAAAGGGAGAGGTAAGAGGTTAAAGGGTGAAAGCGAGAGGAGATAGAAAAAGCTAGAAAGACATAAGAGACTGAAAGAGTAAAAGGGAGAGGTAGGAGGTTAAGAGGGTGAAAGGAAGAGGAAAGAGAAAAAGGTAGAAAATATACAAGATTGAAAGAGTAAAAGGGAGAGGTAGGAGGTTAAAAGGGTGAAAGGAAGAGGAGAGAGAAAAAGGTAGAAAGATATAAGATTGAAAGAGTAAAAGGGAGAGGTAGGAGGGTGAAAGGGGGGTAAGAGAAAAGGGTAGAAAGATATAAGAGATTGAAAGAGTAAAAGGGAGAGGTAAGAGGTTAAAGGGTGAAAGGAAGAGGAGAGAGAAAAAGGTAGAAAAATATAAGAGATTGAAAGAGTAAAAGGGAGAGGTAAGAGGTTAAAGGGTGAAAGGAAGAAGAGAGAGAAAAAGGTAGAAAAATACAAGATTGAAAGAGTAAAAGGGAGAGGTAAGAGGTTAAAAGGGTGAAAGGAAGAGGAGAGAGAAAAAGGTAGAAAAATATAAGAGATTGAAAGAGTAAAAGGGAGAGGTAAGAGGTTAAAAGGGTGAAAGGAAGAGGAGAGAGAAAAAGGTAGAAAGATATGAAGTTGAAAGAGTAAAAGTTAGATACGAGAGAGAAAGGCAGAAAGATAGTGAAAGAGAAGAGAAACGGGTGAGAGAAATGGCTGGAAAGATATAAGAGATTAAAAGGGTAAATGAGAGTGGCTAGAGATAAAGGTAAAAAGAGAGAGAGAGAGAGAGAGAGAGAGAGAGAGAGAGAGAGAGAGAGGGGGGGGGTTTAAAGGGTAAAGGGAAGAGGTAAGAAAGAAAGGCAGAAAGCTGGTGGAAGCGGGACAAAAGAGAAGAGATAAATCGTTGGAGAGATAGTTTTAAATGGGAGAAGTAAGAGAGAGAGAGGGGGGGAGAGAATGAAACAGACCGATAGACAAATAGAGACAGAGAAAGAGAAAGAGAGAGAGAGAGAGAGAGAGAGAGAGAGAGAGAGAGAGAGAGAGAGAGTGGTTAAAAGGGAAGAGGTGAGAAAGAAAGGCAGAAAGCTGGCGGAAGCGGGACAAAAGAGGCGAGAGAAATGAATGGAGAGCTATAAAGAGATTGAATGGGTAAAAGGCGGAGGCGAGAGAAAACAGTAGAAATATATAAACAAGCTGAAGTGCTAAAAGAGAGAAGTATGAGAAAATGGTAGAAAGATATAACTTTTGACTAAACTTGTAAATTGGTCGGAAAATTTTTGGTGGTCCCCCATGACAGTTTAACTACAGTCTATGAAATAACTTTTTGCGAATTGGGTTACGGTTTAGGGATTTGGGGATTAAGGTTGTTTTTAATTACGTATAGCTTAAAAAACAACAAAAACAACAAAATTACTATACATTAAGGGCCGGCTTAGCTCAGTCGTTAGAGTGTCCGGCTGGGAAGCTTAAGGTTCCTGGTTCGATTCCGGCCTTCACCAACTCAGCGTATAAGTAGTACATTGATATGTACGGTAAAGTAAGGAGCTGATGGTAGGCGTGGCGCCCCGTCTCAAACGCCCAAACGATCTCCTTGGTCTAGCGCTAATGAAAAGGGGATAGACACCCTCGCTGATACCGACTTTAGGCCACCCCGACGACTTTACTTTTACTTTACTTACATTATCATAACAACCATTGACATTAATTATTGAATCCAACAGTTGACACATTAATCTCAGTTGTCTGTGTTAGTATTGCTATGTATCATTTCAATTAAACTTGGTTTAAAAAATATTTTTCAACATTAAATGTATAGTAATTTTAAGTTTTTTATTGTTGTTTTTTAAGCAATACGTAATAAAAATAAAAAAACTTAATCCCCAATACCCAATTCGTAAAAAGTTCATTCATAGACTGTTGTTAAACTGTCAGAAGAAGAAGAAGAAGAAGAAGAAGAAGAAGAAGAAAATTAATGGAAAAAGATAACTTTTGTGGCGGGAGATATAATTCTATCGTCTGTTTTCAGTGATGAATTTATAATAGGAAGAACAAACGTGGGAAGAAAAGGAAATAGTAAAATAGAAAAGTTTGAGGGATAGATAGAGAATAGGTAATAAAGAAAGCGATAGGAGTAAAGAGAGAAAAGGAGGAAGTACAAGAGAGAGAGAGAGAGGAAATGGAGAAGGAATTTAAGAAAGAATAGGGAAAAAAAGGAAGAGAAAAGGAAGAGGAAAAGGAAATAAAGATATGGAAAGATTTGAAAAGGGAAAAGGGAGGGGAAAGAGAAAGGAAAGAAAGAAAGAAAGAAGGAAATAAGGGTTTACAAGTGAAAAAAAGGAGAGATAAAAGGAAAGAAAGAAGAGTTTGCTAGGGGAAAAGGAAGAGGAGAGGAAAAATAAGATAAGAGAGAAAAGTTTGAAAGGGGAAAAAGGAGAGGCAAGAGAAAAAGTAAATGTTTTAAACTGGCCTAACGGTAATTCTATTAAATCATCTAGGTTACGTCTAGGATATCTTTTGGGTAAAAATAACTTATGTGCAATAATAAAAGAAAAACATTTTGTCGTAGATGCAGTGCCACATCGGGATATTGATATTGCGATTAAAAAATCAGAAATCATCAATAACTTAGAATTGGTTTACTTTAAGACTTTTTGGTAGCATTTCCGGATTCCTTGGCAGAAAATACTTTTATAAATCAATTTTTAAGAGTAGGGAAGTTCTAGAACTCAATTTACAGACAAAAATAGATTACAAAAAGCCACAATTTTTCGCGATCCCCTCAAATTTGGAGAGCTAAAAACCGACATAATTCCGCCAATTCTTGGAATTGGAAAGCTCGAATTTTGGGGATTGTCTAACCTTATCACTTGGACAAAATTTCAGAAACATTGAAGGGGGTGAGTGACAATTTTACTTTTTCTGGATGATTTGACATGGAATTACTCATAAAAGAAGAAGGCGTTAGATTAAAAAGACGAGAACAGAGAGGAAAGAGAAGAAAGAGAAACGGAAAGAAAGATATAAAAGTTTGAAAAGGGACAAAAAAGAAAGAAAGAAAGAAGGGTTTGGAAGAAGAAAAGAAGAGACAGAGAGAGAGACAGAGGAGAAGAGAAGACAGACAGACAGACAGAGACAGAGAGACAGAGAGATAGAGAGAGAGAGACAAGAGAAAGAGAAGAACATTTCGAAAGGAAAAAGGAAGAGGAGAGAAAGAAAGGAAAGAAAGATTTAAAAGTGGGAAAAGGAGGAGAAAGGAAAAAAGGGAAAGAAGAAAGAAAGAAGTTTTCAAAGGAGAAAGGAAGGAGAAAGAGAGAAAAAAGAAGTTTGAAAGGAAAGGGGGAGACGAGAGAAAAAGGGGAAAAGAAAGAATGAAAGACAGAATATTTTACGAGAAGAAAACTAAGAGGTATGAGAAAAAGGAAGAAAAAGCAAAATAAAAGTTTGAGAGGGTAAAAGGTAGAGGTAATTGAAAAAAGAATGAAAAAGGATAGAAAAGTGTGAAAGAGAAGAAATGAGAGGCCAATGAAAACAGAAAGAAAAAGGGAGGAAGGTATGAAAGAATTAAACTAAGAAGCGAGAGAAAAAGGAAGGAATTAAGGAAAGAAAAATTTGAAAGAGAAAAAGGGGAAGACGAGAAGAAGAAAAAACAAAAGAAAGAATTTGAAAGGGTAAAAGGAGATTTGAGAGAAAAACGAAAGAAAAAACAAAAAAGAAAGAAAGAAGAGAGGCAGTAAATTAAAGACGAGAGAATAGAGTGAGAAAAAGAAGGAGAAAACAGAAAGAAAGATATACAAGTTTGAAAAGGGAAAAGGGAGAAAAAAGAAAAAAAGGAAAGAAAGAAAGAAAGAAAGAGAGAAAGAAAGAAATGAACTGATCAGAAAGAAAGAAAGAAAGAAAGAAAAGAAAGAAAGAAATGAACTGATCAGAAAGAAAGAAAGAAAGAAAGAAAGAAAGAAAGAAGAAGAAAGAAAGAAAGAAAGAAAGAAAGAAAGAAAGAATGAACTGATAAGAAAGAAGAAAGAAAGAAGAAAGAAATAATAGTTTTCAAGGGGAGGGGAAGAGGAAAGAGAAAAAGAAAAGGAAAGAAAGGAAAGAAAGATGAAAGAAAGAAAGAATGAAAGACAAAGAAAGAAAGAGAGAGTAAATTAAAGAGAAGAGAATAAAGTGAGAAAAAGAAGAAGAAAAGAAAGAAGAGAAAACGGTAGAAAAAATGAATAATCTAATTTAGCAGCATTAGTGTTTGGCAGAGAAACAATATTAAAGGTTTCCCTTCTTTTTCTCTTCTCTTCTACCGGTAGAAATAAACCGGAAGTGAACGATATGGAAGGGGAAAGACTGACGGAAGTAAAGAATAAAGGACTCGTTTGGTAGCTCCCGGCGTCAAAAAAACAAACAAATAAATGGAAGAGATCGAAAAAAAAGAGGAAGGAAGAAATAAAGATCTTGTTTGATAGCACTGAATGATGAAGAAAAAGGCAGGGAGGGATATAGCTATAGATGTAGCAGGCCAGTTGCTTGTGTCGGCGGGCCCCTACTGATGAGGGCCATTGAGCATTCATACCTACAGGCGACAGAAAAACACACCTCTCATACGAAGCATTAGAAGAAAAAAATCTTTCGCTTTATCACGGACTAATAGGGTAACGGAGAAAACTGTATGATTGACCGGACAAAAGAAGAAAAATACTACAAGGCTTAATTTGCAATCAACCACAGCAAAACCGGGAACAATGGTCGGCTATTTGCATCAGCATTAAAATAGCCATGTCTCGATTGTTGTGTCTGCTATGCGTATTGAATAGGACGTGATGTATATAGCCTGGACCCCTAGTCAGGGCGCAGATACGAACTCTCTACTCTTGGAAACAACAAGAAAAAAGAAGAAAAAAAACCTTGATGCAACTCACAAAACTAACTTATTATTATTTATTTTTCTCTAATATTTTTTTATTTCTTTTATATATTTCCATTTTTGTTTTTATTTTTCTCCACATTTTTATTACGAGTGCAATAAGAATTTTTTTTTATATAAAAACGAGGGAAGGTGATGGGTTATTCGGAAGACCCCACCGCTAAGAAGTACAGGGTGAGGTTCTGGTTCAGAATATCCGTGCCCTGGGTCCTAATATGTATAGCTCGAAAACTGAATAGCGTTAATTTGGTAATCTCTGGTTAGCTCTAGGGGAATTTTCAATATTTGCAAGGAGATTTCATTAAGAAACCCCGGGTGAATGTAAGGTAGTTGGAAGAAAGCATTCTAATCATACTTCCATTTTAAAGTTGCGAAATATTTTCTCTTTGCGTACCGGCTTCTTGAAGAATGTCCGCTATATTTGCAATGTAGACATGAATGTACTTATAGATCTTTAATTGAACGATTTGACGTTTAAATCTTTGAAAATAGATGTCATTTTCTTTTTTAAAAAATTCTCTTTCCATTAGATGAATTTGTCTTTCTTTTTTCTTTCTTTCTTTTTGGTATCCCCTCCATACCACGACAAACTTTTTTAAAAATTCTCTATGGAAGCCTCTTAAGTCAAAAATATTTTTAAAAAAAATAATGAAATAATAGAAAAATATGCCTGGAAGAAATATAAATATTTTCATTTTAAAAATCGTAGTATTAGCCTTTTTGTTATTTGTGTTGGGCTCAGCGTGGAATGCCTATAAATTATTTGTTTGTTTGGTTTGTTTTACGGCATATCAATCTCGGTGGGGTCATTTAATGCCGGCAAGGTTTTGAAATAAATTCCTTCTTAATGGACACTCATTTTTTTTAAACTCATCTTTTTATATCTAACCCCTGGATGGGTACCTAACAGGTATTACCACTCCGGTTCAGGGTGGACCAGGGAGCAATGCTGATAAAGGTGAAATCCACATCCCCCAGATCTTCAGAACTGGAACCTCACCATCAGATAGTTTAGCACCACACCCGGGACATAATAAATTAAAGCTGGGATAAAATGTTGAGATTATGACTTTAATATTAGAATAGAATTTTGTCAAAAATATTTTTCTTGTGTTTATTAAAAGAAATAGCGTTTATCAAATAGGATGGTTAAATTTTACGGCATGTTAAACCTTGCTGGGTTATTTTATGCCAAAGCCGTTTTGTTTTATTTATTATTGACTAGCAGGACCTGTGGATATATCACAGTATGATAATTTAATTATTACAACATTTGATATGTTTACTTAGGAGTTAATATACTTCAATATGTAAAAATCATAATAATCTTAATTTAACTCTCTTTTAATCTTTCTTTCTTTCTTTCCTTCTTTTCATTATGTTCAATTGAAACAGATTAGCATTATCGTTTCCTCTCTATATCTTTCTTCACCCCCTCTCCCTCTCTTTCTTTTCAAAAAGTAATGCCATTTTGTTTAGGACAGGTATAATTACCAACAGAGGAACATGTATCATACATCAAAATGAAGCTGGTACTCTGTGGACCTATGCCTCTCAAACCCTCCTTCATGGGGCCGAAGCGAGTCAAACATTATTCCAGTGATGACGAAGTGAAATCTGTAGTGAAGAAGTGGCTCAAAGAACAGTCAACAGTATTTTACGAGGCAAAGATACATGCTCTCATTTGAAGATGGAACATTGCTTTTGAGAGAAATTGTGACTGTGGAGAATGATGGATGTAATCCACAGATGAGCAGCTTCATTCTGATGTATGATACATGTTTTTGTGTTTGTAATTATACCTGTCCTAAAAAAATTGCATTACTTTTTTTGGTAGTTTTATTATAATCACACATTAACAAATGAATGAAATTTCGGCATTAAATAACCCATAAGGGTTGGATATACCATTTAACAAATAAACCAACACAACCCAAACCAAGCCTATAAATCTCTTTGATTATACCTGGCGCCTCCTCGTCAAACAAGGAACGAAAAGGAGTGAAAAAGAGAGGAAAGAAGCCGCCACAGAAAAGAGAGCCAGAAGGAAGGAGAGACAATAGCAACTCCAGCAAGCATCACTGTTTGTTTGCAGTTATGGCTCCAGAGATTGTAATTCAAAAATTGTTCTGTTCAGCCACTCACGCAGTTGCAGATAAAAAAATGGACACTACACCATCGTCTTTAGTAGACGGAAGGATGTCAACCGATAATAAAAGAATACAAATGAAACAAGTTTTGGCATTAGATAACCCATAAGGGGTTGATATGCTTTTAATCAAATGAACCAACGCAAACGAAACTAAACCAAACCTATAAGTATAAAAGTAAAGTAAAATCGTCGGGATGGCCTAAAGTCGGTATCAGCCAAACAACGAGGGAGTCTATCCCCTTTTCATTAGCGCTAGACCAAGGAGATGGTTTTGGCGTCTGAGATGTAGCGCTATATCTACCATCAGCTCCTCATTTTATCGCACAGATCCCTGTGCTACTCATACGCTGAGGGCGAGTATCGAACCCGGAACGCGGATCGAACCGAAAGCGACCCTATGAATTCGTTGGCCTAAAGTCGGTATCAGCCAATCAACGAGGAGTCTATCCCCTTTTCACTAGCGCTAGACCAAGGAAATTATTTTAAGGTCTGAGATGGAGCGCCACACCTACTATCAGCTCCTTACTTTACCGCACAGATCCCTGTGCTACTCATACGCTGAGTTGGCGAGGGCCGGCATCGAACTAGGAACCTTGTGGTTTCTAGCCGAAATCAAACATTAACAAGTGGATTAAATTTTGCATTAGATAACCCGTAAGGGTTTGATATACCGTTTAACACATAAACCAACCCAAAGAAAAACCAACATTTGTGCCAGAGGTGTAATTTCACCCGGGGTCACGGGGTGACTATAACCACCCCAAACACTATTGATTCCCAGGTGAGTCTCTCTATCTGTTTTTGTCTATGTCCACGTATCGGGGACATTCTATCTCTTTCTCTCCCCCACCCCGGCCCTCTGAATTATAAGGATACCCAATATATGGGGTGTCCTTATCTGACAGGGTTAATTAGTCCTGACTGGCTAGATGCCATCACCGCAATACATAGAGAGAGAAGACAGACTCCAGTCTTATCTCAAAACTTCCCAGGCACCCACGTACCACAAGTCAAACGTTTCATCTTGTAACAAAGCCAATAGAAAAAAAGTTAAAGAGATAAGTATAAAAAATAGGAAAAAATAAAAAATAAAATGACTTTTTTTATTTTTCTGAATTTTGGGACACGCGGCGTAACGGATATATATATTTACCAAACCCCTGCGCACGAGCAGGATGCGACACAAGGTCAATTTATTAAGCGGTGTTTATCAGGTTTGAATTCAAAGTTTTCCTTCTCCCAGACCGGTTGCCTAACCATGGTTAAAGATCCCAGTCTGCCCTACTATTTATCCATAGCTGGAGAGAGAGTAGGATTCATACCTTTCCCAAGGGTATTAACGCTAAGTGAAATGCAATTACCACGTCCAAGATTTGAAATCGGGGCGACGAGTCCATTTCCCAAGACTTTAACCATTACATCACGCGCTTCGCGGCGTAACGGATATAAGTGATTGAATTAATACAGTTATAAGTGACAATCATTTCTAGGTTGTAGGTTCAACCCTGGTCAAGAGCAATAATGACATATAATATTTACCATAGCACAACACTTGTACCCGATTATGGTTAATGGAATGAGAACAGTCTACCATTGTGAATTGAACAAATTCCTCAAACCCTCAGATTTGGCTTTTTCCTGTAGGAGAGAAATTTAAGTAATTGTGTCGTATCCTGCTCGTGCGGAGGAGTTTGTATATATATATATATATATATATATATATATATATATATAGAATATGTGCTTTTTATTTTAGTCAGACCTAATTTTTGAAAGTTAATTCATTTATGTTTAATTAGGCGGGATTTAACTACTTAAATGTGAAGCTAAACAAATCAAGAAAAAATCAACTCTGAATATATATTCGACCTATTAGGTCTCGTCAGCAGAGCTATAGATACGAGGACCGCCTAGCGTGTGACTCGAACCCTTTGTGCCGAAACGGCACGCCGGCATCTTACCATCACGCCAAACAGAAATCGCACACTTGTCTCGCTTTGTTTAGGTATTAGTAGCATACTATATACCACTTCTCGTATTAGTAGCATACTATATTCCAGTTCTCGATTTGTTTAGCCTCACATTTAAGTACTTAAAATCCCGCCTAATTAAACATAAATGAATTAACTTTCAAAAAATTAGGTCTGACTAAAATTAAAAAGCACATATTCTCCCAAATATACTGTCGGCTGAAAATAGCCAAAAAGTTGTTTATATATATATATATATATATATATATATATATATGAAGTTAAGTAAACAAACAAATGTGTTTATTTTTTATATGGCTTTAAGCCGACAATTTTTGGAGGATATGTGCTTAATTGAAGTCATACCTAATTTTGAAAAATAATTAGTTAATAATTAATGAATTTAGGCGGGCATATATGTTCAAATGCAAGGCTAAACAAGTCGTGAAAATGTCAATCCCTGAATGTACATTTCGACCTATTAGGTCTCATCAGCAAGGTTATAATATATAAGAGTAATACTCTCCTGAAACGTCTGAATTCATCCCATTCGTGAGTGAATGTTCTTCGATAAAAAAAAAGAAGCTTCTATTTTTTTCTTCTATGAACCCTTTGGCCTTTGTTGCTCTGTTTGAAACACATTGACTGGGGGGGGGGGCAGCGAACCCCCCATCCCCCGCTAAACAAGTCACGCAGTAGATTAAGTAATGCCTATCAAATTATGAGGTCTTTATAAAAATGATCAACTATTTAATATCAACAAAAATGTAGCCTACTTATGGTAATGGTTCTACTCAGTAAATATCATCTTCATCTTGATTGTTTTTATCATGTTTCTGTAGGGCAAAGTTTTATTATTATTACAAGATTATATGATGATTTCTTGCTTTTAAATAATTCACACTGGGCATGTATTTATTAAAACTTGTTTTAAAAACCACTGGGACCAACCAATTGTAATATGTTCAGAGCATATATAAATAACACAGCTTTATGTAATAATGATATTGACTATAAATTAACTAACTTGTTGATAAAATTATTTAGCTCCGTGAAAGCTCCCGATTACGACACGAAAGCTCCCAAATTCGACGAGAAGGTTCCCGATTTCTACAAGAAACACCTGAAGTAGGCCGGAGCACATCGACTGAAACGTCATGAGTATTAAGATAAAGATGACGTCAATAGTCCGAATAATTCCCCCCAACCCCAAAAATATTTTTTAGCTATAGAAGACATTTGGTGTATTATCGTTTACCAAACGAATTCATGGCCTTTAATCGATAGTATATTTTTGAAGATCTTGCAAAGCACTGTGTC
This sequence comes from Doryteuthis pealeii, assembly GCA_023376005.1. Lineage (NCBI taxonomy): Eukaryota > Metazoa > Mollusca > Cephalopoda > Myopsida > Loliginidae > Doryteuthis > Doryteuthis pealeii. The sequence goes on from CM042169.1 coordinate 18,310,573, forward strand.
TTCCTGTATATGACCCTAGCCCCTTTTAAAGTTTTTTTTTGTTCTTCTGGTCGCATTCTAATCAATAGTTGATACCTGATTGTTCTCCATTTCTGGGAATTATTTTAAAGGATAAATTCTCACTGTCCCCCATTCTAGGGGTTTATTAAAACGATCAAATCTCCATTGAACTGACAGTATTGACAATTGCAATATAAATTTAAGGAGGATGGAAAATGGTCGCATCTTAAAAGATCTTTTGTATGGCGAATTGGTAAAAGGCTCCCGATCGGTATGTAGACCGCGCCCACGCTTTAAAGATGTCTGCAGAAGAGGCATGAGGATATGCCAAATTGACACAAACACGTGGGAGGTTGATGCAGAAAATCAAGCGGCCTAGTGCCTTAACGTTAAGCAAGTCACGAAGAGCAGAAAGACGGAGAAGACTTGACTCTCAAAGCAATGAGAGTTAAGTGGCTTTGTTCATTTTAAATAATGCGCAAGTACAATTTTATGGTAGGAATTTAGTCACATTTAGTTCAAGATTACCTCTATTTTTTCATATTTATTTTCCAATACTTTGAAAAAAAACCTCCACATTTATATATATATATGTATAAGGTGTGTCAAAAAATATCAAGATTTTTTTGTATTCTGGAAAAAAATAACGTCCCAATCATTTCTATCCTGATAGATACATGTATTCATATCTTTAGAGTTTTCCTTCACCTGGACACTCGCCTGGACAAGGCTGAGGGATGCGTCTCTCATAATGGTTTTGTTACGTGCCTGGATACCAATCAAGGTATTTCTATGTCCACACGCATGTGATATATATATATATATATATATATATATATATGTGTGTGTGTGTGTGTGTGTGTGTGTGTGTGTGTGTATGTATATATATAGTTAAAATCCCCTTCCCATTCTGTAGGTAACGATAGCCAAGCGGTTAAACTCTCCGACTGATGCTGAATAGATCGGGTTCCTATCTCTGCTGTAGATAGATTACAAATGTCTAGTTACACTGAAGAGACGTGATACGTCGAAACAAGATGTCTGCGGATGACTATATTTATATATATATATATATATATATATATATATATATTTGGATAGCACAAATTGGTTAAATATAATAGAATACTAATTTTGCAAGTTTTTTTCTTCTTTCTTTCAAGTTTTCTAACAATTATTTTAATGTTATTGTCTTGAAAGGTGTTAATCAGTTGTCCAAAAAAGTCATTATTGGTAAACTAAGTAATTTTCGGTTCTTTTATTATAAACAGCCCTGATAATGATTCAGAAAAAGACTTGTAGGTAAATGATTATAGTGATGCCCGCTCCCTCCACCTCCTCCATGAATGCCACCACCATCTCCCCCTCCCTCTCTCCCCCCTCTCTCTCTAACACCACGGTCATCATCATCATCATCATCATCATCATCTTTCTACAATTCTCCTCTCTCCATCACCTCCATCATCATAATCATCTTCATCATCAACATCTTCAACAACTTCTCCCTTTTTTTTCCTTTCTCCTGTGGTTCTCTCTTTTTCACCAATATCACGATTTTTCCTCGCTTCCCTTCTTCTCCTCCTCCTCATCCAGTCCAAAATCCTCCTCTTCCGCCACCGCTACCACCACCCCATCATCATCATCATTAACATCATCCCCGTCATCATCATCATCATCATCATCATTGACGTCTTGTTTGGTAAATATATTCCAGGGAATGGTTCGCGTCTTTGATGGAGCCTGGTGATTTACCGACAACCGCGAAATCGGGGTGGGGTGGGTTGATTGAGGGTGGAATAAACAGAATCCAAGGTCAATGGGTGAGCTGACCATTCTATTTGCAGAATTTGCAGAGGTTCTTGGATTCGGTCTATGGATAGAGGAAACGGTTTGTGACTTCTTTTTTTTTATTGGCCAAAGGTCTGCGTGACTTGTTTAGCGGGGGGGCCCGGGATTCGGTGAATCACCCCCCCAGTCAATGAGTTTCAAACAGAGCAACAAAGGCCAAAGAGTTCAGAGAAGAAAAAAATAGGAAGCTTCTTTTTTATCGAAGAACATTCACTCACGAATGGGATGAATTCAGACGTTTCAGGAGAGTATTACTCTTTTATATATATATATATTATATATATATATATATATATATATATATATATATATATTCAAAAGGGCTACACAGTGTTTCTCGGGTGAAGAGAATAACATCACATTTAACAATATTGTAATAAAAGTGTTCTGTAATACATTTCTAAATTACTAAAGTGTTTTGTATATATATATATATATATATATATATATATATATATGTGTGTGTGTGTGTGTGTGTATAAGCGACATTCATTTGAAAAAGGGAATCTAACGATCCCGAAAATTTATAATAACAAATAATAAAAAATAAGTGAATCCAGTACTCCATAACATCGAGTTCCTTCATTTATTCTTAAATGCTTTATAATAACGCCCAACTTAAAAAAATAACAAACATAATATCTATATATATATATATATATATATATATATATATATATACTGAAATGGCTACTCGCTGTTTCATGCGTGGAGAGAATAACATCACATTTAACAGTATTGTAAGAAAAGGGATCTTTAACACATTTCTTCTAAATTAATTTGTCACCCTGTGGTGAGATTCCCTCTGCCAACAAAAAGTATTTTATGTGTATGACACTAAACTGCATGTGATGGTGAGGTTCCTATCCTGAGATATGAGGAATGTGAAGTACCCTCTCCTAGATTGGCAGTAACTAGGGTTCCGTCTATCAGTCAAATAGAGCTTTACATTAAAAATTATTTGCATTCGATAGGAATACTTGACACCATATAATTGATGCGCGTGGTGTAATGGTTAAACTCATTGGAAATGGACTCGTCGCCCCGAGTTCAAATCCTGGACGTGGTAATTGCATTTCACTTAGCGCTAATACCCTTGGGGAAGGTATGAACTCTACTCTCCCTCCAGCTATGGGTAAATATTAGGGCAGACTGGGCTCTTTAACCTTGGTTAGGCAACCGGTCTAGGAGAAGGAAAACTCCGAATTTAAACCTGTTAAACTCCGCTTAAGGAATTGACCTTGTGTCACATCCTGCTCGTGCGGAGGGGTTTGGTAAATATATATAATTGTTGTTTATTTGTAATAAGTATATTTACTTGAAGTCATCTTTATTGTTATCTGTACAACGTTTTGGCCGATGTGCCTTCTTCTGGTATTTCTTGTCGTACTCGGAACTTTCTTTTCGAACGGGAACATTCTTGTAGTAATCAGGAACCTTCCTGGCGTAATTAGGAGCTTTCATGGAACTTCACATAGCACTGATATCTTTGGGGAAAGTATGAATCCAATTATTCAATTATTCTCCCTTCAGCTATGGGTAAATAGTAGAGCAGATAAGGCTCTACTTCTACTTGTGCAGAGGGGTTGGTAAATAGGTATATGTGCTAGAAGGCAGGGGATGAGGGTCTTAGTGTCCTGAGTATGACACTAAACTGAATCTAGTGCTGAGGTTCCAATTTTGGATCTCTGGGGAGTGTGGAGTACCCCCTTAATTGCCTTACTCCCAGGTCTACTCGGATCCATAGTGGTAGTACATGTTAGGGTTTCATCTATGGGTGCAATAGATTAAAAACTGAGTTTTAAAAATAAGTTTTAAAAAATTGAATACTCAACAAGAATGAATAAAATAAAAACATTTAATAACATTATAGATATCAGTGGAACGTTAATTTTTTCAGAATACAAGGTGTGTCCTAAAAGTGCGAGATTGATGCATTTATCAAGATAGAAATGAACAATGATGGAACGTTGATTTTTAGAATACAAAGTGTGTCATAAAAGGGCTGAGATTGATGTATTTACCAAGATAGAAATGATCAATGAATGGAACGTTAATTTTTTTTAGAATACAAGGTGTGTCATAAAATAACCGAGTTTGAAGCTGTATTTACCAAGACAGAAATGAACAATGAATGGAACATTGATTTTTTCAGAATACAAGGTGTGTCCGAAAAGTACCGAGATTTATATATTTACCAAGATAGAAATGAACAATGAATGGAATGTTTTTTTTTTTTCAGAATACAAGGTGTGTCATAAATGTGCCGAATTTGAAGCTGTATTTTTCCAAGATAGAAATGAACAATGAATGGAACGTTGATTTGAACTGGTTCTGTATCGATCTTGAGTAGAAATATTGATAATCCTTTTTGTTTGGGATTTGTGTGTGTGGTTGTGTTGACATCCTTCCGTCTACGAGAGACGATGGAGTAGTGTTCAAATTTTATTTTTTCTATATGGGAACTACATAGCCTGGGCTGGTTCATATGAAGGATGAGCTGTTGCCCAAGCAGTAAATCCCTCCTCTCCACACTGTCACTGTGATCCAAAGGAAAGGTAAGGGACCAATGCAGTTTGGCAGCGGTAGCGTCGCAGAACAATTGAAAATAAAAAGATGATAAAAATAGGATTGTAGATGTTATTTTAAAAGATTTAGGCAACTTTTATTTCAAGTTAGGTTTTTCATTTTGGTGAATGATAATGAAACGTGAAAACAACATTTTCTATTGTTCATAGGAGTTGTTTCTTTTTAAATTGTCTCCCTTTCCTAAATAAAACATTTTTCTAAATGACGCATGATTTCACATTTCATTCAGTTAGAAAACATTTATTTATTTCAAATATTGTTGTTTCTTCCTTTCCGCAAATATTCTATTGTCCAAAGATATTTTTTTCTTTTTTTTTGTAAATTTATTTTTTTCATCTTTTTTTAATTTTTCTATTTTTTTTTTTATTTCTTTGTAAATTTATTATTTTTTTCATTTTTTATTTTTTGATATTTTGTAAATTTTTTAATTTTATTTTTTATTTTTCATTTTTTGTAAATTTGTTATTTTTTCATTTTTTTGATTTTTCAATTTTTTTGTAAATTTTATTTTTTTTTTTAATTTGTATTTTTCATTTTGTAAATTTATTTTTAAAATTTTTTTTGTAAATTTGTTATTTTTTTGTTTTTTCATTTTTTTTTTCGTTTTTTTTGTCAATTTCTTATTTTCTATTTTTTCTTTTTTTCATTTTTTTGTAAATTTGTTATTTTTTTTTTTATTTGTTATTTTTCATTTTTTTGTAAATTTGTAATTTTTTTATTCTATAATTTTTTAAATAATTTCTTAAAATTTGTTAAATTATTTCTTTTGGTGGCACCCTGTATGTTTTCTTATGGGTTAGGGGGTGGGGTTAGTGAATGTTGCAAATAATTGATCAATACTCGATTAAAAGAGACAACAAATATGATCGATTGTATAAATGCTTATTCCTCATTCTACAAACTTATGCATAGATGTTTATTAATCAAATATCGATTAGAATAAAT
>CM042169.1:18318454-18340954 GCA_023376005.1 Doryteuthis pealeii
TATATATATATATATGTGTGTGTGTGTGTGTGTGTGTGTGTGTGTGTGTGTGTGTGTGTGTGCCTGAATGTCTCTTTTACAATCTCTTGCATTCTTAATTTCTTTTACCATCTTTCATTTTCTATCTTTTTCTCACTTTCTTACCACGTCTGTCACAACATATTTCTATTCGTTTCATTCTACTTGTCTTTCTCCCTTTTCCCCCCACACCATATACATATCTACCAAACCCTCAGCATGAGCAGGATATCACACAAGGTAAACTTCTTAAGCGGATTTTAATAGATTTAACAGGTTTAACATAGCGCTATTACCCTTGGGAAAGGTGTGCATTACGGAATTTTCCTTCGAGCTATCGGTAAATAGTAGGGCAGACTGGTTAGATTAATCCAGAAGAAGGAAAACTCGGAATCCAAACCTGTTAAACCCCGCAAAGAAATTGACCTAGTGTCACATCCTACTTATGCGGAGGGGTTGGTAAGTAAGTATTATATATATAAGACCTCTTATAAAATTATTACCCCAAAATAAAACATCCTATGATATTATTTCTATAAGATCTCTTTTAATATTAGTTCCATGAATAAGGACTCTAATAATATCAGTTCTATAGATAAGATATTTGAAATATCAATTCTTTAAATTAGATCTCATGATAGATAATTCTATGAATAATATCTCTTATAAAATTATTTCCTAAATAAACATCCTATAATATTATTTCTATAAAATCTCTTTTAATATTAGTTCCATGAATAAGGACTCTTATAATATCATTTGTATAAATACGACTCATTTCTATGATTCTATAAATAATCATTCATTTGATATCGAGCTTAACGGCCTCCGGAAGCGTCATTTAAACAATTTGAAATAAAATAATTGTATTCATTGACTATCGGTCAAAGTTGAAACCGGCTGATCTTTGAGAAATGGAAAAAAAAATTGAAAATAAAATAGAATAAAATAAACATAAAAAACTCCATATAAAGAAAAATCCCCAAAATCTTAAATATATGTCAAGTAAAAACACAAAATATCTGTCAAAAAAATAAATGAATAAATAAATAAGATAAAATAAAACACGAATATCGTAACATTTCCGTTTCAAGTTCATTTTTTTGTTATTATTGTTATTTTCTTTTCCCTCTTTATCTTGAAAAAGAAGAACCAGTTCGAAGGGACAGATTAATCATTTTTATGCAAAAATCTAAAAAATAAATAAGGGAAAAAGAACACAGTCGAAATCTAACATGAAAGGCTATTTAAAATTTAATTCTATTGAAACATTATCAGTAAGAGGTGCCACATATTCTGTGAGGAAATATAAAGTTGCGTGACGAAAGCCGTAACAATTTTCATGACGACTTCTCCCAGCGCATACTTCGTTGAACTAACAAAAGACAACCTACACGGACGAATAAAGAATTTTAAAAAAAAGCCCATTAGATTCATTCATTTATTTATTCTTTTTCTTTTCTTCGAGTTAAAACCCATCCAGACAATTTTCTTCGTTCATTTATTCGTTTATTTATAATTATTTTTAATTCATTTTTGAGACTTGTCGCTGTCGGGGATATTTCTTTCAATTTCATTAGCAGACGACTTTGTGATTATTGGCGCGAATCTGAAGCCTCCATTTTGTTTTCTTATTTCGCAGAGCCTTAGGTAATTTGGAATTAAAAATAGATTTGAGATTTAATCTGGTAAAGCCAAAAGAATCTTCATTAGGTATCAATTAATTAATATCTCAAATTACGTCTCGTTTATATGGAGAGACAGGTTATTGTGTGTATATTTCTTTATCCTCTCTACAAACCAATATAGCGACTAGAATTAAATAAATATGGTTCCAGTCAATCCGACATAACGAGAAATTGACGCTCTGAAGTTAAAACCTCCAATTTACTTCCATGGAAACTGAAACAAATAGAAGAAATATAAAATGATTGAATCGAACAAGATGTCTTCTACGGAAGACAAATTTTCCAAGGCCTGTCAAGCCTTTAGAACACGCTGACTGTATCCCCTGTAAAGGAGTTAGACTCCCTCCCGCAAAAGGGGTCTACTTGATTTAACTCTAAAGTTCATATGATGGTGAGGCTCAATTCCCCCCCCCAAAAAAAAAAACAGAACCCAAATAAATTTTATTTAATCTTATCAATGTCTATAAGATTTCAAGAATGCATTTTCCTTGGTTGACCCTGACATTTTGGGGAAAATTATTTTTGCAATATTTTAAGCACCAGGTTGACTGTTATTCTGAAAGAAAAAAAAAATTAGAATTGAAATTAATAGTTTTATTATATAGAAACCACAAGGTTCCTCGTTCGATACCGGCCCTCGCCAACTCAGCGTATGTATAGCACAGGGATCTTGCGGTAAAGTAAGGAGCTGATGGTAGGTGTGGCACTTCACCTCAGACGCTAAAATAATCTCCCCAGTCTAGTGCAAGTGAAAAGAGAATAGACTCCCTCGCTGATTGGCTGATACCGACTTTAGGCCGCCCCGACGACTTTACTTACTTATTTTAGTATAAAAACGTGTATTTGAGTTTTTTTTTTTAAATTTATCGCAAGTGTTGAAAAATATTCATAAACTTAATTTTCACATTCATTGTTGGAATATTTTGTATATAAGCCGTGCTGCAATATACCACCTACATTTATGTTGTTTATACCTCAGCCAATCAACAATCCGAATACGTGGCTGGTTAACTACTTAATCGGCTGATATGGACAGACATCCATTTGCATTCATTGACGAAGGACCTGCAAGACTGAGAAGCACCAAGGAACAACCAAAGGATTCTTCACTAAGGATCGTGCTCTGCTTGACACATAGGATCTCCGCTGGACAAGCGCTTTTTGCTTGAAGCCTAAAGGATGGCCACAACAATCGTAATCAATTAGTCAAAATGTGTTCTTGTCAGATATAATATAAATGCAAAAAATCGTCAGCTTTTTAAAATAATTATGGTTGAAGCGAAACTTACCGGTGACGAGTTTAAATATGAACCTTTCTCATTGGAGACCTGAGACCTGAGACCTGATCCAATTTTTTTAAGTTAAAAAAAGAGGATGAAAAGAGGGGGAAAAGGAATAACAACGTAGGAGAATGAAAAAGAAGGAATCGACAAATGTAAATTGCAAATTATGTATATAGAGAATGAACGACGGAACTCGGTGATCGAGGTGGAATATGGAGACCTAACTAAGAAAGAAAATACTGTATAAAATAAAGTAGAAAAAGAAAGAAAGAACGAATGAAAGAAAAAAGAAGAAGAACAAGAACAAGAAGAACAAGAAGAACAAGAACAAGAACAAGAAAGGCAAGAAGGGTGTGAAGAAGAGGGGCAAGAAGAACAAGAAGAAAGGAAAGAGAAAAAATGAAAGAGAAGAAGAAGAAATGAAGAAGAAAAAGGAAAGAAGAAGAAAAAGGAAAGAAGAAGAAGAAAGAAGAAGAAGAAATATTTACATAGAAAAGAATTTCTATGCATTGGCTTTTATTTCCATTCCCAGAAGAGAAAGGTGGTCTTTTACTGTTTGGTACTGAGAATAAACAGATGGATACGAAAGAACGGTCTTGTAGAGGCATGAAGAGAACGGCCATGTTGGATTCCCGCTCACAATGAGACGCGTACCGATTTATTTATACATTTAATTATCTACTTATTCGTTTTTCGTCTTGTTTTCTTTTATCTTCGAATGTAATAGATCGCTGGCAAGTTCTCAAAGTGTGAACGACGCATGTTTTTGTACGTACCTTGTTCTTCATCGCTGAGATCAAAACAAACAAAGAAAAAAAGAAAATAAAGATACAAAGAAAGAAAGAAAAGAAAGCGGAAGACCTGATCATTCTTTATTTCAACAAAAACACTAGAGATTATTAAGAGCTTTAACCCGTTCGCTACCAAAGCCTGCGTTGGCTTGGTCACGTCAGAAGGATGGTCAAAGGCCGCATCCCCAAAGACCTACTGTATGGTGAATTAGTAGAAGACATCCGACCGGTAGGTAAACCACGTATGCGCTTTAAAGATGTCTGCAAGAGGGACATGAAGACATGCCACATCAACACCAACACATGGGAGGCTTATGCAGAAGACCGTACGACCTGGCGCCTCCTCGTTAAACAAGGAACGAAAAGGCACGAAAAAGAGAGGAAAGAAGCCGTCGCAGAAAAGAGAGCCATAATGAAGGAGAAACACAGCACCTCCAGCAAGCATCACCGTTTGTTTGCAACCACTGCATCAGAGATTGCCATTCAAAAATTGGTCTGTTCAGCCACTCGCGCATTTGCAAATTCTGTTTAAAAGTGAACACTACGACATCGTCTTTTAAAAAGATCAGACTATTAGAATGTACCCGGCTCTTCAACCAATGTCACAATTATTTTGTTAAAAAAAATCATTAAAAAAAATCAACAAAGGTTGTTTTCACCTTATTCTTGGTTTATTTTTAAAAATTATTAAAGCAACCACTTTTTAATTGGGGATTTATTTCTAGTCAATTTGAGCAGAACCGCCAAATATAAAGTCAGGCTGTCATGAAGTTCCCGGCTTCCAATATGCATGGTTACTCGTACTTAATCTTACTTAGTACAATTACATGGTTCAGTCGATCTAAATGATATGTAATGGTAATTCTTTTAATGATAATTTAAATTTGATGATTTAAAAAAATTAATTCCCACTGATTATTTAACCGATATAAAACTGTACATAAAAACTAATGTTACATAACTACACATAAAAAGTAATTTTAGTAAATTATTGAATACATCTTATTTTTTTTTCCGTATCAATGAATTTCAAGGTTTATCATAATTTTAAAAGTGCTAAAAAATTTGATATTGCGTTACTTACACAGTAAAATCATTTAAAAAACAATTTTCTATTTAAAAACAAAAATGCATTAAAGGATGCAAACAACTGTTCTTCATCGGTGAGATAAAAAAAAAAAGAAAAGAAAAAAAGAAAGAAAGAAAGAAAGAAAGAAAGAAAGACCTGATCATTTTTTTTATTTCCACAAAAACACTAGAGATTATTAAGAGCTTTAACCCGTTCGCTACCAAAGATATTTTTAACGTTCTAATTCCTTAGTCGTTTTTTTTCTTTTTTCTTTTCTTTTTTTTTTTGGTAAAAAAGAAAAAGAATTCGTAATAACTAAAAGTTTTTCATTCAGTAAGTAAAACTGATTTTATTTTCATAAAAATCAACGGTGACCTGTAACAGCAACTCCATAATAATTAGATTAGTTTGTTTGATTTTACATTCAACCCTTGTTGAAGTTATTTTATGTCGAAAACATTTTAATTTTTTCAGTGTGAACCTGGGAGTAATGATGATGAAGTGGAACCCCACATTCCCCTGAGCACCAGAATCAGAAATTCCCCAGACAGTGTTGAACGTCATACTCAGGAGACTATGACACTCAACCATCGCTTATATGCATATCTACCAACCCCACCGCACGAGCAGGATGTGACACAAGGTCAATTTATTAAGCTGCGTTTAATGGGTTTGAATTCAAAGTTTTCATTTTCCTAAATTGGTTACCTAGCCGAGTTTAAAGAACCCAGTCTTCCCTACTATTTACACATAATTGGATGGAGAATATTTGGATTCACACCTTTCCCAAGGGTATTAGTGTTATGTGAAATGCAAACAGCGTCGTCTAGGATTTGAAATCGGGTTGACGATTCCATTTTCTACGACTCTAACCATTAGACCACGCACTGTCTATATATTGAGGCGCGTGGTGTAATGGTTAGAGTCGTAGGAAATGGACTCGTCGCTCCGTGTTCAAATCTTGAACGAGGTTGTTTGCATTTCACATAGTGCTAATACTCTTTGGAAAGGTGTGCACCCAGCTACTCTCCCTCCAGCTATGGGTAAATAGTAGAGCAGACTGGTCTCTTTAACCCATCAAGGAGAAGGAAAACTCCGAATTCAAACCTGTTAAACTCCGCTTGTATCACTTCCTGCTCGTGCGGAGGAGTTGATATATATATATATATATATATATATATATATATATATATATATATATATGAGGTAAGTAAAAAAAACAATGTGTTTATTTGATATGGCTTTTAGCCGAGACTTTTTGGAGGATATGTGCTTAATCGAAGTCATACCTAATTTTGAAAAAAAATTAGTTAATAATTAATAAATTTAGGCGGGCATATATGTTCAAATGTAAGGCTAAACAAATCGAGAAAATGTCAATCACTGAATGTACATTTCGACCTATTAGGTCTAATCAGCAAGGTTATAGACATGGGAGACTACTCCGTGTGAGACTCGAAACCTGGACTGCCAAGCTGACAGGCTGAGACTCTAACCATTACACTAGCTGGCCATTCCCAGATTTTTCGTTTGTTTTAAACTTATATATTAACTTTATATTCCACTTTTTATTGCAACACGACAGTATGAGAGTAAGTAAACAAACAATATGTTTATTTGATATGGCTTTTAGCCGACAATTTTTGGAGGATACGTGCTTAATTGAAGTCATACCTAATTTTGAAAATTAATTAGTTAATAATTAATGAATTTACAAAGTTCCAAGTTCAACACCGACATTCACTAACCCAGCTTTGATCTGTGCGTGATGATATGAGGGTAGATGTGGCTCTAAATCTTAAACACAAAAACATTATTCGTGGACAATTAAAAATATTCTCTCGCTGTCCGGCTGATACCGACAACTGGCCACTCCTAATTTACAACAAATAATGGCTCATCCCATTTTTATCAGAGTATTACGCTTAAACGCTTATTATATATAATATATATAATATATTATATATATATATATATATATATATTGGTTTGGCGGTTGATTTTGAAGGCTATCACAATGCTGGCGTAAAGAACAAATAAGGTAACAATGGTGTTGTTTGTAATTTATTCTTAATATTAGTATTTCGAGAAAAAATCTCTTCAGGAGAAGAACACTGGAATTGAAGTAGTTGTCGTCTTGTTATGGCATTTTTAGTTAATATAAATTCATTTAACTAAAAATACAATAACAAGGCGACAACTACTAATATATATGTATATATATATATATAAGGTCATACACAGATACGTGTTTCGACTTATCAAGTGTAAGCTACCTACAGCAGGAATTGAAATCTGATCGGTTGGGTGTCCGTCCGGCACCTTAACCATTAGGCTGTCTTCACTTACAGAATGGGGAGGGGATTTTAACTGTTTAATACACACATCGCTTTGTGTGTAAATACCGTCACAGAGTGTTCCATTCCTTATATAGAAGAGCGTCGCGTTTTTTAGGCTTGAGTTGGCGGCCGTCAGCGAAATCCCCCCAGAGTGCTCAACCCTATATATATATAATATATATGTGTGTGTGTGTATACAACAGCTCAATCATTGATACGTGACACTTCACTAATAATACAGCAAAACATGTTCCACCACCAACCCACCAAGGGAACTAGTGATAACTATATATATATATATATATATATATATATATATATATATATATATATATATATATAGATCATACCAATAAAGGTGTCTGTAAGGTCTCCAAATTAATAAAAAAATCAGACTGAGTAAGCAAAGAAATACTGAAATAAATTCATATATGTACCAAGGCATCCATTTACTTATTATATATAATTCTACGTTCTACGTAAAATATATACGCAAATCTTTATATGAATGTTTGAGTTCTCAATTTTGGTTGAATTCTATCAAGGAAACATTTGATATCACACACACACACACACACAATACACACACACACACACACATATATATATATATATATATATATATATATATATATATATATATATATATATTCGATGTTGCACGCACCAGGCAAAACACGTTTTAATATCAAACACTAAATCATCAAAGGTAGATATCTCATACATAGAAACAGAACACATATAAGTACATATCTTTTATATCTACTGGGTGTTGCTAGTCACAGATATATTCACGCTACATTATTTCAACTATAAATAAACACATTCAATCATAATCCTTCCTCCCTACACACACACACACACACACACACACTCACGCACACCACTCACACATCCACTGACGCATGCGCACTGAAATGTTACTGCTGCAAACGAGAATCTCGCGTTAACGCGTACACCGACAAACATAAACCCACCATGGCAGCGTCTGAGAGAGAAGCATCTATCAAAATGGCCGATTCGCACGGCGAAACAGGAAATGCGAACATCTATCGTCGTCGACAATTCTTTGATAGATTTAAGCCTTCTCACCAGAAAGAGATTCAAAGGAATTCTTGCATCTTTGAGATTTTTATCCGACTACATCTTCACTTCTTTCATTTCTCCGCTGCCGTCAATCTGGATGGGAAAATTTTTCAAACCGTTTCTTTTTCCCTCGCCGCTAACACTCGACTTGTAATATTTGTTTTTACGCCGACCTTCCATTATTTCAAGCATTTTCTTTTCTTGTCCGTTTATTAGCAACAAGAAATAATAATAATAAATAAATAAAAATAGGAAGAAAGTAAACCACATCCTCTAAAAAAAGAAATAGTGCGGTAATGCGTCGTAATCGTTGTGAATACTAGCAACAATATACGCCCTACGCCGGGCTTTAATCTTTAAGTTTTAATGTAATTAAATATTTTAAACTAGAAAATCTGACGAAATCAAACACATGTTTACCAACCCCTCCGCACGAGCAGGATGTGACACAGGGTCAATTTCTTAACCACAAGGTTCCTAGTTCGATACCGGCCCTCGCCAACTCAGCGTATGAGTAGCACAGGGATCTGTGCGGTAAACTAAGGAGCTGATGGTAGATGTGGCGCTCCACCTCAGACGCTAAAATCAATCATCTTGGTCTAGCTCTAGTGAAAAGGGGATAGACTCCCTCGCTGATTGGCTGATACCGACTTTAGGCCACCCTGACGACTTTACTTACTACATGAATCAGGTCTCTAATAAGCACCCTAGCTTCTCAAGCTATTGAAAGGTTCACATTTTAACAAGTCACCAGTAAGTTTTGCTTCAAACATAAATATATATATATTTACCAACCCCTCCGCACGAGCAGGATGTGACACAGGGTCAATTTCTTAAGCGGAGTTTAACAGGTTTCAATTCAGAGTTTTCCTTCTCCTAGACCAGTTGCTTAACCAAGGTTAGAGCCCATTCTGCCCTACTATTTACCCATAGCTGGAGGGAGAGTAGAATTCATACCTTTCCCAAGGGTATTAGCGCTAAGTGAAATGCAATTACCAGGATTTGAACTCGGAGCGACGAGTCCATTTCCTATGACTTTAACAATTACACCACGCACTTCCTACACTGACGTAATCAAATAAGAACGCTTATAAAAAAAGATTGGACATATCTTTATTATGGGTTAATTGGTTTCTATATGAAATAATTCATTTGATTGATTTTAATACGTAGGAAAATAAAACAATAATATTACAGCTCAATAACACCAAGTAATTATTTATCAAACCCGGTTTTGTTAAATCCAGTATGCGAATTAACCACACCATATATTATGTAAACCTTTATTTCTTAGTGATATATAAGACACTTTGCAGGATTTTAAACGCACTAATAACCTGAACTGCTTTGAAGTAAATCTAACTCAGATTTTCATAGGGACATCGTTAATAAATAAGATTTATTCTATGTATTAATGATTTTGACTATAAATTACGTACTCATTGATAAACTTACTCAATTTCTGAAGTTATTGTGACATAAGCAATGCCGTAGTTTCGGTTACAGATAGAATGACATCGAATATATCATAATAAGATTAGAAAATAAAAGATAAAAGAAAAATGATATGATTGGTTTGGTTTGTTTTACGGCATATCAACCACACTGGGTCATTTAATGCCGACAAAGTTTTGAAATAGATTCATTCTTAATATAATATTTTTATAAACATTTTCTATTTAACCCATAGATGGGACTCTAACAGGTACTACCACTCCGGGCCAGAGTGGACCAGGGAGCAATGGTGAAGAAGGGGTGCTCCACATTCCCCAAACCTCCAGAACTGGAACCTCACCACCAGATAAAGTTTAACGCCAATCCCAGGTCATGAAGACCCTTAGCCACCCCCTTCTAGCACGCATATGATAAAAAAGGTTTGGGCTTGCCATAAGGGTAATAGTGTAGGGGCAACTATAGGGCTGAACATGACCAGCCGATTGATCGAAGGAGGCCTCTCCAACCGTCCCTCTTGCCTAAGTAAAAGTCTAAGTTGCATGTCATTAGCTGCTAATCTACCAGGGTTCCCTCCTTAAACATCACGGGTCGCCACTCACGGCCAACAGGTGGCCCCATGGGGGGGGGGGAGTCATACGCCTCTGCAGAGGTGCAGTTGGTGTATTTAAGCACCCCACTGACAGAACGGAAAAAGATATGAAGTGTTATGTCTTGTAAATACCAGAAAAGTATTTATAAATACTTATTTAAAAAAAATACTTATAAAAAAGTATTTATAAATACTTATTAAATTATAAAAAAAGTATTTATAAATACTTATATAAAAAAATATGTCTTACCACACGTCTGTGCACGAAAAACAGATTGTGCTGACAAATTGCTGAGATAGTACAGCAGTATCCGGAAAATCATTCATTTGAAAAAAAAAATCCGAACTTACACAACGATGAGACGCGCAAATTAATTTGAGGTAGGGTATCAACTAATATAGTAGGAGATCTGCGGGACTAGCTTGCTTACCATTATGCCACGATGTTCTACGAATTAATATAAAACCAAACAATAACAAATCAATAATAGTTAAAATTGCAAATCGTCATCGTAAAATTATTTTTGACTGTCCTTTGAGGCCACTTCTATATATATATATATATTATGTTGTATATATATAACCTAGATACATACATTATATATATATATATATATAATATATATATATATATATATAATACTGCTCATATATCGATGTTCTGCTTATATATATATTATATATATATATATATATATATATATAATTATATATATATATATATATACTAGCTGAAAATGCTCGTGAACCTGGATGCTCATACTGAATTTTCAATGGCAACCTTTCTAGGTCTGTTTGTGGCTGCTAAAAAGTTATTTTGACTGTTCTTTGAGCCACTTTTCACTACAGATTTCACTTCCTTGTCACTGGAATTATGTCTGCCTCTCAAACCCTCTTTTATGGGACCGAAGAGATGATAATCCGAGGCAAACATTATTGCAGTAATGAGGAAGTGAAATCTGTCGTGAAGAAGAACAGTTAACAGAATTTTATGGACAGAGATACATGCTCACAGAGGACGAGTTTCATTTTGATTTATGATACATGTTCCTGTGATGTTCATTATACCTGTTCTAAACAAAATGGCATTACTTTTTGACATACCCTCGTATAAGTGTAACGACTATTACTTCTACTGCCGAGATAAGTAAAGTATTTGTGAGAATTGGATTTCACAAGAATTGATTCACCTACTCTTGGATACATCACCCATCTTGACATGCCAGGAACGAGAGATTTTATATTAAAAATGTGATTTTGATATGTGCTTAGAATTATTGGGTAAAAATTGCAAATCGTCATCAAAATTAAAACAGAAAAATTTGGCTTGGGCAGAGATTTTAATGAATTTAATTATTACTAAGGACACGATTTATGTTATTTTTTACTTAAATTTTATCAGCTAGTTGTGTTTTTAACCGTTTTTTTTTTTTGGACGATATTTTCCTACAGAGGGCCGCAAGAAAACTAATTTTTAAGGGAGATAAATATTTTCCGATAATTCATTAAAATAAAAAACACTAATTATTACACTTTTGGTCATCCATGCTTAAGAAAAGCACGCGTCGCCTGTAATATTGAAATAGAAAGTACGTTTTTTGTTTGTACATGTTATTAATTCTACCTAGCATTATCATTTATCTGTTTTATTTTATCTATTTTTTCCTTAAACACAACTAACGGTTAAAATTTAAATAATTAATTTTTATTAATAATGGAGATTCGCTTCTGGTTTTTGTCTGTAACAAAAACTACGTCACTGCTTACGTCACTATACCCGAAATCGTCATAACATAGAATAAATACACTAAATGATTGGTATTATATATTTATATATAGTTTGTTTTATGACTGGTATTATATATCTATATATAGTTTGTTTTATTTTAATACATATTTAAAGTTTACATTTCAAATTGTTTTATTTTTTATCCTTTAATGAATTTGATGATTTTACTTACTTAGGGTAAAAACTCGCTGATATTGAATTTTTTCGGAGGGTGTTTTTTTATTTTGTATAGTTATTAATAATTGAGGTTTAATTAAAAGATAAAATCATGGAGAATGTGACGTAAATAAATAAAGGAATTACTTGATTTGTAATATAGTTTCGCTTACAAACGGACAAACACACAAGCTCCATTATAATAAGATCTTTATATATATATATATGAGCGTTTTTCAGTTGATATCTTTTGTCATTGAATTTTGGACGCTATAAACAAGTTAAATGCGATAAATTATTTTTTTCTTGTTCTATTGAATCATTTATGCGGGATTTTTTTGTTTCTCTCTTCCTTTTCCGCTGTGTGTTGAAATAATGGTCGAAAAGACAGAAAACGCAATCCCTACCCACACGAAGATGGCGGCGGGGGGTGGGGGTGGGGAAAGGTGTGTTGGCGTTTATTTTGAAAGCAAATTTGTCGTTATCTACATTGGGACATTTATCGCGCAAGAAAATAGGCATTTGCGTGGAGGACATTAGCACTTCATATCGGTTAGGGTTCTTATCTGGTTGTAAATGGTAAATTTAATTTTAAATGATGGAGAGGAGGGAATAAAGGGATGGTAAAAGGCTGCGGGAAGGGGAGGGTAGAGATGATAATCATAACTGAGCAGAGAAGAAATAATGTGGGTATTGATTCGACTCATATATATATATATATATATATATATATATATATATATATATATATATATATATATATCTACTCGTATTATATTATATTGCGTATATGGATATACCTGTACAGATATATTATATTGTATATATATATATTATATATATATATATATATATATATATATATATATATATATTCTATTATATATATATATATATATATGTATATATATATATATATATATATATATATATATATATATATAAAATATTTACTAGCTGCAGTACTTGGTAAAACCTGGGAAGGGTGGTTATTCGCAGTTCTCATATGTTATATATATTATATGCATATATAATATATATATATATATATATATATAATATATATATATATATATATATATATATATGTTGTATATATATAATCTAGATACATTATATATATATATATATATATATATATATATTATATATATATATATAATTATATATATATCGATGTTCTGCTTATATATATATATATATATATATATATATATATATATATATATATACTAGGTGAAAATGTGGCTGCTAAAAGATTTGGTACAGCTGTGGGGAGAGGAAGAACTTTTGAGTTTTAATTCATCGTTTCTATGAAATATTGAAAGCATTAATTATAGAATCTACAAAACTCACTATTAAAACAACATTTCTTGGAAGGTGTTCATTGAAACAGATTACCGAAATCGCTTCCGCATGCTCTTGAAAGACCAGAATTTTCCATTGATCCCGGGGATACAACATCGCTGACGACTCCCCCCTCAATCATCTAATAGATGTATTTGCGAATATTTATATATATATATATATATATTATATATATATATATATATAAGAGAAGAGAGAGAGAGAGAGAGAGAGAGAGAGAGAGAGGATAGAGAGAGAGGGGGGAAATAGGCGTGTACGTAGACATAGTGGTAAAACATTTAATTGCACATAAAGTTTTTTTTATTGGGTCAATAAAACAGGTTTTACTTTCATCTTTTTTCCCCATTCAGTTTTGTCGTATTTCACTCCAGTGCAAATTGCCATCTGATGCACTTACATGTGCATACTGCGTTTTATTTCCAAGGCCACTTTAAATGTGCTGTTTTGCACACACGCCCTGTCAGCGGGGGCTGTAGAATACGCCGACTGCATCTCTGCAGAAGAGTAAATCCTCCCAATAGGGCTACCTGTTGACCGTTGGTGGCGATCCTTTATGTTAAAGAACGGAATCCTGAGAATTGCGCAGTTGATACATTGTCTCTTGATCGTTCCTTGAAGTAGAAAGATGTAGTATCAGTTTTAATTCTTCTCAGTTGATCCTTCTTTGAAGTAGAAAGATGTAGTATCAGTCTATCAATTCATTCTAATTGGATACTTAATTTTTTCATAAACTCATGTTTTTCTATCTAACATAAATGGGACCCTAACAGCTATTACCACTCCGTGTCAGAGTGGATCTGGGAGAAATGCTGATGAAGGGGTGCTTCACGTTCCCCAAACCCTCAGAACTGGAACCTCCCATCAGATAGAGTTTAACGTCATTTCCAAGATATGAAGACCCTCAGCCACCGCCTTCTAGTATTCCTATGATAAAAAGGGGTTGGGCTTGCCACAAGAGCAATAGATTGATTGTTCGAAGGGGGCCTCTCCAACCGCCCGTCTTGCCTAAGTAAGGTTTAAGTGGAGTGTTGCATATCATGGACTGCTCATCCACCAGGATTCCGTCCTTAAAGCATCACGGGTCGCCATCCACGGCCAACAGGGGAGGGGGCTTATATTTTGGAGTGGATCTTTCATTTAACTCTCAGATCAAACATATTTTTTCTAGTTTTATTGATCACGGATAAAAGGATATTTACGCCATTTTGTTTATTATTGCAAATAAGATCGGATTTAAGTGCGGTTTCCCTTTCGTAATTTTCCCCTGAGGGAATGAATCGTTTTGTTTTTATAATCTCAGCACTTTAAGTGTTTTCAGTAGGGTAATGGTTAATGAACATTCACTTGAACATTCTTTTATTAAGTGATTTTGATCGTCAGACTAAAATCATTAAATATCTATTCAGGAATATGCGTCACTTACTCTTACAGACTGTCGTTAGTGTACTGTGTTGTCAACAGACAAGTATTAAAACTGTTACTACATATTTCTACTTTAAGGAAAGATCAACAGACAAGGATTGATACTAGACCAACAGAATCAACAGACAAGGATTAAAACTGATACTACATCTTTCTACTTTAAAGAAGGATTACCAGTCAAGAATTAAAACTATACGAGATCTTTCAATTTTAAGGAAAGATCAACAGACATGGATTAAAACTGTTACTACATCTTTCTACTTTACGGAAGAATCAACAGACAAGGATTAAAACTGTCACTACATCTTTCTACTTTAAGGAGAGATTAACAGACAAGGATTAAAACTGTTACTACATCTTTCTACTTTAAGGACAGATCAACAGACAAGGATTAAAACTGATACTACATCTTTCTACTTCAAGGACCAACAGGATCAACAGACAAGGATTAAAACTGGATTAAAACTGTCACTACATCTTTCTACTTAAAAAAAGGATCAACATACAAGGATTAAAACCGATACTTCTTTCTTCTTCAAAGAAGGATCAATAGACAAGGATAAAAAAACTGTTACTACATCTTTCAACAGTAAGGATAGATCAACAAACAAGGATCAAAACTGATACCACATCTTTCAACTTTAATGACAGATCAAAAGACAGGGATTAAATCTGTTACTACATCTTTCTACTTCAATGAAGATCAACAAACAAAGATTAAAACTGATACTACAAATTTCTACTATAAGGACAGATCAACAGACAAGGATTAAAACTTACTACATCGTTCAACTTTAAGGAAGAATCAACAGACAAGGATTAAAACTGTCACTACATCTTTCTATTTTAAAAAAGGATCAACATACAAGGATTAAAACTGATACGTCTTTCTTCTTCAAAGAAGGATCAATAGACAAGGATAAAAAATCTGATACTACATCTTTCAACTGTAAGGATCGATCAATAAAGGATTAAAACTGATACCACATCTTTCAACTTTATTGACAGAACATAAGATAGGGATTAAATATGTTACTACATCTTTCAACTTTAATGACAGATCAAAAGACAGGGATTAAATCTGTTACGACATCTTTCTATTTCAAAGAAGGATCGACAGGATCAACAGACAAGAATTAAAACTGATACTACCTCTTCTACTTCAAGGACCAACTGGATCAACAGACAAGGATTAAAACTGATACTACCTCTTTCTACTTCAAGGCTCAACAGGATCAACAGACAAGGATTAAAACTGATATTACCATCGTTCTACTTGAAGGAAGGATCAAACTTTTTGCCACATGTAATATCTACTGTGAAACTGCATTCAACTATAGGCCTAAAATGGCTGCTTGAATCGTATATAATTATGTTCATCAAATCGTCTATAGAGAACAGACGGATTCTTTTCAGCTTTCTATTTCCAGGATTTCTTTTTCTTCGTTTGTTTTTTTTTTTTTTTGTTTTTGTTGTTTTTTAAAAAACTTTCTACCCTCTCCCCTTCACCCCAGACAGAAATCCACTGACCCAACCATCCAAGAATATTGTGAGTGACGTTGTCCTTGCAACATCTTTCTGCAGTCCGGTCTGAGCACTAATGCTCTATCCAAAAGTGTTGGAGCGAAAACCGAAAACTCCCCGAAAGTCTCCAAGACAAAAAGTTCAGAGTTCGGCGCTGCGAGTAACGCACACTGTTTTCAGTGTCCAGCGAAAAACAAAAAGGGGAAAAGTCTGACGTTTTTATATGACCAGAAGTGGACAGAGGTATAAGTAGTCGGTCATCGATCACTCTCAGGACAGTTCTTGGAGAGAAAAGAAAAAAGAAGAAGAGAGAGAGAGAGAGAGAGAGAGAGAGAGAGAGAGAGAGAGAGAGAGAGAGAGAGAGAGAGACCAAACTGCAGGCGATTGAACGATCTATATCAACATTGTTGGTGCTGGCGTCTTTAAATGAATGAATAAGTGGTTTGGAGAAATTGGCAAGCCATGCGTCAAAGATATTCTGAATAACGACTGACTGAGAAGATGAAGATTTTGAGCATGCATCACTAAAGACAACAGCATCCCACCTCAGAAGATTGGAGAGAAGTGGGGTGGGGTGCCGAAACTGGGGGTGGTTAGACGACGAAAATTGTAATGTTGCAGGGAAGAAGAGCAATGTTAGGACATTTGACAAAGGTAGTGGAAAGAAGTGTCCTTGAAAACTTAAGCATCTTGTCATAATTTTGCTTTTAAAGAAACAATTAATCATCTAATACAGACAGTAGAAGAAAGAACGAGAAAGAAGGTTATTCAGAGAAGAGAAGGTGGAGATGTTGGTGATTAATATCTATCTATCTATCTATCTATCTATCAATCTCTCAATCTCTCATATATATATATATATATATATAATATATATATATCTTATAATACTTTAAGGGTAATCATTATGATCACCTATATAGGTGGATACGAAGTATTAGTCGTCTCCGGCTGTAAAAACCTTGATGAGCAACCGGACGAAAGGGCCCTTGTTTTTATCAATTAAAACAATTTTTTTTCACTCTTTTCCTTCGTATCCACCTATATAGGTGATCATAATGATTACCCTTAAAGTATTATTTAAGTTTGCTTGTACCAGAAATTTATTTATATTATATATATTATATATATATATATATATATATATATATAATAAGTTCTCTTTCGAACATTTCAAAAATTCTCCGCTTTTTCCAACGAATTTCATTTTAAATAAGGATTCACTCTGATGGAGGTCGAATTTTCTTTGTGTGAGGAACACTTCCACATTTGTTCTATTATCATAATTTCATTTTTTTATTTAAAACTAATAGTAGTTTAAATATTGTACACATAGATAAACTCCTGACCGAAACACATGTAAGGGATATTGATTAAAATTATCCTTTATTATCCATTCTATACTTTCTTTCCTTTATTCATTCTTTCAACATACCGTCGGATTCACTTCCAGTTTCATCTTTATATATATATATATATAATATATATATATATATATATAGAGAGAGAGAGAGAGAGAGATTATATATATATATATATATATTATATATATATATATATATATATTATTACGAGAGAGTCCATTATTATATATATTATATATATATATATATATATATATATGTATAAGTAAGTAGAAGTCGACGGGGCGGCCTAAAGTCGGTATCAGCCAGTCAGCGAAGGGGTATATCCCCTTTTCAATAGCGCTAGACCAAGGAGATTGTTTAAGCATCTGAGGTGGAGCACCACACCTACTATCAGTTCCTTACTTTACCACACACATCCCTGTGCTACTCATACGCTGAGTTGTCGAGGACCGGTATCGAACTAGGAACCCTGTGGTTTCTAGCCGAACGCTCTACCGACTGAGCTAACCCGGCCCCTCTACGAGTCCATTTTCAATGACTCTAACAACTATCCCACGCGATTCGTGTTCAATTCCTAGACGAAGCTGTTGGCATTTTACACCAATTCTTTCCTATCGACTGTGGCAAAAAGTGTGGATGGTCCAAGACAAGCCTTCACCACTATAAAAAAATCACTGTGTAGGTGTTAATAATATGTATGAACCCTCATGCGTTGAAAATCGACGAGAGAGTCCATAATATATATATATATATATATATATATATATATATATATATATATATATATATATAATCAAAAATCCGGAGAAGTTATCTTACTTACGACGTAGAAGTTTTTTTTTTAAAAGGTGTCGTGGTTTGCATAGCTCAACGTGGGCTTTTATTGTTAGAGTAACCGAGCAAAATAATATCCGTAAAGATATAATGCACTAATTATTTTATTTAAAAACTTTTACATTTTTTCTGGTCAGTTAACTTTGAAACTCGCATCTTTGAGAATCTGAGTTACGTCTCAAAGATACGTGGTTCAAAGTTAACTGACCTGAAAAAATGTAAAAGTTTTAAAATAAAATAACTGGTGCATTATATATTTTATTCATTCATATATCAACACTGAAAATTTCATTAAAATTGGTTAATTTCCTGATTTTTGGTATTTTTTTTCTTTCGGCGGGGTGACATACGATGGTGGAATTTAGGTCCGTTCAGTTCGATTTAACCCAAATTCGTCTTGTTCGGAATTTGTTCTAGGTGAAATGTTTATTTGGTCAGACTATAATGAAAGAAAAGGAATGAAAGGGATTTTAAAAAAACTGCGAAAGAAAAAAAAAGGGAAAGAAAGAAAGAAAGAAAGAAAGAAAGAAAGAAAGAAAGAAAGAATGGAAAGAACTGGGAATGTTTTAATAAATATTGCAAATGAGAAAAAGGCCGAAAAAGAATACGTATAAGTGAGAAGGAAAGGAAGAAAGGAAGAAAGGAAAGGAAATTGAAGAAAGAAAGAAAGAAAGAAAGAAAGAAAGAAAGAAAAGTGGAAGAAAGAAAGAACTAATAAAAGAAAATGAATAAAAAAGAAACAAAAACCGCGAAAGAAAGAATAAAAGAAAAGGGAAGAAAGAAAGAAAAAAACAAATAAGATCAAAGGAATAAAAAGGGAAGAGAAGCTAAGAAAGAAAGAAAGAAAGAAAGAAAGAAAGAAAGAAAAGTGGAAGAGAGAAAAAACTAATAAAAGAAAATGAATAAAGAAGGAACAAAAACCGCGAAAGAAAGAAAGAATAAAAGAAAAAGGGAAGAAAGAAAGAAAGAAAGAAAGAAAGAAAAGGAAGGAAGAAAGAAAGATAGAAAGAAAGGAATAAAGGAAGAAACAAACAAACAAGCAAAACAAAGAAAAAAAAGGAACGAAAGGAAAAAAGAAAGAAAGAAAGAAAGAAAAGGAAGGAAAGAAAGAAAGAAAGAAAGAAAGAAAGAAAGAAATAACTAATAATATCAAAGGAATAAAAAGGGAAGAGAAGTTAAGAAAGAAAGAAAGAAAGAAAGAAAGAAAAGAAGGAAAGAAAGAAAGAAAGAAGAAAAAAGAAAAGGAAAAAGAAAGAAAGCAAGAAAGAAAAGGAAGGAATGAAAGAAAGAAAGCAAGAAAAAACTGGGTCTATCTTAATAAATACTGCATATGAGAAGAAGGCCTAAAAAAGAAAACGTATATGTGAGAAGAAATGAAGAAAGATAGAAAGAAGAAAGAAGATATTCCGTCCAGAAAGAAGAATGGAGACATGTGGATAGCTTCACCCCCCCCCTCTGTTCCCCCCCAGTTCGTCGTTTGTGCGAAAGGAGATGGCAAAAGGTTTTGTGATTCGGACCAGAGGTCGTTTCCTCATTCACTTGCTCTGAAATGAAAACGCCAGGGTGATTTGTGATAAATTCGCTACGATCAGCCTCTTGCTGCATCTTTGATAGAGGGGAGGCAGAAGGGGTCAGGTCTGGAGACTGGATGAGGGGGGGAATTGGGTGAGGAGGGGTGGAGAAGGGAGATGCGAGTAGAGATGAGGTAGAGGGGTGGATGGGATGGTTTTGGTTGCTCGCTCGATTTACAGACATCAGTTGGTGAATTCTCCCTAATGAAGACACCGATATCAGAAAACGAAGGAGGTCATGTTAGATTATGGAGAGGAAAACATCGCGAAAATCGAAGAATTTGAAGAAATAAGTCTGTAGCGATTTGCTTTTGTTCTTCCTGTCCTTTTTGGATTCCAAATCTTGTCCCTTTTCTCTCTTATTAGGATGAAGCAAAAGAATTTTTCTTTTCAGACCATGACTGTATATATATATATATATATATATATATATATAATTGTAAACAAGGTATGTAATACAATAGAATATGTGCTTAATTAGAGTCGTACCTAATTTTGAAAATTAATTAATTATATGATAGGCGGGAATGTCTATTTAAATGTATGGCTAAACAAATCGAGAAAAATCAATCTCTGTATGTACATATCAGCAGAGCTATAGATAAGAATTTGATATACAGGCCGATATAACCTCTACATATATATATATATATATAATATATATATGTATGAGAAGTAAATACACAGCGATGTGTTTATGATATGGCTTTTTATTAGCCAACAGTTTTGGGGGGAGAATATGTGCTTAATTGAAGTCGTACCTAATTTTGAAAGTTAATTAATTAATAATTAATTAATTAGGCGGGCATACCTATTTAAATGTAAGGCTAAACAAATCAGAAAAATCAA
Source organism: Doryteuthis pealeii (assembly GCA_023376005.1). Lineage (NCBI taxonomy): Eukaryota > Metazoa > Mollusca > Cephalopoda > Myopsida > Loliginidae > Doryteuthis > Doryteuthis pealeii. Next base: position 18,339,653 of record CM042169.1, read on the forward strand.
TCTTTGTATGTACATTTCGGCCTATTAGGCCTCATCAGCAGAGGTATAGATAGGAAGACCGCCTTGTGCGTGATTCGAAACCCGACCATCAAACTGACAGGTGAGCATCTTAACCCCTACACCAACCGGATTGTCGGCTAATAAAAAGCTATATCATAAACACATCGCTGTGTATTTACTTCTCATACTGTCGTGTAGAAGTCACTATAAGAGAAATATAAACCTACTTCTAAACAAAACAAAAAATCTAAGAAAGTCCGGTTGGTGTATGGGGTTAAGATGCTCGCCTGTCAGCTTGACGGTCGGGTTTCGAATCGCGCACTCTTTCCCCCGAGATTATATTAAATTAGAAAGGCTCAATGAAACTAAATATGAATACAGATAAAATGATTTGAAACAGTATTCGAGTATAATCGAAAAATAGAACAACTGAAACATTCTTCCATCACTCCCGTCTTTCATTGCTAAATTTTCCTAATTTAACTATTTAGTTAAAATAGGAAATAAAGATTAAAATTACACTTATTTATTTATTTTTTTATCAATGGATTTTTAAAATGATTTAACCCGAGATTTTAACTCATATTCATTAAGATAAAAACGAACAATTAGAAATCAATAATACTCAGCACATATTTATTAAAATCAAATTTTTAATATCAATATGCAAATCCCGTTTAGACTGTAAACCTCTATTTTGTTGTATACATGAATACAATTGGATGTTATTTGGATGCAGTTATAGCTAACAGTATTAATAATGTAAAACAATTTTTATTAATAATTGAGGTTTAAATAAAATTACAGACATAGAAACACACACACTCCATTATAATAAGATTATATCATGTGGTTGGCAACCTCCCGTCTATTTAGACGATGGTGTAGTTTTTTTCTCTTCTTCTCTCTCTCTCACTTACAGCTATATGAGTGGCTGAACAGACCGATCCTCGAATGGCAGTCTCTGGTGCAGTGGCTGCAAACAAAAGGTGATGCTTTCTGTAGGTGTTGGGGGTGCTGCTATTTCTCCTTTCTTATAGCTGTCTTTTCTGTGGCATCTTTTTCCTCTCTTCTTCACTTCTTTTTGTTCCTTGTTTGACGAGGAGGCACCAGGTTGCACGGTCTTCTGCACAAGCCTCCCATGTGTCTATGTCGATGCGGCATGTCTCTCTTGCAGACATCTTTGAAGCGTAGGCGTGCTCTCCCTGCCGGTCGGGTGCCCTCCACTAGTTCACCATACAGTAGATCATATCATGTACACATCTAATAACACTACAATATAACTATGAATTATCATCAAGC
>CM042169.1:18345954-18348454 GCA_023376005.1 Doryteuthis pealeii
AGTTGGTTGTAGAGTTCAGGTTCCGTAAGAGACCTCAATGTTTAATTTTTATAAACTGAGCAAATTTATTTGTGAATAAAAAGGCATTAGATACCAGGGATAACGTCAGACGAAACTCGGTGGGCCTCAGATACCCACGAGTGGAAATGGTCCATAATCACGATACTCCTGGTATTTAATGACTTTTTATTCACAAATATATATATGTACACACACACACACACACACACACACACATATATATATATATATATATATATATATATATATATATATATATACGCGTAAATTCATAAAAAATTCAAACTCATTAAAAATGAATAAAACACGTCTTCAGCATAGAATAACCTAACAAGGGTTGACATGCCGTAAATCTCAACGAACCAACCAACCAAAACTTACCTTTTCTTAAGGAACAGAAAGGATGCCACAAAGGAAATAGAGACACGAATGACCTACTGTAGTACAATCAGTAGAATATCATAAAAGTATCAGTGTTACCGATCATAATCGGATGACTTGGAACAATCTGAAAGATACTCTGAATTTTTTTAGATGTCTCTTGATAGTTATTATTATTGTATTATTTGGATTATTCATAATATTGTTCTCATCTTTATTGTTATCTACACAACATTTGGCAGATGTGCTCTCCGACCTTCTTCAGATATTTCTTATCTGACTCGAAAACCTTCTTGTTGAACGCGGAAGCCTTTATGCCGTAGTCGATTACGACCTGAAGGATCCCGAGTTCGACAAGAGGTGTTCCCGAGTTCGACAAGAAATGCCTGACGAAGACCGTAAAACACATGGTCGAAACGTTGAATGAATAACAATAAAGTTAGTTCGAATAATCCAAATAATACAAATCTGGAAGATCAAGGAAAAGACATTGAAGGAAATGAAAATCCGCAGAATGATTGAAACCGTTCAGACCACGGCACTTTTGAGATCAGTTAGAATATTGAGAAAAGTCCTGGACACCTGGAAAGACTTGGTGTCACTCGGACTTCGGTGATGATCTCCAGTTCATGCTTGTAAGAAAAACCCCAAAGAGTAAAATAATAATAATGATAATTGTTGTGGGGTTTCAAGGGGTCAAAATAAGACGAAACAACAGGTAACAACTGCAGGAAAATGTATTAACAAAAGTGTAGTCAATTACATTAAAGAAAAGTCGGAACTGCGTCCGACAAATAGAGTTACGAGCTGACTCGCATTGGCTTCGTCAAACCATAATTGTTCCTGTTACTTATAATAACCATCGGCGCATTCCACTATAGTCTATAGGGTATATCACCTATAACAATAATGATAATGATAATGGTAGTACCGATAGTAGTAGGATTGGGGCCTTTATTACTCACATAAATCCCCAAATGGATTATAAGGGACTCCTTAGCCTTGGTCGGCAACCCATCTAATTCAAGGAAAAGTCCGACACAAAACCTGCTGTCTTTCAACGAAAGGCTAGGGGAGTAAACCCCGAAAACAAATCAGGAACTGGAATCCCTAAGATGGTGTGATACTGCAATCCAGTACTACACATCAACTCCTGCGACACTACAGTTGCCAAACTGCATTGGTTCCTTAGCTTTCCTTTGGATCACAGCGGCAGTGTGGATAGGGTGGGTTTGCTGCTTGGGCAACAGCTCATCCTTCATATGAATCCGCCCAGGCTATGTAGTTTAAAAAACACACACACTTTGACACTACTCCATCGTCTCTCGTAGACAGAAGTCTGCCAACTAAGTGTTCTACATGTAGAGTTTAAGAAAACTTCCGCTGAAAGAAATCCAAACCTTTGTTTGCAAAAGTGGGAGTCGTAAAAGATTAAGAACTCGATACGCCATTGTTTGCGGACTAAGATGAAGGAGGATGTTACATTTAAATGGCAGGGTCATCCCTAGAAAAATACTTCTGGAATTCATTTGATAACAATATTTAAAAAAGGGAACTTTTTATATTGTTCTTTCTTTATATCTTTTTTTTTTGGGGGGGGGGGGGGGCAATGGTAGAGTGGGAAAATAGAGAAAAAAACAGAATCCAAACAATAAGGAAAGGGTTGGATTTTAGATTTCTTGTCCGGATTCAGTTAAAAACTAGTTTGGCAGAAAATGTTTCTCATGAATATTTAATAAAAAGTAGGGCGAAGCTTTTTACTCTATCGATTATCTTTTACTTTCTTTTGCGGGGTTTCTTTTTTGTGGGGGAGGGTGTTTTTCTTGGAGGGGGTGGGGGGTTTTTTGTTTTGTTTTCGGTTTTGGTTTTTGGTTTTTGGTGTTTTTTTGTTTTTATTTTTTGGGAGTTTGGTCTCTTTTTGTTTTTTGTTGGTTTTTTGTTTTGATTTTTGCATTATTTACTTTTACTTTTGTTTGCGTTATTTTTTGGGGGTGGGTGTTTTTCTTGGAGGGGGTGCGTTTGTTTTTTTTTTATTATTTCTTTTACGTTTTGTTTTACGTTTATTTTTATATTATCTTATCTTTTTTGGTTTTTGCAT
>CM042169.1:18353454-18370954 GCA_023376005.1 Doryteuthis pealeii
TTATTATTAATATTATTATTATTATTATAATTATTGCTTATATTTTTATCATTGTTGTTGTTATCATTATAATTATTAGTATTATTGTTATTATAATTTTTATTATTAAATTATTGTTATTATTATTATGTTATTATTATGATTATTCTGATGACAATTGTGTGCTATACTCATATATATATATATTATATATATATATATATAAGTACATATAAAAAGATATGAAAAATATATCCTCTCCTATATACTCATACCGTCGGATTCATTTCCTTTCTTTTAACGTACACACACACACACACACACACACACACACACACATATATATATATATATATAATATAAATATATATATATATATATATATATATATATATATATACATTATAAGAAATAACAAAAGACTTAGAGATTTAGCTTTATAGTCTATTTCAGGGAGCTGAAGTAGACTATAATGCTAAATCTCTAAGTCTTTTTGTTATTTTTTACTTATATATCTGCTCTGTGACTCTAAATCAAGACCACACATTGAGCTCTCAAACAATATATATATATATATATATATATATATATATATATATATTCTGTATTCTTTAATTGCGTCACTTTTGTAAATAACTTGATTGATAGACGTCAATGGCGGAAAAGTTATTTTCTTTTTCATTTTTGATTTTCGTTTCTAATTCCATCGAAATCGATTTATTTATTTTACTTATTTGAATTTATTTTTGTTGATTATTCGAGTTTTAACGAACGTTGCCCTTCCGCCCGAAGGAAGTGAACCTCTGAGGCAGAAAAGCGACACCATAACCACAGAACAAAACGCTGAGGTAGAAAGTAGTTCAAGAAATAATTCAAAGAAACGGAATTTTGTATTTTCAGGAACAGAGATTCCAAACTTGGTCACGATCTTTGTTTTATTTTTTGTTTTGTTTTGTTTTGTTTTATTTTTGATTTGGTTTTTTTTTGGTTTTTAGTTGTTTTTTTCATTTTTTTTTTCTTTTACGTACAAGTCAAAAAGCATGTTATTGAACTCTGGTTTTTGTATTTCCCTACTGTCTCTCTCTCACTCACTCACTCTCTCACTAACTCTCTCTTACTCACTCTCTCTCTCTCTCTCTCTCCCACTCCCTCTCACACTCTCACTCGCTCTCTCAGTCTCTTTCTCTCTCTCGCTCTCACTATCTCTCTATCTCACTCACACACACTCTCTTTCTTTCTCGCTCTCTCTCACACTCATTTTCTCTCTCTCACTCATTCTCTCACCCCTCTCCCTCTCTCTTTCTCTCTCTCTCACTATCTCTCTCTCAGTCACCCTCTCTCTCTCTCACTCTCTCGCTCACACTCATTTTCTCTCTCTCACTCACTCTCTCAAACACTCTCTCACTCTCTTTCTCTCTCTCTCTCTCTCTCTCTCTCTCACTCTCTTTCACACTCATTTTCTCTGTCACTCACTCTGTCTCTCTCTCTCCCTCGCTCTCTCACTCGCTCTCTCTCTCTCGCTCGCTCTCTCACTCGCTCTCTCTCTCTCGCTCTCTCTCTCTCTCACACACACCCACACTCTCTCTCTCTCACACACACACACACACACACACTCTCTTTCTCTCTCTCTCTCTCTCTCTCTCTCTCTCTCTCTCTCTCTCTCTCTCTCTCTTCCTCAACAGGTAAAAAAAACAGATAACTATTTCCCTATCTATCTATATATCTATCTACCTAAATATCACTATCTCTTTCTCCTTCACCATCTCCTTCACCCTCTCTATCCCCTTCTCCTTTACTCTCCCCCTCTCTAAAGGGATCTATCTATCTACTTACCTACCAATCCCCTTATCTCTCTCTCTCTCTCTTTTCTCCCTCCTTCTTCACTCTCTCTCTCTCTCCTCTCTCTCTCTCTCTCTCTCTGTGTCTGCCTCACTTGTCCCCCTCTCTTTCACTCAAATGAAGAAGTCATCGAGAACTGTTTCCCTATCTATCTATCTATCTATCTATCTACCTACCTTCCTATCTATCTATCCTACTTACCTACGAATCTCCTTATCTATCTCCACCCCTCTTCCCCCCCTCTCTCTCTCTTCTCTCTCTCTCTCTCTTCACCGTCTCTCTCCCCCTTCTCTTTCACTCAGATGAAGAAATCAGTGAGAATTATTTCCCTATCTGTTTATCTTACCTTCCTGCCTACCTATCGATCTATCTATACTACTTACCTACGAATCTCATTACCTACCTCCCTTCACGCTCTCTCAACCCCCCCCCTCTATTTCTCTCACTCTCTCCCTCTTCAACGTCTCTCTCCCACCCACCCCCTCTCTTTCACTCAGATGAAAAAGTCAGTGAGAACTAAGGATCAAAATTCCTGGCATACTTGATCAGAATTTCTTCATACTCTGACTCACTGCAGGTAAACCAAAAGTCACCTTCTGCCGATTCGCCTGCCTCTTGGCTCCCCCTCCCTCTCTCTCTCTCTCTCTCACTCTCACTCTCTCCTCTCACCATTCCTCTTCTTTATTTTTCCCAATGAACCAATGCCTCCCACCCCCACCCACTCCCACCACCTACTGCACAATCCTCCCTCCCTCCCTCCTTTCGATTCGGGCTTTTCTGAGTAGAATTTATTAACTTTCTTCATTTCCTTTCTTCGTGACTTTTGTCCATTCCCGCGACACACACGCGCGCGCGCGCACATGCGATTTGCCCCCCCCTTCCCTCACCCCCCCCCCAACCCCCGATTCTCTTGGCGTTTTCTCTCATTCTTTTTTTTTTTTCTTTTTCGTTTTTTTTTTTTTTTTTTTTATTTACAAAAATGAAAACTGCTTTTCAGAAGTGAATGCACTTCCGGTAATCTGGAAAGATACAAGATGGACGAATATATACGATTTCGCCATTGTTGGTAAATTAAGATATAACCAAAGGAACCAAAAAAAAAAAAAAAGAAAAGAAAAAGAAAATAAAATAAATAAATGAATAAAAAATAATTCTTCAGGGTCTCTTTCTTTCTTTCTTTCATTTTTCTTTTTTTTTTTTTTTTTTTTTTTTTAGCAAGCCATCACCAGTATCTACTCTTACAATTATTAAAATATTTCTTTTCTTTATTTATTCCATTCTTTTTATCACTGTATCCTATATTTTGGACAGTTTTGGGGTCTGCTTACAAAAAAATCTAACCCTTTCCACCGATTCAATAATTTTTCAGATCACTTAACTTGAACTATAATCATAAATTAGCGAGACAACATCCAAGATGTCGGTATCGTAAAGAACCCTTTCAAAAAAAAAAAAAAAAAAAAAAAAAAAAAAAAAAAAAAAAAAACGGAAGAAGATGGAATTCTGGGAAGGTAAGGATTCTATTGGTTACTTTGTCTCAACAGTTATTCACTAGTTGTCTATGTTTTATTCGTCAACTGCCCGAAGACGTCCAGAAAATGAACTGGCTTTGTTAATGCCATCACAGACACATTTAAGAAAAGGGACTGGAAAATGGTCGAAGCAGGAGAAGGTGGGGGTGATCTGTATTTCCGGAGGTTTGTGGGAGGGGAGGTTGTTAAAGGTGAAATAATACAGATGGAAATGGGCGGGGTGGGGGTCATGCTTGAATGAGGTAAGAAGGACAAGATCACCACCAAGAAGAAGGGCGAGAAGAAGAAGGGCGAGAAAAGGAAGGGCGAGAAGAAGAAGAAGAAGAAGAAGAAGAAGAAGAAGAAGAAGGGCGAGAAGAAGAAGAAGAAGAAGGGCGAGAAGAAGAAGAAGAAGAAGAAGGGCGAGAAGAAGAAGAAGAAGGGCGAGAAGAAGGGCGAGAAGAAGGCGAAGAAGAAGAAGAAGGGCGAGAAGAAGATGAAGAAGAAGAAGAAGAAGGGCGAGAAGAGAAGAAGAAGAAGAAGAAGAAGAAGAAGAAGAAGAAGATATTCATGAGAAAGAAAGATAGGGAGTGAAGAAGGTGTAATAGAAGAAAAATTAGACAGAGACGAAGAAAATAAAAAGGGAACCTAGAGCCAAGCAGAAGCGAAGAAAAAGGAGGAGGTGGAAAGAAAAGAAAAGGAAAGAAAACATAGAAGATGATAAAAAGTAGAAAAGAAAGGAAAAAACAATGAAGCGAAGTAGAAGAAAATATACAGAAGAGAAGGAAAGAAAGAGTAAATAGAAAAGTAGAAAGTGGAAGAAAAATGGAAAGAAATAGAAAACAATGAAGAAGAAGAAGAAGAAGAAGAAGAAGAAGAAGAAGAAGAAGGAAGAAGAAGAAGAAGAAGAAGAAGAAGAAAAAAAAAAGAAGAAGAAGAAGAAAATGAAGAAGATAGAGAAGGAAAGGAAGAGAATGAATAAAAGAGAAAACAGGGAAATGGTAAGAAGAAGAAGAAGAAGAAGAAGAAGAAGAAGAAGAAGAAGAAGAAGAAGAAGAAGAAGAAGATTGAATTGTAGTATTGTAGAAGAAGAAGAAGAAGAAAGAAGAAGAAGAAGAAGAAGAAGAATGAATGAATAAATGAATTGTAGTATTATATTATAGAAAAAGAAGAAGGGGAAGAAGAAGATTGAATTGTAGTATTGTAGAAGAAGAAGATGAATGAATGAATGAATGAATGAATGGATTGTAGTATTATATTATAGAAGAAGAAGAAGAAGAAGAAGAAGAAGAAGAAGAAGAAGAAGAAGAAGAAGATTTAATTGTAATGTTGTAGAAGAAGAAGAAGAAGAAGAAGAAGAATGAATGAATGAATGAATTGTAGTATTATATTATATTATAGAAGAAGAAGAAGAAGAAGAAGAAGAAGAAGAAGAAGAAGAAGAAGAAGAAGAAGGTAACTTCAATAAGAATCACCGTAGGCAACTCGTTTTCACCATTTTGTAATTTCCCGCGTGGTCGAGATCCACCTGCGGGCAAAACTAACCAACTCTATGAAACAAGCCCAGATAAAAGTTCAAGTCATCTCAATGGGGCCTGGGCTGCCCGTGTGTTCATTAATATTATAACCTGGAAAATCTTGATACCGCCGACCTAGACCCGGATGCGGGCATACACCCAAACAGTAAATTATCAAGAGAAAAACGTGTTTGGTCAGGGAAGGAGAAATACCTACGGTTCTGTCTGGTATAATTTATTCAAGACGACCGTCAAAGTATTTTAACTAATGGATTCTTGTCTGAACGCCAAATAGAAACACACCTCCCCCTCCTCTGTCTCTCTATCTCTGTCTCTGTCTGTCTCTGTCTCTCTCTCTCTCTCTCACTCTCTCTCTTTCTCCTCTTGGACTCTTTTACCTGTCTCGAGTGTTTTCATTATTCTGGAAGTAGAAGAACTCCGACGGTTGGCTTTTGGCCAACGGGAAGTGACCGACGTCTGATTGTGGTCTTATCTGTCGAGTGCCTTCGACATATGGATGTCAAAAACTCTTTTTCTGGCCCAGGCATTAAAGGGTGATATACGATCAACTATTGAAAAACGATTTCATTAAGACGAAAGGTTTTAGTCTAACTTCATTTGCTGCCATTGTATATTACATTCAGCTTTTATGAAAGACGTCGACAGAGAATATGCAAGCCTTCGGCAAGTCTTTTATTCTCTATTATGTTCATTCATAAAGTTGACTTCTGTCACCACTCGACTTTGCCTGTCATCACTGACAATAAACATAGCAGTTATATCGTATTTAATTCCATATAGGAGAAAATATTAATGATGTTCGAGTATTTTGGTATATATATATATATATATATATATATATATATATATATATATATAATATACCAAGCATGTTGGTAGATACTTGCGGAGAGAAAAAAAACAGCAGAAAGTTTGATTGTAAAAATATACTACCAAACATCAACCAGGAAGAAAAAAATTTTTGAAAAAAGAAAAGGACCAAGATAGTCGTACCAACAAAAGATAATCTATTGGTACAGTATTTGGCCAAAAGAAAAAACAATTTATATGTATATATATGTATATAAGATATATATATATTCATATAACCGCTAGGAGAAAGCTAATAAGTAAAAAGTGCTCGATACCTAAGTAGAGCCAATAATAAAGATAATCTAATGAGTCAGAAGAACCTACTATTAGTTTCGCATAGAGCTCTTCAGTGCTAAAATATGACTCTTTTAGCCCTGAAGAGCTTTATGCGAAACTAATAGTAGGTTCGTCTGACTCATTAGATTATATATATATATATATATATATATATATATGAACATTCATACGTCGAAATCGACGGGAGAGTCCATCATATATATATATATATAGGTCATTCGCATCTGATGAGTCGGGAGAGTTAGACTATTTGTCTAAGCTCCCTGAAATAGACTATAATGCTAAATCTCTAAGTCTTTTGTTATTTCTTTACTCATATATTTGCTCTGTGACTCTAGCATTAAGAGCACATATTGAGCTCTCAAACTACGACTTGTTTTTTTTTTTTAAATAAAACTCTTGTGTCGTAAGGAATATTTCTTCTCTGGACTTTTGGATTATATATATATATATATATATTATATATATATATATATATATATATATATCAACCCCTCCACACGAGCAGGATGTGACACAAGGTCAATTTCTTAAGCGGAGTTTAACAGGTTTGAATTCAGAATTTTCCTTCTCCAAGACCGGTTGCCTAACCAAGGTTAAAGAGCCCAGTCTACCCTACTATTTACCCATAGCAGGACGGAGATTAGAATTCATACCCTTTCCAATGGTATTAGCGTAAATATATAAGTAAAATGCAATTACCACGTCTAGGATTTGAACTCGAGGCGACGAGTTCATTTCCTATGCCTTTAACAATTACACCGCGCGCTTTTGGTATAGTTATTTACTAAGCTTAGCTTAGATGTGGCACAAGGCCAGAAGTATGGGGCACCCTATGAGAATTAAACTCAATAACAATGGTCTGCTAATCTAGCTTGCTAACCATTACACCACATGAGGTGCACACGCGATTTTGGTATATGACCAAGACTTATATTTATATATATTTAGCAACCCCTCCGCACAAACAGGATGCGACACAAGGTCAATTTCTTAAGCGGAGTTTAACAGGTTTAAATTCAGAGTTTTCCTTCTCCTAGACTGGTTACCTAGCCATGGTCAAAGAGTCCAGTCTGCCCTGCTAATTACCCATAGCTGGGGGGAGAATTGGATTCATACCTTTCCCAGGGGTATTAGCGCCATGTGAAATGCCAACAGTTCCGTCCAGGAATTGAACTCGCGTTGACGAGTCCATTCCTACGACTCTAACCATTAGACCACGCGCCTCCATAAAGACTTATATTTATAGACTGTTCCAAACAGTGGTACCTGAATCAGCCAATCAAAAACGCCCAAACATGTATTTAATTTTCTATTTAAAGGCGTTGATAAATTGTCGTAGAATTGCTTGCTGGAGAAGGACAGACCAACAGACAAGGAATATATAACTCTCTACTTCAAGACAGGGTACACTCTACTTCTCTGAATTATTGAGATGGGGCTTGATAATTTGGATTATTTGGATTATTCGGACTATTGTCATCATATTCATTGCCATTTGTATAACGTTTCGATCGATGTGAAATCCGGCCTTCTTCGGGTATTTCTTGCCGGATTCGGGAACATTCTCAGACTCGGGAACCTTCTATTCGAACTATGGAAACTTCTTGTCGTAATTGGGAGCCATCACGGAACTTTGAACCTAACCCTTTATTCAGTCCACGGTGGTATCCTGTTCTCATTCGGCTAACCATAACTGGGGTACGGGTAATAAGCTGTGTTAATTATTATTCTATGTTCTTGCCGACCCTGACCAGGATTGAACTTGCAGTCTAGAGATAGTTGTTACTTAGCTCCCGAGTCCGACAATAAATACATCAAGAAGTATTGCATAGCCTCTTTACCGGCACTAAATATCTATATGTTATATACTTTCTTACGTCTTACTCTGTCGTCTATTCTTCTGGCCGTCTATCTTCTATCTTGGCCTGGTAGATCTCGTCTGGTCTTCTATTGAGGATTCCGGGTCTGGTCTCTGTTGGGGATCACTTCTTATCAGAAGCCCTGTGTCATTGTTAGCTTTTAGTAATAACTACAAGACTTCGATTTACGATGATGTTACTTTATTCGTAGAACCCCAGACCAGACAATCACGCAGTGAGACTCACATCTTGCTAGCTTCGCTTCTAAGTTCTCACTCTAACTGACTGAGTTGCTTACACCTTTTTTTATTACCCTATCGTCTAACCCAGTGATTCTCAACGTGGTCCAGCTGGACCATCTGTGGTCCACAAAACATTTCTTGGACGGCACTAAATTAGGTATATGTTATATACCTCTCTTACGTCTTCTTACTCTGGTCGTCTGTTCTTCCGGCCTGCCGTCTATCATCTATCATCTATCTTGGTCTGGTATATCTTCTAAGGTCTCGTCTGGTCTTCTATTGAGGATTCCGGGTCTGGTTTCCGTTGCTAGGGATCTCTTCTTATCAGAAGCCTTGTGTCATTGTTAGCTTTTAGTAATAACTACAAGACTTCGATTTACGATGATGTTACTTTATTCGTAGAACCCCAGACCAGACAATCACGCAGTGAGACTCACATCTTGCTAGCTTCGCTTCTAAGTTCTAACTCTAACTGTAACTAACTGAGTTGCTTAACGTTAAACGGAAGGGGCTTCTATTGCCTTCCGATTCTGACGATCATCCCCAGAACGCAAGGTCAGAGTGAGGTCAAACGCTGTCACTCACTCTCAATGCCATCAGCTGCACTAATATGATTTCTACACTATTGTCATAATCATTAGGTATCTAATGATTATGTAACAGAAGGCCGGAGGACGCATCGGCCGAAATGCTGTACAGATGGCAATGAAGACGAGGACAATAGTCCGAATGATCCAACTAGTCCGAATGATGCGGATGATTATACAACTATTTCAAGACAGGATAAACTCTGATGTTTATACAACTCTCGGTCAAGTCACGTTGAAAGCATTGATTACCGTTAGATCACCGAAGTTAAGCAGTGACGTACCTGTTTCCTACATACATGGGTAACAGCAGGTACTGTAAGAAAGAAAATAGCAAAATGATTTAATCCGTCCTTTTTTTTCTAGTTTTTTAGGTAATACTAGAAGCGACTACCCAGCATCGCGTGGGTATAGGGGGATTAGTCTTGCTGATCCATTATTACTGAATCACGACTTGGATCCTCGTGGGATGTCCCATTAAAATCCCTATGTAAAAAAGACATTCATTTGATCCGGCCTAGTTGGGTGTCAAAAAATAAATAAATAATTTGGTTTGGTTTGGTTTGTTTTGTTTTACGGCATATCAACCTCAGTGGGTCATTTAATGCCGATAAAGTTTTGAAATAAATCAATTCTTAATGGATAATACAATGTTTTTTATTAACACATTTTTCTATTTAACCCATAGATGGGACCCTAACAGGTACTACCACTCTGGGTCAGAGTGGACCAGGGTGCAATGGTGATGAAGGGGTGCTCCACATTCCCCAAACCTCCAAAACTGGAACCTCACCATCAGATAGAGTTTAACGTCATTCCCAGGACGTGTAGACACGCAGCCACCGCCTTCTAGCATCCATATGATAAAAAGGGGTTGAGGCTTGCCATGAGGGCAATAGGGTTGGGGAAATCATATAGGTGCTAGGGCTTGACGTGACCAGCCGATTGATCGGAGGGGGCCTCTCCGACCGCCCGTCTAGCCCAAGATAGGGCCAAAGTGGAGTATTGCATATCATGAACTGCTCATCCAGCCGATTGATCGGAGGGGGCCTCTCCGACCGCCCATCTAGCCCAAGATAGGGCCAAAGTGGAGTATTGCATGTCATGAACTGCTCATCCACTTGGGCTCTATCCTTAAGCATCACGGGTCGCCACCCACTGCCAACAGGTGGCCCCATTGGGGGAGTCTTACCCCTATGCAGAGGTGCAGTCGATGTATTCTAACGTCCCAGACGACAGGGCGGTAAATAAATAAATAAAATTAAAAAAAAGAAAAGAAAGAAAAAAGAAAAAAATGTGCACAGACACTCTGAAGAGAAAAAGAATCAAGTTCTCTATTGAGGTCAGTCAGTCAGTATCCTGTTGGTTTGGACAACAGCAACTGACTAAATACAACTGGACCTGTGCCCAAGACAGCTGGTACTTATGGAACCCAAGAATGGTCCATTCAAGTAGTTGTGTGATTCCATTCCTTGAGTCCTGATTGGCTGCTTGGTTTTTATGATGTTATGAGGCTTCATAAATACTCTGGCATTCTGCAGTAGGATTGCAACAAGGTTAGATCCGTATTGAGTTACGGCTCCTTGTTGTCTTGTCTTACTAATTCGATGGAACTTAGTATGATTATTCTACAGTCTCCTATTTAAAACATTAAATGCAAAAAGAAAAATCCATGCTGTTACTACTTAAATATTATTTTTTTAATTATCTAAATCAAATCTTCATTTTTTTGCTCAAAAAGTAATATCAAGTGATAGTGAATGTGTATATATTTTTACTTTGTCATTAATTGTTTTATTTTCAGAGTTTCCTCCGGACATACATACATACACACAACTGCCCTTTATATATGTGTAGATTAATAGCTTGGATAAGGCGCTAGTCCCAATTTCAGCTTTGCGACCCTAAGCAAGAGGACGTGTTTAAGTTGTTGCCGTGTACGTTACGCCATCCAGGAAAAGCAATGAACGTGTTGAAGGCAAAAAAAACCCAAAAAAAACAAACAAACTCAAAGAAAGAATTCTGCATTAATCGCGACATGTCCAATACCAGAAACTATTCTCAAGTTCACACGAATTTATAGACGAATTTTCTGTTGTTTTTTTTTTTTTTTTTTTTTTTGTTCTTTTTTTCTGTATTCGATTTATTCATTGGCCGTTTCTGTGATTTTTCTGGTGTCAAATTTGCAGTTTTTGTATTTGGGAACATTATAAAGCCAAAGAACAAATGAGTGTGGTATCAGTAAAGCCGTCCTATTTATGTATCAATTAGCTGGAATTCCTATGAATTTAAACAACAAAACATCTCCAGGACTTGTTTATTAATATTGATATTAATTGAAACTAGCAAGAATATACGGCCACCGAGTTTAAGTATTTAAGTTTTAATGTAATGAAATATATTAAATTAGAAACATAACGAGATTGAATGAGAATGTACATAAAAATATTGTACTTACTTTAATTATGTTTTAATTGGATTCTATATAAAATCATTCATATGATTGATTTTAATACGTTCGAGAATAAAACAATGATAGTAGAGGTCAATAACACCAACTATTTATTTATTAAACCCAGTTTTGTTAAAACTAGAATGCAAATTGACTACACCATATATTTTGTAAACCTTTATTTCTTAGTAATATATGAGGCTCAGTGCAGGATTTTAAATGCACTAATAACATTGGATGTTTTGAGGCAAATCTAGAAATCTTTAATAAATAACATTTATTATATGTATTAATGATTTTGAATATAAATTAAATACTCATTGATAAAATTACGCAATTACTGAAGGTTGAACCTCAATCAAAATGTCCATTGTTAGAAGTCTTAATAGGGTATTTTGAGAATATATATATATATATATATATTATATATATATATATATATATATATATATATAAGAAATGACGTACCGTTAAAAATATAGGGTTGGTCTCAATATTTGGTTGGTACAAAGGTTACTCGGATAAGTCAGCATTATAACAAATATAAAGTGATCAATACGGAAGTAGAGCGGATTTGTTATTATAGTGTGTACATAAATAACCTGCTTGAGTTTCACCATAAGGATCTTCAGGGTTAAATCCACTGAATTGATCAAGATATTGATTAATCACAGCTAACTACAGGAGTTCATTTTAATCCTAAAGATCCGTATGGTGAAACTCGGTTAGGTTATTTCTATACACACTATAATAATACCACCCAGAACACTGCACTGCTGCAATCTGCTAGAATACTCAGAAGAGTCATGGAGACCTGAGGAGACTTGCTGTCACTCAGACTCCAGTGAAAGACCATCAACTAACGCTGATGTGAAAACTCGAGAGGAGTAAATAATAATAATAATAATAATAATAATAATAATAATAATAATAATAATAATAATAATATGGAAATCAGAGGAAGAATCGAGACCATCCAAACTTCAGCACTGTTGGGATCAGCTAGAATACTCAAAAGAGTTTTGGAAACCTGAGGAGACTTGCTATCACCCAGCTTCCAGTGTGTACGGCAGGTGTGAAAACTCCATAATAATGATAATAATAATGGACAGATATGTGGACCTTGCCAGAGAATTAACAAGCTATGGAATGTGAGAGTGAAAGTGATACCAATTGTAGTTGGGGCGCTTGGAACGGTCCCAAAAAGCTTAGAAAAAAGACTGGAGAATCTGGAAATCAGAAGAAAAGTTGAGACCATCTAGCCTGTTGCATTGCTGCAATAGGCTAGGATACTGAGGAGAGTTCTGGAGACCTGGGGAGACTTGTTGCCACTCAGACTCCAGTGAAATACCATCAGTTAAAGCTGATGTGAAAAATTCAAGGAGAAAAAAAATTCAAAGGAATAATAATAATAATAATAATAATAATAATAATAATAATAATAATAATAATAATGAGAAGAAGAAGAAGAAGAAGAAGAAGAAGAAGAAGAAGAAGAAGAAGAAGAAGAAGAAGAAAAGAAGAAGAAGAAGGGAAAACATTTCAACTTGTGGACTTTGCGGTTCCAGCAGATCACAGGGTGAACCTGAAGGATAATGAAATTATGAATAAATACCTGGACCTTACCAGAGATTTGAAAAAGCTGTAGAATATGAGAGTGAAAGTGATACCAATTTGGTGCACCTGGAACGGTCCCAATAAACTTGGAAAAAAGACTGCAGGACATGGAAATCAGAGGAAGAATTGAGACCATCCAGACTACTACATTGCGGCAATCGGTTAGAATACTCAGGAGAGTCCTGGAAACCTGTAGAAACTTGTTGTCTCTCAGCCTCCAGTGAAATACCATCAGCTAACGCTTATGTGAAAAACTTAAACGGAGTGAAAATAATAATATTTAATAATAATAATAATAATAATAATAATAATAATATCAAAGCGAAAATTGATAAGACCCAACAAAATAGTAAATGTAGACTTTGCGGTAATAGAGATGAGACTGTAAACCATATACTCTGCGAATGTAGCAAACTAGCACGACGAGAATACAAAATTAGACACGACTGGGTTGGGAAGGTGATCCACTGGGAGTTATGCAAAAAATTAAATTTTAACCATACAACAAAATGGTATATGCATAAACCAGAATCTGTTTTTGAGAACGAAACGCCCAAAATTCTCTGGGACTTTGAAATAAAAACGGATCACCTTATCCCAGCAAGAAGACCAGACCTAGTGTTGATAAACAAAAAAGAAAGAACTTGTCAACTGGTGGATTTTGCGGTGCCAGCAGATCACAGGGTGAAGCTAAAGGAAAATAAAAAAATGGACAAATATCTGGACCTTGCCAGAGAACTGAAAAAGTTATGGAACATGAAAGTGAAAGTGATACCAATTTGGAACAGTCCCAAAAGGATTAGAAAAGGGTTTGAAAAGTTTGGAAATCAGAGGAAAGATTGAGACCATCCAGAACAATGCACTGCTTCAATCTGCCAGAATACTCAGAAGAGTCCTGGAGACCTGAGGAGACTTGCTGTCACTCAGACCCCAGTGAAAGACCATCAGCTAATGCTGGTGTGAAAACTCAAAAGGAGTAAATAATAATAAAGTCTCACTGTCCGCACTTCTATATATTATAGCAGTTGTAACATATGGACAAACAGAAAAACAACAAAAACAGGAAAACTGAAGTGACAATTACACCAATACTTCAAAAGAAAAATTTGGGAAATTGCACATGAAAAAAACCCGGACTCGGTAAAGAAAAGGAAACCTTAAGAGAGAAACTGAGTCGTTCATAATTGCAGCCCAAAATAATGCCATCTGCCAGAATACTCAGAAGAGTCCTAGAGACCTGAGGAGACTTGCTGTCACTTAGACTCCAGTGAAAGACCATCAGCTAATGCTGATGTGAAAACTCAAAAGGAGTAAATCTTATTATAATGGAGATTGTAGGTTTGTCTGTCTGTAACCGAAACTATATTACTATACAAATCACAATTCCCTTTGTTATCTGCATCCCATTCTCCATGATTTTATTTTTTATGTAAACCTCAATTATTAATAAAATTGTTTTACATCATTAAGACTGTTGACCATATCTACATACAAATAACATGCAGTTGTATTCATATATACAACAAAATAGCGGTTTACAGTGTGAATGGGAAGGCTAATTTGCATATTGATCTTTAAAAATTTGATTTTAATAAATATATGCTTAATATTATTGATTTCTAATTGTTTAGTTTTATCTTATTGAATATAAGCAAAATTCTCTTCAATAAATCTTAAAAGAAATCCCTTAACAAAAAGAAATAACTGTAATATTATTCTTTACTTCCTATTTTAACTAAACAGTTAAATTAGGAATAGGAGTAATTGAAAATGATGGAAGAGTTAGTTTTCAAAGTTGTTCTATTTTTCTATCATACCCCCTCTGTTCCAAATCAACTTATCTGCATTTTTATTCAGTTTCATTGGCCTTTCTAATTTAATATGATATTTTATTATATTAAAGCTTAAATACTTGCACCCGGAGCTAGTAATAATAATATATGAACAAATTATATTAAATCCAAAACAGATAAGACACAACAGAACAGTAATTGTTGGAAACCTGAGGAGACAGAGATGAGACAATAAACCATTTATTTAGCGAATGTTGCAAACTATCAGATCGAGGATACTCGGCTAGGCACGACTGGGATGGAAAGCTGATCCTCTGGGAATTGTGCAAGAAACTAAATTTTGACCATAAAACAAAATAGGATATGCATAAACCAGAATCTGTTCTTGAATATAAAGCGCATAAAAATAAAAGACTAGAGGGTAATTCCATGTCAAATCACCCAGGAAAAAAATAAAATTATCACCCACCCCTTTTATTTTTCTAATTTTTTTCCAGGTGTGGACTATCTTAACGCTAGACAATTGTCGAAGTTATGCCGATTTTGGCTCTCCAAATTTGATGGGTTGCCGAAAAATGGCGACATTTTTTAATCTATTTTTGACTGTAAAATGAGTTCTAGAGCTTCACTACTCCTGAAAATTGGTTTATAAAAACATTTTTGTCCAGGAAAACCAAAAATGTCCTAAAGTCAACCAATTTTAAGTTATTAATGATTTCTGATTTTTTCATAACAAGATCAATATCTATGACAATTTTTTATTTATTATTATTATTTCACATATATTGAACATTCTTTGTACCAGAGAATTTAGACCATCCAGACAACAGCATTTTTAAGATCAGCAAGAATACAGAGAAAAGTCCTGGAGACTGGAGGAGATTTGTTTTTACTCTGACTCCAGTGAAAGACCATCAGCTAATGAGCTGATTCTGAACAAAATATTCTATTCTTTCATATCTCCGTTCAGCGCTTTGTACACATTTTCCCAGATAAATTTTTGCCTTTACGTTTAATCTTTATAGCTACAAGGAACACAAAAAGAATTTGAAACCTTGTTTAGTAGTTGATTTTAGTATTTTAATTTTATTTTTCTCTAACAATGATTAATGTGTAATATGTAGAAGTCTGAAAAAGTTTTAGAAGCAAGAAATTTTTTTTTCCTTTTTATTAAAGGTAATTTACCCTTCTTTGTTTATTACCAAGCCTAACTGTTATAGGTGATATAACCTATGGACAATAATGGAATGCGCCGATGGCTACTATAAGTAATAGGAACAATTGTGGCTTGAGGAAGCAAATGCGAGTCAGCTCGTAACTATATTGGTCGGACGCAATCTCCACTTTCTTTGCTGTAAATTTCTACTCTTTTGTTAAATACATTTGTCTGCATTGTTACCCGTCGTGTTTGTCTTATTTTGACCCCTTAAAACCCCACAGCACTAACATTGCAATAAATGATTATTTAATCAGATTATTATTATTAACTAATAAAATAATGCTGTCAATATCTAAATAAACTGGACAAAAAAATGCAACTTGAATGATGAAGCTGATTTCGATCGGGTTATTGTATGTATATTAGATGTGAATATTGTTGACACATCATTTTTGTATATATTTGTATATTATTGGAAATTCGATAGTAAATTATCTCCCCCTGCCGCTAGGGGGCGAATCGCCAACATCGTATGTTGGTGCCAAATCCAAAAACTTCACTTATCCAGGAGCAGTTACCAAAGAGAGACGTAAAAATAAACGTTCTCATCACCTAGCCCAAAAACAGGGCCCACTTATCTACGGACCGTTGACCTGGACGGAGACATTTTTTCACAGAATACTTTCCTAAGGCATTCTGTCAGCATACGACACAAGGCTGTCACAATAGCATACTTACCAGAAGGCTGAGGATCCAACCACCCTTACTTATCACAGAACTGGTTACCAAGGAAGAACGAGAAACGACCTGACCAAGCGTATTAACACAATTTTTACCAGCAGCCTGAATACCCCTGTTATCAACACTTCTACACGAACAGAACTTAAACTCGCAGATAAGTCTTATAGCAAATACCAATAAAATTTGCAAAATCATTTCTGTACCTTTTGTATTTGTTTCCTTCTTTGGCCGAAATAGCCATCTTCGGAGGATAAGAGCTCCAACGAATCCACGCAAATACTCTTAATATGGGATTTTTGAATGAAAATTTACCTATATTTACTTTATTTTTAATCTTAAGTAAATTGAAATACATATTTAGTGTGTTACAATTTTATTTTCTGTCCGTGTAATTTTATATTAAAAAAACTCACAATGAGTAAAATACTGATAATAATCAGGGATATCCAACACTATGTCCAAATCATCACGCGTGCAATTTCTTTGGTTTGTCACTTGACGTATCCGTGCAGTTGTTATTATTAATAATATAAAATTTGGAGAGGCAATTCATTATTTTATCTAATCTAAGCCACTATTAATTTGCACGTGAAACTGCAGGGGATTGAACTCTGACCCACTATCTGTCAATCAGTCCCAGTGAATGTTCACAACATCCGGTAGGTTGTTGGGGGGAAGACCTGATATAATCTTTATCAGACAATTAATAATGTGAAGTGAATTCGATATTCTCTGGGTGGTCCGTATATTTTTTGGAGAGGAACTTGATACAATTATTTATTCAAAATCTAAAATATTGGAATGACACGTCATAACACGGTTGGGGGTGGGTTAAATTGCGAGATCAAGCTGATACGAGCAAAATGTACATTATTGAGATCTGATTTTTGTAATTATAACAAAATAACACGTCTAATTATTGACGGACAATAAACATAGACGTGCGCGCACATATATTAAAATGTCACATCACAACACAGTCGGGGATTGGTTCAATTGCGAGATAATGTTAATTATATATACTAGCAAGA